>CM053276.1:11171273-11861273 GCA_028583415.1 Protea cynaroides | reverse complement strand
TTGCAGTATTGGCTAAAAGATTCCTCTCAGTAGTGCTCGCACAAGGGATCAAGCCCTGTATATCCAAAAAATTTATACAATTAATGGAAAAAAATAGTACTTTCACATTTATACAAGGTTACTTTGGTCATTAAAAAAATATGGGTCTTTCATCGTCAGTATTTAACGGAAAATACTAATGTTGTGGGTTTAGTTGTCCTCTAACAGTGTTTGTAGGGGAGGTATTTGTCTTTTCCATAAACTTTAAAATGGCAATTGTTTTTTAGGTATAGTACAAGGAAGATAAGTGTCTTTTTTCCTACATGCATATGATTCTAGTAAACAAAGTCGACCTCTATGAATTCTCTTTCTGACTCAATTGGATCGGCCTAAACCTCATAAATCAAGTATGAATTGGCTTATTTGAAATTGGATCGGGGATTGATTATATAAAAAATCGATCCAATATCAATTACTTGAACCACGTTCCCTAGGGGTGTCAATTTTAGGACTACCACTGAACTAGTAGTCCAGATCGAGCGGACTTCAATTAACTTGAAACCAATTTGGACCAAACTGGTTGTGGACATGTTTTGGGTTAACTTGTTATAATATTTCTTCGTCTCCATTCGGTACAGACTAGTCCGAAATCAAACAGTTAAGGTGCACCGGCCAAGCTCAAACCGATAGAGTCAGAACTGAACTTCTTCCTATTTCAAATTAAACCAAATGTTAAGGATTTGGACCAATGATGTCAACCCCATCAGTACCAAAGTTAGATGACATCCCTTATCAAGCCAATAAATGAATCTGAAACAGGATTCACATCCTCTCCTCTGGGAGGACGGGAACACCCCCGTCGGATGGCCGACACAAGGCTCTTGGGAGAATCCGAGCCCCACGTCAGAGCAGACACCCCCTATCGGCTCAACTTGTCTGCTTTGTATCTGCTCGAACGTGGGACTCAGATTCTCTCAAAAATCACATATCGATCATTCGACGAGAGTGTCCCATCCTCCCAGTGGGAGGAGAGGATGCGGATCCATCTGAAATCGAACCAGTCTGAAGTCAGTCCAATAATAAACTGACACTGATCCCGTTAATTAATGGGTACAGTGCAAACCCATTAGTTAATGTGGATGTCTTCCTCTCAGAGACTTGTAATACATGGTTTAAATTAAAGGTTAATTCTATCAGGAGGAAATAAAAACGAAAGAGAGGTCCGGAAGGAATCCATATGAATCGGGTAAGAAAGGGAGCAGAGAGAACGGGGGATTGTGGGGCCCACTAGTAGCAGACAAAATAAAGATCTGAAAATGATCCCGTTCGTGTAATAATGTAAAGAAAAGGGAAAAAAAATATGGTTGGCCACTTTTAAAGGCCAAAAGCAAAAGCTGTGTACATCATTTTATTTATTTTTTTAAATGAATGGAAAGTCGCATTTACACAAAATTTAGCTGTTGGGATGATACTATCGCAAGATCTTCTCCACAATCAGGATCTCTGGATCTCTCTCTGTCTCTCTCTCTTCCATCAAAAGAATCAATCACTGCAACTGAACTCTTTTTATGATATTTTCTGTTTTATAATTATAAGCTTTAACTTCGGTTGCCATAGTCGGAGGTAGCCGTTTCGAGTTCGAAAAGTGAAAGACCGAAGCTTCTGCTCTACCGTACGATCTCTGTGTTTCATTCCAGGTCTCTCGCTCTCTCTCTGTAATCTTCAATCCTTTGTTTCATGTATTTTTTTTTCATACCGTGCAGTCTCATTTGTCTCGTGGTATTTATATTTTCTCTTTTCTGCTCGTTCATGGATGTGGTTGATGTACTTCCTCTTGGAATGCTTATATGGAACAGTTGGTATACTGGATTAGCTGTATGGCGCTTTAGTTAGCTGGTCATGTTTTCCTCAACAAATCGTTTCGATCAACACTTATTTTAGGCCAAATGTGAGTTCAAATGTTACCGTTTTGCCTTTTTTTTCATTCTTCGTTTTTCCTTTTTCTTTTTTCTTGGGAGGAGGAGGGAGGAGTGCCATGCGTAATGTTGTTGCTTATAAAAAAGTTATTTTTCCCGATATTCTTTATATTTGGGATCGGATTTTTGTGAAGGTGTTGTTAATATTTCGTGTCATTATTATTATCGGCTTATTTGTTTAGATGCGTTCTTTCAAATGTTCTGTCGACATTGTCATTTTGGTGGCAATCGTAACCGGAAAGTTTTAAATGCATGCCTTTTTTTTTTCTCTTGCAATGCCCTAAATTATGTGTAGCTGGGGAAGCTTTCGGCAAACCTCTGGTTTAGTTATTTTAGCGGTTCCATTAATAGGGCTATTTGGGCTTGTTTAAAATTTGTACTATGTTTCAATATTTGCTTTGTGGACCTGGGTTGGTTACGGAAATGATCTAGAATATTGCTTTCCATATTTCTAGTGCGGATCCTGCTGCATTTACAAATTAATTAAGTTGGCATGCAACCTGTTTATCTAGGGATTTATTTAACTATCAATGGAATCTTCTCTTATGATTGGACTTAGCTGCTTAGGGAAGAGAGAGAAGAGAACTGTTAACAGTTGTGATACCTATTGTGGACTTCTCTTTGAAATGCTGTGGCAATTCATGGACTTTGGTTGTTCAGTTTATCATCTATTTGGTTTATACATGTTATGTGTGGGTATTCATTTGTTGTTTCTTCTTCTTGCAGAAATTACAGATGCTTTGTGAGAAGTAGTTCATTAGATTGACATGGATAAGATACCATCCGACTGTCCTTACCCAGGTTGCTTCTTTTGTGTAATGAAGGAAGGCAATCCAAATAAACGTCGAACAAGTATTCTGAAATTTTTTAGAGAGCTACCTTCTCAGGATGATGATGGTCAGGTGCTTCCAATTAGTGGCCTCTGGAATACTGCAATGGCACATCCAAATGACCCTGATTTCATTGACTTGGGAATATTTGAATGCATGGCTGCACTCATATGGAAAGGTTTAAAGAATCGGCGCTGGCTGTCTCATGACCAAAATATATACATCCCATACTATGCTGCTCACATCATTGGATCTTACACCATGAATATGGAAGAATTTGCAGTGACTGCCGTGCATGCTGGAATAATACCTCCCTTGATTGAGCTCTTGAGAGGCAGGTTAACCTGGGTGGAACAAAGAGTTGCAGTGCGGGCTCTAGGACACCTTGCTGCATATCCTAGCACTTTTCCTACAGTGGCAAATCATGGGGAAATCCTTGAACTTGCCATTCAGCTGGCAATGAGTTCACTAGAAATTGTTTATTCTCATTTCCACCAGTATGTGGACAGAAGACTTAGTTATCATTGTGATCTGCTTACGCGTGGCATGGGTGGTGTGGAAATGGAATCAAGGAAGGCAGAGGAATGGGCTAGTCAGTTACAGTGCTGGTCTCTTCAGCTTATTAATTGCTATGCATTCAAACCTGAATTTCTCTCTGTTATATGCAAGCCTGAATTCTTGATCAAACTCCCTGGGATGTGGGGTGGACTGGTAAATGAAAATTCACCAGCTGGTATTGGTTTATTGGGAACAATTTGTCACCATAAGCTTGGCAGGGGACCTGTTGCTAACAGTCCAAGTATTATCGAAGCATTGTGTAATATTGCCCGCTCATCCGATGACTGGCAGTACATGGCTATCGATTGTCTTCTTTGGTTGATTCAGGATCCAAGTACCTGTCATAAAGTAAGATTATTTTGCATAATTTTTTTTCTGTATCTTCCTGAACTTTCTTCCACTTTTTACGTGAGGAATCAGCTTAGGGAGTTATTATAATGGGCCAAGCTGTAAAGTTGGTGCAGCCTCTGACTCATTCCATAAACTTTGTTCAGAACCTGATTTTACCTCTCAGAACTAAATTGACCTCTAACAACACCCCTGACCTGCTTGGCTAATCGAAACAACAACAGTAACCAAAAATGGGAAGAAGAGCACTTGATACCTTCTGTTGGATCAGTCGATTGAAAGCCTAGCTTCATAATAAAAAGAAATTTTGTCTTGGTACAATCTAATTCCATAGTGAAATTTCATTCATTTACTTTTGAAGGGTAGAAAATACCATTTTTCAGTCATTACATTTTGCTCTTTGTTGGGGAAATTTTTCCATTTTTAAGGGTCTCTTTTTTTTTAGTGTAACAATTGCAAACATTTTTAGTACGTCTAACATATACAAACTTCTTATGGATAAGACAAAAATATAAAAGATTACTCCACTAATGATTAACTTTTCAACAACAACAACAGAGCCATATCCAAACTAATTGGGGCCGGCTACAAATGATTACCTTTGATATATGGAAAATGACTTGCACTTGAGTCACAAGTCACTTTCTAAAAAAAAGGATTAGGATGTTAGCTGATTTACTTGATTAAATATACAACTAATGATTAGGATAAAGCTTATTTATGATATATTTGTAAGAAGGTTTTCTTTATTGATATCTGATTATTTGCAAGTTTGCTATATCAATTCCAAAGATTTCTGAGTTCACCTGCATCATCGCATGAATTTTGTGACATAGTCATCAGTTTTAGACAATCCACAAACCAAACTTGATTTTTTTTGGTGAGAAATCCTAGTTTATCAATTTAAGGTCCAAAGATTAGACTAGTCATGCAATTAAGCTTTTTGGAATAGAATTAATTAAGAACAAGTGAAGACATTATAACATCCACGAGAATTTCTTTTGTTCACACATTTCATATTATGTGCTCCTTCAATTTATCTTTGCCCTTCAATTATATAAAAATATAAAATTTAGCATTTGGCCTGAGTTCATACACCAAATGTCTTGTTCCAATTTCCTACTCAAATAATAATAAATATGGATGTTATTTATGGGCCAACGTTTCAATATAGAAAATAGTAAAAAGTACTATTTGAGATCCATTTTTCCCTTGAGAGGTGCTAATCCATTGCCATGTGCTTCTTCTGTTATGGCCACCATAGAAAGTACAATTTTGTTTAGGGACAAAAGGGACAACCAAATGAAGATCCTGCTATCAGCATCTACTGAATCAGTTAAACTAACGCATTGTTGTCTGTGATGCATGATTCCTTGTCCAGGTTATGGCTTTATATATTTAACCTTCTAATGACCAATATCATTAGGTGGTCCACAAATAATAACTGACAGAAGGAACAATCTCTATTCTTGTGAAGGTTATGCAGATAAACTTAATCTGTTGGAACCTCCTAAATCAAACAATTAAATGACATCATTAGGTTAAGATGTGGTTCCCCTTGTTTTGCTCTTTCAGAATCGTTAAAACCAGTTTGAGAGGGGGCCTAAAATGCCTTCTCTGAAACCAACTCTTCTGTTCTCAAGTAGTAACTTAAGCATGCTCTTTTCTTCCTTTTTCCAGTTTAAGGTTAGGCACTTTGGTGGTAGGTCTGAATATTAGTGGCTTGAGTTTCAGTCAGACAATGAAATAATGGTCCATTGCGGCAGCTTATTATCTCTCATTCTAAAGTATGATAGGAGGTTGAACGTATGTATTCAATGCTTTATATTATCCGACCATATCTCCTAGAATAGGTACTACAGGAATGGTACAATCTACACATTCTTTCCTTTACATTTATACCTTCTCAAAACTTCTCCATGTAGAAAGCCAGCTGATGTAGCAAGGTGTGTGTACCCTGAAGATCTTGTGAGTGAATGTGCTTATATAGATTTTAGGAAAAAGAAGTCCACAACAACAGCTTGGGGATTCTTTCCCATTCTCTGTCACATAATTAACTCACACACATTCTCTCTACCTAACATTTTCTCTCCTCCTTGACATTATGGGCTGCCCACTGATGATACCAATTCCTGCACATTGAATGGTGTGGCTTGGGAAATTCCCCCCAAGCCAGTGGCTTTGTAACCCTTCCCCATGGATTTTATTGGACCAGTATCCCAAAGAAAAGCATGCTGAGTGGTTGGTTCAAGTAACTGATAGAATTTCTGGAATGAAATTAGGTTGGGAAGAAAAAGCATTGTTTCTTTCTTGTTATCTCAATTTTGATTTACGTAGAGGTTTAAAGGTTAGTGTGGAAAATAGCTGTAGACATAGGAAGACTCAAGTGAAAATGTGGAGATTAATGTGATTCCAATTTGACTACAATACTTCTGGTGTATGATTTCATAATTTGAGTTGGAAGGTAAATATACCTTAGCATCATTTGAGAGCCTTCAAATACCAGCAGGCTACTTCATAAATGGGAAATGCATTTTGATCTCTCACCTTCGGAGACCATGATGGGGATTGGGCTATCCCAAACTAGGATAACAAATAAAGTAGCTCAACAGTCCATTACAATAGTGACAATAGAAAATAGTATGCTAGTAGCCGAAAATACCCTTACTTGGTTCTACCAATCAGCTGATCTGATTGGTCTCAAATTGAAATCGAAGGGTAGGTGATGAAGGGTGACAATGATACCAGGAGATGGGCTTCAACGGATGGTTGAATCAAGAGTAAATTCACATTAAATGATCAGCAAGATAACCACATGATATATATATATATATATATATATATATATATATATATATATATATATATATATATATATATAACAAGAAGGGGGAAAAGAATGAATGAATGGAGGGAAGAAGGGATGGAAGGAAGGTAAGGGGATATGACCTTTAACTTCCCAGCTTAGGCTTTCGTAGTGTCTCACTATCGGAGGTTTCTCACCTCATGAGTCTCTCACTCTACTATCTCTCATAGCAATCTGAAACTCACAAACAAATATAGGCAAAGCCAATATTTCATCAAATTTTCATTTTTTTTAAATGCTTACAAGGTAGCTCTTTTTATAATGGGCCTATGATGTTTCTAGACCTTCATTGGAACTTCCTCCAAGACTTAATGATTTGAATAGTTCCAAGGGGATAATACATTGGAACCGTATTCAAGATAATTACTCTTTACATTTTCAGGTCTCCACTCTCAATGAAACTAACTCCACTAATGATTCTTAGACCTTAAGAATGACTCTTAGACTTCACTAATGACTCTTAGATTTCTAAATTCGTATGAAGCATTTCTCATCCGTATATGAGCTTTCAAAATAGGCTCAGTACAAAAGAAAACATAACAAATCCTAGCCTATAATCCATATAACCCAATAGGCTATCCATTAGACTAGACTTTGGGCTTGGTCTGATCTTGTTCCAGTTTGAATACTTAAGCTGGAGCCTATCTACATCAAACTTAGTAGTAATAGTATTTAAACAAAGGGATTGCATTTTTAAATATTGTCCTGTCTTGCAATATGAATTTTTTTTTTCATTTCTGACCACGAAGAATCGTTATTTCTAGCAAATATAAAGTGCTATCTGGCCTTGCAAAATTTTTTTCCTTTAATGTTATGCTAAAGAACCCTACATATTTCCTGTAAGGGATTTGGTTATATTTGTTCATACAGAGGGAGCTCATCATGGCTGGGGGTTTTCCTTTCTATTTTCATATAATGAGATCTCTTTTCATAGGAAAATATGTTAATTCTGGACAAATACATGTGAAAATAAGGTAAAAGCCAGTTCATGTTCCATATTTTGTTGTATTAGGTCATTGATAAAGCAGCACCTGCACTTATAGATCTGGCAGAAATATCAACACTGGGGGACCACAAAAAGCTTGGGGATTCTATTGTTAATGCTCTCCAAGAATGTCTCCAGTCATTAGGAACAGGCCGCAACTCCATTGGCAGCTGCACAAAAGAACAGATTGAAGAATTGCTGAATTCTAGACAGAGATTGAAATTGGAGAAGAGCATACCAAAGGAGGATCTCCATATCAAACAGGCAGCAGCACTAGTTGTCAAGCTTGAAGGCAATTCTCTCTTCTCTTCAGGAGATATATCTGGAGCTGCTGCAAAGTATTCTGAAGCTTTGGCATTATGTCCAATGAGATCCAAAAAGGAGAGAGTAGTATTGTACAGTAATCGAGCTCAGTGCCGTCTTCTATTGCAACAACCCTGGGAAGCCATTAGTGATGCTACACGTGCATTATGTCTCCATAACCCTCCTAATCGTCATGTCAAGAGCCTGTGGAGAAGAGCTCAGGCATATGATATGCTTGGTTTAGCAAAAGAGAGCCTTTTAGATGCCATTCTATTCATTAATGACTGTTCCCAATCAAATGTTCCTGATCTTTCCACAAGGCAAAGTAAGGTTCCTGACTATGCAGAGCGTTTAGTCAAGAAGCAAATGCGTGTGGCTTGGCTATTTAGAGATGCAGCTATCAAGCATGGGGGTGTCCATTATGAGGGTGATGTAGCTGACATCTATGGTCAGGATGGTGATGATTCTGAGTGGGAAACAGCGAGTGAAAGCGACATAGGAAATGACGGAAGGGCAGAAATGGATGATGATGATGACAGTGAATGGAAGGATGATGATGATGAGAGGAAAGATAAATACAAGAAGCCCTTGGTAAAAGGTACTATCATTCATAACTTTCTCAATTCTTCATACACCATTCCGTAATGACTGAAGGTGCTATCTTTGTCATATTACTTGTGTAGGGGCAGCGGGCACACACCCACTATCTCTGCCAATAATTGCATTGTGGCAGCTTTTTAAATTTTCAAATTTAGTGGACATGTATTCCACATCTCGTAGTCATTTGTTAAATTTCAGACCAGTTTCATTTCTCTACATGCCATTGTAGTGATTACAAAATTGTTTAAAAATGTCAATTTCCTTTGTGGAACTATTTGGAAGTAGGGACTGTCAAACAAAACAAGAGGAAAGCCTCCCTACATGGTGGGTCATTTGGTTGAGATAGAACACTAAATTTGATGTGGTATATCCAAAGGAGTTCCCTATCACCAAATTTGACATGTGGTATATCCAAGGAGTTTCCTATCTATCCAATGGTCAAGATGCTAAATCATTTTGTCAATTTGGCAAAAAGTAGTGGGCATGTGGAAATGGATTCCTATGATGGGCTCATAGGAACCCTTTTTTATACTTGTTAATATCACTAATAAGAAAGTCATGTAGATAGACAATTTGCTTAGATTTGATAATCGTCTGCAGTTTATAGTTGCATTCTCTTTTTTCAGAGGAGCTTGACTGAACATTGGATGTGTTTAAGTTTGTGGCATCTTTTATTCTCTTTACAGATATAATCTAAAAGCATAAAAAGATAAAGTAGTGGGCATGTGGAAATGGATTCCTATGATGGGCTCATGGGAACCCTTTTTTATACTTGTTAATATCACTAATAAGAAAGTCATGTAGATAGACAATTTGCTTAGATTTGATAATCGTCTGCAGTTTATAGTTGCATTCTCTTTTTTCAGAGGAGCTTGACTGAACATTGGATGTGTTTAAGTTTGTGGCATCTTTTATTCTCTTTACAGATATAATCTAAAAGCATAAAAAGATATGCTTGTCTTCACATTCCAAAAATAGGTAGGTATTCTTTGTTAGTTTAAATGAGACTATCAGTATAGAGTGACTTAATACCTTAGCTTTCCATCCTTTGTGAGATTTTTTTGTTCCTTTCATTTGGGTGGATATATATCATCAGATATATTTCTCATTTTTCCCTTTGTTTTTGATTTGTTATTAAATTTGCGTCTATCATGGATTTAATATTGATTTCATTTTTTGGTTAATCCCTAAGAGTTGACTGAAACCTCAGATTCATACAAGAAACATTATTCAATTAATCCTTCAAACTAATCCCAAAGGTTTTCCAAATAAGACACAGTTGATTATCAGCTCTTAAACGAACTGCTTTTGTTTCAAGGTATTCTTGGATGTTCTCCCACAATTTCAAATGAAAATGGTGTCATGAGTGATTCTGAAGTTGTCATTCTCAGTTGTTGGGAATTGGTTAAATTATTCTTTCAGCACCTCATTCCAATTACCAGTATTCTCTGAACTGTTAATATGTTTGTTGGGGAATTCTACCACGCTGTCAATAGAACCACGACACGTAGGACTCGACCAACAAGCCACGTGGATGTTCCCGATTGGATATAAGAAAGCATCTTTACAAACCCGAACACAGGAGCAAAGGGCAAAAATGGTATTTAAGGAAAATGCACTATTCACTATAAATCAAGGTTTAAAATCTCGAGTTTCGGAGGAGTCTCGGCCTCCTCCGAAACCGAGATCTCGGCGAGATCTCGCCGAGATCTCGCCGAGACTATGCATTTTGTCCGAAACAGCTTAAAAAGGCTGTCTCGGTGGCCAAAATGCCTTTTTTAGGTCTCCAACTTTAGGGGAACCTTATTTTTACATACATAAACACATTTAGAGTATAAAATTGTAAAAAATAATGACCATTTGTGGTTGTTTGGTTTACACCCATGTTTTCACAAATAATGTCAAGTCCGTTGTTAATTTAGGTTAATATTAGCTATTATATTCAATCAAATATGGCAAATGAGACAATAACATAATGCATTAGGGGAAAGAGAAACAAAATTACACTTCATTATAAATCATTACATAATTTACATCATAGTTCAAAATTCAAATATTCAACATTGAATGATCCCATAGTCCCCATGTGCCTATAGTCCACAATTCCACAATCCTTATACGAATACAATGTCTAGTAATACGTAGAGTGTCATGGATGATCCATCCTACTATCATCATACATCCGGGAAAGTTGTCGACGCAAATTGTCTTCCAATTGAAAGCAACATAATCTTCCCATGACATTCTTGATGCAAAGTAGTTCTGGTAGTCTTGCACATGATTCATAAATATAACATCGCAGCTGTCCAAGGATACCAATCTTTGGGAAGAATGGAAAAACTTCAAGTAGTACTGCGCGCGTAGAATCTTTCAGGGAGTACTGTGGAATGGAATGAAGTTGGTTGATCCACTATGACTCCAGTATGTGCTCCCGCATCCCGAACCATCGTCGAAAGAAGAACCATATGCAGTCGTAGTGGGATGGGGGACGAGTTGATATCAACATAATCATTTGAGGTGTATGTTGAACCAGGCTATATCCAGAAAGTTCCATTGCTCATGTCCACCGCAAGTAATTGCTATTCTCCTCCACACTCAATCCTCGTAGCCACTGGAGAGGCTATCAACATCGGCGTCCATCGTGCTACTACAATCAGCATCTTCATCATGTTGAGAATGGGAATGATGTCGAGGCCTACGCGGTCAAGGTTGGTCTACGTGATGAGGATGGCGACGCGCACCATGGTCATCATCCTGTTGTATGAGTGTACTCGGCTCTCCCCGATTCTAACAGCGATGCTCGTGGCTCCGGATCAGCCCCAATATTGACAAAGTGGCTCGACCCCCCACCCCATGATCAGCGCCACTAGCTCCACTACCACCCAACTCCACTCGGGGATCTTCTTATCGTGCCAGCCGGAGGGTCAAATGGCACGGGTGACCGTGTATGGACTCGACCCTCTTCCGAGGCTAAAAACTCGTTCGACATCGCATCCAAATGGCTGGCCAAATGGGAGTCGCATCCCCCGGCTCTCGTCCATCACAGTACTCCCCGTCCCGCACCCACTCTACTAATGGATCTTCCTCTTCGTAGTCAAGCCGGAAGATGTTGGCGAGCTCGAGCGGGTATCATCCTCCTTATCAAAGAACATGTTTTGCACCCTCACTCTATGTTGTAATGCACAAAGACCAAATCATTTAGCCGTTGGGAGCCAAGTCGATTCCGCCTCTTTGAATGAATGAGGTTGAAAGTACTCCGCTTCGCTCACAACCGATGCAGAGCATGTTTGAGCTAACACTCTACTTGCTATCTTCTTCAGAGCAGTGCATCTTTACCATACAACACCCACCATTCAACCATAAAACAATAGCATATTTTAATTTCGTATGTCATTTAAATGTAATACATAAAAACATAAGATAATTTAATTTCGTATGTCAATTAAACGTAATACATACACGGATCACTTTTGTCACGTCCAAAATAAAAATAATAAAAAAAAAAAAAAAAAAAAAAAAACACTCATACAACTGGGACCCAAAACTCCCACCCTTACACGCCTCCCTAAAGGTTTTAATCCACCCACCCCTCTTCTTTCCCCCAAACATTCCTTTTTTTTTTCTTCCCCTACCCCGCTTCGAAAGACACCGATCTCGCTCTACTAACATAATCATCCCGTCCCCGGCACGCCCCCTTCCCTTCTCCGCGATCAAAACAGAGGACCAATCCCCTCGCTCCCTCTCCGCCCACAGCTCAACAAATCCACTACCACCACCGCCACCCCCCCATACACCGCCCCCGTCCCTCCCCCTCCTCTCGCCGATCAAGGGCCCCCCACCCCCCACGCCCAGACGACGCCCCGCCCCCCGCCTCCGCCCCCGCCCTCTCTTCCATCCCATCCCCAACCCCACGCTCCTCACCCGACTCCTTCCGCAATCGCCCCTTCATCTTGTTTTTCCTTTCCATCCTGCCCTCCCCCCCCCTCCCCTCAACCGCTCACCCATGGCCCCCGGATATCTCCACCACCGCGCCACGGAACATCCCCCCAATCCACTAGCTGCTCTCCGCCTGGTTAAAATAAATTTTTTTTTCATAAAAAAAAAAAACGCTTTCCTCTTTCTTTTCTCCCCAGGGGGGGACCGCAAACCCCCCGGGGGTGGGCGGGGGAAGAACCCCGCCCCCTCTCTCCCCCTCCGCCTCCCCTTTATTTGTTTTTTTATTACCCAACAATTTCTTTAATAAAAAAAAAACTTTAATAATCTTAAACCAAACACGAGAAATTACATTTCAAAATTTTCCCATATTTTAATGCGATCAACATTTTTCCTTATTTTTCCCACTTTATAATATTTTAATCAATTTTAAATTAATTTAACTTGAAATTACTTTTTATATAAATAATTCAAAAAAAACATACAACAACCAAATCGAACCAGAACGTAGGACAAAGAATCGCCAAACGACTAACATATAAATAGTCATCATCATCAAAAGAGTAATAATAATTAATATTTTATTTTATCTGAAAATCACTTTTAATGCAAATAATTAAAAATACCCTACAACAATAAAAATCGAAACCGAAAACCACGTGAAGATGTTCCCGGTTGGATATAATTAAAAGAATCTTTACAAACCCCGACTGAACACAAGGGGAAGCAAAGGGCAAAAAATGGTATTTAAGGAAAATGCACTATTCAGCTATAAATGAGGGCAAATCCCGAGAATAGGTCCGAGAGTTGGTACTAGAACATTTATTACTCATTACTCATCCTTGGGATTCTCGCTCGACACCGGGACGGAGAATCTCTTACTTACCCCACTTACACTTAAATATCGTTGTGGGCTCACACCGAGCCCATCAACTGTTCACAGAGCCCTAACTTTGGCATCGGAGTGGACACGGGGCCACAGACCCGCCTCCTCCCTTTGTCTTTGCTTGTCTTGCAGGTGTAGTCAGCTTGGTGGGCCTCCGAGACGGATCAGGGTTGAAACAGTTTGGCGCCCACCGTGGGGCCCTTTGAGATTTGACGTCAACAGATAAAAGCCAGAGAGAAATCTTGAGCTATGAGCCCGAGGAGAACCCGAAGCCATATGGTCAATCCCAACCCCCCTCTGATTGACCAGCGAATGAACCCTGAAGATGGAGATAGGTCGGAACCGAGACCTAACAGAGATAGAGGAAAGCAAGTGGCCGAGCAAGTGCCCGCGCATGAGGCATTCGTCACATATGAACAATTTGAGACTGTGGCACAGCAGCTCGCGGTGTTTACCAGATTTGTACAAGGGCTACAGCCCCCGGTCGCTGAGGCTACATCCCGTCCACCCATAGACGTCGTTCCTCCAACTGACCCGCATAAGGAAGTTTACCCCCCTAGAGATCCATCTCGAGATTGTCATGGGCAAAGCGGAGCTAGACCCATCAGAAATGGGACCAGCGCGCACCCAGGTCCAGAAATAAATGGAACGGGATCAACATCACAACATGGGAGGATACCTGTTCGAGAGAGGCTCGGCCCCCAGCCGAGAGCAGCACTTGGGCGAGGCGAAGATGCCTTGGAAGAGCTTTTGGTTCCGCAACACGTAATGCTACCAGAGGTCGTCATGGGCACAAATAAACAAAGTGCTCCCATGGACCCGGAGGTAGCCGCAAAGATAGCAGACCAATTGACAATCTTGCACTGAAAGGTCGAAACGATGGAAAAAGCAGGAGTGACCCCAGATGAAGACAGGGATTACTCTACGGACAACCCTCTGACCGATATCATTATGAGGGTCCCCTTGCCCAAACGGTTCAACATGCCGCCAGTGGATTCTTACGACGGGTCCACCAATCCAGTCGATCATTTGAACAACTTTGTGGGCGCCAAGGTTTAAAATCTAGGGTTTCGGAGGAGTCTCGGCCTCCTCCGAAATCGAGATCTCGCCGAGACACTGTATTTTTTTCGAGACAGCTTAAAAAGGTTGTCTCGGTAGCCAAAATATATTTTTTAGGTCTCCAACTTCAGGGGAACATCATTTCTACATACATAAACACATTTAGAGCATAAAATTATAAAAATAATGACTCTTTGTGGTTGTTTGGGTTTACAGCCATGTTTTGGCAATCAATACTGAAGTCTGTTGTAAACTTAGGCTAATATTGTCTATTATATTCAATCAAATATGGCAAATGAGACAATAACATAATGCATTGGGGGAAAGAGAAACAAAATAACACTTCATTATAAATCATTACATCATAGTTCAAATGTTCAATACTGAATGATCCCATAGTTTCGTAGATCGGGCTCACGTATATAAAAATTTCATCAGATTCTACCAATTTTTTTCTCTCTCATGTTCTCATTTAAAAATCTCATTTTTGGGCAAGAATCTAACCTTCAACAGTTCATATGAAACTCCCACAGCAATCCCCGCAATCCGAAGCACCACCCGTTGCAAGTTGAAAGTCCAAACTAAGAAAAAATGAGGAAGAAATAAGAAAATTTTCAAAAAACTAACATAAAAGAGGAAACAACAGTTCTTGGTCGGGTTCTCGACCGAGAACAGTGAGTTCTCTCTTTTATAAAGAGAAAAAAAAAAGCAATTTCTCGGCGAGATTTACCGAGATCTCGCCGGGAAATTGCGAGATTTACCGAGATCTCGGCGAGACCTACCAAGATCTCAGCGAGATTATGCATCTGCCGAGACGAAAAGGGTTATCGACCCTTTTTCGTCTCGGCTAATGCCGAGAAGGGTGAGATCGGCGAGATCTCGCCGAGATTTTATTCCATGGTTGGCGCGATGGTCCTCCACGCGAACACATATGCGATTATGTGCAGGGCCTTTCCCTAGAGGCAAGTTATTGGGGGGAATTTTCATCCTTCTTCTTTGCTCAGTCGAATCCTACAGATTCAACAGGACAACGAGGCAAGTGTTGGGGAATTCTACCATGCTGTCAATAGAACCACGACACGTAGGACTCGACCAACAAGCCACGTGGATGTTCCCGATTGGATATAAGAAAGCATCTTCACAAACCTGAACACAGGAGCAAAAGGCAAAAACGGTATTTAAGGAAAATACACTATTCACTATAAATAGGGCAAATCCCGAGAATTCAGGTACTAGAACATTTATTACTCATTACTCATCCTCGGGATTCTCGTTCTGACACCTGGGACGGAGAATCTCTTACTTACCCCACTTACACTTAAATATCGTTGTGGGCTCGACACCGAGCTCATCAACTGTTCATAGAGCCCTAACTTTGGCATCGGAGTGGACACGGGGCCATAGGCCCGCCTCCTCCCTTTGTCTTTGCTTGTCTTGCAGGTCTAGTCAGCTTGGTGGGCCTCCGAGACGGATCAGGACCGAAACAATGTTAAACTAAATATTTCAAAAGAAAGTGGATGTATTTGGTGCGCACAGACAAATGCCATCTCTTGCATAATGCTACATTAAACTGCTTCTGGAAACTGTAGTTGGAAGGTTCAACTTCAATATGATTATATCTGTTGTCTGAAAATCTAGTTGTTACGATGTGAATAACAGCTGGACGTTGGAAACACATTTTTCAACTTGTTGATAGGGATTAGTAATGAAGGTTCAGGTCGCTAACCAATCATAGCGATTCTTGAACTTCTTATTCCATGATTTTATCCCTTTTATATGCTTTGTATTTCTTTAAGAGTGTTTCCAAGAAAGAGGATTCTCCTTATTATATTTAGACATAAGCATTTGTGACCAACAATGTTGTTTGGAGTTGGAAGCTTGGGATTCATAGTTGTCAAGGCGACAAGGCAATCCAAGGCGTTTGGGGCCATCCTAGGCAGCTAGGCGACCAAGGCGTTCCGGTGTTTTTTTTTTATTTCTAAAATATCAATGCTATATTAATGTTTATATATATATGCAGTATACTACATAAAGAATCAACATTTAAGGCATAACCTAATTAATATAAGAAAATCAACAAATAATGGATAAACTATAGGACATAGAAGCATATTTATAAAAAACAAAAAAACACAAATCATTGAACTAAGAAGTTAGAACATAATACTATAATAGCATACAAGTAAGAAACAAGAAGGCAAGAGCCAGACTATATTGTACTTTTGGACTGGTTTTTAGTATAAAGGTAAAAAACTCTTTTCTCCTTTTCCGTTAGGGAACTCGCGTGTGGCTGATAATGGGGGAGAGTTAAATTATGGGTAAGTGGAAACTTTAAGAGAGGTTTGTGAAATTTTCTATTTAATTAATGATTTACCTACACATCGGCAACAAGGCGACTGCCCAGGCCTTTAAGGCTACCAAGGCGCACAAGGCCACTGCCTAGGCAACCTAGGCGGTCACCTTTTGAACATGCACAAGGCGATGAATTGCCTAGCTCATATCTAATTGCCCGGAATGCTTAGGCGACGCCTTGAGAACTATCCAAGACAAAGAAAATATATATTCATCAAATGAGTATGGCCTAGATGAGGACCTTGAGGAGGAGATGGTATGAGTTGAAGGATTAGAATGGTTCAAACTAGAAATTAATACATTCAAGGAACTCTGGAGTTGCCCAATAGGTGGTAAAGATAAAGGAGAGTCACTGTGATGGTTTGACTATTAGCAACACACATCTCCCTCGGCCTTTTTTGTCAATCAACAAAAATGTAAAACTCGTAGATCCATGCTAAAAGTTGGCTAAGTTCTTTACAATGCCGGCTGTCGACTTGATGCACCAACCCTCTTCCTTTATCCGGGCTTGGAACTGGTAGCTTAATAATACTGCAGATCTGATGCACCAACCCTCCTCCTTTTGGAACAAAGACTGATAAATGTGCTAACAAGAAAGAATTGTATGCCACCAAGTGGAAGTGGTAAAAGGACAAGGGCAGGTTACTGGGGACCTGGGTTGAAATATTTAGAAGGGACATGAGTGATTATGTGTTAAACAGTCATTATGGTTTCAAATAAAATTGAACATCATGTATGAAAAGAAAAAGAAAAAAAAATGGAATGGTAGAATGTTTGCCTTTGTTGGGGTTTGATGTCTTGTATTCTGTCATTTGGGTTTTGGGCTGCCTCTAAGGGGTCATTAATTGCTGCACTTCTTTCCGTTAGTTGCATGTAGTTATTGTATATGTTGACTGATGCCTACTTGAGACTTGTTTTGAACCTTTGATGTACAGAAATAAAGCATAAATACAAGGTGCAACTTGCAGACGATGAAAGCTGATTAAATGGTTGGAGGCTAACCGATGTGGACTTGTGAATGGTGAGATAAAATCAGAAATCAGTTAGATGGGGTGTATTGGTTTCATTTGTCATGGCTTTAGCATCATTATACTTGACACACCAGAGGTGCTTCACGCCAAGAGTCCTTGTGTTCAGAGATCGAACCTGTTATATATGTAGTCTTTCATCCTCCCACTTTCCTTTGTTTTGAAGATTTAGCTGAAGAAAAGGAAAAAGTTAAAATTTAGTTAGACAATTGATTATTTGTAAGTGATCAAGAGAAGTGTAAATAGAACCCTTTAGAGGTTTCAGTTTTGTTGTATGTGTGAAAATAGATATGCTTTTGCTTACTCTCCTGTTAAAGCTTTTCCTGATTTCTAAGGTATTGATGAAAAACCACCTTGGAGGTATAGCCTTTGGGGTAAAGTTCATTTGGATTTGTGATGGTGATGATGGGTTTGAAAAAAATTAAAAGAGCGCGTGAAGCTCTCTCTCTCTCTCTCTCTCACAACACACACACACACACACATTTGCTTTTCGACTCTGTCTTTCTCTGTCGCTAATATTCCAAGGCTCTCCCTTCTGTCAAGGCTGACGCAATACTTGGTGGAAAGTTGCAGGCATAGATCATTGATGACTGGAGCTATTCATGGCCAAAGCGAAAAAGATATAGAGGATCCTCAACACATAAGCTAAATCATGTAAGTGTAATCACAGAATAAATGAAGCTTTACATGATGCACTCGATTGGGAATTTTTTCCTTAAAAAATAAAAATAAATAAAATAATAAGGAATCTCTCATGCTGCACCAATCGGTAAATAGGAATCAGTATCGTTGATGTAGGGCCCATAAGGTTGGGGAGGAAGAAGAAAATGACGAGAGGAGAGAGCCTTAGTTAATGTGAATGGGTGAGGGCGTGGGAAGGCAAAAAAGATCTTCTGGTTGCCAAACGGCAGTGAGGATCCAAGCCTCACATATTGCATTGGCATATGTCCCAATGCATTATGAACGACTAGGATCCTCACTATTGCTTGTTAGTCACTACAGAGATCCGGATTTGAGGGAAAGAATCTCCATTCAGTTCTAGTGATTTTTTCTCAATTTCTTTTTCCTATATTAGGAAAGCTTGTGAAATCTTTTCTCGAATCCACATCCTCTCTTGCCTGAGATTTGGCAGGAGAGTTGGCGGCCTGGATGGATGGTCGACACCTAGTTCTTAGGTGAATCTGAGTTCTCCATCCGAGTCAACATCCCTGTCGGCTCAACTTGTCGGCTCGGGTGTCGACCCGAATAGAGGGCTTGGATTCACCCGAGAGCCAGGTGTTGGCCATCCATCTAGGCCGCCAGCTCTACTGTCAAATCTCAGGCGGGAGAGAATTTCTATACTTTCTCAACTATTATATTTGACATTTGTTTTTTTATTTAAAATTTATGGGTTAAAAAATGAATGCTATGTTTGGAAATCAAGAAAAGAAAGAAGAAGAATACAAATTTTTGACATGAAGAAAAAAGATAAATATATAAATTCGTCTTTAATTACCTTTGTCTGGTTTTTTTTTTTTAATTGGCTTCCAAATATAGCCAAAGGGAATATCACAACCTCAACGGTGTAGTTATTCTAAGCATCTTCATGTTTCTATATGAATTATGAAGCTCTCATCATTTGGTTTGGTTTTAAATTGAGCTGCTCAAGGTGTGATGGATCCAAATTAAAATCGAACCAATTATTAAGTTGTTCTAGTTTTCACAATACCGTCTGGTTCACAAGAGTCCATCACTCTATGGATACGAAAGTCTCCTTTGGAATGTGGAACCCACTAAACATAGATTGTGATGTATCCAGTGGGAGATACATGTAGATGCGGGTGATCTACATCCTTTAATTGGTTTGTTATTGATTTTCATAACAATGTATAATTGGGGCAAAAGTCGAGCAATCCTCAGCCCTAAATATAGCTTCGCATCAGTGCTGTACGCCGTCTGCCGCAAAACCCACAACATGATCGAATGCAGTGAAAAGTACCTTTGTAATTCCACTTTTATTCCAAGAGAGTTTAACAACTTGATGATACTGCGACAATTTAACCTATTTCCAACCCATGGATTATAAACCAATGCATGATTCACTGAATTTTGATATGCTAATTAGCAACCAAATTCACATAAACTAAGCATAT
Organism: Protea cynaroides; assembly: GCA_028583415.1. Lineage (NCBI taxonomy): Eukaryota > Viridiplantae > Streptophyta > Magnoliopsida > Proteales > Proteaceae > Protea > Protea cynaroides. Next base: position 11,841,438 of record CM053276.1, on the reverse strand, counting down.
AAGTAATTGTAGAGCGAAATGAAAATTTTCCTTTTACCAATTACTATCCATACAAGTCACATACTGACTCCACTCTCAACCCTAGGGACCTGCTTGAGTTGAACCCTAGACCTAGGGGTGAAATTCAAACTGAATTTGGATCCAACTGTGGATTAAATTGGAAAAAAAATTAGTACTCTGCTCAGGAAATAGAGTGGAGTTGTGAAGTAAGAATGTAAGATGCATGAAACCTTTAGAATGCTAAAATAAATAATAAAAAAATTCTTCCATGTAGTATAAATAGGTGTATCAATAAAGAAAGAATCATGATAGATCCAACCAAAGTCTTGTTACTTTATTTTTTTTTAAATAACATCAAACATCAAATATTTTATATTATTGAGGAAGGCTTTGTCTTTTTTACTTTTCCTTGATAAAAATTCAAGGAAAAGATTCTCGATCCGGGCGGCAGAGACTACACCAACATCCCTCTCTCTTTCTCTCTCTCTTTTACCGTTTATTTATTAACCATCAGGCATGATCTTCATAAGTGGATTCTGAGTTTGGATCACCTGTATGAACATGTACTTTTTAATCTCCGTGGGATTCTATCAACGTTGATGTGATGTGGGACCAACTCGATATGGACGGTAATGAGATTCCATTGAAGATACAAGTACATATAGGTGAACTATTCTCGTAGATTCCTTACCCTAAAATATGTTTGGGAGAAGATCGTACACATCGTGGCTCTCCACACACGCTCCTCGTAAATCTTTTTTCTCTTTCATATGTGGGTCTTCTATGTCTAAATCGTGAAGCACTCTTTCTTTAACGTGATATGTAAAATGGTTCTCATTCAACCCTGAAATGATCAATTCATGCAATTATGAGGTCAATATGTATCCATGGGATTAATCAGACCAAAAATCTAGATATGTAAATATTATTATACACTGGCGGTTTATAGATTCCTCTGCATTGTTTTACATCGGACAAAAATTGGTGCAAAACCACCTAGTAAACACATAATTCAAGAAACCAGTGAGCGGAAGGCGGAAAGGTAGACACAGACTCCATCCAAAAAAATCAAACAGAGCAACAAAGATTTATTTTTCTCTTGAATATAGAATTCCATTCATCCAACCAAGTGGAGGAAGGTTGAGATTGTCTATTAGATTCTAATTGATTCAGATATCTCTTCCCCGCATCCACCGTCCTTCCACTGTATCTCCAATAATTTCCTGATTGGGGATTTGTGGGGGTGGTTCATTACCTTTTTTTTTTTTTTTTTTTTGGTAATAGGTGATTAATGACTTGACTCAAACTACTACCTACTCTTTAGTTTTTGCAATAAAATAGCTCATGCTACTCTAGCTAGCCTCCACTTAATTAGAACCCATTATTTTATTTTATTTTTTCATTTAAAAAATATTACAAGTGGATTCTTCAAGTGGGTTTGTAAAGAAAATTCTCTAAATGGGTTTGGAGTCTTCCATTTGGCAGTTTACTAGGCACCCAAATGGTACTTCCATGTGGCGCCATTTCAACAAGTCATATGATAAAATTTAACTCCAAATGATATTTTCCATGCGTTAGAATAAGGCAGTGAAAAATGGTGAGGATTTCCCACTTCTAATAAGGCCAAAAAAATCCTGGAGGATGGCCAAATTGTATACAAGAAAAAAATCCAAATTATATGGAGGGTCCACATAATCATTTATGGAATTAATTTTGGAACCAATTTAATTAATTATAAGTATATTAATATAATAATTCAAATATTGTTTAAAATGCCAAATTATTAAATCATGATTAAAAAAAACTATAATTGTGTAAAAGAATGGCCCACATCATGCATGAAACTTTTATTCGTAAAAAATAATGTAGAATTCAATTTATGATATATGGATCATACGATTAAGATGAAATGCATTTTGACATGTGAAAAATCAAAGAATCTAATGGGAATGTAGATCAGCCTTCAACTTGGTTCAAAAGTGAAAACTGTAGCTAGAACACTTGTTCAGTGAATATTATTTATTTATTTTTGCTCTAAAATTTTTAAGCATCCAACCAATTGGGTTAGGAATTGTCTTCTATATTGCTATTAATTAACTAATGCAGTTTAAAAACATGTAAACCTCCAATAAATTGATCACGTGTTGAAATTGCAGTCACAAAATGTATTAGTTGATGATGATGATCGTTGTATGAGATGATGGTAAATTTGAAATCTGAAGACAGAAGCATTAAGAAAGTAGACAGCACAGCTTCCTTATTTATTTGTTTAACACCAACAAGCATGCAACATAGTGAACTCAATTCTTTTGTTACTCTAACCTAATAATGGTTAAAACACTTTGGTCCTTTTCCATCTCAATTTAATGGAGATTTGCAGATATCTCCCTTCCATATAATAATGACAAAATGAAGTGGCAATCCCTTAAGATTTGAGGGATTGGATCTCTATTTAATAAGATTCTTTTTTGTTTGTATTATATAATGTATTAAATATTATAAAATTTATGATTGTTTGGTATGATTTATAATATATATTTATAATTAAAATAAATCAATATAATTCATTATCTACAAATAGGTGAGTAGCTGTTTATCATTATTAGAATAATCTATTAGGTGAATGTTTATATTTCTCATTATATAATGTATTATGTTTAGTGGTACCAAACGGTCATTATTTATTATTCATAATCTATTATCATAATTTATTTGTCACAAATAACTCCTAATACATTATATAATACAAACCAAAGAGAGCCTAAGTTACATATGAATTGTGAAGTCCAAGTGGATGTTATGTTTGGTTGAGATTCTGCATCAATCAATGGTATTTTGGATCTTCAACATCGAAGGTAGAATAATTATGTCTCCATCCATAAAAAGGCAATTGGGTTCTCTATTTGACTGTGTGGTTCCCACATTAGCAAGGGAACTAATGAAAATACAGACACAAGTATCCAAGAGAAGAGGTACGTAGGGGTCATTTAACAGTCCATGTGTATGAGGGCACAAAAGAACACAGTTGGATAGAAAACTTTCCCCCAAACACAATAATAAATATATGGGAGAAAAATCTACACGCTAATGAGACATATTAGAATCTCATACTTGTACTTTTAGTTTTAAAATGAGAATCATATAACTAGAGAACCTTTGGATGAGGAAAGAGAAAATGATAGAGGCAGAACACCCCAGCTTCCATTTTCATTTGCTTGTCTTTCTCTTCCCTCCCAACCCCCCCCCCCGCCAATTCCATCCATGAGTGTTGATCTTCTTCCTTGCATGGAGAGTTTCACGAGTCAGTGGGATGAGGGACCCACTGGATAGGTGCTAAACCCACCCCCCATGGACGGCAATGAAAAATTCACACTTGTTAATATGATTGGTTCTCTTCCATCAACTTGATGGAGATTGCATAGATCTCCCTCCCATATTATAATGACACGACCAAGTGGCAACCACCTAACATTTTCTTTCATTAGTATATTTCCTAGCTGATCCTTAGCCAAAAGAAAAAGAAAAAAAATGTCAAGATCTATAGAGATCCGATGTCTACTTTAAGGCAGGTATGACTGGTAAAGACGTGTGAAGCCAATCCCTTATTTTCTTGGGTCAGGTCTGAATGTAATCAAAGTGACATTATCATTTTGGGCATCGAATTGGAATAGTTTTGATATTTAAAGAAATAGATTGTTAAGATCCAATGCTTAAACACCCGATTACAATCTCACACTTGGTGACAATGTATGGTTGTATCGATCAGTTACAATCGGACAAAGCCTATTTTATTTACGTACGTATAAATAAATAAAGATATGACCCAATGGGCTAAGGAAAAAAAATCCTCTGCAGCCACTTGGCAGTGAAGATCCTGATCAATTATAATACTTGGGGCCAAGATCTCATCGTCATTTGACAGTCACTACGGAGGTTCCTGATTGACGGGGCTAAGGATTTCTTACGTTTCATACTTTCTCTATAGACAAAGGCTGCTTCCTCCAAAGCAAAGTGATCTTTCCTAACACCTATAAATACAACACCACCCACCCTGCAGACACATTCTTCATAATTCAAAAACAAGCAGACAACCCCCTCTCTCTCTCTCAATCAATGGCTGCTCCTCAAAACCTTTCCTCTCTGAACTGTGAAGTGAGAATCATAGAAGCCAAAAACCTAGAATTCAAATCAAAAGGGAAGGTCTTTGTTAGATGCTATCTCTGCACAGGAAACGATCAGAAGATTCGGCTCAACAGTCGGGAGATCCCATCAACGAGTCACCCTTACTGGAACGATTCTGCCTCCTTGGAATGTTCCACAGCCAATTCCTACTGCACGGACCAACTGAAGCAACAAAGAGTGGTGTTCGAACTTAGATGGAGAAACAACTCATCTATGCTGGGAAGAATTGGTGGGTCTAAACTCTTGGGTAGAGCAGAAGTCTCTTGGAAAGACGTGTTGGAATCGTCCGAGTTAACATTTCAGAGATGGATCACAACAACTCCAACTAGCAGCTGCCATGTTCTTGAGGGCCTGAAACCACCTGCACTCCATGTTGGGATGAAGGTTGTTGTTCCAAGCATGGCAGATATGGTAAATAAGAGAAGAAATGTTGGTTTGAAGAGGTGGAATGACTGTGGTTGCAGACAAGGAAACTGCTGTCATAATGGAGACGACGAGCTTTTTGTCCTAGTTGCAGCTATTGAGGCTTTGTAGGTGGCTGATGTTAATTAACAAGAACTGAGCTAGAGATAGGTTGATCCCTGGAGAAAAGTTTCATTAATTTGGATGTATTGGATTATATTATCCTTTTTTTGAACATTCAAGTTTTATCAGATCTAAATTTTGAAGCTAAGCAAAAATTTTTGAATTTTGGTCATTTTGGATTTTCATCTTTCATTGATCAAGTGTACGAATAAATAGCATTTAATCTTTCTCCTGATAAGACCAAATCAATAAGATTGTTGGTTGACAAAGTCGAGATTGATTAATGTTACCGCTAGAATTCTCACGTGAATTTTCCGCTGTGGGTCCGATCTGTAGACGACAAAATTGGACAAAGGTGGGGTTTGACTCATCGCCCCGTGACCACTCCAATGCTTAAATTAGGATGCTAGGCCATAAATAATCAGGGTTAAACCTGACCTTTTAAGTTAAGAGGTGTAGGAGGATAATGGTAGGTACTGAGCTGAGGTTGAGCTGGCCAAAGGTTGAGACTGAATTGGCATGTGCCAGGGCAAGTGAGCCAAAGCTCTATAATATTGTGGTGATTTGACTTTTACAGTTGGAAGTATTTATAGGCGTACTTATTGCTGATGTCATGTGCATGTGCAATGTCCTCTTTACCCATGATCCTTCTATGTAATGGTGGCTGAGTCTCCCCTTTATATGTGAAATGCCCATTTTGCCATTGTAAGTTGGCATAGTTTGACTATTTTTTTACTACTTTTCACGTGTCATGGTTGACTAGTCTTACATTAATTTCCATGTATCACACTCTTATTTGGGGGATGATATTTATCCCCAACAATTAATATGGTAAAAAGGCAGCTAAACTAGTGATTTTCCTGGCAAATGAACTTATCATTTTGCGTGAACAACTGTCTTGCCCAATTGGTTGGTATCCTGTTAATTGTAGTCTGGTCTGATTATGTAAGACCCGCACTCCATAAACCCGATCTAAACCTTGATTTCATGTCGTAAGAGGTCTTCCGATCATCACTGGGCCAGACGGGACGAGCGGATGACAGTCAGGTACGAAATCGGACCAAAAAGACCAACTTAAGTATGAATTTTATTCATACCGGTCGATGGTACCGGTCTATGGTACCAGTCGACCGGTATGGTCTGTGCAACAAACTACCAAGATCCGGAATTGGATCTCTGCGGGTCCCACTTTCCTAATTCCGAATCCTAGGACTTTCCTAATCCTAAGAGGCTTCCTAAACCTAATTCCTAGCCTATTTAAACCCCTCTAAACCTCTTAGAATCCCTTCCATTGATCCTCACAAACCCTAGAAAGGAGAAGGAGATTGGAGAAGGAGAAGGAGCTAGGAAGAAGAAGGAAGAGCCGCCGTTGCTGTTCGACGAAGCACACCTTACGCTAGTCGACGGTAAGTGTTTAAACCCTCTTTCTCACATTATGACTCTAGGATGGTTGGGTTGTTTGGATCAATATCATGCAAAGCAGGTATTAACCTAAACCCTACTTTGCCGTCAAACCCTAATTTAGTCGTTAAACCCTAGATTCGAGTTCTAGGATGAATATCATCAAAACTAGACTTGTATGGAGTTGGAAACAACTCTAGCTCAAAGCTCAGACTTAGAATGTGTAGGAGAAACCCTAGAATCAATAGAGAGTGATCGACGGAAGTCGAAAAACCAAGTGTATGGTCTTCCGGAGACATACCGGTCGATCATACCGGTCGCACCCCATGCGACCGGTACCGCGACCAGTACATCTCGAGGAGTGGCCTGTGGGGATCGACTGACCATACCGGTCGCTGGTTTTCCCCACAGTGCTGCGACCGGTACATGCAACCGGTCAGCTCTGTGAGTGTAATTTTTGTAACCTCGTTGGTTTTCCGACCAAGGTAAACCCTAAGAAACTATTCTAATGGAACCTTAATATTGTATAGGACTTTGTGATAGCATGTTTGGATCTTGCGACGTGGAGCAAGCTATCAAACGAGCGTCAGATAAGGGAATCAGACCTAAACCCTAATAATTAATGGACAGTAAATCGTTGCTAATAACCCTGAATCTTTGGTGTGATGTTTGTGCATTCTCACATGTCATATGTTATTTCTAGTTATTATATTTGTTCATGCATATTCCATATGCTAGGATGTGATTGTTAGGCATGTGATTGTTTTCGTTAGTGTGTGGAATGGGAAGGGCCTGGGGTCTGGGATCATTCCTCACACTAGCACCTTTTTGTAGTATTTTATCTTAGCATGCTTGGTGCGGGTAGGGCATCAGGGGGAGGTCGTGGTACTGTGGTCTCCGACCTGGCCACCACGCTCTAGCTCTATCTCTATGCCCTAGGAAGTTATGTTGGGATAGAGTCTACTTGCGTATTGTTCTGTCTTAGTATGCTTGGTACGGGTGGGGCATCAGGGGGAGGTCGTGGCACTGTGGTCTCCGGCCTGACCACCATGCTCTAGCTCTATCTCTATGCCGTAGGGAGCTGTACTAGGATAGAGCCTACAGTGATGACATATAGGATTGGTTAGTTGCGAGCCCAGTTTACAAGCCCTAGCCAGTAGGGGCTTATGTATTGGTATGGGTAGAGCATCAGGGGAGGTAGTGGATGCCTTAGCTCTATCTCTATTCCATGATGGGTGCATGTGGGTCGACAGCGGTGTGATCTACTGTGCGATGCTACACCCTCGTGTATAGAGGTGCGGTGGTCGCCAACCCTTTCTATAGCACATTGCAAACTTAAACCAGACCACAACATAAAATGATTGTTACTCATGCATATAACATTGATACACTGTCTGATTGTCTTACTGAGCTAAGTTGTGAGCTCACCCTTTGTATATACATTGTTTTTAGATGTTGATGCAGGTTACACGGTGAACGACTATATGAACGCTCCGGCGTATGGAGGTGTTGCTGCTCTGGACGTACAGGCAGGAGAGGACGAGCATGATGCTTCATGCGAGTGCCCTTTCTGCGTGTACCTTTGATTTTGTTTTATTTGTTTCAGTTATTTTTAAGATGATGTAAAGATATTTAATTATGTTTGGAATTTGAATAATTGAATACTTATTTAAATTTATCAATAGAATACTCAGTTCATTTATTTAAAGACTTACCGCTATATTTATTATATTTTGATTGTGGTTATGTGCAATGGTTTGTATGAGTGGACACGGTCTTATTGAGATCCTAGTGTGAACCGTTGGTTCAATGACGGTTCACTCACACCATTTTGGTTGATTCAGAATTGGGGTGTAACAGGTTAGGCCACTTAGTGAGGCATCCGACTACCTAGAATCACTAAGCACGTAGCCCCATGCATCAGACTGCTCCTTCCTTCTATAATGCTCCTCTAAGCCCAAAAAGGACTATGGTCCATATATAAAAGCATTGAGAAAATCCTTGTTTGGATGATAAATGTCTTTAAGTAGCCGCACATAAGTGGAGTTAGGATTTGTTCATACTCTCCAAGCCAACTTTGCCAATAAAACCTTATTATGAAGATGACGGTCTCTAAAACCCAAACCTCCCTTTTCCTTAGATAAACAAATTAGTCTGTCCCAATAAATCTAATGAATACTTTTGTCCTTACTTCCATTGCTTCAATAAAATTTTGCTGCTGCCTTTCTGACAGTATTGTTGTAATGTGCAGGTAATTTAGAATGAATCCTACAAAATTTGACATAGAAAGTACCACTGATTTGAGAAGGATTTCTAGGTGCAACCTAGTTGGAATTCTATTCCCATCAAAACTTATATATATAACATGTGATTGGATTGTGATATCATAAAAGTTGTGAACAGAGGTGGGCATTTGGGCACACAAATCAAGGTTGAATTAGATTGAGCTTGGATTAATGCCATGATACACTACAAGAAAGTGCATTGAAAGTGCATTAGATGCACTTTTACAATGGAAAAAGTTCTCTGCTGCACTCTAGTGGAGTAGAGGCGATCCAGACCATTTAAAGTGTTTCGGGACTGTATCCCGATGCTTTCCCAATGCTTAGGATTAAAACTGTTACACATAAATGCAACAGAGGATCCCAGTCCCTTTTACAACACATTTAGCATCGATAATCAACCAATCGAATATAAAAGTATCTTGTCATGATCCTATATTGGATCCCACACACACCAAAGTGTGGTCCTTAAGTCTTGGGGCTCTCCCACCTAATAGGCTAGTCTTTTGGGTTGAGCTCTCCCTTGGGTTTGAATTGTAACAATTGGTGCTTTCATTGCTTCGCCATGGCTGATGGAACTAGGCTTCGCTTAATTGATGAATGGCAACTCAGTGAATCTACCGCAACCACATCACAAAAATTAGAATCGCTTCAAAATTCCCTTGTAGACCATAAACAACGATTTTCAGATGTCTGTGTAATGGAGCAGATCTTGCGTATGGGGCCTTCCACATCTTCTACTAATGGTGTACCTGCAAATTCACCAACCAACAATGGCGTACCATCTCAACCTACATATTTTTATTCCCCTGTCACTAACACAACTGAAACCAAGATCGAAAATGCCTAGATTGTCCAAGTTTGATGGAGAAGATCCATTGGGTTTGATCTTTAAAGCTGAGAGGTTCTTTACCTATCACAATACATTGGAGGAACAACGACGGTTGATTTAGTCCTTCCATATGGATGGCAAGGCGCTCCAATGGTTCCAGTGGATGCATCGGAACAACGAGTTCTCATCGTGGGCAGCGTTTACAAAGGCGCTGGAGGTGCTGTTTGGACCGTCGAAATTCGACGATCATCAAGGGGCTTTGTCCAAACTCGTACAAATATCATCGGTGACTGAGTATCAGTCTCAGTTTGAGACTTTGGCAAATTGCACCAAGAACATTCCCCCATCTTTTCTGATCAGTTGCTTTGTCTCTGGTCTGAAACTAGAGATATGAAGTGAGGTGCTTGCATTTAAACCAACGACATTATCGCAAGCCGTCGGACTTGCCAAGTTATAGGAGGCAAAAATTTCTGATCAAAGAAGAAGATTCTGGCCGCGTGCAGGTGAAACCCAATCAATGAAACCGCCTCTATTACCGACGCCGATAATGGCTCCAGTTGCAGGAATTGGATCGAAAATTCCTATCAAAAAACTCAGTTCGGCCGAAATGCAAGCGAGAAGGGAAAAAGGGTTATGTTATAATTGTGATGAGAAATTCACCGTCAGACATCGCTGCAAGCATCTCCAATTCTTCTTATTGGATGTTATCTTGATCAAGAACCAGATCTTGTTGAAGATTCGCCCTCTGCAACTGAAACATTTGAGATGCAAGAAGAATATATCCTCTGTTTACAATATGGAATTTCATACCATGCACTTTTTGGTCAAGCATCTGTGCATACACTCCGTTTCTCAGGCACAATAGCAGGTTCAGATGTGAAAATCCTAGTAGATGGAGGAAGCACGCATAATTTTTTGCAGAGCCGTGTCGCCTATCATTTGGGGTTACTAGTCAAAACACAACCGAGGGTTTTTGTTCTAGTAGGCAATAGGGATTGATTGCAAAGTGAAGGGTATATTCGACAACTACCAGTTTATATTCAAGGTCATCAAGTCACAGTCGATGTCTTCCTGTTGCCGATCCAGGGTGCTGAAGTGGTGCTTGGTGTATAGTGGTTCCTCCGCCTAGGTCCCGTGATCTTTGACTATCAAAAATTAACCTGGACAAGAGAACACAACTATAGAAGCCTTTCACGAGTCTCAGTAGAAACATTGCAAGAGTATTTTGGGTTGTCGGGTGTGACCTTCACTTTCCTTGACCAATTACATAGTGAAAATGGATCCAATCCGAAGCTGCAACAAATCCATCAAAGATTGAGTAATAAGCCACAGGATTTTTTGGGATTCTCTAGTTGTGATTCTCTGCTCTATTTTCATAACAAGTTAGTGCTACCATCTGATTCACCTTTGTGCAACATTATAATTGCAGAATTCCATAGCACACCAAGGGGAGTTCATGCAGGCATCCAGCGCACTTACTTAAGGATTTCTGCCTGTTTTTTTTGGAAAGGATTGAGAGCACAAATTCAAAAGTTCATTTCTTCTTGTCAGATTTGCCAACAAGTAAAGACTATCAATTGTTCACCAGCAGGCCTTCTCCAACCATTATCGATTCCAGTCCAGGTATGGGAGGATATTGCAATGGATATTATTAAATGTCTTCCATTGTCCCAAGGAAAATCGACCATTTTGGTAGTGGTTCACCTACTTATCAAGTACGGCCATTTTTGTGGACTATCTACTCCTTATACAACTCTAAAGGTCGCTCAAACATTCATAACAGAGATGGTAAAACTCCATGGGTTCCCTAGAACAATTGTCACCGACCGAGATCATGACCCCATTTCAAGATCTCTATGGTAGGACTCCATCAGAGTTAGCTTATTTTCCAAAAGACTCATCTTGTAACGATGCAATGACATTGGTATTGGGGCAAAGAGATGAAGTACTACATAAGCTAAAATTTAATCTACAGAAGGCTCAAGACCGTGTGTGTGACCAAAGCGACAAGCATCACAGGGAATTGCAATTTGAGATTAATGACTAGGTCTTTGTCAAATTACAGCTCTACAAACAGCATTCCATTGCATTACGGCTTAACCAGAAATTGTGACGACTTTTCTTTGAGCCATATCAGATTACAAAACGAATTGGTTTTGTGGCATATCGGCTGGTGCTTCCAACCACAGCAAGAATACACCCAGTTTTTCATGTCTCCATTTTAAAAAAATGTGTCAGCAATCCTCAGGTTCAGACCACCCCTTTACCTCTCCTGGCGGACAACGATGACTTGGTACAACCTTTGGCAGTAGTGCAACAATGCAACATACTATGGAATGGTATTGAAGTGCCGCAAATTTTAGTACTGTGGCAAGGACCCCCCCCTCCCGAGGATAGTACCTGGGAGGATACTTCTCTGTTTCATTCTCAGTTTCCAACATTCAACCTTGAGGACAAGGTTGATTCCCCAAGGGAAGGTAATGTTAGGAGAGGAACGAGATTAAGAAAGAGGACTAGACGGTTGAGAGACTATGAAACATGAGGATGTAATTGAAGGATAGCCAACAAGAATAACTGTAATAACTTAATATAGTTAGACCAGATTGGGATAGTATAAATAGGATGAGTGGGTTCCTGTAAGAATCAAACAATATATGTCAATTTCTTTCTTTTCTTTCCTGGAGGCTCCCTAGCCTCGAATGTAGGTTTCTTCTCCTTCTCTGCTGTAATTCTCCCTCTTCATACAATTCTTGATCTGTCTTCGTATCAATTGGTGTTTTCATTGAGAGGCCGACGCTACGGAAGGGGCGACCTAGAAAGGAGCGACTAGGAAAGGGCTACCTGGTGAAGGAGAGTGAAAGCCGTCCAGAGTGGGCAAGCTAGAGTGGGCCGACGTGGGCGTCGGCTTTGAAAATGGAGTGACAATGTTATAATCCCACATCGGATCCCACACACACCAAAGTGTGGTTCTTAAGTCTTGGGGTTTTCCCACCTAATAGGCTAGTCTTTTGAGTTGGGTTCTCCTTTGGGCTTGAGTTGTAACATATCCATTGTTTTAATTTAGTGTGGCTGATCGAAATCGATTGAGACCAATCTATCGAGCCCTTACTCAAAGGTAAACATTTAGTGGCGGTATCATTTTACCTCCTCCAAAAGACGCATTGGAATACTATTTCACTGCTCATTGAAGTGCATAGCCTTAATCTGGCCCATTGTATAAAAAGAAGGCAGCATTAATTATTGAAGAGGACATATGTTATTAGAGAAAATGATGCACTAGGTTGTTAATTATAAAATTGAAACTAGTGGATCAGCCCTTCAACTTGGCTCAAAAAGTGTACACTGTATAAAAACCTGACCAAAGAACCCAACTGGATCACTCTCTTCCTGTTTCTTATTGATTAAATTAATAAGGTTCCAAACTGCATGCATGTAAACCTCCAATGAATCGATCATGTTTAGCTAGAATCTGTAGATAAGTGAAAATCACTTAAAACTTGTTATTCTATGTTTTGAAATTTGAAATGATCAAATTGCAGTATTAAAGAGCATTAGTAGATACAGTATGATCTTAGTATCAGAAAGAAGATAAATCTGGAAAGAGAAACATCATTACAATAAGCAAGCAAACTCCACAGCTTCCTTTTTAATTTGTTTATGTCTTCTCTTTGTTGTATTCTAACATGAAAGTTAAAACGAATGGTCCTCTTCCATCAACTTGAAGAAGATTGCAGAGATCACTCTCCCATATAATAATCAATCACTTAAGATCCTTAAGGGATAGGATCTCTACTCTAAGGCAATATGAGTTGTAAAGATGTGCGATGGTTTTATTTTATTGGGAAGGGATTTGCTGCCGGACTGTATAGCCCTTGTGTCAATGCGAGAACAATGGGTGCAAGCACACTGGCATTCAAGAGGATCGAAGGACATGATGGTTATTTTATTATCCCATGTGTGAGAGAGGGCAGGAACGCCTGGAAAAGATGCTGCTGGGCACTATTCTTTTTCTCTTATTTTATATAGATTTGTATAAAGAAACAAAGATTTGGGGCAATTGGGCTAAGGATTTCCTATATTTCTTTCAGAGAAAGTGGCTTCCTCCAAAGCAAATTAAACATTCCACTTGTACACTGGAAACCCAACTCCTATAAATACAACATGACCCTGAAAACACATCTACACAATTCAAAAACAAGTGAACAATCCCTCTCTCTCTCTCTCTCTCTCTCTGGATCAATGGCTTCTCTTCAAAATCTTTCCTCTCTTAATTGTGAAGTTAAAATCATAGAAGCCAAAAACCTAGAATTCAAATCAAAAGGGAAGGTCTTTGTTAGATGCTATCTCTGCACAGGAAACAATCAGAAGATTCAGCTCAACACTCGGGAGATCCCATCAACGAGTCACCCTTACTGGAACGATTCCTCCTCTTTGGAATGTTCCACAGCCAACTCCTACTGCATGGACCAACTGAAGCAACAAACAGTGGTGTTCGAACTTAGATGGAGAAACAGCTCACCGATGCTGGGAAGAATCGGTGGGTCTAAACTCTTGGGTAGAGCAGAAGTCTCCTGGAAAGATGTGTTGGAATCGTCCGAGTTAGCAGTTCAGAGATGGGTCACAACAACTCCAACTAGCAGCTGCCATGTTCTTGAGGGCCTTAAACCACCTGCACTCCATGTTGGGATGAAGGTTGTTGTTCCAAGCATGGCAGAGATGGTAAATCAGAGAAGAAATGTTGCTTTGAAGAGGTGGAATGACTGTGGTTGCAGACATGGAAACTGCTGTCATAATGGAGACGATGAGCTTTTTGCATTAGTTGCAGCTATTGAGGCGTTGTAGGTGGCTTGTGTTGACAAGAACTGAGAGATTGATTTCCATTGAAAAAAATGGTTTCATTAATTTTGAGTTTGGATTTATTAGATTGGATTATCCTTTTTTTTTCTTCTTTTTTTTCCCTTCCTGGCTGTCAAGTTCAATTGTAAATATGGGGGGAGAAAAAACATTCAGGTTTAATCGGATCTAAATTTTGAATTTAATTTCATTTTCCATTCTAGTGCCCTAATAGCATTTCATCTTTTTCTTGATAAGCCCGAATCAATAAGACTGTTGGTTGACAAAGTGGAGATTGAATATGTTAAAAACCAGCTAAATAGTAATTTTCCGGGAAAAGGAACTTATCATTTGGCATGAACAAACAGCCTTGCCCAATTTGGTTGGTGTCAATTAAAACCTAGATCGACCTTCACCGTTTTTTAAACATATCGGGTTTAGACTTGAATCAATTATTAAGTTGTAGTTCACGGTGTAAGTGTGTAGCCCGTTGGTCGTCCGACCGCATCAACCAAATATAGACCAAAACCGAGACCGACCGATTAAATGACCATCAAACTAAATCCTTCAAGCGCTAAATCCTAAATGTTTCTCTCATTCTTTCCTTCATTCTCTCTCTTCATTTAAGCTATGCTTTTTTAATTAAGATCTTAAATAGACTATTATGTTATGAATGTAGAATAAATAATGACCAATTACAACAGAATATGGGTCAAGAGCTGTGTTTTTTTCCATTGTGGGCTGGTTGAGAGGATTGAGACTATTAGCATAAGACTAAATAGCATAACTGATTATCGACCAGTTGGTTTGCATCATTGACGCCCGTTAATAGATCGATTAGATCGATTAACATAAGACCGATTAGGGACCGAGTTTAACCGTACCAAATATAAATGTGTTAATGTCTCGTAAATGAAAACCATTAGTTAAACATGTCGGTCACATTGCAAGTTATTAAATTGGTGATGACCGATTAGGGCCGACCGAGACTACAGATTGACACCCATTGGTTTGACCTCCACTTTCCATAAAAATAAACCCTTATCATGTGCCTCACTTATTGTTCGAGAAATTTTCCATTTAAAAATGTTTTAAGTTCCTAAACCACAAGGGCTTTGTTTGGTTGCAGAGGGGAATTGAAGGGAAGAAAAATGAAAATTTCAAACTTTAAATGAAAACTTTTGTAATGATTACAGTACATGCTATCTCCTAACTAATTCTAAATTATTCTACATTTAGTTATTAACTTACATCTCACTTTGCATCCAAATCTCTCCTCTTTTTTTTTTTTTTTTTTTTTTTTTTTTTGTAAAGAAATCCCACCCATTTGAAAAAGTAAAATAAATTACATCTTATAAGTATCATTACTAAATATGTTATAAGAAATTTAGATAATATATACAATCATATTGTATTACAATTATAAAAGTTTTCTTTTTAAGTTTAAAAACTTCACTTTCTTTCTCTTCAATTCTCCTTGCAACCAAACTGGGCAAAAGGAAAAATTTGTCGTCACACAGGTTGGTGACAATTAGCTTGTCACTGAAGGATGGGAATCGTCAGATCTTATAAGATCCAACCCCTTCTTTGGAAACCAAAACTATCCATTGTATTGTATATTGTGTTTTCTTTAATGACCAATGAGTGTGGATTAAAAGGGATCGAAGACTACACTTTTGTCACCGGCTAAGTGACACAAACCAACAATAAAACATCATATGTTACCGATGCGCTCAGATGTTTAACTCGACTTAGCCCCCTATTCATGTAAATAAGTGGTTCTTATTATATTATGGGTCAAGGATCTCAGTCCCTCACATGAGGTCATGAAGGGGTGAAATGACTATTTCGTATCTGAGAGGACACAGAAGAGTGCATGCAGTGAGGTCAAGAAGGGGTGAAATGACTATTTCGTATCTGAGAGGACACAGAAGAGTGCAATGAGGTCATGAAGGGGTGAAATGACTATTTCATTCGTGAGAGGATGCAGAAGAGTGCATCAAGGTCATGAAGGGGTGAAATAACTTTTCGTTCCTCAGAGGATTCAGAAGAGTGCTGCGGAACAAAAAAAACTTTCTCCCTTCTATTATCAGGATAAGTACTGGAAGGGTTTCATAAACTTCTATTAGTGATTTTGCCGCATTGTTGTAGTTTCTTAAAGCTCAGAAAAAGTTGGTAGCTGGTGGGTTGAAGCCATCATAAGTGATTTTTTGAGATAAATTTAGTCTTCAACTATAAGTTTTACTAGTAAAGATTAATAAAGTGGGTCAAACCAAACAAACCAAAAATAATTAAGTGTGTTCTCATTTATCTCATATTTTATATGATAATGATGCATACATTGAGAGTTTGACTTAGTAAACTCCACGCAAGTATGGTAGTCGGTAGCGTCTTATACATTAAGGTTGTGTTTGATATGTATTCTCAAAATGCCAGCTTTAGATCAAAAACACATTATGTGATATTGAAAATAGTGTTTTATATGTATTCTCTTGTTCTTAGATCATGGAATATAATTAATTATATAAGTTCTCTATCGGAGCCCATTATGGATGGTGTTACTCAATCTATTCTGTGTGGGAGCCTAAAACTTCAACAAATGAAAATAGTTGGACTTTGAAATTTAACATATGACCAATCAATAGAATGATCTATCCGAAAAATAATTTGGATTAGCCACATGGATCCTCTAAGTGGCTAAATTACAACAGCCCATGTTGTCTATCCCAATAGCACGGGCGTTACATGATACTTCTACAATAATAAATAAAAATTTGAAAACTCTTGCTCCTGCATTCTTTCTACTTTTTAGACATGTGAATTATACTTGATGAGCTAATCATTTAATAGCTTTTGGAATTGGGACATTTTCGATATCCTCTTCACTTGTTAATGGTAATCTATCTGAACTATATGGTCCACTATTTTATAAAGGTCAGTTCATGTCGAATTCATTTACTGTATATTTAAAACTTTGTTTTTAATCTTTGGATTGACACATAGACTATGCAGACAACAGGACCACCAAATTCAGGTTCTAATCGAATAGCCTCATGGCAGTTATTAAAGACATATAGGAATGAGTTCCAGATGCAAGCTTGCTGGAATTCTATTCCCATAAAATTTTATGACATTTGATTGGGTTGTGATGTCACAAAAGTTGTGAATAGAGGTGGGCACTTGGGCATATCAAGGTTGGGTTAAATTGAGCTTGGATTATGCGAATGAGTTCTAAATGCAAGCTTTCAGGAATTCTATTACCATAAAAATTTATGACATGTGATTGGATTATGATGTCACAAAAGTTGTGAATAGAGGTGGGCACTTGGGCGGATCATGGTTGGGCTAAATTAGATTGAGCTGGGTTAATGCCATGATCTACTACAAGAAAATTGTGCATAAAGTGCAAATTTATGACACATTTAGCGTCGGTAATCAATTGATTGACTAAATATAGACATGTCCATGCTTAGCCAATGATCAAAGCTTTGTTGTTAAACAGGCCAGTCACAATGTATGGTTTAAAATTAGTGTGGATCGATTGAGGCTGACTGAAATTAGTTGTTTTTAAAGTAAAAAACAAGTAAAAGTTTCAAAAAGTTTAAAATCTAAAATTCAAACTTTCATTTTCATTTTGGCATGGTTTTGTTTTGAGTTGGTTGAGCTAATGAGAGTTTTAGTCGCACAATGCTTTGGGGCAAAGTTGAGTTAAGATTTATATGTAAATGGTGTTCTAATACATCTTAAGCCCTTAAAAGGAAGTCTCCCTCTAGATAGAGGTGTTCGGGGGTTCTAGGGTGTCTTTAACTTGCGCGCACGGACACGGACGTTTGTTGTCCTTTCTATTTTGTAAAGGTACCTACGTATCCCTACGTATAAAGAGGGGTGATTTGAGCCCTTGATCCAAGTAACTCTTGGATTAGGCACATCCTGGCCATCCATCTAAAGGATATATCCCTTTGAAATGACCTTCTGGAAGGGCACTAGTCCTCTATGAATAGAAGATGTTGCCTCAATCCAAATGCACTCAGAATTCAATAAGAATTCATCTCTCTCTCTCTCTCTCTCTCTCTCTCTCTCTCTCTCTCTCTCTCTGTTTAGATGGTATCAGGCCTACTCCATCTTTGAAGACTATTGATCTTAGCCGTCAGTTCTTCTGACGAGATCAGATTATTTGTGTGTAAATAACTAGGAGGGCCTTAAGGGATTGTTTCATCTTGGAGGTTGATTGAAAAGAACGCACTACATCATAGGGGGTGAATCCAATCTTAAGGATAGTGACTTTCTACATGACTCAGCCCATCTGTTTTCCAACTGTAATTTGTCAAACCTTTTTACAATTTCAGTATGTGCTATGTTGTTGCATAATCATATGTTATGTTTTATGTAATTGAATTATATGTATTTGCATAAAATTATATAGGGTATTAGTCTTAAAATATATTTATTGTTGTTTTGTACTACAAAAGTGATTAGGACCGACCAGTTGACACCCCTACTCAAAGGTAAATGTAGGGATATCGGATACACCACTATACGAATTAGAATCCAATTAAGAACTACGCTATCGATTTGGAACAACTAGAATAAGCACAATGGTGGCTGCCACTGGCATCCTCTACTACTAAAATTATAGAGATTCGATCTCTTCTTTTCAATCCTTGCAAATGGCCCCATTGCACAATACGCACATTAAGCACACATGAGCGGTTGGAAGATCAGTAACCCGTAGGACTATTGAATCCAATAATCAAACTTCCAAAACATTAAGTGGAAAAACGAATTTAATTTCTTAAACAAGTTCGGGCAATAGAAAGAAGAACCAGGTCTGATGTCAATTTGTAACTCTCAACAATGGCATCGTTTTGGGCTAAAGATCTAAGGCTTAGGCCACCTAGGCTAAGATCATAGTAGTACTGAAAGTTTGAAGAAGGAAAGAAGAGGGATGAGGTAGATCTATCAAGCTTTATGGGATACAACTTGATGAGGATAAATGCTGGCTTCCAATCCATAAAGGACACATGTCCGAACCCCTCACCCAATGAGGAACGTACACGTATCATCCGGTGATAAATAGGGAAATGTTGGCTCATCACCTAGAAATCGTCGACCCCTCGTCCAATAAGGGCTATGCGTTTGCCACCTAATCCCTCGGCCAGTAAGGGGCACACACGTGTGGCCCTAGGCTAAGCAGAGAAATGTCTACCACCTCCCTATGATTTTGGAAATGGCCCGTGGTCAACGCAATCATATGGTGACTTCCTGACCTATTCATTTAGTGGCTGACAAGTAGCCATGTCTCAAGAAAAGTCTCCATTTAAGTTAAACGGTAGACAATGCGATGAAGGATGCTGTGCACGGTTCCAGTTCAAATTGGACCAAAACACCTCAACCTACCCTATATGGAGGATCCTCTTCGTTAACCGCATCAACCTGGCTAAAGGATAAGAATGCGACACATCATCATCGATAGGCTCTGACATGTCAGAGAGGTCAGAGTGGTCAAAAAGCAATCGCAGCCAACTCCAACCTCTATAAATACCTACCACAACAAAGGTAACAAGGTGGACAACACATTGTTCTAAACTCCTTACACTCTAAAGTTCTCTAACCCCCAATTCTGTCAAAATCACTTTGACCCCTTTCTACTGGAATCACGTGTTCTCGTCCATGGAATTTTATCTTTCTGGTATTGACTTAAGCATCAGAGTGGCTTCAGGGTTTTGAAACCCACCCCCAACTGCTTGATTTGCTCCTTTGTTGACAGGTGTCCTCATCCGGAGCCTTGGGTGAAACCAGCGACAACACAATTGCTCACAACCAGGACAGAGTATCCACAGCAAAACAGAAAGGAAAGAATAAAGGGAGATAGAAGGACATAATAGAACTAGAAGGAAGGAAAAAGAAGGATTGCTTGAGAGGGGATTCAAGGTTGCAAGAGAGAGAGAGAGAGAGAGAGAGAGAGAGAGAGAGAGAGAGAGAGAGAAAGAGAGAGAATGGGATCCGATTGACAAGCTCCACTGTTAAACTCGATTCTGCAGTGAAACAACTTCAACTTCGTTCATGCAATAGGGTTTTGTATCGTTTATGGTTAGGAGTATTATAGGGACCCATTTGATAACTTTACGGATCCCGGATCCCAGTGATTCCAACTCTTAAGGAGTTATTTGGGAGCAGGATCACATTTGGTAAAACCAGTCTAATTTTAGTTCCCATGATGTAAATCAGTCTAAAGATTGATTTATGGAGTCAGGGCATGTGAGCTAAAAAAAAAAAAAGATGGGAGTCCCAACGTTTTTCATCAAAAGGAAGAAAGGGAGGAACTGCTGATTGATGAAGATAACAGAGGACAAAAGAGAAGACCATTGACTGAAGCAATGGCTCCTTCTAGTTTAACTATATATATATATATATATATATATATATATATATATATATATATATATATATATATATTTGCCATATTTGTTGTCGCACCAAACTGGATGGTCCTTTAGCTCACTGTAATATTCTACACAAATGAAAGAAGCGACACCGTGTGATGGTCTAGTTGGGTAACCCTCAGACCACTCCGATGCCTAGTAAATCCGATGAAATAAGCAGTATGGAATAGACACAAGTGTGACTATCCCTTTGTCAAAAAGAGGATAAAGATAGTTTTCTCTGCTAGAGTTCGGAGTGTAAGATCGATCGTGTGTTTACTTTTGCTTGCAACAGGCATATAGATTGGAGGTGGTATCTTGCTTAATAAGGCAAGATATGGTCGCAGATGGTGTGGATCACCCTCCATGCCATAAACATTGAGCATATCCTTCCATATGCGAACTCGCCTTTTCCTCTCCTCTTTCACACGGAAAAAGATCCTCTGAAGTGCTATCGTGTAGCAGTGCTGATTCTAACTGTTGAGAGTGAATCAGTCACATGTCCAGATGCATTCTCAACTGTCAGGATCAACACCACTACAGAACAATTCTACATACAATCCTCTTGAATGACTACGTACGTGCATCCATTACCCTGCACTAATACAAAGGCCATACGGTACAGCAGCAAACCTTTCCCAATAAGATAAAACCATGGCACGTCTTTACAACTCATATTGCCTTAGAGTAGAGATCCTATCCCTTAAGGATCTTAGTGATTGATTATTATATGGGAGGGAGATCTCTGCATTACCTTCCAGTAGATGGAAGAGGACCAAGTGCTTTAACTTTCATGTTAGAATAACAAAAGAGTTTAGGATATTGCATGACTGCTGGTGGAGGCCAAAAAAGAGAAGACATAAACAAATTAAAAAGGAAGCTGCGGTGTTTGCTTGCTTATTTGTAATAATGTTTCTCTCCCCAGAATTATATTCCTTTTGATACTAAGATCATCCTATATATACTAATGCACTTTAAGACTGCAATTTGATCTTTTTAAATTTCAAAACATAGAATAACAAGTTTTAAGTGATTTTCACTTGTCTAAAGATTCTAAATATGATCGATTCATATGGAACCTTATTTAATCAATAAGACACAGGAAGAGTGTTCCAGTTGGGTTCTTTGGTCAGGTTTTATACAGTATTCACTTTTTGAGCCAAGTTGAAGTGCTGATCCACTAGTTTCAAATTTATAATTAACAACCTAGTGCATCATCTTCTCTAATAACATATATCCTCTTCAATAATTAATGCTGCCTTCTTCTTACAATTGGCCAGATTAAGAATACCATGCACTTCAATGAGCAGTAAAATAGTATTCCAATGCGTCTTTTAGAGGAGGTAAAATGATACCGCCACTAAATGTCTACCTTTGAGTAAAGGTTCAACAGGTTGGTCTCAATCGATTTCGATTGGATCTAATCGATCCACACTAAATTATAAAATGGATATGTTTATATTCGTTCAGTTGATCATTATCAATGCTAAATGTGTTGTAAAAGTGCATCTAATGCATCCATTTCTTGTAGTGTATCATGGCATTAATATGAGCTCAATCTAATCAACCTTGATTTGCATGCCCAAGTGCCCACCTCTATTCACAACTTTTCCAACATCACAATCCAACCACATGTCATATATATAAATTTTGATGGGAATAGAATTCCAAGTAGTTTGCACCTAGAAATCCTTCTCAAATCAATGGTACTTTCTATGTGAAATTTTGCGGGATCCCATTTTAAATTACATGCACATTACAATTAATAATACTCTTAAGACAGGCAAATTTTTTTTGGAGCAACCAAAGTAAGGACAAAAGCATTCGCTAGATCTATTGGGACAAACTTTGTTTATCTAAGAAAAAGGGTGGCTTGGGTTTTAGAGACCCTCATCTTCAAAATTAGGTTTTATTGGCAAAATTGGCTTGAAGAGTATGGACAAATCCTGACTCTACTTGGGTGTGGCTATTTAAAGACATCTATCACCCAAACAGGGATTTTCTCAATGCTTTTATGGGCCATAGTCCTTGGGCTTGGAGGAGCATTATAGAAGGAATGAGCAGCTGATGCATGGTGCCCAGTGAGGCTGGGAGGTCGGATGCCTCACTAAACGGCCCAACCACTGTGAGGACCGGAGTACAATCAACAAGACACCAACCAATTGGGCAAGATAGCTGTTCACCCAAAATGATAAGTTCATCAGGAAAATCACTAGTTTAGCTGTTTTTTTTTTTTTACCATATTAATCAATCTCAACTTTGTCAACCAACCGTCTTATTGATTTCTTATCAGGAGAAAGATGAAATGCAATTCAGGCACTTGAATGAAAGATGAAAATCCAAAATGACCAAAATTTAAAAAATTTACTTATCTTCAAAATTTAGATCCGATGAAACCTGAATGTTCTTTCTCCCATATTTACAATTGAACTTGTTGGGAAGAAGAAAAAAAGGACAATATAATCCAATACATCCAAATTCATGAAACTTTTCTCCAGGAATCAACCTATCTCTAGCTCAGTTCTTGTCAACATCAGTCACCTACAAAACCTCAATAGCTGCAACTAGTGCAAAAATCTCATCGTCTCCATTATGACAACAGTTTCCATGTCTGCAACCACAGTCATTCCATCTCTTCAAAGCAACATTTCTTTTCTTATTTACCATCTCTGCCATGCTTGGGGCAACAACCTTCATCCCAACATGCAGTGCAGGTGGCTTCAGGCCCTCAAGAACATGGTAGCTGCTAGTTGGAGTTGTTGTGATCCATCTCTGAACTGCTAACTCGGACGATTCCAACACGTCTTTCCAGGAGACTTCTGCTCTACCCAAGAGTTTAGACCCACCGATTCTTCCCAGCATCGGTGAGTTGTTTCTCCATCTAAGTTCAAACACCACTCTTTGTTGCTTCAGTTGGTCCATGCAGTAGGAGTTGGCTGTGGAACATTCCAAGGAGGTGGACTCGTTCCAGTAAGGGTGACTCGTTGATGGGATCTCCCGACTGTTGAGACGAATCTTCTGATTGTTTCCTGTGCAGAGATAGCATCTAACAAAGACCTTCCCTTTTGATTTGAATTCTAGGTTTTTGGCTTCGATGATTTTAACTTCACAGTTAAGAGAGGAAAGGTTTTGAAGAACAGCCATTGATTCAGAGAGAGGGGATTGTTCACTTGTTTTTGAATTGTGAAGATGTATTTTGAGGGTCATGTTGTATTTATAGGAGTTGGGTTTCCGGTGTACAAGAGGAAAGTTCACTTTGCTTTGGAGGAAACCACTTTGTCTGAAGAATTAAATATAGGAAATCCTTAGCCCAATTGCCCAAATCTTTGTTTCTTTATACATATCTATATAAAATGAGAGAAAAAGATTAGTGCCTGGGAGCGTTCTTTCCTGTCCTCTCTCACATAGACAAAAAAGTCTATAGGCAGTGTTGATCCTGACTATAGAGAGTGAATCGATCACTCACATGTTCCGTTACATTCCCAATGATCACCTCTTGAATAACCATGTAAGTGCACCCATTGCACCCATTGCCCCGCACTGGTACAAGGGCTTTACAGCCAGGCAGCAAATCCCTTCCCAATAAAATAAAACCATGGCACATCTTTACAACTCATATTGCCTTGGAGTAGAGATCCTATCCCTTAAGGATCTTAAGTGATTGATTATCATATGGGAGGGAGATCTCTGCAATCTTCTTCAAGTTGATGGAAGAGGACCAAGCGTTTTAACTTTCATGTTAGAATAACAAAAGAATTCAAGGGTGTTTGCTTGCTTAATGTAATAATGTTTCTCTCCCCAGATTTATTCTCCATCTGATACTAAGATCATCCTGTATCTACTAATGCACTTTAAGACTGCAATTTGATAGTTTTAAATTACCAAACATAGAATAACAAGATTTAAGTGATTTTCCCTTCTAAACATGATCAATTTCATTGGAGGTTTACATGCATGCAGTTTGAACCTATTTCAATCAATAATGACACAGGAAGTGTGTTCCAGTTGGGTTCTTTGGTCAGGCTTTTATACAAGTGTACATTTTTTGAGTCAAGTTGAAGGGCTTATCCACTTAATTTGAAATAAATTAACAACCCAGTGCATCATCTTCTCTAATAATATTTATCTTGAATAATTAATGCTAGCTGCCTTCTTACTTATCCCGATCCCAGTCCCGCCTCGGTTGTTAATTTATTTCAAACGAAGTGGATAAGCACTTCAACTTGACTGAAAAGGTGTAGAATGTATAAAAGCCTGACCAAAGAACCCAATTGGAACACACCTGAAAGGATTTACATCGTCTCCTCCCAGTGGTTCTGGGAGGCAAGTGGTAATCTATCCCGGATGGTTGCCACATGGCTCTCGGTGAATCCGAGACCCACGTACCCACGTCCGAATCGACACCCTCTGTCGGTTTGGCTTGTCGGCTAGGTATCGACTTGAACGTATGTCTCATTTTCACCGAGAGTCACGTGACAATCATCCGGGATATATTACCACTGTCCTCCCAGACCACTGGGAGGAGAGGATGCGGATCCCCTGAAAAGAGTCATTATTGATTAAATAAGGTTCCAAACTGCATGCATGGATGTAAACCTCCAATGCATTGACCATGTTTAGAATCTTTAAATCTGGGAAAATCACTTAAATCTTGGTATTCTGTGTTTGGTAATTTAAAGCAATCAAATTGCAGTATTAAAGTGCATTAGTAGATACTGGATGATCTTAATTAATATCAGATGAAGAATAATTTTGGGAAGAGAAACATGATTAGATTAAGCAACCAAACACCGCAGCTTCCTTTTTCATTTGTTTATGTCTTTATGGGCTCCACCAGCAGCCATGCAACATCCTGGACCCTTTTGTTATTCTAACATGAAAGTCAAAACGCTTGGCTCTCTTCCATCAACTTGAAGAAGATTGCAGAGATCTCTCCCACAAATAATAATCACCACAACAAATTAAGTGGCAACCACTCAAAGATCTCTTTATTTTAAGGTTGTCTAATTGTAACCGATTGGATTATAATTGGATTTGTCACCAATTTGGCAAGATCCCATTGTAATTTAGTGGGTTACAGTCAGACAAAGCCTATAAGGCTTCATCAAGAATATTAACTGAAGGCCTGTCCTAGACTATATTTAGAAGAATGTATGTACATGCAGACAATCCAAACTCTTCTCCTTCCCTAATGAACTTGACACAAGCCACTGTCATAATTTTATGACAGATTTGGATTAAAAAAAAGAAAAAAACAAAAAAACAAAAAAACCACGGTAAAGTGACAAAGATTTGGGCCACTAAGGATTTCCTACTTTTCTGTACAAATAAGGTGGCTTCCTCAAAAGCAAAGTGGAGTTTCCTCTTGTACAGTAGAGACAACACTTACTATAAATACATCACCCCCTGCAAACACATTCTTCACAATTCAAGTACAATCTCTCTTCTCTCTCTCTCTCTCTCTCTCTCTCTCTCTCTCTCTCTCTCTATCAATGGCTGCTCCTCAAAACCTTTCCTCTCTTAACTGTGAAGTGAGAATCATCGAAGCCAAAAACCTAGAATTCAAATCAAAAGGGAAGGTCTTTGTTAGATGCTATCTCTTCACAGGAAACAATCAGAAGATTCGGCTCAACAGTCGGGAGATCCCATCAACGAGTCACCCTTACTGGAACGAGTCCTCCTCCTTGGAATGTTCCACAGCCAACTCCAACTGCATGGACCAACTGAAGCAACAAAGAGTGGTTTTCGAAATTAGATGGAGAAACAACTCACCGATGCTGGGAAGAATCGGTGGGTCTAAACTCTTGAGTAGAGCAGAAGTCTCTTGGAAAGAGGTGTTGGAATCGTCCGAGTTAGCAATTCAGAGATGGGTCACAACAACTGCAACTAGCAGCTGCCATGTTCTTGAGGGCCTGAAATCACCTGCACTCCATGTTGGGATGAAGGTTGTTGTTCCAAGGATGGCAGAGATGGTAAATAATAGAAGAAATGATGCTTTGAAGAGGTGGAATGACTGTGGTTGCAGACATGGAAACTGTTGTCATAATGGAGACGATGAGCTTTTTGCTCTAGTTGCAGCTATTGAGGCTTTGTAGATGGCTTATGTTAACAAACACTGACAGATTTCCTTTTGCATTTATTGGATCGGATTTTATTTCCTTCTTTTTTTTTTTTTAATAAAGTTGAATTGTAAATATGGAAGAATGAAAATTGAGGTACTCTTCAAATGTTGACTGTTTAATTGGATCTAAACAAATTTTGAATTTTTGTCAATTTGGATTTTTCATCTTTCATTTTAGAGCCCTAATAGATTTTCATCATCTTTCTCCACTGTTTGTTAACATAGTGAAGATTGATTATGTTAGAAAACAGTTAAACAAGTGATACAATTTTGGGTAAGGGTTTTCTGATCCGAATACCAAAGAAATCAAGGGCCGGCCTGGAGAGATAAAGACTAAAAACTTCTTATTAAGGGGTTTGGGATTTGTGTGCTTATGATGGTGAATGACTCTAGGCAGGCCATGGAGTCAGTTATATTAGAATTATTCTAATCATAGGATTTTATCATAAACCCTAATCATTTATACAAAGGTCTAAAACACAATGGAGGTATAAAGTAAATCACAATTGTAAAGACATATTTGTGCGTAAAAGATTGATTTTCGCTATCAACTTTGAAGCTTTTGACCACAGTTTTCCATAGCCCATAGAGGTTTCACTTGCTTCTCAATGTTCATTGGTACAATGAGAGCAAAAACAACTAGAACTGTAGAAACTCATGACCTAGTATATATAATATTATCACAAACCCTAATTAGTCCCACACTTATTAGGGTTTGCTTATCTTTTTTATCTTGTGACGAACAGGTCAACCTAGTGACATAGACTCTCATTACTCAATAGGCCCGGTAATTAATCAAGCCCACTAGGATAATATCCAACATTCTCCCACTTTGACTAGATTAAAATATTGGGTAAGGGTTTTTTGAAACAGTGGAAAATATTGCTCAAAAATCCTTAATCAGCTTCACTTGGTCACTGTATTTCAAATGCCAAACCAAAGGTTTTCATTGCCAACACAGACAAGGAATTAAAGCTCCACCTTTGTTCTTGGTTGAGCATTGAGGAAGGTTCTCTCCCAATCAAGTACTTGAATTTGCCGTAAGTATCCTCCTAACTATCCAGCCTTGATTGTGACCCTTATATCAAAAGCATATCTCTCCAACAAGATCAGTATATTCAGACTTAGTTCATTTCGATTCAATATATTCAAAAGTTGAAACGAGTTCCCTGGGAACTTTTTGTTCAGCAAATTCATTTTCTTTCCATCAAGTTTCAAGAGGTGAATTTCAAATTTGTGTACAGAAAGTCTTACACATAAAGAGTCGACATGCCAACTCCCAATAAATCTGCAAAGCATTGTGTTGTAAGAAGAAGCAGCTTCAAGCTCAAGGCATAGTTGGTGAATTAAGGGATAGGTTAAAATTAAAAGATTTGAATTTATGTCCTTTTAATTTTAGGGTGTTGTTCTTTATCAATTGAGTTATCTCTTAGGAGATAAGTCCTCTTAATTCATCTGTTATACCAAATAGACATTTTTTCCATAATATAGATTTGTACTTGATTGCTAGAAAGGTTTAAAAGCTCGGAATAGGATATCAGACCAATTTCCTTGATTCCAACTCGGGTTTTATAATAATAAACCAGGAATCATCAAAGAATAGTCGTCCGACAAAATTGGATATTCAGGAAACAAAGAATCAGGGTTAGTAGAAATCAGCCCTCGTTGATTCCGAGTTGAATCAGCCGATTCTGATCCGATTTTTAACACCCTAATGTCAAGATTGGCTTCGAAAAATAAAATGAAAGAAAAAAAGAAAATGAAATGGTCAAAAAGCTTAAAAGCTTCCAATTAGGCATTAGGCATGCTACTTTACCATTAACTAATTGTGTACATCATTAGGTCTTTCTCTTTTTAGAACATGCATAAAGGTCAGTGAATTATTAAGTTAGGTTTTGGTACTAACTAAGCAGTACTGAACCTACTTTGTAACTTAGGAAACAAAAAATGATGGTAGTTAGGTAGAGGTGGTGGTTAGTTCAAACTTTCCTTTCCTTGTTTTGCTTTTCCTACATCTTCTTGAATCTTTTTATACCTAAAAGGATCAACAGCAATGTACCTCTTCATTTCTTGTCACAAGCTCTTGTGTCACTCATAACTCCATAGCATGGTTCAAGTAGTCAGTATTGAATCAATTGGTAAAGCCAATCGTATTGATTTTGGACTTGATTTATTCTTGATCCGAATCACAATCTGATCCTGTTATAATATTATTATATATCATATTGGTTACATTTCCGTTTTCCATTGAATCAATATACCAAATCGGATCGATTTTGAACATGACTAATACTGCTATGACTATTTAAAACCTTGCTCGAGAATGGAAAACAGTTTGAAGGCTACATAAAATGTGGGAGACCATAGAGTAAGGGACGAAAATGAGGTGGAATCCCTTTGTTTAAATCTTTTGGGATTGATATTTAATCAATGGTAGTTCCTTTGATCATAAGAAAAAAAAATTGTATAATTCTCCACAATTGGCACTTGCTGGTCCATTTTAGGTTATGAAACGTTCAAACAAATTGACCTTCTTTCTAGTCTTCTTGGTCATGAGTTGGGTACAAGGTGGGTGTAATTTTCATAAGCCACTTTTGACCGATTCATTGACATGGCAGCAACTTAACTTTAGGGAGGTAGGATCTGTTTTTTCGGTTGTAGAGAAATTGGAGAACCTTGGACTCGGAATTGACTTGTTTTTTAATGATTTAATCCCTACGTTGTTACTGGGGATGTAAACGGATCGAATTCAAATTGGATACACCATTATCCGAATCTGAATCCGTTTACCGACTAACCTATTTGAATCCAATCTGAAATCCGATGAATGTATAGAAACCAAATCCGGATTTGAAATTTGACCGAATATCTGGTTAAAATCTTATTTGAATCCAAAAAATGAAATTAGAATACAAATTGTATGTTGTATGGAAAATGAGAGAAAACCCTAGTTTAAAATAAATATATAGCCTATTCTAAGAAAATAAGACACAAAACCTTAAATGGCTATATAAATATTAAGGCCATATGCATCTTAATATTCTAAAACCTAAGGTTATATGCGTTTTTAACACTAGGCTAAAAGGAACGGATATAATCCTGACAGTTAAACTGATATCCGAATCCGCATCCGAATCTAACCCCTGCCGTCCAAATTCGAATCTGAATCCAATTGTTCAAATTTGGATTCCTTAAACGGATGTGAATTTGAATCGGATCCATATTTCAGCTATCCATTTATATCCTTAGTTGCCACACACCAATATAAACTAGATACGTGCTCATGCGGGAGGTAGGATCTATGATAAGAATCACACGATTGGAGGGACTTTGATTGACGATGTCCAAGTTTTAGTGAGGATACATGTAATGTTAGGCTAGGCTGGCTACTGAAGGCTTTAATCGATACAGCAATAAGAGCAGTAAGCATAGCACGTGGCCTGTTATTGTGATGCCATACAACTTCCCACCATGGATGTGCATGAAACAACCTTCATTTATAATGACATTGTAAATTCTAGGGCCAAAACAGCTTGTGAACTAGTTTAATGTATTCTTATTATAACTATTGATAGATGAGTTGAAGATCCTCTGGGATACCGAAGTTGACACATATGATATATGTAAAAAACAAAGGTTCTATTTGCGTGCTTGTCTTATGTGGACCATAATTGATTTTCCCACTTATGCTAATCTATCAGGGTGGTGCACCAATTAAAGATGCATTTATCTGTCCTTGTTGCAACAAAAGTATAGAATACACTTGATTGAAACATGGTGGTAAGCATTGTTGTCGAGCCCATCGTCGGTTCCTCACTGGAGATTGTAAATTTCAGAGAGATAAAAGATATTTTAACGGTCAAGAAGAGTTGACGCAACCACCATAATCGCCATCAGGCATTGAGTGTTGATCACAGGTTGACACTGAGAGGGGGGGGGTGAATCAGTGTCTTAAAAAATTCTTCTAAATAATCCTTTGAAGACAAACGCTGCCTTAAGCTGATGCTTTACTCACTATGCACAACACACAATCACTGAAGCACTACCACACACACAGTCATATGCACAACCACCTCACTACCACAAAGTGGTCAAGTCTACCATGTTGTGCATACCCATCCTGTAAGCATTCCACGCACTTCACAATATACAGATAATCACATTTAGAAGACATCCACAACACAGAGGTATACGTGGTTCACCACCACAGTATGTGATGGCTAGTCCACGGAGTAATGCCCTACGGGCTCCGTATATACTCAATACTCAACTTTTAGCTGACTACACAGCAGGGAGTACATACACCCAGTTTACCCAGCATAAAACCAGGAGGGCACAGATGTGCCAATAATTCAAGTATCGAAGTACCAGTGCTCAGCACTTGCTGCACACACTACACTTAACCCGCACCCACGGGAAGCAAACAATAATAGTTTTTGGGTTTATATCAATGCCCTACAATTTAATCCCAACTAGTTAGGCATTCATCATTTACCACCTACAGCTAGCATATATTGAGTACAAGAATTAAATAATGCAATACATACAGGGTTAGGAATCTTACAACCCTTGTCTGACATTTTCATGTACTCTGTGAAGACTCTGGGATATCTCTGTAAAGCCTGGCATAGCCCTCAGGTTTACTGGAATCTTCAATGAACAATTTCAACACCAAACCCTAGCCTCCCTTTCCATTTCACTTCCCCCTTTTCTTCAAAACATCAATACATCATTCAGTACTTCCAACAGCTCACTGTAGTCTCTGTTTTCTTCCTTGGCATTTTAACAAACACCTTGAGTGCCTGCCTTTCCTAAGCTTTCACAATCACCATTAATGGCCAATCATTCTTTAAGATCTTCAATAGACTCAATGGCATCTCACACAATCCATATAATGTAAATGAGAGAAAATAATCTTTCATATAAAATCAAACGAAACCCTAGCTTGGTATTTCAATCAAAACAAGAGAAACTTCTTTTCAAAGCTCTCATTACCTCCATTAATGGCTCTCAATCATCCTCAAACTTGCAATGGACTCTCAATAACCTCATTGAAGGTTGGTGTATGTATTCAATGCATTAGAACTTACCGAAGCCTTCCAAGAGAGGTTTTTCGCCAATAACCCGAGCCTCCACTACGTTTTTCGTCACAAAACCCTTTCCAATAGGTAGAGCATTCAAAAACAAGTTCGGAGCAACTTGGAACGTCCGATTTGGACTCCGGATGGCCGAGATATGGCCGTTACAGTTTCGGCCAATAGAATCATAACAAAAAGCATCTTTTGACATTGTTCCGTGTACCTGCGCAACACCGAAGCGCCGCCGCCACTGCGTTGTCGATTCGTGATTGGTCCGTCAGAGAATCTACGCAATCGGCCGTTGGATCAGGGTCAAAAAGGCGGGATTTATCGTAAGCCACTGGATCAGCATTAATCGCGTCAAGCGCGATCGGCCTCATCCGCAACCGCACGATCTGGATCTGTTGCGCCGCTTCAATGTACACGCGCAACACCGAATTATGGCATCGACTCCATACAGCGCACCCCATGTTATTAAGTTGCGCCCAACGAATGAGAATCTTCGCGGGAGCACCTTTTAACGCCGCTTGAGTAACATGTTAGCCCGCCTTTTTCTAAGCCATCCGATCGGCATTTTGAATACGTGGCTCTCTCTAGGCCACGGATTTGGTATTTTCTTACCTTTTTATTTCCCAAAATACCCTTGTATTGAATTCAAATGGCCTATGTAACCTTCGAAGAAGTTGTTAAAACTTCTACAGAAGACGATTTCCAGAGAGGTTTTCTCTCTCCTAAAAAACCGTCGAACAGCTGGAGGGTGTGCGTGCGGGATGCGCCATGGTGCGTGTCCCACCCACAATTTTCTCTCTCCTATTTCTCTCTCTTCTGATTCTCTCTCTTCCTTCTCTCTTCTGATTCTCTTCATTCTTCATGCTTCAGAAGGTGTCCAACACGTTGATAAACACCGCCACATCACCCGTAACAATCTGTCACATCGCCTGTATCACTTGTCATATCGCTGTATCATTGTCATATCGCTTGTATCACTGTCAGCTTGCATGTGGGGTCCACACTCTCTCTCTTCTTGCTAAACCAAGAATGGGACCCACTCTGGACTCATACTTTCTCTCTATTTTCTCTCTCCTCTTTCTATCAGCATGTTGCCTATGTGGGTACTTGTCCACATCACCGGGGAGGGGTCCACACACACATCGCCGTCACAACCACGCTTCTTTGTTGCCCAAGTCAACTCAGTGCATACCTTCTCAATCACTCTCTAGAAGCTATAGAATACTGTAGAACATGCCAAAGGCTTCCTCGGCTCTGCCACTTGCTCAAACACTATCTCTCCTCATTTCTCTCATTTGTAAGCTCATCAACCCCCCCCCCACAAGTTGCCAACAATGACAACACATGGCCAACAATCTCCCCCTTTGGAATTGTTGGCAACTCACTTTTCACAAGGAAGCTCTCTCCCCTTTGACAACAAGTACAAAGGGGTCTGACCACATAGGAGTGCCCACCGCATCTTTCCAATCCTATGGGCTCTCTACAAACACCATCTCTACACCACATCACAACACATCATCTCGTCTTAGCAGAAAGACAACCAATGACTCCCCCTGAGTCCATGCTTCTCAACTCATTCTCTGCTCCAAAGATGATTTTCATCCTGTGGACCACAACCATGGAGTGCACATATCTATAATTTTTGTGATCTCCCCCTATCACAAAGCTTCTTTCCAAAGATCAATAACACAAATACTATAATCAATAATAGCAATTAATGAACACAAGTTGTCACTCGTATGAATCTCATCTCTTTGACAATAGTAGCAAGAAGGTAACATGAATTCCATTTAAGTCCATGCTATCACTCTTCAAACAAATGATTTAACAAATCAATCACATAAGAGAATAACAGATAACCATTACAATACCTGTTGCATAAGTTCTTATCATACATCACCAGTTAGTTTTCTTTCTTTCCCATGCATTCAGACATAAGGTGCACCATCATAGAAAATAATGCATACTTAACCAAGATATTCTGATGCAAACAAAAATAGCTTGTAGCAGTGCATCTAACCAGGTTCATCACTGTATGAGGCATCAAACTCACTCTCCCTTTAGCTCAACAATATCCTCTCATCTGATAATGACTCAACAAGATGCAAAAAATCATAAAGAGACTACGCATTGTGTTCACTGGTGATCCAAACAAATTTTCACATGGAGTCTAACTGTTACTTACTTGTAGTCCACCTAAGGGCACTAATATGACATATAATGGACTCCCCCTCACCACAAGCGTCTCTATGCTTGGTGAGAAACACCATGAATGAACTTCAACACTCTGTCAAAGTCTATACATTTTATGAAGATCTCTGCCTTGAAGCTACCAACTTGCCATTGCCAATTTTTTTTATCATACATTATGTACTATAGAAGGTCACTTCATGCTCCTTGTCACACTACTTCATCTCTTGAGCAATCTCTCCCAATGTGGGATACAAGCACCTATAGGAGTGCCCATACGCATCTTCCCAATCCTATAAGTGTGAGTATTCAAACTACATAGAAGTGCCAATATGCATCTTCTCAGTCCTATGAGTTGAAAACTCAATTCTCCATTAATCTTCATCCATCCATCATTGCCCATGTTACACAATGAATATCTCAAGGAATATGTCCCAAACAAATATCAACAACACTCAACTGTGATTACACATTAGCTATCAGG
Source organism: Protea cynaroides (assembly GCA_028583415.1). Taxonomy (NCBI): domain Eukaryota; kingdom Viridiplantae; phylum Streptophyta; class Magnoliopsida; order Proteales; family Proteaceae; genus Protea; species Protea cynaroides. The sequence goes on along the minus strand of CM053276.1, from coordinate 11,807,079 downwards.
TGCTACTCCTTTGCAGTCAAATAAGAACAATACAACTCCCCATATCATCAGTGTAAAGAGAATCACACTTTGAAACTATCATGCATGACTATACCAACTATCTCTCAAAAATATGCTGAGGCAGAGAGATATCTTTAGCTGCCATACTCACACAACTGTACAACTCTGGTGTCATCACTGACTACTCTGTCCTCAAACTGACATAACACTACTCGTTTGTGGACTGCTCAACCAAAATACATCAACACAAGAGATAATATAGTATTACCTGATGATTCCAAGCACTAATATGAAGGACTATTTTGCCATCAACAAAGTCCATCTGGGGGAAAAAAATAAACATATAGTAAGCTCCCCCTCTCCATGTGCACCTCAGTGCACCTAGTGCCAAGGAGGTGTGCTCCCTCTCACACCCAACTTGGGTGATGTAGGGGTGGTGGGTATGACTGCACACTCCTCAATGTGCTTTTCTCTCCATACTACATGACCAATTACCTTGGTCCTCTATTTGGGCTTCTCTATAAATGCTCTCTTCTGGGAATGCCTATCAATGAGCTCAACCACTGTCTTTTGCCTCTGTCCATCCACAGAAATTGAAGACTTCTCTGTTGTCTTCTTTCTCCACACACTATACAAGGCCACATGAGACTGACCATTGAATTGAGACTGCTTCCTAACCTGCCTTCTGAACTGGCTTCTTGAACATCTCCTTTTTCGATTCTAGAGAATTGGTAGTCTCTCTCGCTTGAGCAAGGCGGGGTGAGCACCGCCTTGCATCGCTTGGCCCAATGCCCAAGTGTATGGCATCCGAGACACTCAACCGGCCTCATCCGGGGTAACATAAATGTTTTCTTTGCATAACCACTAACACAAAATCTGGATGTGCAGTTTATACTCCTATGCCCATACCCATTGCACCTGTGACAATATCCATGAAAATGTGACTGTCTTATAAGGGAATGTCTCGTGCCAACCGGGTGTGGGTCCATGCCTCATGGTGTGTACTCCCCGTCTCTGTTGGAGAACCTGCGCGCTTGTGCCTCCGTGACTGGAATTACTAAATCTGCTCGCTCAATTGGTCTCCGTTGGTAAATGCCATCAACCCTATCACTCGCATACTGTCTATGTTCCATGTCCGAGCTCTCCGTTGGGGAACACCTCTACACCGTGGTCCGGTGTGTGGATGTCTTGCATCATTGTGCCTCTGCACTTTCTTCTTCTGTCTTCTACTTTGGGTCTTGACCTCTGCTCTGCTTGGACTCTGTCTTTGTGGTCTGTTCATATCTAACTCTGTAGTTCTCTTAGATGTCCCACCATGCTCTGATGGTGGATGGTCTTTGAAAATATCTAGTCTGAGCTGTACATTTAATGATCTCCTCAACCACTGACGGAATGCAACTCCGATTCATCTGTACCTCATCTATTAATCGTGCTCTAATGTAGTAATCTCACTCTCAAGGCTCCTACACATCTCATCTCTACTAATGACCTGAGCCTCTAAAGCTGTAATAACAAATCTGGATTCCTTCTCCTTTGTCTTCAAACTTGAGATGATCTCTTTTGCATTGTGGAAACCACATGAGATAACTGTGAGTCTCTCCCTCTCAAGTCTCAACTCATCCTGAGCTTCTCTCAGCTCTCCTATCAGGTCAACCTCTGGAATGGGATCTTCTAATCCAATAGTAGAGCACTCATCTGAACTCCTACTATCTATTTCTGAAATGGAATCAATGTCTGGTGATGCATGAGCCTTAAAGACAGACTCATCTCCATATAGAGTCTGTAATCTGTCCCATAGTGTTATCGCTGTCTCGCATCCACTGACTCTGACTCTCACACTATCTGCTAATCCATCCGTGATTGCCATTTTAGCTGTAGAGTCATACTGGGTATCCACCTTTCCAGACTGAGAGGGGGGGGGTGAATCAGTGTCTTCAAAAATTCTTCTAAATAATCCTTTGAAGACAGACGCTGCCTTGAGCTGATGCTTTACTCACTATGCACAACACACAATCACTGAAGCACTACCACACACACAGTCATATGCACAACCACCTCACTACCACAAAGTGGCCAGGTCTATCATGTTGTGCATACACATCCTGTAAGCATTCCACGCACTTCACAATATACAGATAATCACATTTAGAAGACATCCACAACACAGAGGTATACGTGGTTCACCACCACAGTATGTGATGGCTAGTCCACGGAGTAATGCCCTACGGGCTCCATATATACTCAATACTCAACTTTTAGCTGACTACACGGCAGGGAGTACATACACCCAGTTTTACCCAAAGATAAAACCGGGAGGGCACGGGATGTGCCAATAATTCAGTATCAAGTATCGGTGCTCGACTCTCGCACACACTACACTTAACCCGCACCCACGGGAAGCAAACAATAATAGTTTTTGGGCTTATATTAATGCCCTACAATTTAATCCCAACTAGTTAGGCATTCATCATTTACCACCTACAGCTAGCATATATTGAGTACAAGAATTAAATAATGCAATACATACAGGGTTAGGAATCTTACAACCCTTGTCTGACATTTTCATGTACTCTGTGAAGACTCTGGGATATCTCTGTAAAGCCTGGCATAGCCCTCAGGTTTACTGGAATCTTCAATGAACAATTTCAACACCAAACCCTAGCCTCCCTTTCCATTTCACTTCCCCCTTTTCTTCAAAACATCAATACATCATTCAGTACTTCCAACAGCTCACTGTAGTCTCTGTTTTCTTCCTTGGCATTTTAACAAACACCTTGAGTGCCTGCCTTTCCTAAGCTTTCACAATCACCATTAATGGCCAATCATTCTTTAAGATCTTCAATAGACTCAATGGCATCTCACACAATCCATATAATGTAAATGAGAGAAAATAATCTTTCATATAAAATCAAACGAAACCCTAGCTTGGTATTTCAATCAAAACAAGAGAAACTTCTTTTCAAAACTCTCATTACCTCCATTAATGGCTCTCAATCATCCTCAAGCTTGCAATGGACTCTCAGTAACCTCATTGAAGGTTGGTGTATGTATTCAATGCATTAGAACTTACCGAAGCCTTCCAAGAGAGGTTTTTCGCCAATAACCCGAGCCTCCACTACGCTTTTCGTCACAAAACCCTTTCCAATAGGTAGAGCATTCAAAAACAAGTTTGGAGCAACTTGGAACGTCCGATTTGGACTCCGGATGGCCGAGATATGGCCGTTACAGTTTCGGCCAATAGAATCATAACAAAAAGCATCTTTTGACACTGTTCCGTGTACCTGCGCAACACCGAAGCGCCGCCGCCACTACGTTGTCGAGTCGTGATTGGTCCGTCAGAGAATCTATGCAATCAGCCGTTGGATCAAGGTCAAAAAGGCAGGATTTACCGTAAGCCACTGGATCAGCATTAATCGCGTCAAGCGCGATCGACCTCATCCGCAACCGCACGATCTGGATCTGTTGCGCCGCTTCAATGTACACGCGCAACACCGAATTATGGCATCGACTCCATACAGCGCACCCCATGTTATTAAGTTGCGCCCAACGAATGAGAATCTTCGCGGGAGCACCTTTTAACGCCGCTTGAGTAACATGTTAGCCCGCCTTTTTCTAAGCCATCCGATCGACATTTTGAATACGTGGCTCTCTCTAGGCCACGGATTTGGTATTTTCTTACCTTTTTATTTCCCAAAATACCCCTGTATTGAATTCAAATGGCCTCTGTAACCTTCGAAGAAGTTGTTAAAACTTCTACAGAAGACGATTTCCAGAGAGGTTTTCTCTCTCCTGGAAATCCGTCGAACAGCTGGAGGGTGTGCGTGCGGGATGCGCCATGGTGCGTCTTGGCGGGCCCAGCCTTGCGGCATGGCTTGCGAGCTGTCGCCTTGCGGCATGCTTGGCTTGCTTGTTGTTGCTTGCGGCATGGCCCATGCGGTGCAGCGGTGCTCGGGCCTTGCCTTCTTTGTGGTGCCATGCGGCTGGCTTTTTTGGTGGTGCCTTGGCCCTCGGCCAGGCTGGCTGCCTCGGCCCTCGGCCAGGCTGGCTGCCATGGTGGCATGCCACCTAGGTACAGTGGGTCTCACCCACAGTTTTCTCTCTCCTCTTTCTCTCTCTTCTGATTCTCTCTCTTCCTTCTCTCTCTTCTGATTCTCTTCATTTTTCATGCTTCAGAAGGTGTCCAACACAGTGATAAACACTGTCACATCACCTGTAACACTGTCACATCGCCTGTATCACTGTCATATCGCTGTATCATTGTCATATCGCTTGTATCACTGTCAGCTTGCATGTGGGGTCCACACTCTCTCTCTTCTTGCTAAACCAAGAATGGGACCCACTCTGGACTCATACTTTCTCTCTATTTTCTCTCTCCTCTTTCTATCAGCATGTTGCCTATGTGGGTACTCCCAGTCAACTCAGTGCATACCTTCTCAATCACTCTCTAGAAGCTATAGAATACTGTAGAACATGCCAAAGGCTTCCTCGGCTCTGTCATTTGCTCAAACACTATCTCTCCTCATTTCTCTCACTGTAAGCTCATCAACACTGCCCACTCAGCCAAGTTGCCAACAATGACAACACATGGCCAACATTGATGTGTTGAACCAGCTAGAAGGGGTTGAATTTCTTAAATTTGGGAAGGAGCCAAATCGAAAGACTTTGAAAATAAGGAAAAGAGTCTGAAATGGACATAAAATATCATTGGCACATGATCGACTTGAGTGGTCTTTTATTGAAAATGTTTTGTGTTGTCTATGTTTTTCTCCTCTTTGGGTTAATCTTGTGATGGTTTGTATTCATTCTATTTCTTATATATATATTGATCATTAATGGGGCTGAGAGGGGATCTTTTTTGCCCACTAGGGGGATCCGTCAGGGAGATCCATTATATGTGCTCATGTGCTTTCTTTAATTATCAATGAGGAGAAGCGTAAAGGATTGATTAGGGACCTTCATTAGTATTAAAAAATGATCACCGCCTCTTATACATCTTCTCTTCGCCGATGATTGCTTGTTATTTGCTTCAGCAAAATTAAATGAGATTACTACCTTGAAACAATGTTTAGATTGTTATTGCAGAGCTTCAGGCCAACAAATCAATTTGAAGAAGTCATGTCTAATATTTAGCCCTAACACTCCATTGAATTTTCGAAGGTGGTTTTCCCGAGTGTTTAAGATACCTTATGGTGAGAGTCCCTCTAAGTACCTAGGATTGTTGATTGAGTTTGGTGGTTTTAAAAAACTTCTTTTTGGAGATCATGTGGAGCGTGTTCTGTTAAAGATGCAAAACTGGAAGGGTAATATTCTCTCCAAAGTGGGTAAGGAAGTCTTGCTTAAGTCGGTTGTGCTACCTATGACTAATTTTGTGGGGTCCCATTTTAAATTGCCGGCTAATTATCTTTCTTCCATTAAGGAAGCTGCTGTAAAATTTTATTGGCATAATGCGGGGAAAGAGCATAATGTTCATTGGATTTCTTGGGATCGTTTGTGCCTTTTCAAGGAGAAAGGTGGCATTGGTCTCCAAGATCCTTCCCTTCAGAATCTGGCCCTCTTAGCTAAGCTTGCATGGAGAGTTTAGAAAAATCCTAAGGCTCTTTGGGTGAGATTTTTGAAGTCTATTTATTATCCTAACGTGGATTTTTTTCAAGCCAGAATAAGACATAATCCATCATGGTTATGGCGGAGTATTATGGTTGGGAGAGATGTTCTTTATCATGGACTGATTTGGAAAGTTGGTACTGGTGAATTGATCAATATTTGGAAGGATAGGTTGTTACCCCCATTATCGGGATAATTTAATTCACTCAATGCGGCCAGTTGATTGCCCTTACATCTTTGTCTCTGATCTTATAGATGTGAACACCAAAAAATGGAAGGAAGATATTCTGCAGTTGCTTTTAGTGAAGAGGAGGTGGCAGCCATAAAGAGCATTCCATTGAGCTTTTTCCCAGGGCCAGATTCTCTTGTGCGAGAAGGCACCAAAAATGGCTATTTTATAGTTAAATCAGCTTATCATTTGCTTTCAAATATTAAGGAACTCGATTTATTTTTATCTCCTATTACTTCCAGAATTGCAAAATGGAGGATCCAAATCGTCTCATCCCTGAGATTCGGGAGGCGTGGTGGCGACCCCACTGGATGGTCGCCATGTGGAGGTCGGATGAATCCAATCCCTCCGTTCGAGCCGACAAGCCGAGCCGAGCCGAGCCGACAAGAGAGTGTCGGCTCGAACGGAGGGGTCGGATTCATCCGACCCCCACATGGCGACCATCCAGTGGCGTCGCCGCCACGCCTCCCGAATCTCAGGGATGAGACGATTTGAATCCCAAAATGGAGGATGGTGCCTAAGTGTATATGGAAACAGATCTGGAATTGTAAAACATTGCCCAAAATCAAAAAGTTTCTTTGGAGAAGTTGTGGCCAAGGGATTGCTTCTAGTGAAGGGCTGAGTAGACCAAATATTCTAAATGATCTTTTGTGTCGTTGATGTGGTTTGGTTACTAAAACTATAGATCACCTTTTGCTTACTTGTCCCTTTGCAAGAGCCACATGGTTTGGCTATTCAATGTCATTTCGGGTTCCAGAAGGTGATGATCTTATGCTATATCAGTGGTTCATGAAACTTGTTGATAATTTTGCTTTGTCCAAGTATTTTGCTTGAAGAATGTTTTCTTATGCTGCGTTTCTGTTACAACTCAAGCCCAAGGGAGAGTCCAACCCAAAAGACTAGTCTATTAGGTGGGAGAACCCTAAGACTTAAGAACCATACTTGGTAGGTATGGGATTCCAATGTGGGATCATAACATTACCACCCCCTTTTCAAAGTCGACGCCCACATCGGCCCACTCTAGATTGTCCCACTCTATACGGCTTTCACTCTGCTTCATCAGGTAGCCCTTTCCCAAGTCGCTCCTTCTTTAGGTCGCCCCTCCCGTAGTATCGGCCTCTCAACGAAAACACTAAATGTTACAACTCAAACCCAAGGGAGAGCCCAACTCAAAAGACTAGTCTCTTAAGTGGGAGAACCCAAAGATTTAAGAACCATACTTGGTAGGTATGAGATTCCAATATGGGATCATAACAGTTTCTCTGTTGAACTTATAGAAGTCACGGAATAAACTGTATTTGGAGCACAAATGGTCTACTCTGACTGATGTTATTGCTAGAACAGAGACTGCTTTTCTTGAGTTTTGGGCTGCCTTTTCCCCTATTCCTTCTAGTTGTTTGACTAAAGATAATAATCCAGTCATTACTCACTGGGTTCCACCACCAATGGAATGGGTTAAATTTAATTCAGATGCTGCACTATCTTCAGACTCCTCTAATTCTAGAATTAGATTTGTTCCTAGGGCAGAGGAAGCTAATCCTATTTTATCAATGTTTGTGCCTCTATCTTTTTCAAATGCTATATTGGGAGAAGCACTTGCTATTCGAGCTGGTCTTTAGGAGGTTCTTGGAGCTAGATATTCCAAGGTTCTTATTGAATCGGATTGCTTAGAGGTGGTGAAGATGTTTACCACAGCTCATCAGGATGGTAAATTTTATGTTAAATCGGTTGTTGAAGATATTTTGTATCTAGGTAAAGGAAGAGAGATTTGTTTCAATTATGTTTTAAGGGAGGCAAATAAATTTGCACATTCCCTTGCAAAGAGGGCTATTGCCTGTGTAGTGAAGGTTTGTGGGCCCAGCACCACCACTCTGTGTATCGGTTAGAATCCATGGCTGATCCCTTTCATTGTTTTTCTTAGTTTTCTATATTACCAAAAAAAAAGTATATATATATATATATATATATATATATATATATATATATATATATATATATATATATATATATATATATTACCTGATTGAAAAGAAAATCTCATCTGCCACCATCTAGATTTTATGCATATTGAGAAAAATGTGTGCGATAGTGTCATTAGAACATTATTGAATTTACATAATAAAACAAAAGACAACTCCAACGCCCGCCTAGAATTAGAAAACATGAAAATAGGGCCAACTCTTCATCCAAAGATGATTGGGGAAAAAAATGATTATACCACTTGCATGCTACACTTTGTCTAAATACTTTGTCTAAAGAAGAACAAGAAGTGTTTTACATTACTTTAAAAAGAGTGAAAAATCCCATATGATTATGCTGGAAATATTACAAATTATGTTCATGTCAAAGAGAAGAATATATCAAGATTGACGAGTTATGATTGTCATATTTTAATGCAACAACTCTTGCCCTTGTCACTTTGATGTGTATTACCAAAAAAATAGGTTGGCAAAAACACTTTATCAACTAGAAATGATATTTCCACATGCATCCTTCGATATTATGATTTATTTACGCATTCATTTATCTCGCAAAGCCTTGTTGGGTGGACTAGTACACTATCTTTCAAAAGATTAATTGGTAATGTAAAATTAAAATTGAGGTACTTATTTTTCGGTATAAAACATCATTGACTTCAATTTAGTACCTCTACAATAATCTTCATTTTTTGTTACGAAAATTAACTACAGTAACCAAATTTCAAGAATAGTTCACTTGCATGTACTTGTAACCTACTTGTAATCTTCTTGGGATTCTATCACCATCCATATCTAATGTGTCTCACACTCTAGAGGAGAGTCCCACACCACATGCAGTGATGATGGAATCCCTTGAAAGGTACATATACACGTACATGCAAGAGATCTAAACTCCCCAAATTTTCTTGTGTAAAATTATTTTTTAGCAATGGCAATTGGAGTACTGTCAACTACATTTTATAAAACAAATAGCTTTTAGAATTAAAAAAAAAAAAAAAAGAGACTACATTTTATAAAACGACCGTGTAAGACATTTCTGAAAAAACATATTTACGTAGAAAAGAACCGAAACGGAAAATGATATGGACTTAGATCCGGTCTGGGTTCGAGCTATACCGAGTTGGTTCGGTCCGTATTATCGGTCCGGGCCCATTTTTAACACCCTTAGTTCATGTACAGTCTCTGCTCGAGCGATTTTTCTGCTTCGATCGACCGTCGACCCTTCTCCGTAATTCACTCCTCATCTCCAAACCCTTTCTCCCGGTATGCAAAACCCTTTTTCCCGCTGAAAACCTTTTCTTCACCGTCGGAATCCTTGCGGCTCCAATTCCACCGTCGGCATTCGTGCGGTTCCATCTTATTGTTGGGGTTTTTGTACTCCATCGTCAAGCTTCTGCAATAGACCACAGGTATGTTTGATTTCGTTTTTTTGTTTTTTTTGTTTTTTTTGTTTTTTTATTTATTTTTATTTAAGGTCACATTTGGCATCCTGGAGATTTCTGTTTAAGGTCACCGTTGGCATCCTGTGTTTGACTATTTCTGTTGCCTATTTTTGTGAAGGAAATTTTGCAATTGTTTTTAGTTATTTTGATATTAATAGTTACTTTTCTGAGAAAATAACTTACGTGCACAGGATTAGGGGAAGAACTAGAAATACTAGTCGGTAATAGGTTCATCATTCTTCCAAGTTGTGCTTCTTATACTTAAAAATACTAGAAGTGAGTTAACCCCAGATATTTTGCATTGTATCTAAATATTTGGTCTATATTTCCTACTCTCTGGTTTAGTATCTGTGCTTCTTCTCAGTATTTGATCATCCACCTATGCACTGGAAACTTTCTGCAATTGTTATTCAGCCTCTTTTGGTGTTGGGATTTCCGACCTAAAAAGATAAGCACAAAGTATATAAGATGCGCGAGCCTTAACCCAAAAATGTGATTTTTTTTCTTCCAGTTACCTGGTTTTCCCATGTTTATAGAAAAGTAATGTATTTACTTGTGTTGATGAGACTAGGAGTAGTTGGTTTGTATTCATATTCTGCTTGTTCGGTTTATCTTAATACACTTCGGAGAGAGAGAGAGAGAGTGATTGATGGGTGCTGGATGAAATTCCAGCTTTACCAACCTACCATGGAAAAGTTCAATTACCCCATATAGAATAATGAAAAGTTGCAGAAAGTAAGATAAAATTAGAGCATATAATATAATTTGCAAATACACCCATAGTTTAACCTTTTGTAGTTACTTTCACCTACACCTGTAATTATGTTGGCAAGTTGAACAAAAATAATTCCAAAAGTCCAAAAATCTTTTGAACCTTTCTGGAACTTAGAACATCTACTGACACAATGAAGGTCCGTGGGAAAAAATGCAGGAGAGGTTCAATGGGTTGACATGTGAAGTTAAACAAAATAAACACTTAAAAATGATTATATATTTGCCTTGTCATTATGTTCCTGCTTGTTTATGCATGTGGTGTTCCTATTTTTTGAAAACCCACATAAAAAAAAATAAAAATAAAATAAATAAATAAATAAAAGTTGTACCACCTCTTCCTAAACTCACAACTCAGAGAGAGAGAGAGAGAGAGAGAGAGAGAGAGAGAGAGAGAGAGAGAGAGAGAGAGAGAGATCAGAAAGAGGGCTGACCTCCATTGAGCCAAATGACCAAAGGTTTAGACTCATGGTGACTTGCTGATTCAGTGAACCAATAGAAGAGAGCTCTGCTGGCGATTTGATTAACAGTGACATAACCAGAGTAGTGTTGAAAAGAGAGACTTTGGGCTGTCCGGGAATTTCTGTAATTCGATCGGCTTCTGCTTCTTCTTCTTCTCTTCCTACTTTATGGCTTGCACCCACTGACAGAACAAGGAATATATAGGCCATGGAGACAAGTAATATCTCTGCTTTCTTACTTACAGCCATGCCCATGGCCATTGACTCCAAGACTCTTACTAGAAGAAGAAGATGATGATGATGATGATAACTAGTAGTACCCTTCTGAGTTCTGTCTATATACTGGATGTACGATTTTCCATGAAATAAATAGCAGCTTAGAGAGAGAGAGAGAGAGAGAACAACGATTCATCTTTCGTTTTGAGTGTGGTTTATTGTGGGCATTGTTTAAGTGATGTTACCTTCAAGTTTATTTTAGAGTTTTGAGGTTCCTTCTCATGGTGATGCCGAATGTGGGTCCTTAAGACTCTTTTCATAGCTTTGTCCCTGATGGCAAAGGGGTTAAAACATATCAAATTAACAAGCCCTCTTTGCTACAGGATCTCTAATCAGTTCAAACATAAAATCTACAGGAAAAAGTGATAGAAAAGATTACTTATCTCAAAATCTGACCGTCAGAAATTTATGAAATTTGGTTTGGAAGTCCTTGATAACACTTATGAACACTCCTCCGAAGTGAAAGAAGATCTGAGAAAAAATTGAAGAAGTTGTGGGGCCCGAAAGTTGACTGAACCTGTTAACGTCCCAGATCTGGAAGATGATTGATTGCTTCTAGTTTGGTAGTAGTTTATCAAGGGAACTCAATGGATCTACAAGTAGGCTATGTCGTCAGCCAGTGTAGTATGTTTGTATCTCAAAACAAGAGTCAAAATATCAAGAAAGAAAGAGGAACAAGAGGTTGAGTCTCACAACTTGGTGAGGCTCAACCAGAAATTAATTACTTTTAATTTTCTGAAAAAACTCTAAGAGCCACCGCCAGCTTCTACTCCTCTTATTTATAATGAGAATCCTTACAATTAAAATAGGAAAGAGAAAAAACTATTAAAACTAAACCTCCTTATAACATAGGAAGGTTTTAATACAATGGAAAGAAAACTTTCTAAATCTGAAAATAGGAAAGTAAATACTTGGTCTCCAAGTAATTGACACCTACTATCAATCTCCGGGGCTCCTATTCAAAAGAACCAGTTATTCTAAATATTAGGAAACAAACTAAACAATGAAATTAGGAAACTAACTTTTAGGAAAGAAATAACAAAAGAATGAAAAAATCTGCTGCTGGTACTGTTCACGTGAACAGTACCACGTGAACAGTGTTGACCATGTGGGCTGGTTGCCTTCTTGGACTGCATCAGTCCCACTCCCTAGAGATGCTTATGCTGTAGGTGGGAAGTTAGGTCTTTGCTGACCTTGTAGCCAAAAAAAAAAAAAAAAAAAAAAAGAACGAAGGCTTTGGCGTGGCTTCAGCTTGCTTAGGCCAAGAATCTTTGATTCTTACATGATATAAAGCTAGGCCAAAGTCCATAGAAGTGAAGAAGTTAGCAATCAAGTGTGTTATAGGATATAATTCATGACTTTCTTAAGGGGAAAAAATGAAAAAGTTATCATGACTGAGCTGTGTCCTCCCAAGCATCATTGGGTCAGATCTCAATCTGAAAATTTGACTTCTGGTTTGACCATAGAGAGCAAGTGAGCACAACAACAATTGGGTTTAATCTGCTCAAATTTAATCTTTGTGGCTGCCAAGTAGGAAAATAAAATTTTAATTGGGTTTCTGTTACTGTTTTGATACTGCTGATTTCCCTGCTTTTTCTGGGATTTTCTTTCTGCTTTGATACTGTGGCTGTATTCCGATTTTGGTATGTATCTGTCAAATAAGTTAATATCTGTTTCTCTCTGGTAGATATTACATTATTACAATTTACAATTACAGGGTAGGTTCAGAACCAAAGATGGGATTGTGGTTACTCATTGATTAAAATGTTTTTTTACCTCTTGAACCTCTCTCTCTCTCTCTCTCTCTCTCTCTCTCTCTCTATATATATATATATATATATATATATATATATATATATATATATTGAAGGTTTTTATTTTTTTGGTTGCAATTACGAGTGAATAGTATGCTTAGGAGTTGGGTTGGAGGTTCAAGGGATCTACGTTTCAGGTTGATCCACGTTTTAGGTTGACTTCAGAATATATACAAGAGATCAACAAATTCATAGAATATGCATTTTCTAGTGCGTGCATAAATCAACAATGGAGGACTGAACATGAAGTGTTAGAACATCTAATTTTTGTTACCCTGATGCACTCTGAGCAGTCAGTATCTCACTGCCGCTTGGCAGTCACTACAGAGGATCCTGGTCCGGTCTCAACACACTCACCATTGAACACTCTTGAGTTTTGAGTGCTGAAGAAGGGAAGATGACCACCGCGAACCACCGCAGGTAGCAATCTCCTCGGCCTTCTCTCTCTCTCTCTGATACTCTGTCCATCGCCCTCCTGCAATAGGGAGCTCCAATTGTTTCTGTTGTCTTTATCTCTTGGGATACCAGATGATGATTGAAACCCTAGAGATTTTCCTCCGCGTTCTCCTTGCCGTTTTTGGCCATCTTGTTTTCTGCACCTCCCTATTTCCCCCTTTTACTGTGTTAGATGCTGCTAATAAATTGGTGTTTTTTAGTTTCTGAGCTCCTCAGTCATCTGTTTTCTCTATTCATCCGACTTTTCCGTTTTTGTCTTTGTTGTTCATACTTCATTTAATATGTTGCATGATTGATTCTTTTTGCGATTATACTTTGAAGTGGAACTTTAAATTGGAGGTTTACTGCTTATTGAAGGCGTTTTTGCAAGTTGCTCTCTTGATTTATCTCTTGTATTACATTAAATGGGAAGGGGATGAGATGGGATGTGCAAATGTTTTGATCTCTTTTTGTTACTTGGAGCCGCGGGTTCTGCCTAAAAAGGCAATTCTTTGTTTAGCAATAATTTGTTGATTTTTTATTACCCATAAAAAATGATTAATAATAATAATAATTTGTTGATGGAATTAGTGGTTTGACGTTTGGTTGGTTGGTGCAACTATCTAAACTGCAGTCTACTTGCCTCTGTTTGAGTTTCAGTTGTTTTCTTAATTTTTTTGAACTGCCTGTGTGGAATAATAGTCTCAACTGAAGATCAGACTTGGAACTCCGCTCCCATATCTCAACTGTGGCCACCTCAAGTTGCATAGAAAATTCTTAGCATTCTCTTCCTATTCACTCTTCACGTGATAGGTTGATTTGGCAAGACACTGCAGCGTGTTATTACTCTGTAGCTTCTGCATATAGAGTATTAACGGCTGCTCAAAGCCCTTACAATCACCTTTCCCTACCATCTTCATTATGGTTGAAAATCTGGCTCATTCTTTGACCACTGAATCTTAAAATTTTTAGGTTGAAATTATTACATATTGTGATCCCCCCCCCATTGGATACTATCTCCATCAATAGTCCCTTTTTGTACAAAATCTACTGCTTCACATTAGCACATTTTTCTCTCCTGCCTTTTTCCTCCCTTCTACACTCTACAGTCATTACATTGTTCTTTTTGCTCCCCCAGTACTATTTACATGAATAATTATGCCTCGAAGCTCCATCTAACTCTCTGATGACTGAGGGTCAATTCAAAATTGTCAAGCCTTCACAATATGGCCCCTCTGTCTCAATTACAATGCTGCTCTCGGCTGTGGAATTAGAAAATCTCCTCTTCAACTTTTAGTAGGACGTTGTATTTATGCCAGAAATACTTCTGTTAAATTGCCTTCCAACAGATTTCTACTTCTTCATGATTCAGAAACACTTCTTATTCCATGTTAATAAACGTGCTATTATCCCACAAAAGTGCTCCCCTAGAGTAGAAACATTTCTGTGAAGCAGAAGTCTTGCCAAATGCACCCTCAAAGTATCCATCTCTCTCTTTTTTGTGTTTTATCTTCTCTAGGAAATCAAACCAGTTTCCTGTCAGGCTTTTAAAGTTGCTGAACACAATGCTTTTTTTAGAATTGAAGCCCAAAACCACCCATCTCCATTTAGAAATGAAAATTTTTCATCTACCACCTAAGAAGTATTCAATATTTGAACTACTACCCACACTTTTCAGCTAATATTATCTACTATCCAAACGTTTGACTGAAATACTAAAAGAAACCCACGCCGTTAGTTGAATCCCGTTAGATGATGACATCATCTCAATTTGAAATATTCTGGGACAATATTGCCCTTATTGCAATGTTAAAGGACTAATTTGACCTTCTTTGTCATTCACCAAAAAAAAAAAAAAAAAAAAATACCTTGTCGTCTTCCCTGAACGGATCAAGATAGGAGGTTGTAGAGTGGTGGGGGATCGCAGAACATGGCGACAAGGAAGTGGAATCCGATGAGGTGGGGATGAGGGTTTATGGAATAGGGTGGTGGTGATGATGGGATAGAAACCGAGAGGCGGGGGTGAGGACTTGCAGGATAGGCGGTGGTGAAAACTGAGAGGCGGGGGTGAGGGTTTGCAGAATAGGGTGCGGTGATGGTGGCAGAAACTGAGAGGCGGGGGTGAGGGTTTGCGGAATAGGGTGGCGGTGATGGTGGCGGAAACAGAGAGGCGGGGATGAGGGACTTACCGGAATAGGGCGGTGGTGAAGTGGTGATTGTGGCTGAAGAGAAAAAAAAACCCCGAACCCCGTCTCTTTCCCCTTTTTTGGACAATGGTGGCCATCTTCTCCTTTGTCATAGAGAAGCTGTCGAACAGTGGTGGCCATCGTCTATGGAACAACGGATTTGATATAGAGATCTGCAGAAACAGGTCGCAGAAGCCGAATCATGGTTACAGAGAAGCGAATGAAGAAAACTACGACGATCATATGAGAAAAACTAAAAATCGGCAGATCCGAAAGAGAATTTGACCATCCATCTCAACGATGGGATTGGCGACTTTGATCTTAACGAAAGTCATTTCTCTGCAACTAGTTCGACGACAATAGAGATAGAGAGAAAAATGAAAAGCGGAGACTGAGATCTGAAAAAAGCCTCCGCCGCTACCTTGATTGTCTACAACAGAAATTCTCCAGAGGAAAGTTTGATTAATTTCTGCATAAATATCCATAAGCATTGTGTTCTTGGCTTTACCCTTTTTTTTTTCTTCTTCTTCCAGATCGATCGAGAGAGAGATGGGAAAGGATCGGAAAATAGCGGTGGCGATGGATTTCTCAAAGGGCAGCAAAACTACACTGTAATGGGCCATAGATAACCTGTTGGACAAGGAAGATACCTTCATCATCCTTCACATCAAACGTGACAAAGGCAACGAGTCTCGCACCGCTATCTGGTCCAATGATGGTCCCTTACCAGTTTACCACTACAGATTCCAGCAGCCAAGCAGCCGTTTTAGTTGTTCTATGATGGAAAACTAATCCAAAAATGTTTCGATCTGTACTTCTTGGGATGCTTGTGGTATATCAAATCTCGTCTTCTGAGTTCCTAAACAATCAACCGTAGCCATTAAATCTTTCGTCTCTCTTTTTTATTTTCCCTCTTAAGATGTTAGGGGTAGCAAGGTGATTGTTTGGATCTGGCAGTTAAAATTCAGAATTCAGACTTTCTCCTCACTCTTCTATCTTTGACATTTTCATACATCATACAGATTCCGGCCGGTGTCGTTCTCCACCTTCTTCTCCATCTCCGTCATCAATCTTAACCCATCCTCGATCGGTGGAGGATTGGCCTAATTTGGATTGTCATTGTTATAAGGTCAAATTAGTAATTTTATCTCATTTTAATATCTTTCAATTTCAAAGAGGAAGGGTAGAAATGTCAAACTCTATTTTTAGTATATTCCGTCAGTTAAGTGGGGGCGGGTGAAATTAGCTGAAAAGTGTGGGTAGTAGGTCGAATATCGAATACTTCTTGGGTGGTAGATGAAAATTTTTCTTTAGAAATTCATGGAGCTCAATAACAATGTTGAGAGAATGGCGTGAGGTTTGAAATGATAGATCTAGGCATTGGATTTTCAGCCACTTATGGGCTCAATGCTGGAAACACACTGCTTATGCAAAAAGTAGAGAAGCTTCAATACATTTATTCTCGTTGTGGTTATGTGCAGCTTCTGCTAACCATTTGTCACAGCCCAACCCCAGATAGGGTCTAGAACAGGTCTCTTTATATATATATATATTTATATTTATTTATTTATTTTTTTATTTATATCAAGCCATTTTTTAATTGTTAGAGTTCTTTTTGTTTTTCAAATAGTGCTTTTTATTGAAATCAGATAGCCTTTGTCAGGAATTTTGGAAATGACCTGCCTTGGTTTAGAAAACCCCGCTTCCACCCAAGTTATCGAGTAATTGACCTCATGCCCATATGGTTGTGGAGATGTAAAGTGTTTTTTCAAGGAGGGTAACAGCACTGAGGAACCTGACTTGAACTTCTTTATGAGTGGGGTGTTGTGTGGGCAGGTTTTTTATACTCAGAGATTTCATATCATAAGATGACTATGAATAATGTAAAATTCTGCCCAAATTTTGCTTTGTTTTGCATTGTTTGTGATATGCTAGAGTTGATATGATGCAGTATTGTCTTGCATCATGATACTTAGAAATTCAATAGTATAATTGTTGTTTAGATTTTATGCTTTTTTCCTTATTTCTCTAGCTCCTTGTGCTTTATAGCTTAAGTATAGTACACTTTACCCTTGTTCTTCTTTTTTTTTTTTTTTAACATTTTTCAAAATTTTCACTGAAATATTTAACCAAAACTACTGAGGCATTGAAATATTTCATCTTGGGAGCAAACCTAAACAGCTACTATATGCTATTCTGCTTTGTTATCCAATTCATTAGTACCATCATGTGCGTGTAACCGTGTATGTCTTTGTGTTTGTGAGGGTGCTAGTGTGATGACAATATCAAATGTCGAAGGCAACCGTCCCACAATGGCATGGCATCAAGTGTTTTCAAGATTTTCCCCCCTTCTTTCTAATTAAAACAAGAAGATGGAAAGCTCATTAAATAAATCTGGTTTCATTCTCATCTATTGCTACTTGTATGAATTTTTTCTTTCCACCAAAGCTATTTTAAGTTTTCTTGAAAGGAAAGACTAGGGGGGCAAAGCCAAATTTAATAACTGTTACTCCAGATTGTATAATGTAATGAATGTTTCTCAGTTCAGTGATCCTTCTGTTTTAGGGGTTCAGATGGGATTTTATGGCATCTGTTCCATAGATTGTGTAGTTACCCTTACAGCTGCTCTGGGAAAGGTAGAATATCTGATCCCTATTGCTATTGTTACTAATTTCCTCAGTTATGCTTAGAATATTTTGAATGTCAATTCCTTTTTGTTAAAACTGAATTGCCTATCTGTTTCCATGTCTGCTTTTAGAAAATTTGGATTGGAATTTCTTTTCCATTAATTCCGCTGACTTTTATGCTTAGAAAAATGTGGTGTCTCATGGTGTTCATTTTCCTCAGGGAAATAAGATTTCATAGGCTATAAACATTCTCTGGAGGCATAATTGAAGCATATTCTTCATCCAGCACAGTCTGTCTGAGTATGAAATTACAGGTCCTGGTTGGCGTAGTCTTGTCGTAATTCCCAAGGTCAAAATATGATACAAAGGCAAACTCGAAATATCACAGACCATCATCAGATGATTGTGCAGAACTTCTGGAATCTTATTGTTAAAAATACTGTTAGGCATCCTACTGCCTCATTCTCAACTAGGTCAGCTGAGGCAGTCAATTACTTAGAGTTGCCAAGGAAGCTTAGTAAATTTGAAAGAAAGCCACTGGTGACAAGTATCACTGAGCTTAAGCGTAAAGCGAGAACGGAAAGGAAGACGAGGCAGCAGGTGCATGAGATTACTCTACGAGCCCCTGAAAATGGTACGTTAGTTAAGAGTTTAGTACCAATTGCTCACAAAGTCTATGCCACCAGAACCGAGCTTTTCAATTGTGTCTCAAGAATGATCAATAGCATTCCTATTTATACATGCAGGTATGGTAGTCCTGTGTGGGACTGTAGGTTCTTTTGATTGGATTGGATGAATCTATAAAGAGTTCTTTGTTTTTCTGATGTTCTAATCATTTGCAGCTTGTGTGGAGAAGTTTATGTTGGGTGCGTGCCACATAAGATCAGAACCTGCAATGTTGCTGGGAGCTCCTCTAGAAAAGAGCACAGATGGGAAAGAGGAGGTTTGAATCACATTTTGCCCACTGTTGAATGTTTCCATCTATATGACAGGGTGGGAAGAGCTGTATCACATGAAGAGCGGTGCCTAGTTGATCGGATTCCAGCTGTGGTAGAACTGTGTGTCCAAGCAGGCATGGACATCCTTGAGTACCCAACAAGAAGACGGGCTTTCCCTGTTTATAATGTTGCTGGAAGGATGATAGATTTTGAGCGGAGGTTCCCAAAGAATGATTTGGTCGTTGAAGACATTGAAGCGTTTGGATTTTGGGAGAAGAAAGAGAATCCAGGCAAGGATAAGAAGTCTTTGGACTTCCCAAGTGATATACAAGGTTGGTTTCCTAATTGGTTTTATCTCCTTTGTTGCTTTGCTTCTACAACAACAACAACAACAACAACAATAAAGCTTTATCCCAACTAAATGGGGTTGGTTACATGGATTCACGTCCTTCAATCAGCTCTGTTATGTCATACTTGAAATAAGGCCTAAGCTATGAATCAAATCACCTCCACTAGAGTCATCTTAGGTCTTCCCTTAACTTGTTTGGATCCTTCAATCTGAATCAAATCACCCCTCCCTATTGGAGATCTAATACCTCCGTTGAACATGCCCATATCATCTCAAACGACTTTCTCGTAGTTTATCATGTATCGGTGTTACTCCCAAATCAGCTTTATATAATCATTCTTTACCTTATCCTTCCTAGTTTTGCCACACATCCATCTTTCTTTTTCTTTTTTTTTTTGGGGGGGGGGGGGTACAAGAAGCAAAATCCCTGGAAGGTAAAACCCTACTTTCGGTAATGCCATCAGCAAGACCCAACCAGAGATAAGGACTAACACTAATAGAACCTATATCTCGGATTCCGACAGGCATCCCAGACTACATCTCTAGTGACAAACTCCGGAGTCTACAAAAACGAACAATGAGCAAAGGTAGCCCTCCTTGCTAACACGTCAACAACCGGATTTATCTCTCTACAGCAATGAGTAAACTGAATTTGATCACCGCAAGTATACTACTACACTCTTGCAAACAATACCATGGCAGCCTATTATTTTGAAGGCACGTCACTAGCGCTCCTGAATCACACTCGAGCCAAATATGAGTGAACCCCAATCTTATCACCTCTTGTACTCCTCTAATGGCAGCCTGCAATTTCGCGTAGAAGTTAGTGACCACTCCCAGATATTCTGCAAAGGCTAACTGCACCTGTCCTTATTTGACTCAAACAACCCCACCCAAACCCGTCACTCTTGGATTTCCCAAAGAACATCCATCAACATTCACTTTGCACCAATGGCCTATAGGTGCCACCCATATCAATTGCCGAATAGACTGAGGCTTACCGGCGCTCGTAATCAGCCCAAATTTCCGCACTATCACCAGATCCGTCGATGTTGACACCACACATGGATTACATCTGATAAGATCCCTACAATCCATGATAACCGACCCCATTGGTATCTTAATGGATGGTAAAATGCTTTCATAACGACTAAGATTTCTTGCTTTTCACAAATTTGCCAACACCACAAAGATTAAAGGCCTCCAGATCCTCTTTAAGGGCACGACTCTGGATTTCCTCTTGCACCAAGAGAAAAGCAACTCAGAAGATGGAAAGCAAGTCCACAACTAATGAAAATCCTCTAGTACCTCCTTTCAAATTTCTTGCACAAATTCGCAAGTTACAAATAAATGTTGGAAACTCTCCATCTCTCTAAAAAATAGTGAGCATCGAGAAGCCATAGGGATAATCTTCGACCGAATCGCTTCATCCGTTGGTAATTTATGGTGACTCCAGCGCCATGCAAACGTCGAAATGCTTGGAGGTAGGGTTTTATCCCAAGCCTCTTTCACCCACCTCGGTGAAGGCATATGAACCCTAACAGAGTTACAGAGTTCCACGCAGAGACCACTGAGAAACAGCCATCCATATTTGCTGTCTACACCATTTTATCAGTGCCGCCTGGAGCAAGTGGAGTAATTGAGGCCAATTGGAACCAAAGCTGTAGTTGCACCGAAACCACACGAGGCAAACACCACTCATCGTGGGCAATAAATTGAGATAGCTTAAATGTAATCCGACTAAAGACCGATGGGTCCAAACCGAACACATCAATTAAAGAAAAATTGCCTTACCAATTCTCAACATCCTCATCTCAGCGATACTAAATTTATCTAATATGATGCTTTTTAACTGCCCAACATTTTGCACCATATATCATAGCTGGTTGAATGACTGTCCTATAAAATTTTCCTTTAAGTTTTAAAGGAATATGCTAATTACACAGCACTCCGGACACATCTCTCTGCTTCATCCATCTTAATATTTAATCCTCTGTAAAACATCATCCATATCACCTTCTTTATTTATGATTGAACTTAGATACCTAAAATAACCACTTTGTTATATCTCTCTCATCTATTTTCATCACCTCATTATTAGTCCTTGTGTCACTAAAGTTACACACCATATATTCAGTCTTTGTTATACTTATTTTAAAATCTTTGAATTCTAATGTTGATCTTCAAAGCTCCAACTTGACGTTAATCCTTACTTTTGTCTCATCCACCAAAACAATATCATCAGCAAAAAGCATGCACCAAGGAACTTCATCTTGAATGTCTCTAGTTAAATCATCCATAATGAAGGTTTAAAGTTGAACATTGATGTAACCCAATTGTAATTGGGAATTCATTACATTGGCCCCCTATGGTTCTCACAATAGTCACCATGTTATAATACATATCATTGACTATATTCACATATTTGCTTGAAATACTTCTCTATTACTTGCTAGATTAACTCTCTAGGAACGCTTAAGCTTTTCTAGGTCAATAAAGACTATATGAGGTCTTCCTTTCTTTCTTTAAATCTTTCCACGAGTCTCCTAAGCAAGTAATAGCTTATGTTGTGGATCTACTTGACATAAAACTAAACTGATTCTTTGTAATAGTAGTTTCTTGTCTCATACGAATTTCAATAACTCTTTCCCACAGTTTCATAGTCTGACTTGTTAGTTTTATGACTGTAGTTACTGTAGCTCTGAGTATCACATTTATTTTTATAAATCAGAATCACAATGCTTATCCTGCATTAATCTAGCATTTTTCTTTTTCTCATAATCTTATTAAACAATTTAGTTAGTCAAGATACTCCATAGATACCTAGGCTCTTCCAAACTTCTATTGGGACCTCATTTGAGTTTGATGCTTTGCCTACATTCATTTTCCTTAAAGCTTCTTTTGTTTCTATCACCTTAATTTTGCGTATATTACCTACAAGCTGCGGTGTCTTGGTGGATAATGTGACTTTGGGGCAGTAATACTCAAAGTGTCTTTATTTAGTAAAATGTAGAAATAATCATTTTACCTGTCTTTAATGTCTTCATCCCATACTAGAACTCTACCATCTGCGTTTTTAATACATCTAATATGGTCTAAATCTCTACTCTTCTTTCCCTCATCTTAATTATTTTATAAATTATTTTTTCTCCTTCTTTTGTGCTCAGACTGTTATAAAGATCTTCATATTTCTTCGCTCTTACTTTTAGTCTATACCTTTTTTGATCCTCTATATCTCTAGTCTTTTGTTATGTCTTAAAACTATCTTTCTTAGCTTTAATGGTTGTTTGAACCCCATCATCCTACCACCAAGACTCTTTTAGGGAATGATATTTTCCTTTCGATACATTTAGAACATTTTTAGCAATTTTCTTAATACAAGCAGTTATCTCTTTCGACATTGTATTAGTGTTTCCTTCAAAGTCCCACTTTCCTTGTTTAACCACATTATCAGTAAAAGCTTTCATGGTATCTCCTTTTAAGTTCCACCATCTTATCCTAGGTCAAAAAACCTAACCTTTCTTATGATCCGGTGTTATGAAACACATCCATGACTAGTAATTTATGTTGAGTGGTTAGATTATCCCCTGATATAACTTTACAATCCTTACATAACAACTTATCGAATTTTTTAATATGAAAAAAAATCTATTTGGCTAATATGATGCCCACTTTTGAAGGTGACTAGATGCTCATGAAAAGTATGTGTTTACAATGGATAAATCATGTCATAGCAAAATCTAAAATTGAAGTCATTTCCTCATTCCTCACTCCAAAACCATATCCTCCATGTGCACCTTCATAACCTTTACAATCTCTCCCTACATTTCCATTCAAATCACTTCCTATTATAATCTTTTCTTTTTGTCTAAAACTTTGCACTAATCCATCCATGTGTTCTCAAAATTGTAACTTACTACTCGCATCCATTCCTATTGGGGTACATAAACGCTAATTATATTGACAAGCTCTTTCTCCATCACCAATTTGATGGCTATATCTTTTGTTTGCGAATCCATGTTAAGGGTTTGGCTAGGTTTTTTTGGGTGCCTGCTGTCAACCTAACACACCGACGCTCCTCCTTTATCCAGGCTTGGGACCGGCAGCACTGGTGGAGTTATCTCCTTTTTCGCAATGCTTAGGGTAAGAGATACATTCTCTCTGTATTAAATGGATTCAATGGATTAAAGAACTTAAAATCCAGCTCTAGGCTGCACTATTGCTTTAGGATTTCCTGTATTACTATAGCCACATCTAAGTGATAACCTCCCAGAAGAATGTGACGACTATATTCACACAGAGATGTGTCTCTATGTCAAGATTTCAGGGCTGCCATGCCAGACAAAGGGGGTTAGGGTTAGTTGCTGAGTTGCCTCCTTCTTCAATCCTAATTAACCCATTATCTTCGTCATATCTTGTGTATTAGATTGAAAATAAAAAAGATAACGTGTGTCTTATATATAAAGTTGCATAACATAGTTATGCAATAATACATTTTATCAAAGAGAAAGCATTTCTACACTGCCACCTTAGAAATGCATCTCTAGACTATTGATCGATTGGAGGCTATTTCTAGCATATGAAGAACTGATTTGGCTAATTGACCATTTGATAGATTGCATATTTGTCAAATTTTGTGATTCATCTTGTCCTTGTGTCTATCTTTTTGCCAATGTAATTTTACTTGTCAAACTAGAGATGCTTGATCTAACTGTTGCAACTATGTTAATCACAATGAAAAACTCAAGAGGCTTTGTTTCCCTAGGAAGGCCTTCGTGGGTGGCCCACATATCTGCCACATGACAGTTCATTTGGGGCCCATTATGTGAACAAATAGACCTTAAGGTTCGAGCTTGCATATCAAATTTTGGTCCAAACGGAGTTTGCCTATTGGCAAAACAGGGTTTTGAAAAATCAGGACTATGGGAGACTAAACAGTAATGGTTGGAGAACCGTACACATGCATAGACATACATGAGAATGCATGCCAATACACAAGATGTATTTGATTGAATTAGGCTCTTGTATGTGGCTAGCTAATCCAAATCATATCCTCTGTATCCCATGGTTGTAAAAGCCACATCATCTATCCATGTGGCATAAGGAGGGTAGCCGTACGGTTGGCCTTCCTAGAGGAGTCGCTCAAAGGTCATTTTTCCAAAATGAAATCCTGTCGCCCACCATGTACACATTCTTCCCTTCTATTGTTACTCACACAAATGTTCATCAAATTTTGATGTTTAGATTTTCTCATGTGGTGAAATGTTTTCAAGCTATAACTCATCATTCAAAAAAACATATTGTTGTGAATATAAGAACATAACGTGTATTCACCCAAAACCAAAAAAAAAAAAAAAAAAAAAAAATCTTAATGTACTAATGGGAGGCTTTATGTAGCTATTTGTATTTGCTCATACTATGCAAGGAATTTTGAATTTTATGAAGCTAGCACATACAATTGCAAACGCCATCAATCTTTGGAAAAAACATATTATATTGGATATGCCCAACACTCTTAAGGATAGTCCTATAGAAGAAAATATTAGCTAGGATTGGGCATTAGTGCCTCTAATTTACAGGAAAATAACGTGCTTTTAGGGGTAGAGATAGAATCTTGCCTCCTAGACCTACCCATGGTTAAAAAAAAATCCTAGCTCTGCCTCTGCCAACATGTTTCTGGTTTTCATATCCTTGGTTGATAGCTTTAATCCTGGTTCTGCCTCTGCCAACATGTTTCTGGCCATGTCCTTGGTTTGTAGCTTATTTCTTCGAGTTCTTACTCTTATAAATTTCAGCTATATTACAGTTGTTTTTCATTATCTATCATTGATTAAAATATCAGATCAGAGGAGTTGACCAAAATGTTTGACCTTAATCAGCAGAGATATGTTTTTTAATTGGTCAACCCTTGGTTAACCAGGTAAAAGGTGAACCAGGTAAAAAACGGAACCGGGTTCCTCAGCAACTCAATTAGCGGTCTGGTTTCACAAGCTAGGGTATCTATTTAGCCTTTTCTTGGTGATTTAAATTGGATTGAACCATGAATTCAAAATTTCCTATATTTAGTAATTATCATTGATTATCATTTTAGTACAAACTGTCTTTATGGTAATTGGATTAATACATTAAAAAAAAAGCAATCGAATTCTAAAGTAATGGGGTTTGTGCAGGATTAGCTGTACGAGGCATGGTAGCATGGGAGAAAATGCGATCAGGAGTCTTAAAACTCATGCAGAAATATCCTGTACAAACATGTGGCTATTGTCCTGAGGTCCAGGTGGGACCCAAGGGACATAGGGTGAGACAGTGTCAAGCATATAAGCACCAGATGAGGGATGGGCAGCACGCATGGCAGGAGGCAACAATTGATGATTTTGTACCTCCAGTGTATGTGTGGCATGTTCAGCAGCAACAGACTGATGGTAGGCCACTTGTGGATCGCTTGAAGAGATATTATGGAAAGTTACCTGCTGTGGTGGAGTTGTTTTCACAGGCTGGGGCACATGTGGGAGAAGCTTACACATCTGTGATGAGGGAAGATGTGGTGGTTCCTGGTTTAGATGAAGAGAAGTGGGTTGTGTGAAGCCTATTCAGGTGCATTTTTTGGTTGAAAAGACTAATGGACTTGATGATACAATGGAAGAAGTTTGTGATTCCTGGCTGTGCATGTTTGAAGATGAAATAGATGCCCTTTATGGATACATGAGGTTGATGAAGAGAAAATGCCATGGCTCCTATCAGAAGTTAAAGCAACAAAAAATTTGGTAAGATGAAATTGATTACATTCATTTGGGATCTATATATTTCTAAATATTCTTGTAATTCCTCCATTTGAGATGAAATTTGAACTGAAGGCGGGGGGTTTCTTGGGCACTAGAAGCTCACCCTTTCGGTGTCGCTTCCAGCACAGGAGGCCAAGCATTCTGCCAGACGTTCCAACTATTGGCAGTGGGAGGATAGAGAGAGGGGGATGAAGATGAGAACTGATCCCAGATCTTGGTTATGACAAGCTGAAGCCTTCTTCAGCTGGTTAGCTACTGGAGTGTACAATTGTAATGTTGGATTCTCAAATTTGGAGTTTACACATCATTCTCAGATCTTGTAAACCTTGAAACAATACCTGAATGTTTTTGAAGTGCGTAATGAGTGTGGAGAAATGCAGAATGGGAAATTTAGAGAGAAGTTGGGAATGGTATGGTATCTGAAACTCTTCCCAAGTTGCATCATCCAGCTTATCTATCGTCATTCTTCGGAACCTTTCCCATCTCTTTCTGATTCTATTATCAATGTGCCTCCATTACATCATTACCAGATCAGTCCTAGTGCTGGATCTGATCCAATTTAACCAATACATTTGAGTCCAATGACATTACCATGTGTTTTTTCTTCTTCCTTTTTTTTTTTTTTGATGGTAAAGATCATTATTTCTTTTGTTAAAAATAGAGAAAAAATAAAGTACAATCTAGACACCACCTTTGGTAATACCATCAGCAAGGACATACCAAGACATCAACAAAATCTTCTGTGGCGCCCAAGTGTCTCCCACTTCACATCCCCCTTTACAAATTCAGGGCATCTATCCTAGGAAATGGTATTTAAAGATCTTGCGTTTCTAGATAAAGCATGAGCCACTGAGTTTGTTTCTCTGAAGCAATGAGTCATCTGCCAAAGGTGAGAATCCAATTCCTGCACCTCCAATGTTAGGAATCTTTTCCACAATACCCACTTTTAATGCGAACAGTTATCACGTGGCAAATCAGATTGGACCTAAAATCTGTGGACAAGTAAACCCTAACCCTAATCTCTTGTTTACAGTTCTAATGGAGTTTGTCATGTGGCAAAAACATTATTGTAAAAATCCAAGGCTGTGGGATAGTGAATTAAGTGCAATCACATATGATTAATCCAAAATGATTCTACTATTCAATATTTGTAACAATTACATCAATTATCCATGTGTCTAAATAATAGTGGGTATCTGAGAATTGATTGCTACCTCAGAGACTTTCTCTCTCCACATTCCAACTTTAATCTATGAACAAATGCGGTCTATAGGATTCTGTCCAAAACAGTATTGTTGATTGTATCCAAATCTTCTCTTCCCAGAGGTTCAGGAGGAGGGGCTACACCACCCGTTAGATGGCCGACACATGGGGCTCGTGTGAATCTGAGCTGACACCCCCTTGTCGGTTTAACTTGTCGACTCAGATGGAGGGCTCCGATTCATCTAAGCCACAGGTTTCGGCCATCTAATGGGGTTGCCCCCTTCCTCCCGAACCTCTGGGAGGAGAGGATGTGGATCCTGATTGATTCCCTAATTAGGCCCGTTTTGTCGTTATCATGTATGAGATTTGGTCTAATTTCGATCCTTGGATTCAGACTGTTTAAGACTAATAAATAAATAAGTTTTTTTCTATCAAAAAAAAAAAAAAAAAACTCAAACCAGAATTTTAAGTTCGGAGTCGAAAAGAATTATCCTTTTTTTTTCTCAACTTGTCTGCCATTTTTGCTTCATGCTGGTACAATTCATTGCAGGGCATGGCAGCATGAAATTCCATCCTCCCCTGGGTCATATAATTAAGTTCCACATGTAGGACGTACTTCGTAGCATATATTTTAAGTTCGACCACTTTTCCCGCCACTAATAACTTTCGCCGCTGAGGCGAACCCTGAAGAAGGGAGAGCTAAAAGCTTTCACTTCCTGGAAATTGCCGAAGATATCCAAATGGCCTGGCGTGACGGTTTTGAAGAAACTCGCGTTCTCATTGCACCCGGTAACTTCTCAGCCTTCATTTCCTGCTTCAATTCATAGTTTAGGGTTCCAGAAATCAGTCTGTTTCACGAGATGTCACGATTTATGTATTATACGTTTCAGGCGTTATCAGCTTGATTCAGAACTGAAATTTTTAGCTTTTTCTAACTGAATCTATAGCTAGAATTGCATCAATGACCCAAGGAATTCTGTAAAGCGTACCCTGATACGGATGTACTGGTTACAGTGTCGATACAAGTGAGAAATGGTCTTTGAAGTAATACCGTCACAAATGACTGCTACATATGGGGGACCCTTTGAACCATCAACTTCCCAAAACTAATTTTAAGACCTTGAGTGAAGCCCAACTTGTGCAAATATGGTGATTTCAAAGTGGGGCAACATATGCAGAAGTCCTCATTGAATCCTTTCTCATTGGTTGATATAGCAATGAAATTAAATTCAGAAACCTACTTAGATTGTGGAGAGGTACGATTGGTGTGGGAATACTAGTGCTTATTGACTTATGCGTTATTTCATGTCTTGCAGTACCTGATCCTGCTACTACAGTTGAAAATGGTAAAGGATCTTTGTTGTCTCTTCGCCATCCAAAATCAGGTAATTTGGTAGACGTTGCCCAATTTTCATCCATATCCTTAGATCCCTACTTCCCTCTTTAATCGTTAATCCTAAGAGTGAAGGAGAGACTAAACTTTTGCTGGTAAATTTTCAATGATTATTAGCAGAATTGTCAAGCACAATAATGAACTTGTAGTTTCATAATGCATTTTTTGGGGAGCAATACTGTCAAGAAAACTGGATATTTTGTTAACCAACCATATTTTTCAACTTTGATGAATTTTAGCCTTATAACCCTGTTTATATTTCTGCCCTTGAATGAGTTTGCAACAGTATTGTCTTAAGATTTAAACTAGAAGCTAATGCCTGGTAGCCTGGTAGGCTCAGGGATGCATAATCTTAGATTATATTTTCACTCGTTTGTCAGGAAATCCAGCTTGTTATTTCTTTATGAACAATGCCCTCCAAGAATTTCATTGGTTCAAGGAATCCTATCGCTCCTGGTTCCTAGGGGATTCTGTTTGTCAAGGTACTCTCTCTCTCTCTCTCTCTCTCTCTCTCTCTCTCATATAATGTGTCATTTCTTCTATTCATGTTTGAATGTGATTTCTTCTGATGTTTTTAGCACTAGTTTCATCTTTGAGCCATTGTGAGATCCATGCACTAAGCATATCTGCATATCCACATGCCAATACGCGTGAGTTAGTATAAATATTCACTATAATATGCATACAGTTCTTTGCACAACGTCATGCTAGTATCATTTTGAAATTACTTCCAGCATTTAGATTGTTACTTTTCTTTTTGAGAAAAATAATTCTTCATGAGTATTATCTGTGGTATAAGTTCCCAATCTCACCATTGAGAAACTGTGTACTTGACAAGCCAGAGACTGCTGTTGTCCTTGATGTATTTTCAGTTTCAGTAGCTTTTCTTTAAAATTTGTACAATTTAACATTTGGATAATCTTTCATTGGATCTTGTTAATCCTGGAAGTATGTCTATTTTAAATTATTTTTTCCCTGTTCCTCGTTATATGGTTGCTATGCAGATGGCAGCCTGCATAATTCCACACCAGTTGATCCTGTTTTTATACTGTTGCCCATTTTTGAGGATGCCCGAATGAAGGTAGGCTTCTATGCGGTGATTGATTTTGGAACACTCACAATGAACCCAATTTTTGCTTCCTATGTTGTTGGATTTAATCCCCTTTTGCAGCTTTCTTGTCTTTTTTTCTCCCGTAAGCTCTGCTGTTGATGTAATGCCACTGGGCCTTGGTATAATATTTTTTTTTTCCATAATTCCTTTTTCTTCTTCAGCTGTTGATATTATGATCTGTTATAGAGGTAAATATGTTGTCTCATTGACTTTCTAACTTTATTCGAAGTTATTGGAATCTATTTTTGAAATGCAGAAAGGGCATGATCAAGGGAAGTTCAGGCCGTTAGATGACATAATGTTTGTCAGTGGTTATCCTGGATATCAACATCTATTGTCCATTGCAGAAGATTCCATGAAAGTAGTTTGTGAAATAAAAGGTGACCTGCTCCTCAATTCTTTTACTAGGATTTATGGAACCAGTGTTTTAAATCTCGACGAGATCTCGAAGATCTCGAGGTGCTCGAGACGAGATCTCACCTCAATACAGTGTCTCGACCAGTTCTCGAGCTGGTCTCAACATTTTCAACCATTCCTCGACATTTTCAACCATTTCTTGACATTTTGACCAGTTGTCGACCATTTCTCGACGTTTTTTAACTAGTTCTTGAGTGGTCTCGACATAATATATGAATTATGATTCTATAGTCTACTTGACTACTTTGGTTTTTTTTTATTAAGACAATTAACTAATTAAGTGTTATTATGTTTATTCTTCTCCTAAAATATCATTTTACTGGCTCATTTGGTCTTTTGTGATCTTCTATTAGTGTTACATTATGTAGAATAACCAATTTTACCCTAGGTTTACATTTGAATTTCAAACCGATACTGCCAAACATGGGTGTAAACCCAAACAACCACCATGTGTGATTATTTATACAGTTTTATGATTTAAATATGTTTATATATGCTAAAATAGGATTTCTCTAGAGTATCAAGCTTTAAAATGGTCGTTTTAGGGTCGAAATACACATTTTAAGCCTTCACAGCTTTTGTGCAGTGTCTCGCCGAGATCTCGACCGAGATTTCCGAGATCTCGATTTCTCAGAGGGTCGAGACACCCTCGAGACTCGAGTTTTCGAACTATGTATGGAACAACCTGCGTCTGTGACCAAGACTTTAAACCACAAGCATGATCCATTGGATTGGACTGCTTTTCTTGGGATGGATGGAATAAAACAAGGATCTGAACTATGTATCCAAGACCCATGCATAGGTAGAACTTTCCAATTCAACAATTTCTACTCGGGAACCAGCCTTCTTTGTAGACATTTATTCTGTTCCATCAGCTACTCATAAAAAGTTTCAGTTTTTGCACAAGGCCGTAGACTCTAGTTCTATTCTCATGCATCTCTTGTTGCAATGTGAATATAATCCTTATACTGGATGACACAATGTGTCCTACTCCATTTTGACTGAATATAATTTTATCAGGTATATATATATATATATATATATATATATGGTACTTTACCCACCGGGGGCGGGGGGGGGGGGGGGGGGGGGGGGGGGATGACTTAGACATTTATAAACTGCAAATCCATAAATGTGGTACAAATCATAATGGGATATGGGAGCTGATAACCGTCGCTATCTTATCTGTTGCATTTATTTGATTTAGATGTGTCAATTACTTGGGATGGGATGAGCATTGAGGGTAGCAGCTTACTGTCAAACTGGAAGCAATGCAAATCTAAACTGGCTAAGCTGGAAAACTAATTGGATTGGTGGTTGTTAGTGAAGAAATTTTGGTTTCTGTTCTGTGGCAAGTTGCATTATGATGCTTCTAACCCTAACCTTACCTGGAATGGAATCAGGCTTGGATTAGCCAGCTCTCTTCCTGAAAAAAAAAAAAATCCAGGTGGCTGAAGAACTGCCATTTGTAGTTTTATGGGATTGTTGAGCAGCCATAGAAGAATCTTTATATAATGGATGGATAGGATCATCTGTTCAATGTATTTTCAGTCAAAGAGATAATAAGGCCGCATCAAATGAAGGGTTATGTATTTGCACCATATGTATGTCATGATTTCTTATATCATGTAGACCTCACTGTAGATCTGCTCTTTGGAATGACAAGGCTACCAAACCGTTGCACCATAGTTAAATATGCAGCAAGTAAAAGAATGTGGTGGAATTTCGGATATACTTATAATTGATAAATTAGTTATTGATGATAATAGGCCATATTGGTTAACTAGAGTGGAAATCTAATTTGTAAACTTTGAATAATATCTTCTGCAGAAATTGGATCCTCAAAGTTCTATAGGCTTGATGACTCCAAGGTTTTAGCTTGGTTGTGCTATAAGGTATGCCTTGATATTCTCAATTTACAAAATTGTCTAAGAATCTTAAGAGATATTATTTTTAGGCAAAAGTTTTTCAGCTCTGCAGACCAGACGTGGTTGGCAGAATTTGACATCAGATACCCACCCCCATATTTACGAACTTCTGTCTCTGCTCTCTCCTCCTGTCTCCCCACCCTTGATTTCTCTGGTCTACAGATCAAAGAACCTTTCCCCCTATTTTTATTAAAAAAGCTTCAATCTTACTAATAAAAGGACCAGCCCAAAAATGGGTCCTATTTAATATCTATTGGGTATGGGTTTTAAATTCTTTATGTTTTATTTGTACTGATACATTATAAGGACCAAAAGTGCAGGCCTAAAGGACTGTATGAAAAATAAATATTTTATTTTGTGCTGGATCTCTTGAGATTAGTTTAGGATTTATCTAATAATAGTTATACAAATCTTTTAAGCGCGAGCCTTGGTGTGATGGTAAGGTTAGGTTGTCATATTGCAACCTGGTGATCATGGGTTCGAAACACGAAAACAGCCTCTCCAAGTTGTTGGGGTAAGGTTGCGTATATTCTGGCCCTCCCCAGACCCTGCAGTAGTGGGAGCCTTGTATACGGGGACGCCCTTTTTTTTTAGTTATACGAATTTTTTGGGGTCAATTCCTTAGTTGTCAGAGTTGTCTTGTTTAGAGTCCTATTACATGGAGTTTTTGTTTTAGAAGTTTTAGTTGTTATAGAATTCAAAATTAGTAACAGTAAAGCCGAGAGAGAGAGAGAGAGAGAGGAGAGAGGATCGATTGTTATTATGCTCCCCTCCTTGTAGTTTGTATTTATAGCAATTGAAAGCAATTAATAGACAGATCTAAGACTCTACAAGTCAGAGCCCTAGTTACAAACTAAATAAAAGAAGGAACATATTTAGGGCTCTACAAGTCAGAGCTCCTAGCTACAAACTAAATAAATAAAAGGATAAGAGATAAGTAGAAAAGGAAATGAGCCGACCACACGGGTTCTTAATTAAATCAGTATTGGACTTGAATAATCAGGCCCATCACTAAACACTTAAATACTTAATTACTTAAACTAATTGGTAATGGGTCTTACTAAACAGGCCCATTCCTTTATAATAATATTAGTTAACACACCTTCCCCCCCCCAAGCTGGAACATGGGGGAATGTGAGAGCTTCAGCTTAGAACAATGTAGCAGCAGCGGCAGTAGTGGTAGTCGTGGCAGCAGTAATAGTAATTGCAGCATGGTATATGTCACTGTGAACCAAGTAGTAGTAGTTTGCAGTAGTAGTAACACAGTATAGGTCATTGCAAACCAAGTAGTACTAGAATCAACCCTGAGTAGGTCTGTAGCAGATTTGTAACTGAAATAAATAAAAGAAACCAATAGTAGGGACTAAGTTGTAATAGATCTGACCTGATTTCAGATCTGGTTGTAGTAGCTGATGTAGATTTGGTTCAGATTAGATTCAGGACTACAACAATGAGGCAGATGTGAGGATAGGTCTCGAAGGCAGCAATAGTCAGCAACAGTGGTGTGAGATCGATTCAGTGCAGCAGGTCTGGATGTGATAAAAAAAAATTATGTGGACAGCAGTGGCAGTGACAAAATTCAGCAGATTTTGATAGAGACTAGATCTCAATGGCAGCCGGCAGTAGGCAGCAACAAAAAATCATAACTGAGTAGATCTGAACAGTAGCAGCAGCAGGTAATGTAGTGTTGACAGTAGGAGTGCAGATCAGCAAGGTAGTAGAGCAGGTCAGCAGTTCTTCATCAACAGGATAGCATATGGTTGCTTGCGGCAGCAAGAGAAAGGCAATAGATTATGCTTTTAGCAGAAGTAGCAGTAGCATGAACAGTAACAGATCAATAGCGGTAGTAGAAGCAGCAATGGTGGCTGCACACCAGAACCGAGAGCATTAAACGTCTCTCAAACCGGCTCTGTTACGGTGTTACAGAATTCAAAATTAGTAAACAGTAAACCAGAGAGAGAGAGAGAGGAGGAGGAGGAGGAGGAGAAATCAACTGTTATTATGCTCTCCTCCTTGTAGCTTGTATTTATAGCTATTGAAAGCAACTAATAGACAGATCCAAGACTCTACAAGTCAGAGTCGTAGTTACTAACTAAATAAAAGAAGAATATGAGATAAGTAGAAAAGGAGATGAGAAGACCACATGGGCTCTTAATTAAATCGGTATTGGGCCTTATTTAGGTCCATCACTAAACACTTAAATACTTAATCACTTAAATTAATTGGTAATGGGCCTGATTAGCTAGGCTCATTCCTTTACAATAATATTAGTTAATAGTAGTTTAGTCTGATAAGAGACCTAAAAGTAGTCTCTAAGGTAGTTTACTTATTTTAGGAAGTTGAAGTCCATTAGCATTCTATGCCTACCCCCCCCCCAAAAAAAAAAAAAATTAAATAAATAAAAGACCCCACACCCAGTCGATTATTCATGAAAACTATTGTTTTATTTTAAAAAATTGAGAATTGTGGACTGGACTCTTCTCTCCTTCCCCATTAAAATAGTCCTCTTTCTTTTTTTTTTCTTTTTTTATACTTAAAGTAGTCCTCTTATCTCTTCTCTTTCTTCTCATCTTTATTCTTTCATTCTCTCCCTATCGTAGGCTTCTGGAATATCAAAAGTAAGCTTGTCAGCCATTGATTCAACAGAAAATCTTTTTAGACTTGGGCCTGTGTTGCAGCCAATCGAATTGTTGATTCCTACTCTAGGCTTAGGGTTGGCTGGCTGCGTCAACTAGCCGTTCTCAAAACTGAACGATATAACCTTTTGGATTTGGAGAATATAGAGCATAACTTAATTTTAAAATATTAAACCTAAGGGTGTCGAAAATGAGCCCGGCCTGGTAGCACGGACCGAGCCGGCCCGATATAACCTGAACCCAGTCCAGACCTAACCTTAATGGACAGGTTTCAGTCTCGGCTTGTAAAGCCCGACATCGTTTCAGCCCAAACTGAAACCAGACCGGACTAGCCCGTTAAGAAGCCCAAACTAGCCCGAACCAATAATACCTAACTTGAACACCGGTAAGGTCCATCCGGGCCCAGTTTCTTAATTTTAATGGTTTTAAATTTTGATGGATTATATTACACGGTTATAGTTCACTTCTTGATCCGAAAGATTATATGAAACCATAGTTGAAAAGAGTATGTTAATTGTTACAATTTACTGAATTACATGCATATAGAAGGAATGATGCTAATTTTATAGATAGAAATAATAAAATAGGCTATATATCTTACATATAAAATAGGTCCGATAAGCTTGATAAGCCCGGTCCGGACCGAATCAGCCCGAAATCACTTCAATAAGCCCAGCCCGATAACAAACCAACACCGGACCAACCCGATAGTTATTGTGTCCAGCGCAGCCCAACCCAACCCGAACTCTTAATGGACATGTTTTGGGCTGGGCTTATAAAACCTGACACCGATTCAACCCGGACCAAAACCGACCCAGACCGGCCCGTTGACACCCTTAATTAAACCTCATAGTTTACAGTATTGATGACACGTATAAGAGGTTGGACCTTGCTGTAACCAGTCTTTATAAATGAGAATTAAATTGTTTGGATACCTAACCCTCGCCCATGGCTCAAGATTTTGATCAAAACTGACTGAAATATCTGAGTTGTCTCGGTTTAGGGCCTGACCGAAATGAAATCCAGGGTCAAAACTCATGGTCAAAACCTCGAGATCCGGCATGTCTCGGCTTCAGGCCTTATTGAAACCGGCCTTGAAACCAAGATTTAGTTCCTTGTCTTTGGCCCTCCCCACCCAAAAAAAAAAAGTTAAATTGGGGAGATTTAATTCTCCCAGCATTTCATTATTGTTTCTTCATAATCAGCCAATCTTTATATTCATGCCTAAAAAAAGAAAAGCAAAATATTTACATGCACAAAGCCCTTCTGTCCCCTCCTGTCTTTATTCTTTCTCTATGATTCTGTTTCTTTCATTATTTTTATGTACTTGTAACAAAGATGCACTCATTAATTGTATGAAATTTCCATCAGTGGAATTTCTTTCAAGGAAAACGTGCACTTGTTGTTTCTCATGTTCTTGTTCCTCCTGGATGCAGGTGCACCGTTTAAAATCGATACTACCCATACTAGACCAAAACTATGCTGTTTCTCATATTCCTGTTCCTCCTGAATGCAGGTGGATCGGTTAAAAGCAATACTACCCACACTAGACAAAAACTATGCTGTTCAGAATGAGCAGGGCACATGTATGTGTTTTATGATGCTAGAATAAACTTTTGCTTGGGATTAAACCAAACATATGTTAATCCTTCTTAGGCTCTCATATTCAACAAATCAACTTCATACACTTTTAAA
This sequence comes from Protea cynaroides, assembly GCA_028583415.1. Lineage (NCBI taxonomy): Eukaryota > Viridiplantae > Streptophyta > Magnoliopsida > Proteales > Proteaceae > Protea > Protea cynaroides. The sequence continues at coordinate 11,770,806 of CM053276.1, read as the reverse complement.
ATTCATTTCTGTATCCAATTCTTGTCTGACTTTTGCAAATGTGTTTAGTGGTCAATATTACCTCTCCTTCATTGCAAACTGCATTTGTAAACTCCTTATATCTCCAAAGAGTAATCATGTAATAAGGGGGAAGGAGAAGAAAATGTTGAGCTAAACTTGCTTTCTTTCCACATTTTGTGATGAAATAATTGTTACAAATACAAGTTTCACTTTTTCATGGTGCAGTAACAAATGCCGTCTCTTTGGTAGGGGAGTATTTGAAGGATGAGCCTTGGTTGAAGCTCTTGTGTGGTAATCTAAGGTAAGACCTTGTACTTTTAAGTCATCTCTAAACTTTAAGCCAAGAGGTTTCAAGTTTTTATTATTTTGAAGAATATCTTCAGTTTTTCATTGAGTCTCCAGTTTATTTTTTCTCGCAGCGGTGAGAAGAAGGATGAAATAACATTTTAGAAGCATGAAATGTTTTCTTACTGGTTCTTACTTTGGAGAATTTGCAGGATAGATCTAGGGGAGGCAACTAGAAAAGTAACAGCTCATGATGTCCAGCCTACTGCTGCAGAGAGTAGCCCAGGGTTGTCTCATTCCTTGCCGGTATATTCTATCTTTTCTTACTGTGTCACTCCTTTTACTTCTTTCATCTTTTTCCCCTTTCTCTCGTTACTATCTAAAGTCGATCAGGGGCTTTTTGTTGTGTTAAATGTTTTACTGAAGATGGACCTTGGTGTTAATTTCAGTTGCTTTTACATTGATAAATTATTTTTGAAGCTTAGCCTAACCTAGCCTGGCCCAACTGAATCTGTCAGGTTTGCTTAGGGTAAATCCTCGTGTTGTGATCGGTTAAATAACTATGGTTTGTTTTTCTCTTTTTAAGGTTGGGCCTAGGTTGACCTATTGTCTAGAAGCTACTTGACAGTGTATTGCTTCAATCCCCCTTACTCTAGGATTTAAATGTCTACCTTCTACTTGACATTTCATCAATTTTCTTTTAGGTAAAGAGTGGGAGTGACAAGAAAACGTCAAGCAGTGCAAAACAAGCTAAGAAGATGAAAATCGAGACGGACTCGCGTAACATCAAAGACATGTTTCGCAGGGCTTCAAGAAGGGGAAGTTGAATTTTGTCAAGAGCGGGAGTTGAATAATATTACTAACTTTTGTCTTGGTACTCAAAGACATACTGAAATTTGCTAGTGTAGCCCTTTCAAGCATCCATGCCATTGGAAAGGGTAATTGAATCATTAGAAGCATGATTGTGAATTCTCAGGGTGATCCATTATGGATGTAAGAATCATGACATGAAACTTCTGTAAGGTGGCACCTGGTGAGCAAACTGAAGCTGTGTATCATTACAATATACATGTATTTCTGTCAGCCAACTTGAATTTAACCCCACCACCCAAACCAAAAAAAAAAAAAAAAAGGATAAAGAAAAGCCAAAAAATTTCATGCATCAGTTGATGATTTTTAGTTTCAAACAGGTCAATTGTGGTAAAAAAAAAATACCTGATATAATTCTATGAAATTACCTGATATTCATGCTATTTGGTTTAAAAGATAAAGGGGGTGTGTATCTGAAAGGTGTGTATTGCAGTGGGAGAACCAAGAAATACAACAGAAATGGAGGTGGAGTGGAGATTTGGGCTCAGACAAGAGTACAGAGTTTGCTTGGTGCTAAAGATATTGGCTAATTGGAAATAGAAAGGGATATGGAATCCCTGGCAACAGATTATATGCCAATAGTTTTGGGTCATGGCTGTGGGAAACCTTTTCCTCTTAAAAAAAACTTGTTTGGGTCCATAGGCCATATTTGAATGCTTGAGTTAGACACATTCCTAAAGATACTCATGCCAAGGACCCATCAGTCAAAGTGAATGATAATGATTTTGGATCATAGCCATGACAATTTTTTCCTTACAAAGAACTTGATTGGATCTGCAGAACATAGTCAAATGGAATGGTTGGTCAGAGATGCAACTAAAGTAGTTTATTTCAGAACAATGTGATCATATAGCTGCTAAAGCTTGAAGTCTTTGATTAGATTATTTCATTTTATCTGTTAATTTCAGTTTTCATCATCTTTACAAGTTTCTGTTCACGAAAAAGATTTTGTTCAAGGATCCCTGGATTGATCAATGAATCAGTTGTAAAGTGGCAACAAATGTACGTTTCCTACAAGATCTGAACAAGTGTACAGCACTGATTTCCAATCCAACTGTGATATGGGTTGGTTATAGTTTAATTGTAGCTCAATTAAAAACAGGACACTTGGCTGCCGACCCAACTACTGCAACTTTAGTTAAAAGTTCAGGTTTTTTAATACTGGGTACAACCGATAAGAAAAGGAAATGGATCACTATCAGTATTGGTGGAACCATGTTAACATGATTTATGAATGATAACAATACCTACCCACAATCAAGTCGGCAAGAAATACAGTTGAGGTAACCACAAAACAAAACCTATCTTGTGTCGGCTAGTAGCTTTCCCTGCTTGTTTTTTAAGTTTTCTGGTTGTTTGTTTCTGTTCTTCTGCTTTGGTGGACAATGGACTACCACGTAGGCTTTGTTTCTAACTTGGTTTAATGGTTTCATTTCAAATTCAAAAAAAAAAATTTCTCCTCTTTGGTAAATCCTTTCTGTTAAATCAGAAATTGAGAATGAATGAGTGAGTTGATTTACTTTACCCCCAAATGCCTTTATTTATAATCAACTATAATGAGGTAAATAAAGAAAGTATGTAGAACTATCCCAGTACACACATTACACATTTAACACATGTTAAATGTGTGTACATGAGTTGTCATTCTTATCTTCCTATCTTAAACAGATCCACTTAAATTGAACCGAAACATGAATCAGTTCATTAGTTACAACATTCCCCCTCAAGTTGGTGCATATATGTCATGCATGCCCAACTTAGACAAAATGACATGAAACTGTTTTCTAGGTAGTCCTTTGGTGAAGATGTCCGCAAGCTGGTCAGTTGATTTGACAAAAGGTGAATCTGACCACTTTCAAACTTCTCCTTATGAAATGCCGATCTATCTCTACATGCTTAGTTCGGTCATGTTGTATGGGGTCATAAGCAATGCAGATGGCTACTTTATTATTATCACAACATAAAGTCATAGGCTGAGAACATTGAATCTTCAAATCCTTCAATAGGCTTTGTAACCATAAAAGCTCACATATGTCTTGGGCTATAGCTTTGAACTCTGCTTCTGCACTGGATCTGGCAACCACATTCTGCTTCTTGCTACGCCATGTGACTAGGTTGCCCCCCACAAATGTGCAATAACCGGATATGGACTTCCTATCCGGACTTCCAGTCCAATCAGCATCAGTATAACCTTCTATTTTTAAGTGATCATTTGGAGTTAACAAATCCCTTTCCCTGGAGCTGCCTTGAGATAATGCAATATCCTGTAAACAACTTCCATATGTTTGGTGTAGGGATCATGCATGAACTAACTCACCAGACTGACTGCAAAAGCGATGTCTGGGCGAGTATGAGACAAGTAAATCAACCTTCCAACTAAACGCTGATACCTCCCCCTATCGACTGACGCGCCATCTTTTTCCTTGATTTTAGTGTTAGGGTCTAATGGAGTATTACACGGACTGGAACCAAGCATACCAGTCTCTGTTAAAAGATCTATAACATATTTTCTTTGAGATAGAATGATCCATTTAGAAGATCGGGCTACTTCTATCCCAAGAAAATACCTTAACTTTCCTAGATTTTTTATCTCAAACTCTTGTCCTAATAATGTCTTTAACTTCGTGATTTCAGCATCATTATTTCCTGTGACTATGATGTCATCAACATACACCAGTAGTGTTGTAATAGTCCCACCAGAGTGTTTTACAAACAGAGTATGATCCGCGTTACTTTGAGTATAGCCGAATCCTATCATGGCCCTGTGAAACCTTCTAAACCATGCTCTGGGAGACTGTTTCAATCCATACAATGCATGCTTCAATTTGCACACCTTGTCACTACTAATGTGGTTTGAGAGGCCCGGTGGATAATTCATGTAAACCTCCTCAGTCAGCTCCTCGTGTAAGAACGTACTCCCCGTGTAAGAACGCATTGTTCACATCTAGCTGTTGGAGATCCCGATGGTGATGCACAACACATGCTAAGATAATTCGGACAGTAATCATTTCGCAATTGGGGCAAAAGTCTCCTGATAGTCGATCCCGTATGTCTAAGTGAATCCCCGAGCTACTAGCCTTGCTTTGTAGCTATCTACTATCCCATCTGTCTTCTATTTGATGGTTAACACCCATTTGCACCCTACTGGCCTCTTCCCTGTAGGGAGTGAAACAAGCTCCCATGTGTTATTTTTCTTTAGTGCTCTCATTTCTTCTTCCATTGCTGCTTTCCACCGCTCATAAGTAATTGCATCATGCCATCTTTGAAGAATGGACACAGAAGAGAAAGAGAACACAAAAATATGATAGGAAGGAGATAACAAATTATACTTAACAAAATTAGAGATGGGATGAAGACTGCAAGTCCTAGTACCCATTCTAAGGGCAATAGGGAGATCAGAAGCAGAGTCTAGAAGCTCCTTACCTGTGGGCTCCTTAATATCTAGATCGTGGGCTGCCGAAGGGACATGTGGAGTAGTTGCGTTGATGGTAGTGACCCGTCCATTCTTGCTTCTGGCACGGCTATATACTTGCAACGGCTTAGGGCTAGGATTAGATTGGTTGGGTACGGTAGGAGTGGATGGAGACTCTGGTGCAGGAAGAGGTTCTGGAGACTCTGGTGTAGAAAGAGATTCTGGTATTTTGTCCTTTTTACTTGGTGTACATGAGCTGTCTGAGTCCACACAACTTTATACCCTTACTTCTTCAGGAGATGCTGATATAAGTAAAGGCACATCTTCGACTTCAACTGGTGCGGCCTCCCCCTAAAGATGGGACTAGTAATACATTAAACTCTCATGAAAAATAACATCCCTTATGATGATCATCAGGCGAGAAGGAGGATGATAGCATCTATATCCTTTTTGAGTTGCTGGATAGCCCAAGAAAATACATTGTAGACTCCGTGCCTCCAGTTTGCCATGTAAGTGATGATTGCGTGCGTAACACACACAATCGAACACCTTAGGTGGCAGTGGGAAGGAGGAATCGCCAAGTAACAGCTCTAGTGGTGCCTTGTTTTGAAGAAGACGAGATGGAAGCCGATTGATCAAGGATGTGACTGTGAGGACTGCATCGCCCCAATAATGTGGGGAACATGAGCATCCATCATTAAAGCGCAGGCTGTCTCAAGGAGATGGCGGTTTTTTCTTTCAGCTACCCCATTTTGTGCTGGTGTGTCAACACAGCTCGTTTGATGAATGATGTTGTGATCCAGTAAATATTGTTGAAAATGACCTTCTAAGTATTCCGACCATTGTCACTTCGAAGTATTTTTAGTGAAGCATGAAACTGGGTTTGTACCATTTTGTGGAACTGGCGAAAGCATGAGAAAACATCACTCTTGTTTTGCATCAAGTAAACCCAAGTGGTACGGGTGTGACAGTCAATGAATGTGACAAACCACCGGTGACCAGAAGTAGAAGAAACCTGAGCAGGACCCCCAACATCTAAATGAACCAAGTCAAAAATACCAGCGCTCCTAATATAAGTAGGTTTATAGGAGGTACGAGCCTGTTTAGCTAGAATACAGACTTCACATAATAACTCATCCTGATTACATTGCTTAAATAAAAAAAGAAATAATTGAGATAACACAACAGTGGAAGGATGCCCCAAACGACGGTGCCACTGTTGTAAAGTACTTATAGTAGAGTAAAGAGAGTGCGGGGTTGGTTGGGTAATGAGTGGAGGCTAATATGCTATTGGTGATGAAGGACCATCTGCAAGAAGGTATAGGCCACCATGCATTCTACCATGTCCAATCGTCCTCCCGCTTTTCAGATCCTGAAAAACACAATAAGAAGGGAAAAAAGTAACTTTACAGTTCAAGGATTTTGTAAACCTACTAATAGAAAGTAAGTTTGTAGAAAAATTCGAAACATGAAGCACAAACTGTAAAGTAAGATTTGGGGAGCAACGGACGGACCCCTTTCCCAAAATAGGAGAAAGAGTCTCATCTGCAACTCGGACTGTATCTTGCCCAGAGGAGGGAGAATACAGAATAAATGAAGAGGAATAACCTGTCACGTGATAAGTGGCTTCAGTATCAATGACCCATGGATGAGAGTTATTGGAAGCACATTGACCAACATAGGATGTACCTGATCGAGCAAAGAATGAACCTGATGGCCCTAAAGCTGACTAATGACCAGTGGTGGCAGCAGCGGATCGTAGAAGATTCCTGAAGGCCTGAAGTTCTTCAGAAGTGAGCGTAGAAGATACAACAGTTGGAGGTCCGGGCTGTTCACAAGTTTCCATCTGATGTGCCTGTGGAGTCTTCCCAAACTTTGATTTTTTTCTCCCGTCTCTTGGCTTCAAAATCTGGGGGTTTCTCATGTAACTTCCAATAGGTGTCTTCAGTGTGGCGCTCCTTGCCACAGTGAGTACAACGAATAAGTTCCTTAGGAGAATAATAGTGTTCTGAAGGCTGTGTAGAATGAAGCGTGGATCGCTCAACTGGTGCAACAGGCATGATTGAGATACGTCGTAAGTCCTCATTTTGTAAAATTACATTAGTCTGCTCCAAAGTTGGGAGATGCTCACGGTTCAGAATTTGTGAGCGGACGTGATCAAAGTCAGACTTTAAATCAATTAAGAATGTATAAACTCTGAGTTTGTCCTTAGCACTTTTCATAGCAGCAACATCCACTACGCAAGCGGCTGTGAAGATGTCATAGTAGTTTAGGTCTTGCCACAAGCTTCGGAGTTCTGAATAGTAGTCAGCCACAGAAAGTTCTTTCTGTTTCAAAGACCCAATCTTGACATGTAGGTCAAAGATGATGAAGTAATTTCTTACTCGTGAGTAAGACTCCTTAGCAGCAGTCCAAATATGGGCAACATCAGGTAGTAACACATAACCTCGACCTATCTTTGGTTCTATAGATCCAATAAAGTAGGTCATCACAATTGAATTCTCAGAGACCCATTTATTTTAAAATTTATCACGTGGGTCGGGTGTTGTAAGCGCACCATTAATATATCCAAGGAGTCCTCTGGCAGTAATGGCCATATAGGCTGTCTTGGACCACATAAGATAATTGGTCCCATTCAATTTCACAGGATTTAAAGCGATGGTAGTCAATTCCAATTTTGATACCTCATAAGAAGTAGCATCAGATAATCCAGACATGATGTAATAATAGATGCGACTAATGTAACAACTCAGATATTTTCCGGTGAAATGTGTGTACATGAGTTGTCATTCTTATCTTCTTATCCTAAACAGATCCACTTAAATTGAACCGAACCGTAAATCGATTCATTACTTACAACACTTTCTATAAGGAATATTCACCTAAGATTCATCATCTAGTTACAATGAAAAGAATTCCTATCCTACAGCTATAGTTGGAGATCGATGTGCAAGTTTCCTTTCCTTCGGCAAAATTTTTCGAAATACTCCCATATTAGAAAACGTTGTGATTTAATATGCCCTAATAGCTTAAGTTTTTGGGTTAGGTATTTCACCAATATCCTGCATTACAACTATGTCAACAATCCGATGGATCAGACGTCATGCTGGCGATATGCCATTGACTAAGTAGAACAAGAACAATATTATATTATAGAAAAAATTTCATCTACACCCCATCAAAGATTGTTAACATCATCTACACCCACAAGAATGCAGAAACATCACCAAGGTCCACTTAACTGACGGAAATCACTAAAAAAATTTATATACAATTTTACCCTTTATCTTTATATTTTATCCTTTTAATTTTAAAAAACCTAAAATATTTATTCCAAACTGCCCTCTTCTCCGGCAACGTGAAGATTTTTCGAGCAACGTGATGTTATGTTAAACGATGCCATGTTAGCAATACTAATCGAAGAAGAAAGACGGAGAATTCAAAAGAGAGGGTTAGGGCTTTCCTATTCGAGGGAGAAAGACGGAGAATTCTGAAGAAAGGGTTTGGGTTTTCCTTTGTTACAGTCCATTTTCATGGCCGTAGAAGCATGGTATCTCAATCTCTTCCCCTCCCAACTAATTGGGAAGAGGCACTACTACTACATCCTCTCTCTTTCTCTCTCTCTCTCTACACCTCTGTTCTTGGTTTTTGAAATTTTTCTCTGTTCTTTTCTTGTTCGTACTTTCAATATCTCCATTGAATTGAATCTACAGAGAAATGATGAATGTCATTGGAAACAACATTAATATCTACGATACCCAGATGGGTTTTGGCGTGTTCCGTTTTCTACAACCACCACAACTGCAAAAACTTTTCTTCCTTTGTACAATTTCATTATGGGGCCTGATCCAATTCCTGTAACAACCACCCTAAAATCAGGTAATGGTACTTACAACAATCTCCCCATCTCCTTCTCAAGAAAACATTCCAAAATTCATCAATGATCTCATTCCCCTCTCCCCTCCAAATCTTTGATTATGACGGTGAAACTCCAAATCAGACTTTAAAGCTTTTTTCTCACTCTATTAACAAAAAAAGAAAGATTGAACCCTAGAAAGAAGTCCAGATGAGTCAAAAAAATCAAATAAGAACCTTCCACGAGATGAAGAAAAGAAGCAACAGATCAATCAATAACAAAAGCTTCAAATAACATAAATTTTGGCTTTCATTCACTTTCAGATTGACGATTCTGAGGTCCTCATCCTCGTTTCCTCCTAAAACCTCCGATCTGAGCGAAAAACGTTTTCGATCGAATTCTCAAGACTCTTTTGGAACGAGTTTTAGGGTTCCAAAGAGAAGAAGATTAAAAAAAAAAAGAAGGGTAAAATGATATTTTATCTTTACTCTAAGGGCAGTATTGTCCATAAAAAAATTTATTTCAGCTGACGTCAGCATCTAACGGGAATCAACTGACGGAGTGGACTTCTTTGATTACCACAGCCAAAGTTTTGGGACCTAGGTGATGTTTCTGCATTCTTGTGGGTGTAGATGATGTTAACAATCTTTGATGGGGTGTAGATGAAATTTTTTCTATATTATATATAGAGAATTAAACAAACCCTGATTAATGAAAGTTGGAACATGATTTCTTAACATCCTTAGCTCTGACATAGTAACCATCTCCTCTATTACTTACAGATATCTGTTGAGGTGGTTGCTCTATCAAAGCTCAAACAGTAAATTCACTGTTGGATTTGGGTGCTATCTCACCTTAACAGATTCACTTTTGTTTGTTTGTTTGTTTTTTTTATTTTTTTGGCACTTTTGAATTGATTCTCATTATTTGAGATTTTGATTGACTTTTTTGATTAATCAATCATCTAATCAATCAATCAATCAATTAGAAGATTATAGTAAATAAAGTAGGACTAAACAGGATCCACATCATCTCTTCCCCGAGATTGGGGAGGAAGGGCGACGATTTGATGGATAGTCGCCACATGGAGGTCGGATGAATCCGACTCCTCTGTTCGAGCCGACAAGAGAGTGTCGACTCGAACGAAAGAGTCGAATTCATCCGACTTCCACGTGGCGACCATCCACTAGAGTCGCCGCATTTGAATCCGACTAAACAACAGGTTTACTAGTCAATAACATATAATATATTTAGAATTAGAGAAATCCTAAAATTGGGATCTACACTTCTATAGTTCCAAAGATTTTTTTAAGGAATCCCATCTATAGTTGCTTGTGTATGTTCCAAGTTAAGTTGCACGTGAGCTTCATAATTTTGCTAGCTTGGAGCCATTGAAACAAAACCCACTACCTGACCCACTTTTGCTTTTTCTCAATTATTATTCTTTCTTCTCACTTAGACAATGATGGTACACGTGCTAAAAAAAGTAAAACTTTTCTTTTTATATAATTTAAAAACAAAAATACATGTATATGATTGTGTATGTGTATGATCGTATTAACTATTATATACCTATCTCAATACCCAAAATACCCTTTATATAAAACCAACCTATGATGAGAGGAATCTCCCATGCATGATTGCATGAACCCCTCCCCCTAATTTAAAATAGAGCATTGAAGAGAGAATATAAAGGTTATGCAATATCGATTTTGGATCGATTTTCAATCTCAGTCTGTTTTAATATTATTTTAAAAAGAACCAGATATGTATTGATTTTCTATTCGATCACGTACATCGATCTTATATCAATTTTGTCTGGTACTTGAATTTAGAATCATGCTCCATGAGCTCTGTGATGTATTGACATCTTAATCTTTTGATTTTAAAAAAAATTATAATCAGAAACCTTAGCTTTCAATTTATTCTTTCTTGTTTTATTATATGAAAGAAAATTCTTCTGTGATTTCGTACAGAAGAAGCCTTAAGAAGAAGATATGTATTAAAAGAAAAAGAAAAAAAAAACACATCTTTATCAAAGAATGAAATTATATATATCTTTTTCGGAGATTATTTTACGTTTACTCTTTGTAACGGCCATCTTTCTCCCAAATACAAGCACTCCAAAAAAATTTTAAACAAAAACAAGGAACTTTTATTGTCTTTTTCTATTATTATTTTTTTCAGTTTTTTATAATTGAATGCCACATCATTAGAAAATAATTAGTTAGTTGTTAGTAACCATTGGAAGCTATTTAGTATGCACCATGGTCCTATGTATCGGTTTTGGATCTATTGATTGAGACCGATTTTGATCAGTTATTGATTCCCACATCATCTATTGGATTGGCTCCAAGCATTAAATCGATGTTCCGGGCTCATCTCCTGTTTCCTAGTAGCTTCAGGTTGGAGAGAACGACAAATATACCGATGCAGCCCAGCTCATTTGATGGCCGGCCTAGATAACAGGAGATGAACTCCATCCGTATTATCGAGCAGCAACTAATTGATTGGCCAAATGTCCCAGAATTAGCCTACAATTTTTCTTTTTTTGGGGGAAAATTTTACGGGGGAAAAAAGATCTTTTGGTCGGACCGGGATTCTTCTTGATTGATTTTGGTTCTGGTTGCACACAGTTGGGGGTTTTAGTAATTCAACATTTTTTTTCTGAAAACAGAATCAGAGCACTCAGCACAGTAAGACGGGCCGATCCGTAAGCCCGCAGCGATAGCAGATGGATAAAACTCCCGCGATTTTTTAACGGATAATTTTTTTTGAGAGGAAATTACTATAACACCCCTATATTTGTCTTATATTTACTTAAATTCTTTTATTTATTTTTTTTCTATAATTCAAAAATAAAAAATGGCACGTCTCCTTTTTTTCTCAGGCTTAGATCATCTGCAGTCGTATAGCCCCTATAGCTGTATCGGGGCCATTGGAATGCATGGAAGCACATGTAGATGTATTCTCATCAACCCGGATGCGATTGCAGGGGGCTGCCCGGCTGTAAGAAATCCAAGTCCCTTTTCTCCTATTAAATTAAAATTCTAAAATAATAGCATGATAGCATATCTTTATCCCAAACTTTTCGTCCAATTGAGTGAGCTCAGAGTTGCAATGTGGGTTGGAGTCGCTAGGACAAGTAAGGAGAGTGGGTGAGACTCTCCAACTCAATCCCAATCCCCAGATATCAAACGATCAGTTGTTGATACACGGGTAAATAATCGTTGGATGAAGATCTATGGAGAGTCTTCTGATCACGACTTTGAGATCCTTGTAATTGGATGATGTCACTAGCTATCTATGCAGTGGGAGTGGGGAGACATGGGCGATTTGGGTGGACCCTGATCCCTATTCCAAGACTTTCATGATCAGATCCTGATGTATCCGACCTTTGATGTGGCAATCTTATGACTGACCACATGTCTTTTTATAATTGAAGCATGTGTCCTGCTACGATTGGTGGGATCATTATGCCCCTAATAAGTGTAATGGTTCCCATTTCAATAGATTTTAAAATAATGATTTTTAGTTAGTGCCTTTTGGATTATCTATGGACCACATCAAAAGATTCCAAATTAATAATTTGTTAGCTAGTGTCCATAGTTTGGGTTGTGGTCCTTATACATTCAAATTTTAAATTTGAACGGGGAGTACAAGAGTAGTGTATGTTACCGGTTTTACTGATAACGACGGTATCTTCTTTGTTTAAAAATAGGTTTTCGGTTTAGAGAGAGAGAGTGAGAGAGTGAGAGAGTGAGAGAGTGAGAGAGAGGACAGTTACGTCATTTCAGGAAATTTGAGCTTTTTAATGCGTGAAGAGAGAGAATACTCAGAACCAGAGCGAAGATCAATGTATTTCTTCTCTTCGTTTCTACTCACAGAGCTACAGATTGTGGAAAAGTGATTTCTAGAGAGAGAGAGAGGCGGTGGAAGAGAAGAATCTGGATACTGTTTGGGGTAATCTCTCTTGTGTTCTTCATTTTGAATTGAAAATCTGAGGATTCGAGCTGAATAAAGTAAGAAATGGAGAGAACTACTCCGGTAAGGAAGCCTCACACATCTACAGCAGATCTACTCACTTGGTCGGAGAATTCGACGGTAGATAATTCGGCCGTTGATTCTGCAACTTCTGCTTCACGTCCTGGGATTCGAAATCACCAGGTTGGTATTCTTGGTGTGGAAATTTTATGTTACCTTCTTCCTCCCTTTCTGTTGTTTGGCTGGTTTTCAGGTGACTTACGCCTTTCTTTTTTCTGTTATTTTTTGTTGTTCGGAAAATTTCAGCCATCCAGCGCGATCAGTAAGGTGCTCTTTGGAGGACAGGTTACTGAAGAGGAAGCTGAGAGCTTGAATAAAAGGTGAGATTTATAGCTGAGTTTGAGTGTATCAAAGGTTTTCTTTCTGTTTTGATCGCTCCTGTTTCGGAAGTTTACTTTACTGTCGGACTTTCTTTTTTTTTTTTTTGGGCAATAAATGTTTTCTTCTGATGAGCTCGTATAGAGGTTCTGTTCTTTCCTGTGACGCCTTCTGCTGCATTGATCACGGTTTTCTCATTTTCTAGTTTCTGACTCTGAGGTTTTTTGGCCGTCTTGGACTGCATGCGCTTTTGGATCTGTTGAAATTGTACTTTGTTTATGGCTCTTATGGTCCGGGTTTCGATCGACGGTATCTTAAGAAAAAATCACGTTTTCAACATTTTTTCCGTCACTCTACTCCCAGAGAGGTCGATCTGCGTAGTTATTTTGTTCTTGGTATGCTTTTCTGCCCGAGCACATCGGATTTGAAACAGTATCATGCAAAGTTCTTTACCTCCCCCTAGATTCCATATTTTTTCAGATCTCATAGAAATCTTATAATAGACTTCTTTGAAATTATACGATAAGTGTTTGCCAGATCAGGGTCCTTAGATATGCTGGAACTTTGATCATTGTCTCCCGATCTTGCTCTGAACATATTCTTAGCTTATTAATACTTCCTTATGAATGAACATTATGCTAGAAGCAACAATACTTCTTCTTCTTCTGCTCTTTTTCAGTATAAAACAAAAAATGAAATATACTTTTGTTCTCATGCTTGTATCTGTGAATTGACTGCTGGAGAAATTTTAATTGTTGAATTCTGGATGCCCTTTTTTCCCCCCTTCCTTTTCTTGTATATTTCTGTTGAAGCTCAAAGTAGGAATTATGAGTAAAGGCTTCAGATTATTATGCCCCTAAGAAATTACCTTTATTTCAAGAACGTTCTTCTCCTCCATAGGTATCATTCAACTCGTAAAATTTCTAATGTGTTATAAGTTATTACCATATTTTGCACTTTTGGAACTTATTACTATTGTGGTGAGTTGCACATTATCTTGTCAAAAAGAACAGGAGGAAATTTATTATAGTCTGGCAGGTCTAGAGAGTTTCTCTAATCTGGAACCAATATTTATCACGTGGCAGATTTGATAGAGCTGAAATTTTGTGAACGTAGACCCTTAGAGCCCCTGCTAATATGTCAAGTTTCAGGGAAGATGGAGCAGGCCAATTGGCGAAATAAAGTTTTGAAAACCCACCAGAAAATGATGTTTTTTAAGAAGAAATGGATGACAGTGATTTATTAATATATCTTATGATTTTTAAGGGAACTTTTCATACAATTATGTTTTTGAATAATATGACGGTCATTATATGCTTATCATTTAATCATTGTCTTCTAGTTTTTTGACTATAGTACGTGGAGAAATTTTGATTGATTGCAAACATTCTTGTGTGGCTTTTTTTTTTTTTGTTTTTTTTTTTTTGGGGGGGGGGGGGGGGGGGGGGGGAGGGCATTATGTTCCATGAATTGGATTTGGTGAGGACAGGGATTTGCTAAGGTCTGTCCTCTCAAAGTCTCTTCTTCATTCATTGTGCGGGGAGGGCATTATGTTCCATGAATTGGATTTGGTGAGGACAGGGATTTGCTAAGGTCTGTCCTCTCAAAGTCTCTTCTTCATTCATTGTGCATTACTTCTTCCTGAGTTTATCATAGTTGTCAAGGCGTCGCCTAGGCGGCGCCTAGGCGACGCCTAGGCGTCCAGGCGTGAATCCAGGGCCTGGGCGCCTGGGCGCCTTATGAATGTTGCCTAGGCGGTCGCCCAGGGCGCCCGAATGCCCGGGCGACGCCTTGGGCCTTATGTGTGTTTTTTTTTTCTTTGATCTCTGAATTTGCTTCCAGATTTATTAGGCTAGACAGAACAACATTTACCGACAGACTTCATTTACTTAAGATATTATTCATAAATAAGCAAATACCCCCTATTTGAATCCAATAAAAATAATTTAAAATTCAAATTCCAGAAGGATAAAAAGTCAACCCTTCAGTTCAAGAACAAAAATCGTATTTTCGGGTGTGGGGGCGATTTTCAACTTCAAAATGCTAGGCTTTTTTCTAAATATAAAAATTTCATAAATCTTATTATAGTAAAGTATCACTAAAAACCAAGAGTGCGCCAAAATAATATCTTGTTTTGATGCCCAAAAAATAATTTACATTCAGACGACTTTTAACAGCATTCGCGTACTTCGAACAAGGTTTGACCGAGTGTAACTCCTTCATTATAACTTCGATTCAAGCAATCTAGGATTTGTTGGAAAGCTGATTATACTAGCTTTGCAATGAATTTGAGATTGCTTGAATCCGAAATATATTAAAGGAGTTACACTCCGGTAAAATTTGTTAAAAATAAGTAAATGTTAGTCATAAATACGTGTTGCCTACTTAACTCAATTATTTGTTTCTTTGTTGTTTTTCTTATATTAATTAAGCTATGCCTTAAATGTTTATTTATGTAGAATGCTGCATATATATATAAACATTAATATAGCATTAATATATTAAAAATATAAAAAAAATACACTGGCAACGCCTTGGTCGCCTAGGCGACGCCTAGGCGGCGCCTAGGCGCCTAGGCGCCCAGGATGGCCTCAAACGCCTTGGATCGCCTTGTCGCCTTGACAACTATGGAGTTTATACGTTGTGTTATTTTTCCACAAACAAATATTTGATCTAATCTTAAGTCTGCTTGACAGCTTAGTGGGACTCAGTCCAACGTATTATATTAATGTGATGTAGATATGATACTTAATGTTGGCCAATACCAGGGATTCAGAAGTCACTGTTGTTTTTTACCCGTAGTTTCTAGAGGGAGTTACAGAATGAGTTTGCATGTTACTGTTTCAAATTGGATCCATATTAGTTTTGCATTGCCAATATTTTTCTCTTCAAAATTGCAACACTCCCTTCAGTTGTTTCTTTCCTTATATTCCCTCCCCCCACCAAAAAAAAAAAAAAAAAAAAAAAAGAAAAGAAAAGAAAAGAAAAAAAGAAGAAGAAGAGTTTTTTATGCTACTATTGACAGTAAAAAAAACTGTAACAACCGTTTTCTTTTTTTCTATAAGTGTTACTATCAATTGCACCAATTCTCGTGGTAATCATTAGCTTCAAACTGTATCTGAATTGAATAAAATTAGTGTTGATACATCTGAGAAGGTAGAGACAGAAATTGTGAGTTCTTGATTTGTTCTATATTATGCATTGTAGAACAATTTGTTCAATTTGGTAAAATATTGACCATCTTGCTACCACTGAAGTGCCTGGCCATTTAATTCTATTTCCGTAAATGTGAATTGTTATACTAAACATCATGATGAAATATTATGATCTGCTATCCCTCTGCACTAAAGCACTGTTTATCTTTCCGATACTTAGTCAAATACCATGTTATTCTCCGCCCTATTCTTTTTTTTCCACAAGAGATCTGGAACAGATAAATGGAAGTTTAGACCTAGATATTATGCTCGCAAGCAAACTTCTTTTCCTCTTGTTGGTGCTATTTTACAAACATAATGTTGAAACTTACATATGTTGTTTGCTTATGGACAATCTAATGCTTAATACATGAGGGTTAGCGTATTCATTATTTATTGTAGGTACTTGGAAATTGGAATTCCAGGAGCATAGATCCTGAGAAAGGGCATTAATTACTTATCAGTTTCTAATTATATTTTTGTTTTCCTCATTTACTTCTTTTTACCCCTTTTTTCTTTTTGAATGCACCTATTACATTTGTTAATTACTTGGCTATTCCAAGCAGAGAGAATCCTTTTATTAGATCCCTTTCTAAATTTATATTTGTTATAAATGTTCTAGTATGGCTGAAAGGTTAAAAACTTTCTACACTGATGCGTCTTGTATCTCATAGACAGCAATGCTTTTTCGTCACAGTATGGTTTCAGGAATTGACTGGGATTGATTCAAAGTGGAACTTGCAGTGGATTTGTATAATCTTATCCTACAGTGGATAGGGCAATCCAATACCAATCAGGATCAGCTGGACCCATGTAGTCACTAATCCGAAGCCCTCAAACCTGGCCTCAGGGTCCAAGTATTGTCATGGTGTTATAATAAAATGGTGTTCCATTCCAAGAATTTAATGCATGAATTATGGTTGTTTTCTGGGATTTGCATTGAAGATGAGAGCAAACTTGGAACTTAATTTGGATAAAGTTGTGTTAATAACAATTCCTTTAGATGTTTGTGTTTTCGAAAGGGACAGTCTTTGTGGAACATGGGGTGTAATTAGTGATGCAATGGAATTCTCTAGTATCAGATTGTTGTAGTTGATCATGGAGCCCACCAAATCATAATACTAGAATTGTATTTCTGATATAGTGCAACAATAACAAGATTCTATATGGTATGAGAGTAACTAAATTCAAATTTGGGTGAGATTTAGGTAATTCAAACTCTGAAAAGGTATCTTCATTTGGAGAAGAAAAGAAAAGACAATTTTGTATTGGACGGCATATATTAAACATTGAATAGGATAACAGGAGCAAGCTTATTGTTGATTAAACAGGAAATTCTGACTTCTGAATATTACGTTTAGTTAAAATATGCCCTTACATGTTAAAAGAAAAGTCACTTGCTGAGACCGAGTTTCTGTGACTTCCAGGAAACCATGCTCCGGGTCTAAATGGAAGGAGATGACTGGTAGCGGTATCTTTGCAGATGATGGTGAAAACGGTGCTTCAGAATCTGGCAGTGCCAACCCTACTCCCAGTAACCGAACAGGGTCACGACTTTACCAGGTATTTATTTCTTCAACTCTACTGGGTGTAGGGGGTCCTTCAGAACCCATTGTGATAATACTGCAAGTGCTTACTTCATTCAACTATCTAAAATTTGTTTCAGCAAGCTGTTAGTGGAATCAGCCAGATATCGTTTGGTTCAGAAGAGAGTGTCTCTCCCAAGAAACCAACATCACTTCCTGAGGTGGCAAAGCAACGAGAACTAAGTGGAACACTTGAAAGTGAGTCAGATGCAAAACTGAAGAAACAGCTATCTGATGCTAAGTGCAAAGAGCTTAGTGGACATAATATATTTGCCCCTCCTCCCGAGATTCTACCTCCACCATTGGCTGCACGTTCCTTGGAGCTGAAAGAAAGCAAGGACATGGGGGAACCAGCACCGCGAAATGTACGCACTTCCGTCAAAGTATCTAATGTGAGTAACTTAATTGTGTGAGGTAGTAATCAGTCCTCTTGTTCTTTTCTCTTTTCCCTTCTACATGAATGTAAGGCAGACTGGGAAATCAGTTTTTGTTGGTTCTGATTCCCAAGACAAGTATCCTCTTCTCCAATGGGACACCTGAGCACTGATTTTGTATTTGATTTCTGTGTGTGTGATCAATATATTGTTCATTATTATCTCTTGGCTTCAGACATCTAACTTGTTATCAATTTTCAAGCCTGCGGGAGGTCAGAGTAATCTCATGTTTAGCGAGGAAACCGCAATGAAGACAGCGAAAAAGATACATAATCAGAAGTTTCAAGAGCTTAGTGGCAATGATATCTTTAAAGGGGATGCACCTCCGGGGTCTGCTGAGAAGGCACTTAGCATTGCAAAGCTGCGGGAGATTAGTGGTAGTGACATCTTTGCTGATGGGAAGGCAGCCTCCAGAGACTACCTAGGTGGAGTCCGCAAGCCCCCTGGTGGTGAGAGTAGCATTGCTCTTGTTTAACTTCCTTGTCTAACCCTGGTTATTTTACTTTAATTATTTCCTGTCCACGTTTTGGTTGTCTTGATCCATGTGGGAAAGATAGTTTACACGGTGAGTGCTGATTGCTTTTCCTACATGCTTAATGTGGCTATAGCTTAGTGGGTGATTTGAAATCGTGGTGTGCTCCTTAATCTATTTAGGTCTTAACATCCAAACAAGAACTGTGGATTGTACGCCTTTTTTTTTTTTTTTTTTCCAATCGCTTGGTGTTATTAATATTATTTGGAGCGAGTTTCTAACATATTTGCTCTCTGGACATTTTTTTTTTCTGGCTTCAGCATTCAGGTCTGATGAGTGGTTTGTGAGGTGATTTTGATGCTAAAGAAAGAAATAGTGAGAGGGCAGCTTATGTGCATATTTAAATGACTAAACCATATAGATCGGAAGGTCAATTAAGACTGATCCACAAGCAGGAAAACAAACAATATATATATTCAAGACCTGAGCAAGAGTGCTTCCTTATTTTTAGTCTTTTGATGAACAATGAAAAACCCTAAAATATGGGAAGTTATATCTTTTAAAATCTCACATTTCTTGTAGATTTAATGCCTTGAACCTTTTTTTATTCTGGTAAAGGCCAGAAAATTTCATTAATAAAATTAGAATACAAAAAAGAAACTAAGAACAAAGTTCTCCAGTAACTCACCTTTGACATTGCCATCCGTACGGAGGAACCAAACCATCAAGACAACCAAAACCTCTGGTGTTCTTGAGCGTACCAAATAACCTCACCAAGTACAGGAGGACAAGAAGACCAATGGTTAAAGTCTGTGATCGAATTGCGGATCTAGCTAACCCCATCGGCTACCACATTAACTTTACGGAAACAGTGTCTAATACCATGGAATACATGGCCATACCTTGGAAACACTGCGTAATACCTAGGAATACATGGCTATTCCTTCAACTTACAGAAGATGCACAAAATGAAGAAATGAGTTCTGGTGAATTTCTGTGTTTTTCTGATGTGACAATGAACCATGGTCCAACTAGTAACCACCTGGTACAAAATAAGGTGCAAGAGTTGCATTCCCTATATATTCTGCCAAGTTCCTAGCAAGTAGCAACAATCACCTCTATGAGGAAGTTTTTACATGATAAATGATAAATCTCAAGGCCAGCCTATTTGTAGTGAATTGTCATGTGGTAGTGAGATTCTGGTTGCTCATAGTATATCGGCAAGTGTTCTTATGCAATATGAGCTACCAGGATCCTTACTGCTAGCGGCAACCACTACAGAGGATCCCCATACATCCAAAGGACCGGGATCCTCTGTAGTGACTCAGGAACCTCTGGCAGGAAGCTTTTACATGATAAATGATAAATCTCAATGCCAACCTATCTGTAGTGACTGCCAAATGGCATTGAGATCCTCATTGCTTATAGTGTATCGACACGTGTCCTGATGTAGTATGAGCGGTATGGATCCTCACTGTCAGCGGCAGTCCACTATAGAGGATCCTAGTACATCTAAAGGACTGAGATCCTCTGTAGTGACTCAATAACCTCTGGCAAGAAATCCAATTCCATGGTTGGAGTTTTGGAGCCAACAACACAACATGTTCTGAACTCTGTAAAGAGAGAAGTTTTTTCTTATAGGATCTTTTAACACTGGCCAGCTGAGTTTCAACATATCCCCAAGCTGGGCCCTAGTTCTGTAGGGCCTCTATAGGGCCCAGATTGAACTAGGCCTCTTATAGAACATTTGCTAGTTTAAGCCCAGTCAGATACAAACGGTTGTAGGCCAATGTTTTCATTGTTTAGCACCATATATTGGAATCATACACGCGACTCCATTGGGAGCAGAATTGAGCAGCGAAAAGAAGATCATTGATTTGTAAATAGGAGGGCAGAGTCATAAAGGAAGAGAAAGAATGTAAGAGTGCGCGCATACCTTTTTTTTTCTCCCTTGCTTATGGGTCTCACAAATATGCCGTGACATTTAGATCTTAATGCCCATTCGAGCTACATAGGAGAGGGGTTTGCTGCTGCCCGGTTCCATGACACCTGCACTAGAATGGGGTCAACGGGAATGAACACCCGGGCATTCAAGAGGAGGGATGGAATGATCATTTCACAACACTCATTTCAATCTCTTTAGCAGATAAGCACACACTTTTCAACTTTCCCTCCTACACCAACAAGAATTCTTAGAGTTGAGAATATTAAAATCAAAAGAAGCCCCTACCCCAATGAAAACAAGTACTGGGGATAAAAAAAAATTATTATTTACATCCCAATTAATACTCCTTATAACCATCCTAATGAAATTATTATCATCACAAGGATTATCCATGAAGGAAGAGTTGGGATAAACATATTTCAAGCCTCCCACCAAAGCCTGCAAATTTCTAGTATAAGGAAAACAAACATCATCATTAGGTGGTTCAAGGACCATTTCAGGTTTTCAAATTTCACCCAATCGAGAAAGAAAATTCTTTAGGCCCTGTTTGTTTGATAGTATTAACAATATCTGCCTAACTAAGACTAGGTAAGAACCGACCACAACACCCGTCAAACCAAACCAATCAAGATCATGATTAGTAAAGAAAGTCGGTCAAAGAAATTTTTTATACAAATGATATTTTACATGAAAATTTTCTTATTTTTTTAATGCATTTCTTTACATTTAATCTTATTTTACAAGAAAATTTGTTTTCCATCATTTTACATGGAAACTTTAATGAAGCATAATTAAAATCATTTTCCAATCCTAATTGGAAAAAAAAAAAAAAAAAACAATAGATACAATTTTCATACAAAGGACAATTCTTGTTTGGAATTTGACAGTTTATTTCTTAGTTCTTACCCAATTTCACTCCAAGCACAAATCCAAGAAAATAAAGAGATATGAAAGTATAACTGGAATTTTTTCCATAATTTAGGTGATTTCAGCCTACCATGATTGCTTTTAGTACCTGGATCACTCTACCTTCATCACCTCACCTCTGGATCACCTTATAAGATAACTTTGAAGTTACACAATCATTTCTAGTATATGATCCTTAACCTTCAAGCATAGTTTTATTTTTACCCCCAAAAAAAAGGCATAATTTTAGGTATCTAGATCCGAATATCGGTATCGGTAGTAGATTGGGCAACCCAATACTTATCTTTGACCTGACTAATCCCATGAGTCCATCTCACACAACCATATGGATCGGATCATTCTAGGATTGAATGAGAAACAACCATATGGATCGGATCATTCTAGGATTGAATGAGAATCATTCCACTTGCATCCATAGTAGGAAAGAAAGAGCATTTAAGATCCTGTATAAATCGATTAAACTTTAGAAATAGAGAACCGTTGGAAGAAGCAGCCAGCAGCAGCTGCCATCACCATAGGAGAAAGAAGAGCGGCAGCAACAATGGCCATCATCGCTACCATGGAAGAAGAAGAAGAAGAAGAAGCAAGAGGATCGTACCTGGTTTGCGAGAGATACATTCGATTGGTGAGGGTTTTGAATCCTTCGTTTGCCACTGATTCTGATCGAGAGGGAGATGAACCGTGGGCTGTAACCGTTTAGGCTCGATTGAGAATTAAAATATTAGTGTATGGTTTTACTCCCATGCATACTCATGCATAAAGGTATCGGTGCATCAGCACACAATTGGCCTTAGATTTGGCATTTTTGTGCCATTGAATCTGGGATCAACCGACCAACATGACCGACTCATGGATCATGGGTTAGAATTGCCACATGGCCTACTTGATTGAGTATATAATTGATAGAGACAACATCATGGACTGGTTTAGCTTTCGTTCCAAGACATCCTTCAATATGCTTTTCAACTCTCTGGTTCAGAGCAAATTCTACGTATTGTGCCGGAGGAGAGAGAGGGCCAGAGAGGTGGTGACAAGAGAGGGAAGGAAGAGGGAAATAAAAGGGACAAAATTGTCAAAAGATGATAAGTGGTGAGGTGAAAGTGTTTGTTTTGGGTATCTTGATAATATCGGAACTCAAGTGTGGACTACCTCATTTTGTCTCACTCCCATAACATTCTAAGGAAACCTCAGAGTCCCCCATTCCTTCGGGTTTATAACCCATTTGTGGGTCCCAAGTGTCCAGTTGCCTCCTTCTCGCACTAAGAGTCATTCCTCATATTCTGGCCATAGTGATCAAAATTATCAAAATACCCCTAAGTATGAGATGAGGGTCATAAAAAAAAATCAACTTTCCCAAATATGAGATAAGGTCACAAAGACCTAATACTTACTAAAGGCTTTGAAATGGCGCCGTAATCAACCCCAATTAGACTTTAGAATACAGTCACCTTAATTCCGACTGAACTAGAAGTGTGAGTGAATCGTCTCCAAACCACGGCTCACACCAGAATCTCAATAGACCATGTTAACAAACCATCACAAGCAAACTAACCATAATCAGAGACATATAAATAGTAGTGGAATTAGATAATAAATGAACTGAGCTTCTAATTGTAAATAAATAATTATTCCAATTTTGTCGTCATCCACAATATTGTCTATACCCAACTGAAAGAATAAATAAATAACCCTAAAGGAATACACAGTAAGAGCACTCGCATGAGGCATATCATACTCGTCCTCCACTGTCTGTGAATCTATAGCAGTCATTGTCCTATAAGCTGGAGCAGCCATGAAGTCATCAATAATGTAACCTGCATCAACATCTGAAAAAGAGTATATATATACGGGGTGAGCTCACCACTTAGCTCAGTAAAGCACAAGACCAATGCAACATAAAAAATGCATGAGATAACATTACAATTGGGTCAGGTATAACTTGCAAAATACTATGGTAAGATTTGACGGCCATCGTACCTCCATGCACGAGAGTGTGAGCACACCCAATAGTCAGGCTCTAATCCACACTACTGTTGCTGCCCCACATCACTCACTCCGGTATAGAGATAGAGCTAGAGTCTGGCGGGCAGGCTAAGCCACCATACCACGTCCTCTCCCTGATACCCTACACCGCACCAACACCTAAATCCATGTTGGCAAGAGCTTGCAAGTGGATTTCATTTCTAACCAGTCCTAGATGTCATCACAGTATCTATGGCCCTACCCCAGCACAGCTCCCTACGACATAGAGATAGGGTTCGAGTCTGGTGGGCAGGCGGAGCCACAATCCCACATCCTCCCCCTGATACCCTATTCGCATCAAACCCGCTAAGGTAAACTGTAAGACCCGCACTCCATGAATCCGATCTAAACCTTTAATTCATGTCGTAACAGGTCTTCCAATCATTACCGGGCCAGACGGGACAAGTAGGTGACAATCAGGTACGGAAACGGACCAAATTTAGGATAAAATTCTATACCGGTCTATGGTACTGGTCGAGGGTACCGGTCGACCGGTATGTCTGCGCGGGCAGACTGGTTAGATCCGAAAACGGATCTCTACGGGTCTCACTTTCCAAATCTCTAGCCTAGGGACTTTCCTAACGTAAGAAAACTTCCTAAATTCTATCCTAGTCTATTTAAGGACTCTTAAACCTCCTTAGAACTCTTTGATTGATCCTCACAAACCCTAGAGAGGAGAAAGAGATCGAAGAAGGAGAAAGAGCTAAGGAAAGAGGGAGAGGAGCCCCTGTTGGCCGTTGGACGAAGAACACCATAGTTGCGAACCAACTGTAAGTGCTTGAACTTCTCTCTAAGTTAAGCATTATAAATGATTAATCATGAATTGATCAATACCATGCAAGGCGAGGTATTGATCTAAAACCCTTAAATTTACCGTCAAACCCTAATACAGTCGATGAACCCTAGATTTGCATTCTAGGCTAAGGATCATCGAAAAGACTTGAATGGAACATGAAACAACTCTAACTCGTTACTCAGGTCTAGAATGCATAGAAGAAACCCTAGAACCAATAAGGAGTGACCGACAGAAGGCGAACACCAAGTTGGTGGTCTTCCAGAGGCATATCGGTTGACCATACCGGTAGCACCATATGCGACCGGTACTGCGACCGGTACCTCTCGGAGACTGGTCTATGGGGGACCGGTCGACCATACCGGTCGCACCTTTCCCCACAGTGTAGCGATCGGTACCTGCGACCTGTATGCACTGTGAGGGGTATATTTTGATCCAGTTGGTTTTTTTACCAACGTAAACCCTAAGAAACTAATTCTAATTCAACCCTAACATCATGTAGGACCTTGTGATAGCGAGTTTGGATTCTGTGACGCGGAGCAAGCTAGCAATCAAGCATCAGGTAAGGGAATCAGACCTAAACCCTAATAACTTAATAACAGTAAAACGTTGTTAGTAATTATGATTTTGTGGAGTGGTGTTTGTGCATACTCGCATGTCATCTTTATTTTCAGTTATTATATTGTTCATGCATACTCGCTATGCTAGGATGTGATTGTTAGGCATGTGATTATTTACGTTGGTGTGTGGAATGGGAAGGGCCTGGGGTCTTGGATCATTCCTCACACTAGCACATTTTCGTATCGCTTCTGTCTTAGCATGCTTGGTGCGGGTAGGGTGTTAGGGAGAGGAAGTGGCACTGTGATCTCCGGTCTGGCCACTAGACTCTAGCCCTATCTTTATGTCGTAGGGAGTTGTACTGGGATAGGGCCTATTGTGATGACATATAGGATTGGTTAGTTGCGAGCCCAGTTTGCAAGCCCTCCGCCAATAGGGGCTTACGTGTTGGTATGGGCAGGGCATCGGAGAAGTATTGGCGGTGTTTAATTCGGACACTTTAGCTCTATCTCTATTCCATGGTGGGTGCATGTGAGACGACAATGGTGTTTGATCCATTGGACGGATTCACACACTCGTGTATAGAGGTGCGGTGGCCGTCAATCCTTTCTATAGCACATTGCAAACTTAAAACCAGACCATAATGTGAATGTTACTCATGCATGATGTGTGTTGCATTGTCTGATTGTCTTACTGAGCTAAGTTGTGAGCTCACCCTTGTATATATACATGTTTTTAGATGTTGATGCAGGTTACACTGTCGAGGACTACGTGGATGCTCCAGTATATGGAAGAGTTGCTGCCCTGGAAGTGCAAGCAGGGGAGGACGAGCATGACGCTTCATGCGAGTGCCCTTTCTGCGTGTACCTCTAGAATATTTGATTTATTTATTTTATTTATTTTCAGTTGGATTTATAAATGATGTAAGGATAATTATTTATGTTTTGGTATTTTGAATAATTGGATAATTTATTTATCAATAGAAGTACTCAGTTCATTTAATTTAAGACTTCCACTGTATTTAATTATATTCTGATTATCATGTGCAATGGTTTGTATGAGTGGACACGGTTTTATTGAGATCCTGGTGTGAACTGTTGGTTCAGTGACGGTTCACTCACATTTTTTGTTTAGCCGAAATTGGGGTGTGACATAGACGGTGATACAAAAAAGTGTCAGTGTGAGGATATATCCAGGGCTCCACTCCCCTTCACATTCCACACACTAATGAAAACAATCACATGCCTAAACAAACATCATTCTAGCATACGAATATACATGAACAGATAATAAAATTTAAATAACTAGATGGCATGTGAAATGCACAAGTAAGGGTGTCAACGGATCGGTCCGGGCCGATTTCGGTCCGGGTTGAACCGGTGTCGGGTTTTATAAGCCCAGCCCAAAACATGTCCATTAAGAGTTCGGGCTGGGTTGGGCTGCGCTGGACACAATATCTAACGGGCTGGTTCGGTGTCGATTTGTTATCGGACTGGGCTTATTGAGGTGATTTCGGACTGATTCGGTTCGGACCGGACTTATCAAACTTATCAGGCCTATTTTATATGTAAGATATATAACTTATTTTATTATTTCTATCTATGAAATTAGTATCATTCCTTCTATATGTATATAATTCACTAAATTGTAACAATTAACATACTCTTTTCAACTATAGATTCACATAATCTTTCGGATCAAGAAATGAACTATAACAGTGTAATATAATCCATCAAAATTTAAAACCATTAAAATTAAGAAACTGAGCCCAGATGGACTTTATCGGTATTCGGGTTGGGTATTATTGGTTCGGGCTAGTTTGGGCTTCTTAACGGATCGATCCGGTCTGGTTTCGGTCTGGGTTGAAACGGTGTCAGGCTCTACAAGCCGAAACCGAAACCTGTCCATTAAGGTTCGGTCCGGGCTAGGTTCGGGTTATATCGGGCCGGCTCGGTCCGTGCTACTGGGTCGGGCCCATTTTTGACACCCTTATGCATAAGCAACAAACAATAATCACAGAAACAGATATGATCATAATGATTTACTGTTATTTAGTTACTTAGGGTTTGGGGTCTTGTCCCTTACCTGACGTTTGATTGCAAGTCCGCTCTGCGTCACAGAGTCCACTTACGTCGTCTACAAGTCCTACATGATCATATTTATAGATTAGAATTAAGCTATTAGGGTTACAGTTGGTCAGAATCAAGTTTGGCCAACAACCAGGCTTCGATAAGCATACCGGTGGCAGTATTGGTCTCACTATAGTGAGAGCGGTATGAGCCTACGGTATATACCAGTCTCACATACAGGTCTCAGTACCGATCTCAGTATACTGCAGCCAGTATGTGCTTGCAGTATATACCGCAGGACTTATTGTCCAGTCGATATGTCCGGCGGTATGGGTCTGAGAGCCCAATCTCGGACCTCCCTCTCTCGTCAATCATCGGCTTAGTTGTTAGAGTTCTTCCTAAACCATTCTAAGGTTGAGATACCTGTTTGGTCACCTAGGTTTAGATTATTTCGTCACATCCTTTTCAGAATGAATCTTAATGAAACTAGGGTTTTATAGTTCTAGGGTTCTAGATCATTACGCCGTTTCACGGCTTTGATCCGTAATCCCAAACATCAATACAGAGGTCGAGCACTTACCAATTTGTTGAATGGCGGTGCTCCCCTCCAATGGAAAATTCCCTTCTCGCACAGGCTCCTTCCTCCTTGCTCCTTCTCAGATCTCTTTCAAACGGCTCTAGGGTTTGAGAGTGTTTGGAAAGGATCTAAAGAGAAAGAATGATGTATATATATAGTGGGAGACCATTATAGAAAGGTCTCCTACATCTAAAAGGTTTCCTAAACTCGGATTCGTAGTGTGGGACCCGCTGGAGTCCGTCTTCACTCGAGAAAACATACCGATTGCACATACCGGTCTCACTCAGAGAGAGAACAGTACTAAGACCAGTATGTAAAAATTGAGTTTTTACATATCGTTTTTCATACTTGGATATCATGGTTCGTCACCCGACCTCGCCTTCCGATCTGGTTATGATTGGGAGACCTGTCATGACATAAAACATGAGTTAAATCGGGTTTTCGAAGTACAGTTCTTACAGATACAACCATTACAAGTTTTTAAGTCCTGAGTCTGGTTCTCCCGTGAATCGAGACAGGTTCAGACTAGCCCAGACATGCCAAAAGTAGTCCAGGGCTCAAAAAGAATCAATCCATAGACCCCGGGCTAAGCCCTAAGTCTTCAAGAGAAAATTGATTCATCGACCCCGAGTCAGGCTCTGTGGATGCCAACATGCAATCGATCGATGCCCTATACTATCTGTCAGCATTGTCGATTCATTTACAATTAACCCGAAGAGGTTTCCAATTTTTTCAAAACTTTTCAATTTGACTGCAGTCCATCTCATCTCCACGTAGTAGACCCTATCTTTCACCTGGCAAGCTCCTAAAGACTTTAGGAAGTCTTTCCTTTTCCAACACAAATTGAAGAGGAATTTGATCCAAATTAGGGTTTTGACTCGTTTTCAACCCTTAATCTTGTTTTTCTTGATCCTTATTTAATATCCAACAATTTGAATTGAGATTTGAGGCATTAAAAAGCTTAAGAGGTGACCTAAATTCCTGCCTATAAATACCCACCCTTATCCGCCTTGAGGAGGATACCTGACTCTTTAAGGAGAGTTGTCTTTGAAAGCAACTTTGAGAGCACTTGTTCTTCATGTTCTTCATCAATTTGATGAATTGGAGGATTGGAACTTGGTTTTCATTGTTGTGGTCGTGCCTTTAGCATCTTCTAAACTTACCTAGGGTCATGTATACCAATTTTGTTTGTTTACCCATTGTCATAATTAAAATCCTACTTTCTTCTACCTTGCATGGTTAAGAAGAGGTATATCTCCATCACCTCTCATGGTAATTTAGGATATGTTTCATCACACCTCAATTCCTAGATCTAACCGTGAGAAATTATAGTCAAATGTGCACCGCTTGTGCTGTTAAGGCGAAATTGCCCCCGAATAAGGGGATTTATACACCACGTGTAGGCCATTGATTGGTCAATGGCATTTATGCACATCATGACCGCATTCGATGTCACCAAATTGATTATTTTACCATGAATCACCGGAGATAGTGAATGTGAGATGTAACGCAAGAGGTAAGAGGTAGAAGGAAGAGAGAGGAAAGTAGAGAACAAAAACAAATGCCACAGAAAGGGATCTTTGTTGTGACGCTGTAAGGAGAGATAATTCACGAATGTGCATAAATACCATCTACCAAGCAACGTGTGGCAGCCCATGTTCTGACTGTTGGGGGCAAATTCGACTTTAGCCTATCTCTGGGGTAAATTCAACTTTAGCCAACCAAGGGTAAATCCAACTTTAACCGACCAATGGTAAATCCAACAATAAGGCTTGACATCGAGGGGCAAAATCGACCATAGCGATTTCAAATTTGTACTGCAAAGGCGCACAGGGCCTACACCAGATTGCTATAAAATGATGCTCATTTACCAAGTTCAAATCACTTACATCATCACTTTACTATTTCCTACTGTGCTCACCTCATACTATTTGTTGCTCGGATCCTTGACTTAAGAATCAGAGTATACCCCTCGGACTCCGAGTCTGACCACTCTTATGCTACTATATTGTTGTTTGCAGTGCAGGTCCCACTCCGTTCCTGTCCCTGCTTCCCTTCGTTCGGAGCCTTGAAACAACTCTCGCTAGGTTTTGAATCACATAAAAACTTTGGAGAAAGCTCTCGATCTTCACATACTTCCTACTCCTCCTAAAAGACAAGAACTAGAAGCAAGTTGAAAGAGGGGGAGATCTAAGATCTTCAAGAGTTGCCTTTAAGTGATAGGGGGAGACAGGAAAGCTCAGTTTGGAACCTAATGACAACACTCAACCATCAACTTGCAGTCATTAAAGATCATGTTCTTTACTTCAAACCAAAGAGGGATGGTGAGTAATGTTTATGCAATACTTCAATGTTATAAATGTTATAAGTTCTATCCATTGCCAAAAACAGAGCCTTCTTTAAATGGTTTTTCTACTCTCATTAGCACCAATTCCTTTTCATGTGATGTTATTGGGCCATCATGGCAACATCAAAATATAGGAAGTATTTTGGTATTTAAGATGGAAAGGACGAGGACGTTTTTGCACTATCCGACAGACACCAATTGCAGATCGATGTCAATAAGAATATCCGATTTAAGATGGAAACGGCGAAGACGTTTTTACACGATCTGACGGACACCGATTGCTGATCGATGTCAATAAGAATATCCAATTTAAGAAACCCTTACTCATACTCCATTGCCATGGGAAATGCTCCCCACGCTGGCGGCGTGGGGAATCCTCTCCCAATCAGAAACGGTTCTACTTCTTAGCCAAATATCTGTAACTGAATTTTTTTTTTCCTCCCTTTTCCACTCTTTATAGTTAGATCATCTCTAGACGGGTAGAACAAGAGGGTTGATTTGGTCATTTCAACTGTTCAAAGGATGATTTTACAAATTTACCCTCCATTCAAATGGGACTTTCATTGTGAGAATTAAAGGCAAATACAAAAAATGGAAAATACATTTGAATTTTGACTTTTGGAAACAGTAAAAACCCATTAAATATTGATTTAAAAACAAATTTAATTTAGTCAATAAGAAAACAATTTGGAATGAAGCCGTCTGTTATACTCACACTGGTATTCGTCGTATTCTCTCTCCTTACTCTTCTCTCTCTCTGTTTTTTTTGTTCTGTACAACCCTTTCTCCTTCTCCTTCTCCTTCTCCTTCTCCTTCTCCATCGTTTTAATGGCGTCAGTCCGTACTGTATCAAGCTGTATCTATACGCTACAATGACCGTATAAATGGAAATGCATCTCGTTTCCTTGTTCATCTCTGCATGCTTCACCAACTCCTCTGAAATTTCACACAGAAAATAAGATAAAAATGAGGTGAAAATGGAATTGAATTTTCATCATCACTACCACCTCGTTCCGACGATCGTCATCACCTTGAATGTCCAGAAGAACTGGTAATCTCTCTTGGTTATATGGTTTTCAGTCATTCTGAATCGATAACTGATGTGGGTTTTGGGATTTTGAGATTGGTTTATCGACTTTTGGGTTTTTGTTGCCTCTCAATCTGTCTCTGTTTTCCTTGTTCTGAATGCTGAGCAAGTTTGAGATAACAGAGCTAAAAAGGTAAAGAAAAAAAAAATGAAGGAAGATGAAGAGTTTAAAATGTTGTCGGATGAGATCCTTCATGCAACATCCCTCAATCTTCATTACCTCCATCAACAACACAGTCATCACGTACATGTTCATGGTGACCATGGCCACGGCTCTACAGATGCGCAGAGAATTCGTAGCGTGTGTGGGGATGACCTATCGTGTCATCACAACTATATGTGCGTCTCCCATCCTAGTGGAATCTCTCTGCATTCTGAAGGCTCATCGTCCACCTCGCTCTCCTGTGGGCTCTCCTCCTCTGACGATGGATCGACAACTCCGCCTGATATTAAATCCCAAGCACCACTCCGAGATGCCCATAACCCAAATCGATTATCGTTGGAGTCAAAATTGCCTGGTTCTACTGCTGAGATGAATTCCGTTGATAGTTTGACGGACGAACTGAGTTTGGTTGGATATCTCCGAAGAATGCATATCAGTGGCGCAAGCAAGGATCCATCAATCACGACTTCCTCGCATAGGCTTCAGTTCGATGATCATTCACCAATTGCGACCAAACATAGCCGTCTCGGCAATAATGGTTGCTTTGAAGATTATAGAAAAGAATTTTTTAATTATGGAGGGCTTCAATCCTCTGCTCGTGCAGTACCCCCGAGTTTCGACGATGAGATGGGATCTGCATTGTTCAGATTGCAGAGGGAGGGTAAACTGGGTAATTTATCAGGATCAAATCTCTCTCCTGGTCGACATGAAGGTCTGTTTTCTGGTCCACTTCACTGTTCAGACCTACTGAATTCTCCATTATGGCAAGTGGAACAGCATGTAAGCAATGAAAGCTTATGTAATTTGTGGCTACAAGCTGATTCAGCTCTTGGTATGAACTGCTACGACAGGGGAACTCAGTTGCTGAACGCAGCACCTTCTTTGACTAAGCGTTTCTCCACTGATGCTTTCCTCTACTCACAAAGAAATGGAGTGGAATCTAGAGGAAACAGAGTTATGTTGAATTCAATAAGTCCTTCTCAGTTGACAGCACCTAAGCGGCCTTCAGATGCAGAAAGCTTCTCCTGGTATAGGCTCCCAATTTATAGTGAAACAGCTGCAGCACTCCCAAAAAGTGGGACCACTCAATATTTTCCCTCAGTCAGAAGTAGTCCAAGTATTGAGGATTTTAATTTTGAAGATAGCTTAATCTTAAAGGGTAAAGGGTTGAATTATGTGACCAACAAGGGAACTGATCAGGCAAGGGGCCACAAAAAAGTTTTCTACAATGACATTAGTACAGGACAGCTACTAGAAAAGAGTTCTGACTCAGATCAATCCCATTTTGGGGGGATTCCTGTAGTTGGGTGCAATAATGGTCGTAATTCAAGTATCTATTGCCCTTTTGTTCTGCCACCAAAATTCAATTCCTTGATGGAAGTCCAAGGTTATATTTGTTTCATAGCAAAGGATCAGCATGGTTGTCGGTTCTTACAACGGAAATTTGATGAGGGGACTGCTGAAGATGTGAAAATGATATTTAGTGAGATCATTGAGCATGTCGTTGAACTTATGATGAACCCATTTGGGAATTACCTTATGCAAAAGTTGTTGGATGTGTGCACTGAAGAACAGAGACTGCAGATTCTGCTCATGGTAACTGAAGAACCAGGGCAACTTATCAAAATCTCTTTAAATACTCATGGGTAAGATTACCTTACAGTTTACATGTCAATTAATGTTTTTCCCTTTACTCGTCTATCTTTTTTAGTTACTTTCGCATCAATCCTCAACTGCTAGGGTGTTCTAATTAAAATGTTTTTGTATTAGCACACGGGCGGTTCAAAAGTTAATCGAGACTCTCAAAACAAAGCAACAGATTTTGATGGTTATTTTGGCCCTCGAACCTGGTTTCCTTGAGCTCATCAATGATCTGAATGGCAACCACGTGATCCAGCGTTGCTTGCAATGTCTTAGCAATGAAGATAATAAGGTATTGATTCTTCTTATTCATTGTTGACAAAGTTTAGTATGAAGTCCAAAAACTTTTCATTATTCAACTGTTTAGTTCATACCAGGTACTCTATGTTGTTAATTTAGTTCTCATATGCCAGCTGATAGATTGGTTATTTGCTTGGTCTATGATGATGTTCTTCATGTGAAGAACTATTTCAGAACTTCTCCAAAAGAAACTTCAATTAGTTCCTCTTATGTGTCTGTCTAGTTATTTTATTTCTCTTGGAGTGTAGTTGATGTCATATTCAACTTCTCTAGGGAAGCTGCATGTACATCAGTTTCCAATTCTTATCCAACTACTTATAATGATCCTAAAAATGCTAGGCAATTGCCTTAGGAATATTTATTGCTAAATCCCCCCCCCCCCCCAAAAAAAAAAAAATTGTATATTTTCCATTATTCATGTTTTCATCATTCTCATGGCTTCTCTTATGTAGTTTTTTAATTATATTAAAGCCCTCATGTATTTTCTTCTTTTTTTTTCTTTTTTTTTGTGTGTGTGTGTGGGGGGTGGAAAATCATGTATTTAGTTCTCATGAATATTTACACCCTTTATGAAGATTTGTTTCTTTGTGCGATATGATGTAGTTTAAGTTCTGTATTGATATGTGATATTCTCTTATCCTTGCTCCACTAATCTGATTGACGACCTCAATTACATGGCATCAACCTTATAACGGTGACACATTGCCCTTTTTTAAAGCTATTGAATTACGCATGGTTGTTTACTCTGCTGAATTACAAAAATTTCATGTTATAGATGGAAGATATGATGTTATTTTTGTTTAATTTTCGCTTAGTTTTTTCTTTCGGAATGGGAGCTTCTTTTGGCTTTCCTCAACTGATAGTTTTGTCATTCTTGAAGTTATTATAATTCAGTTCTTATGGCTAATGAGAATCCTTGAGTTTATAATTAAAGAAACCAGGTTAATATGAAATTCTATTTTCACATATTAACTATAAATTGTTGAAGCTGAATAAAAAAAAGAAGGTAGCAGACTAGAGTGTTGTTCAGAAAGCTCTATTCCTTTAGATTGTCCAAGTTCATTCCAGTAGTTCTAGATGTTCTCACATGTACTCAGAGAAATCTGTGCCTAAGCACTATCCTTGAGAAGTCGATTCCATTGCTTGTGTGTATAGGCCAATAAACTAGATGACATACTTGCTAGATCCTCAAGTATATGTCAAGTTGTGTATGGTGACTTAGAGGCTTGGTTCTGTGCCTTGTATATATAGCAGAGGTCGGATGGTTTACTATACCGTGCTTTTAACCAATTTGTGCCAAAATTCTTGCTTCTATCTCCTGAGCTCAGTATCTCATTTCTTAGTTCAAGCTTCTATTTGATGTATTCATGATTTGGTTTTCTATCTTAGTCAGGATTGGATTTCTTCAGCCATGAAATAGTACATCTAGAGCCACTTAATCCCCATCTAAATACGTGCTTTTTAAATTCCAATGCCATTCAAGAAATTGTCACTTAGGAACGAAAATGATTCACAGAAGCCTCTAAAGTGGTGCCCCTTTCCACAATATATAAGGTTCAGTATCTTCCACTTATGATGGCCAAATCAAATGACAGTATGACTGAGCTTCTATGGTGTATCTCACTAGGATCAAAGTCTACCAAAATGGTTATAAACATAATAAAAATAATATGTTTGTTAACATAGTAAGGTTTCTTCTGTTGATGTTGTAATAATACCCATTTGTTAGTGGAATTCGTGAAATTCAATTGAAGTGTGTAAGATGGTTATATTTATTAAGCACGGGTAGCTATAGCTATCTAGTTATCAGCAGATTTCTTCTTTATCTCCCTGAATGAATGATGAACACCTATATTCACTTTATTAAATTGATGGCAAGATCTATTATCATTTCTCGCATTCTCGCATTCTCGCATGCCCTCGGAAATTTGTAGTGGGGGCAAATGTGCAAATTCTCCCAATTTGTGACCTACCGTATGATCTGTTATATAAATAGACAAATGTTCTAACATGAATTCCTATAAGACAGTTCTAGCATGAATTCCTATAATCTAACACGCAATGTCTGCGGCTTTCCTAATAATGCTACTGATTGTGAGGGAGAATAAAGCACGCCACCTTAGACAAACAGTGGCTGTTCCCCTTACTTGAGAATTGAAACATCTTTATTCAAGGTATTATTCTCATCTATGGGTTAACGTATCTTTGTGGATGCATCATGCATGTGTATCTTACTCCCCATGAAAACATAAAGGGAAGCAGCACAAATATATCATTACATTGTACATAGGTGCACAAAGCAATGGAAGCGATATGCTTGAATATGGTGATTGAGCAGTCTCTCTCGTTGGGTGCATTTTTCATCTCAAGCCCATATAGATCCACGTTTCTGATCTGGTTCACCTTTTTTATGGAGAACTGGAGATATGTTAATAAGGAAGAAAAAAAATTCTTGCAATATATGTTTCAGATGATACTGCTTAAGCTACCTCTAGAAAAATGCTTTTTTTTTTCTTTTTTTGGGGCAGGGGGTTAAAAATTAAGTCCGTTTATGCTAATTTCATGTTTAACACTAAGGATTTTTGAGACTAGAAGTATAACACAAACTACAAACAGAACAAAGGCATTTAAAAAGGAACATTCCATATAGATGCAATAACGCTAAAGAAGTGTAACAAAATAAGGTAGAAAGCGAGAAGAAGATGGAGCAAATGTGTGGAGAGGGGAGAGAATGGATCGAATTATTCATCTCCCCCTCACCCCTATCTTATTTATAATAAGATGACTTAGAAGTATTAGAGTCTAAGTGGACTTTACAAGAATTAGAATTAAACTAGCACTTTAACTTAAGTTGGAAAATTATCAGCACTAAGCTAGGTGACACCTAGACAGCAGAACCAGAACCAAAGCCGTAGAATCTTCAACAGCCCCCCCTCAAACTGGAACATGTAAGTCATCCATGTCCAGCTTGGAGCAGTTTTGTCAGAATCAACAATCTGATAGGTAGTAGTAGTAGCAGCAACAGCAGATAGTAGTAACGACCAAAGAAAAGTAGGCTCCAGTATGAGCAAAGAGGTTGCATCACGTGCAGGTGGTAGAGGTTGCATCACGTACAGGTACTAGAGGTTGCATCATGTTCAGGTAGTAGAAGTTGCATCACGTGCAACTGTAGTAGGCTCCAACACGAGCATAGTAAGCAGTGGTAGACTCCATCATGAGCAATTAGTAGTAGGTTAGGCTCTCTTCAATGAGAAAACACGAGCTTAAGCAAATATATATACCTTTTTCCCTCGCGTGGACAAATTACGGCGAGAGACTTCAAATTGATTAATGGAAGGTTAAAAAAAAAAAAAAAAAAAAAAAAGATCAGATGCAGCAGGGTTGGCTATGGTGGCTGCACACTAGAACGATGAACTTAAAAAACTCTCAAAATGATAAATCAGATCAACCGGGCGAACATGCCAGGCTCCGGCTCCGCGCACCTGCTGACACCTTTCGGAGCACTTTGACGTGTGAACCACGAGAACGATTGAATCTCCTTCCACACTCTGATACCATGTAATAAAATAAGGTAGAAAGAGAGAAGAAGATAGAGAAAATGTGTGGAGAGAGAGAGAATGGATCGAATTACTCGTCTCCCCCTCACCCCTATCTTATTTATAATAAGAAGACTTACCAGCATTAGAGTCTAAATAGACTTTACAAGAATCAGAATTAAACTAGGACTTTAACTTAAGCTGGAAAATGATTAGCACTAAGCTAGGTGACACCTAGACAACAGAACCAGAACCAAAATCGTACAATCTTCAACAAGAAGAATTAACAAATCCTAGTGGTTATAGGAGTGAAAGTGAATAATTTTTTTAATGAAGTATCAAAAGTTAGTGGATGTCTTTAGATTCTTGACTTGATAATATACTGGGCATTAGCAGGGAGTTTAGAGATGCTCACCAGCAAAGCATTAGATATTAGTGGATATTTTTGGGATGATGTTCATTTTGACCTCTCAAATGCAAGTTAGGTTTGAC
This sequence comes from Protea cynaroides, assembly GCA_028583415.1. Classification (NCBI taxonomy): domain Eukaryota; kingdom Viridiplantae; phylum Streptophyta; class Magnoliopsida; order Proteales; family Proteaceae; genus Protea; species Protea cynaroides. Next base: position 11,733,878 of record CM053276.1, on the reverse strand, counting down.
TAGAACCTAAGGACTGCATATGGGGTGGCAGATGTTCTGGCAAAGTGAGGGCTGTATGGTGACTATGGTCTAGATTGTGTTTAAGGATACCCCTCCATTGTGGATCATCTTTGCTTTCGTTGTTAAGCATTATGTAGAATAAGGTTTGTTTATGTTTCTTTTGTTGTGTTCTCTTGTTGAATTACTAGCCTCTACTCTATCTTTCCTATATCAATAAATCATTACTTTAAAAAAAGTAATAATAATTTGCACTTCATAGAACCAGTAAAATAAGCACATGGAGAGTTAACTCAAGAGAACATGTTTTTCTTCTTATCCATAAATGACACTTATAGTGTAGGAGTTATGAAGATCAAATTAAAATGTTAGTGTATTGTAGTGAAGTTTTTCATTGTCCATGTGCCTCCTTAGTCATGCCAAATAGTCTCAGACAGTTTCATCTGATTGAATTATAGACTGAAATGCAAAAGAAGTTGATGTGTTATTGCCAAACAGTGCAGCCATCACTAGCAATTTAGTTTGATCCTCCTTTTGCAATTTGTACTGTTAGACAGAATAAGGATCAGTTCATTAAATGGAACAAGTTCTGGTCAAAGTTTCAGCTCATCCTAATTAAGTGGGTTACTAATTTCAAACGTGAAAATTTACATGCTGCATACTGTCAGCCAAGGGGTGTTGGGTATACCCGGGATCTGATGAAGTGCAATGGAGAAAAGGTGAAAGGAAATATTCCTTTCAGCCTCTTGGATTGTTTGTCACTATACAGTTTAGATGAGTAAATCCTTGACCTGTAAAGAAATCTAGTTGAAATGGGAGAGTTGCTTTAAAAAAGAAGGAATTCGTAAATGTACTAGAAGGGCTTCAGCTTGTAAAGAATATCATATTAGAAACATGTCTGTGACTCATTCCTATTAGAAGTTACAATTTTCTTTCTAAAAATTTCTAATGTACATTTTTTATTTATTGTTATTGAGCAGTTCATTTTCAAAGCTGCCGCAAAATACTGTATCAATATAGCAACCCATCGGCATGGATGTTGTGTTTTGCAACGATGCATTGCTCATTCTACGGGAGAACATCGAGAAAAATTGGTTGCAGAAATTTCCAACAATGGATTTCTTCTCGCCCAAGATGCTTTTGGGTAAATATATGAAAGAAATCATTGTTAAATCTTGTTGGTTTGTTGTTTACTAATCAACAGGTTCTGGTAATCTCCATTATGCGTCTTTTAAGGCATAAATACTGGTATACTGTTATTTTATATATCGCAATTTTTTTGATGCAGTATTATAACCACCATTTTTTATATATATTCTGATTCCAAATTAATGGTTACACTGGGGAATGAAATGTAGGACCAAATATCTTTGATTTTGTAACTGATTTGTTTATTTTTCTTTATCTTTGTACGTTTTATGTTCCATATAAATGGAAAAAATAGAGTTAAGAAATAGTTTCAAGGGAAGAAAATCGATGCGATCCTTTTTGTGTTCAAATACAAAAACAATTGTGCATCACCTTTCATTGTCAGTGAATGTTGGAATCTTTTGCTATTGGAAAATTGGAATTGAGTTGTTTATAACTAGCAGGTGGTAGTAATAGGACCTTTTTAGTTACTTTGATTTGTTTAACAAAGATACATTGACAGGGTCGAAGGCTTTCAGTTGGGGAATAGAGTTTCCTATGTGGATAATATTTAAACAACAAGCAGCAAGCTTATAGCTTTGACTTTTGGTATCTTAGACGTCCAACTAACCATTAGGAAGAGCTGATGAACAGACATGATGGACCCAACATCATGTTTAAATTACATGGCCTGCCCCTTTGGAAGCTCGTAGAATGACATTAAACTTGTCCCCCCCCCACCAACCCCCTGCATCTAGTCCACTTTCTAAAAATCTAGGGACCTTGAAGTGCCAGCACTGCCTTGGCTTTATTAGCATAAGAAGCTGCTAGTGCTTTGTTCCTCTCTCCTTGTCATTCTAGAACAAATTTAATCCCTTACATACAACATTGCATGGATTCCTCCAAATGGAAGGTGTATCTACCTCAAACATGTGGTGTGGTTGTTGATGTGTAATATTTCCCTTGTCATTGTGACAATGCATCCTATATTTTCTATTTATGGTTGTGGTGAATGAATTACTCACATTTTCTCATCTTTACCTTATAGAAACCCAAATGTTCTATACCAAATTATTTGAGTGGCTTAGAACCATGTGATGTGAGAAAGGAACCCTTCAAAGAGCTTGCTTCATAACACCCGAAGGCTTATGAAAGTGTAAAGCACACGAGGCGTATAAATTAAACAATGAAAAACTGGGATCAATTTGCTTTTAAATGTTATCATCATGACATTGAAATAATAAACTATTTTTTTTTTTTAATTTTGAATTTGTTTGAGACACTTCAGTTGTCATGTATTTCCTTTTGAAATTATCTATTTAGATCTTTGCTATATATGTACTTCATTACGTGTCTTCTTTTAGCTTTTTTTCATCTTGTACTTTTGTGAGTAAATCATATATTGTAACATTTACTGATCTCCCCCCCATGTATTGTAACATTATTTATTTATTTTAAGTACATGCTTGGGAGGCTTATGCTTCTCTTTTCCCGTGTCAAACTCCTATATTGTTATACCTTAAGACTCTGAAAATATTGGATGATAATTTAGCTACACCACCAGACAATACTGTTTCTTGACAAACATTATAGATAGAAGTGAGCCTCTTAGAAACTATGTGATAGTTTTGTATCTTTACGGTAACATACATATCTGTCTGTGTGATGGGTTTTCTTCACAATACATGTGGAGGTGTATGTGGATTGTCCTGTTATATCTCACACATGGTGGATCAGCTAGCAGCAACCTTCAAGCATTCTACATGTTAACCACCTGACCGTCTCTGTCTCTGTGTGTGTGCGTGTGTTTTTTTTTTTTTTTTTTTTTTAAATGATTTTTAAACAACTGGAGGAAGATTACATTTTTTTTATCATGCATAGGCTATTATTTGTGAAGGTGTTGTCCGGGCACATGTGAATGAGATCCTGTTCGTATCAAACAAAAGGAGGTTCCAAGAGGTATGGTGTTTGCTGATGGAGTAGGTTCGACAGGCAAGACAATTATAGTATGAGTATGACCAGTACTCTGGGCATGGTTAAGCATGATGAATAAGAAATACTTTACTGAAAATATTTTTGTTATCTTGTTTAAGAAATTTGAATATCAAAAGCATAATACTTGGCTAGTTTTCTCTTCATGTGGTCTATGTGGATCCAGATGTATTTGTTTTGTCAAATAAATGACTCCAGTTATCTCCAAAGATTCCTTAACCATTTTTTAATCTAATGTTGCAAATGTATGTGAGTTTCTGTTGGTTGGTTTAAGTAGTTAAAACTGCAAAAGCGTTGACATATTTCTTTCTTTTTTTCCTGTTACAGAAATTATGTTGTTCAATTTATCTTAGAGCTAAAGATCCCATCTGCCACAGCGAATTTGATTTCTCAATTTGAAGGGAACTACGTGCACCTCTCGACACAAAAGTTCAGCAGTAATGTGGTTGAAAAGTGTCTCAAAATATTTAGAGAGGAGGATAGATCAAGGATTGTCCATGAGCTGCTCTCATATTCTCACTTTGAACAGTTGTTGCTAGACCCTTTTGCAAACTATGTCATTCAATCTGCTCTTGGAGTGACCAAGGTAGGTTCTGCTTTTGATGCTTTCATACTTGAGGTACTAGAGTAAGATAGATATGGGATTGGTTCTCTTAAACATTCTAATTTTTTCGTTTTGAAGCCAGGGTCTTCTCCATGCTTCCTTGGTCGAAGCAATCCGTCCCAATGCAACAATTTTACGCACAAGCCCATATTGCAAGCGTATTTTATCACGCACGCTTTTGAAGAAATGATGTACATTCTTACCATGGTAAGAGATGTTTGCCGTTCTCCATTATCAGTACTAGTCTAGATATAACTGAATTAGAAACTCCAACTGTAAGAATATGTTGTCAACAATTCTTTACATTCTTGCATGGCTCAAGTTGCATGGATATGGCTTCCATGACTTCTGTAGAGTGTAGAAGAAAGCAATTTTGCTTCCAGTTGCGAAATTGTTGATACGGAAAATGTATTATTCTGTTGTTATGCTAATTGGATTTTGAATATTATCATCTTTTAAATATGGAATAGATGTTGTATGACATATTACAGTGTATGGTAGTCCTCCCACCCTAAATTTCTTTTGGGGATAAGCTTTTCTGAACGGTGGAGTGGGAGCTATGCCAGTATCCCATTCTCTTTTTGTCTATTAGCACTCTCTCTCTCTACCCTTCCCCTTACTAATGAATTCGCCATCATCATGGTTTAAGTTCACGGTAGCGTAATGAGTATCGATCACTCTGGAAACCAATATGGGATCAGAAATGTATTGGTCTGATACATTGAGTCATCATCATACACTTTTGTAAAGAAATTAGGAAACCTAAATCAGTATCCTACCGATAAGGATCGGCCAATACGGCCGATCCAATCCAGATACCTAAAACCATGGGGTTACCCCTCCCCATTTGATTTTGTGGGAAATCAGAGGTTACAGTTATCTGGTTAGCAGGTGAAAGCTCGGCTCAACTCTGCTATCAATGTGCTTATATTAGTCTCCTTTAATTTGTTCTGCATGCCCGAAGCCCCCAAACACTCGATTGCTCCCACCCCACCCCTGGTGTTATATTGAATATTAGAGCAGTCAACGATAATGTTGTTATCGTACAAGCTTCAGAACATGCCATCAACTCGAGTTCATGATTTGTGGCCTAACAATCACAAATCATCAATCCAAACCACTGCAAAAAACAATTCTGATGTCGATATCAGAAATTCTTTTTTTTTTTTTCTTATTTCTTGATTGACAGTCCTTATCTTTAGCTGCGATGTCTTCTTCTGTTCTGAAGCGCCGTGGTATAATTGTTACTGCCAAGAACAGCTTTTATTGACCAGTCGTTATGAAATCATGAAATGGGAGGGATAATGGGATTGAAATGTTCCCCGTTCAACTATTTTGCCTACCGAACTCACAGCACAAGGCAGGGAAAGAAATCTTCTCCCACGGCAGGAGGTTCCTGCCGCTGATCCAAGGGCTGGGGATCAGTCGGCCCGCCTATCAATACATGAGGAGGTGGGCCGGCTGAAATCTCGCCCTTGGTAGGCGGCAGGTGGGCGGAAGAGGATTTTTTTGCCACAAGGCAGCCACGACCAAAATCAATCAGATTGAGACCGGTGTAGGGATCCAATAGGAAGGGGACACGTGGTTGATATCGTATATAATAATATTAAAATAAAAAAATCAAATTAAATCAACCACAAACCAAATACGAAGAAGAAGAAAACACCTTCTCCTCCTTTTCTCTCTACTCACTCATGAAAAACTAACTTTTACGTTCTCACCTAAATAAAGGAGGAATTCATGATACGGAGGGGAAGGCTTGGCCGCTTGAGTGAGAATTGATAGAAGTTGGAGGTGTAACATGCTGATCTTTTTGTGATAGCCCATAATCTAGATTCTAGAGTCTCTAAGATAGAGGGACATTGACTATTTAGCCCTTACCAACCCCAACCCCCCTCCCAAAAAGAAATAATAAAAAAAAGAAAGAAAAAAGAAGAAGTATCATGTGAAAAATGATGCCACCTACATACACAAATATAAACTATTTCATTTTTCTCTCTCGTAGTGTGAAAAATAATGTTGACTGGGCTTTACTCACTGTCGTCAACCAGTTTTTTTTTCCTCTCTCTCTCTCTCTCTCTCGTAGTGTGGGGAGGGAACCCAAAGTAACCCAAAAATTGGCTCGGATTGGTATATAGATCTAATGGGAAACTGACATGTATCTAATATTCATTAAAACAATATTAAAATAGGTTGGGATCAGAGATCGGTTACGTTAAAAACCAATACGAATAGGCCAGATCAGCCAATCCAATACCAATACTTTAAACCATTGTCTCTACTCTATTACCATCTCCAAAACAGAGCACCTTAACCACGACAAAAGCTGTGTTTGGTATATATTCTTGGAATGCATTCTAGTTCAAGACATTATGAGATGATATGCATTCTTGTTGTTGGATCCTAAAATACAATAAAAAGAATTCGGTCCATTCTGAAACGCACGATATTTTGCCATTCTGCATTTTGAGCCCAAAATAGAAATGTCTTGCTCTTTACTCCATTTTCATTCTATGATAAGAATGCATTCCAAGAATGTATACCAATCACAGGATGGACAAAATATAGAAAGGATTGATGTCTTAAATGCAAAGGTTCCACACAGCAGCCTTAAGACTCCCATCCAAAGATACACATAGACATACCGTTCATCAAGGGACTACATGAATCTCTACTACTTCCTTGTCTAAGAACTATGATCTTCCTTGTCTAAGAACTATGATTAACAGAAAAAACAATAAAGAAAATGACTACACTAGATAATAACAATTAATATAAGGGTATTAAACTGCGTTTCTTTATTGAAAACCATCCATGCAAACAACCAGAGCATAGCAAACTACAGGAAATTTTGCGTCTAAGCATGGATACTCAGCAAAATACAAACTTTGCACTCATATGGAAAAGTACCTTCCTCAAAAACACCACCAAATTTTGCTTAAGACTTCCCATGCCCTATCAAGGCAAGAAGCATTGCTTCATAATCCCCAGAGGTGTCGCCGCGTATTGCCTGATCCAGAGGGATGCTGTTCCTGCGTTGGTATTCCTCCTTTATCTTTTGCATGTCCACCTCAGCCCGGGTAGTAACAACTCTAGTGAGTGCCCACTCATCTGTTCCTATCTTGTTGATCGCCAACCTAAGAACCTTATCAAAATATTTTTCTGGAAAGGTCAAGCACTTCACAGTAGCTCTCAGAAGTGCAAGGAAATCATTCTTGGGATCCTTTTCCAAATCCTACAAACAAGAGACTCAAGGTCAGAATCCTAGAGGACGACAAATTACCATTCAAAAGGGCAAAAAGGTCACCTAACGATTAGAGATCCAATTTGACTTATAACATTGAATACGAATAGTTTTAAAATGATATAGCCATGTAAATGGCCAATCCTGGTTGTAGATGTCATTTTTAGGTGGTTCCAGTATAGAGATTCTCCTATACGAAAAAAAATCCAGTAGCATTACTGTAATTTCCAGACCTATTCATTTTTATTGCTATTCTGACCTAAACTCAAAAAGGACATTTTCTTAGAACTGGTTAGAAAACAACCATACCCATACCTTGTTTATAGCATTGCCAAATTCATTATTGTAGTGGTTGAAAGTGGCATTCAATTGTGCTTTGCTCCTTGTGGCCAGAATCCTGATGATCTCCTCATCATTGTAATCCTTGCCTTTGATCTTCTCACGGAATATCTTAGCCTCATGTTTTGCCAATGTCATGTTCACCTCTGGTCCCTCATAACGGTATGAGCTTACAAGAGGTACTAAAAGCTGTGATTAGATGAGAGTCAGTCGTTTAACCAGATGGCACAAACTTTTGAACATATGTGAAGGAAGGGGGAAAAATTCCGTAATAGAAGTAACTAGCTAGGTCATTCTCATAATACGAAGTGAAGAAAGGACAGTTGATGTTAGTCAACATAGATAACTGGGGTTAAGCAATTTAACAGACAATGAACTATCTTTATTAAACATTGATCCATGCATAAGAGTTTCCCTTAATAATGGTCAATTAGAAAAAATGCATTAGTCCTATAAATCATGATGTCACTGTTGAATGGAAACCTAAAAGAGTATTAGTATGTGGGATAATTTGTCCAAATCAGTATCATGCACAAAATTAAAAATCAAAATCCAAATGAAAATCTTTTATCTTTGTCAGAGAATATGATAGTCATTGATCCTTCAAAAAGATATTCTAGTTTTCAAACATAGACTGAAGAAATCCAGGGGTACAACACTTGATTGTTTGCTTCCTTACAAAATGTAAATTAAATTCACTCCATTCAACTTTGTCAAAGGTAAAAAGGGGCATGTTAAATGAGAAAGAGAATTTTTCTCCAAGCAAGACCAAGTTTATGCCATATTTAGAGGTATATGCAACCTAAGAAAGAAAGAAAAAACATAGATAAAACAATAAGGAAGTTCCTAGAGTCCCTGGTACACAACAAATTATAATGGCCAAGGGGAGGGTGGCTATACCTTGCGGAAGTCACCACTCGTATGATGAGCAACATCTTCTTCAAGGGATCTTTTAAAACGAGCATGATAGGCTTGCCTCACAAGAAGCAGTTCATGCGAGGACCTTGTACAAGCTATTTCCATAATGACCTGATTGCTTGAAGTCCACTTCTTGGTAGCTTCATTAGCTAAAAATGCATCACGTTCAGGAGGATCCAGTGCCCACAGCAGTACCGCTCTCTGTCCAAAACACTTACATTGGATTAGCACTAAACCTGATAAATCCTACCTTCCAATAAGAGGGGAAGGCCCTGTTTCTGAGTATTTAAATCAGGCATTATATCATTTAGCCAATTTAAAACCCCAAGATAACCAATATTACTAATCCTTTAATGAAACAATTGTGCGGCCACTAAAAAATTCTGGATTGAGAGCAATTTTAATATTAGAGCAAACAAATAAGTACGTTCAGAAAAAAAACTGACCTCAAAATCACTTGAGAGCTCTTTGTCCAGCGCTACGAGGAGATCTTCTCCATAAGTTTCAGCATAGGTTTGTCGGATCACCTTGCGCTGTGCTGCATTTCTGTGAGCTAAGATGGATATGATCAACGCCTCATTCGTTCCCCATCCTGTTTGAAATTGATCAAAGATTGCTCAACAACAGTCCATCTAAAACATAAAAACAGTACTTCCATACATGGAAATCAACCCATGTTCCACCAAATAAATCATTATGATACTCTAGCGTCACGATTTTGCAGAGAGCTTCAACACAGGAAGAACAAAAATATTCAACTGGATAAACAGAAGGCATGTCTAAAAAGAAATAAAAAAAAGTTATGGCCCGAGTTCTACAACTATATATCCATGACATTCCGTATAAAGCTGAAGCAGAGTAGCTTGAAATGGCCAATCTAAGCCACTAAATTTTTTTTTTGGAAAAAAATAAGAACAGATTTTCATCAACCATTGACTACACAGAGCAGCAAATTCTTTTTTCTTTTTTTGGGACAAGTAGAGAACACAAGAAGTTGAAAGTCCGCGAGAAACCCAGCCAAAATAGCAAAACAAACACTACAACACACCGGGTCTAGGCAACAGCATAATTAGGTCTAGCAAAGAGAAAGACGGGCACTAAGCAGTCGGCTGATTTTTTAGTGTTTCGAAGACAACTAGGGGTAGAGCTAAGACCTCCCATAGAATCCCTATTATACACATAGGGTGGTGCGGGAGAATGTCACTAATATCTTTCCCGTCCGAAAACTGTTCAGTGTTCACTATCCTTGGAATCACTATCAGAGGCCACCTCGATAGGACCTTCATCATGGTTTTCCCAATTGTCTCAATGGTGTACAAAACGAACATATTTTCTGATCACAATACTGTCCCTCTTCGACAGATGATTAAAGCCCATGCGGTCATCACCACCAAGACCAACAGAACCCTCTACACCACCCAAAGAAGGTTGAGAGGATGGGTGGTCATCCGATCAGCATCAATATCGGATGACGCAAATGAGATCATAAGCTCCGCTAATCTCCCACAAAACATTTGGTTTTCCAGATACTAATCTAATCCTCTGATTGAGATCTAGAAAAGCACAAGTGAATCAGGATCTGATGAACATGAACACAACTTTGCAAAAATGCAACTAAAAAAATAAAAAAAATACTTGGACCAGATCTTCACTTCACCACCAGAGACAAAATCTTAACAACATCAAAATAAAAAAAACACAAACATACTTCAAATGTAGAATGTGTTGCAAATGCGTCCAACACATTCTACATTTTTCAGATCCGCAACCAAAAAGCCAACTCTGCATCTATTCTTTCACAAATCCACACAAAAATATGTAAATCATTATCAATGGATGAAAATTCAAGTGCAAATGATTCAGGAACTGAATACGAAATTTAAAAAGAGTGAAAATTATAGCAGAGATAGAAATCCGGAAACCTGCAAAAGCTTTCCTGAGCTGCTCACAGTCTTGAGATGGGGAGGGAACCGATGCAGGAACCTGAAGAGTCGACATTGTTTTTTGCTCTCAACTGTAACTCTCCTGAAACGAAAACGGAAAACAACTCTCAACAGAAACACGAAAACACAGATTTAAGAGCTCGACAGAAGAGGGTCAACCGTAAAACGTGAGCACAAGGGTGTTTTCGACATTTCCTGTTTTCCTTTTGGAAATTACTCAATTAATAACCTACATGCATGACAGGTGGCATTCTTTATTTGGCCGCACCTCATTATTACTTAACCGTACGGTCTTTCCCATATATTGCATGGTCCGCTCGCCACATATTGTGCCAGAAAATGGATTTTGATTCGTTGATATGTGTCCTCATTTGAGGTCGAATCTTCCCTGCTAAGTTTTTTTCTTTTTTTTGGGTAATAAAAAATCCTTGGTGGTCCCACATGTCACATGAGGTTATGTGATACCTTATTGATTATTTCTATTTTTGGTGTGGAACTAGATAAAGTGGTGATCTTTATTTGCCTTTTTTGTTTAGTAAAATCTTCATTTTTTTTCTCTTAATTTTTTATATATTTATATATAATTCTTTTTTCGGAAAAAAAATTTGTGTATGAGCTTAAAATTAAAATTTGGCCCATGCATTTTCACAAAGGAGAGTGTGCACGACTAGGATCCTCTGTAGTGACTGCTAAGCGGCAATGAGATCTTGGCCGCTCATAATGCATCGGGACATATATCGATGCACTATGAGTGGTCAAAATCCTCACTGCCAAGCAGCAGTCATTACAGAGGATTTTATTCTTGGAGAATCCAAAGGGTAGGATTTGTTCATTTCAATGAGATACGATAGTTAATTTGCCCCCTCTTGTGTTTAGGGATGAAATACACAATCATACATGAAATTTTCCCTAAAAATTTTTAGGTAAGACCATACAGCTCTTAAAACTTCTAAATGAGATAAGGAGAAAGTTAGTTATCTAGCTATAGGGGTTGCAGTTTTACCCTGACGACCCGAACCCGCCCAGGCCCGCCCTGAACCCTGGCAGAGTTGAACCCGGCCCGAACCCTGACAGGGCTGGGTTAGGGTTTAATTTTGTACCAACCCTGGCTGGGTTAGGGTTGAACCCGACCCAACCCTGACCCTATATATATTTGAAAATATTTATATGCATATGTATTACCCTATATTTTTATATATAAAATTATATACCTAAAGCTAAACCTAAGTTACCCTAAATTATAAACTAAAAATCTTACGGTTTCAGAGGCTTTTCATTTTCTCTCGATCTCTCTCTCTCAAGAAGACGAAACCCTAAGAAGTAAGAAGACGGCGGCACCTTCATCTGATCATCTCTTCTCTTCTTCATCTCTTCTCTTCTTCATCTCTCTCTCTCAAAGACTCAAACAAAGCTCTAAGAGTTTACGGCTAAGAGTAGATGGCGGTAGACGGCGGCGCCTTCATCTCTTCTCTTCTTCACCTCTTCTCTCAATCTCCCTCTCTCAAACGAAACCCTAAGAGGGAACGGTGCTGAAGAAGAAGCTGAATGGAAGTCTACAGGGGAGACCAAGAAGGAGAAACAGTTGGTAATTTATTGCAAATTCCTAGTGTACTCCGCAATTATCTGATTCAAGTGCATGTTGCTTAGGCCTTCTATGTTTTGTTGTACAATTTTCCCTAGATAATGATATTTAACATGAAATTTTACTCTTATTTTTTTTTTAATGTCACTATTTGTTCTTTACGTTACAACAAATAGCAGAAATCCTATTAGAAGAATATTTTCCTTTTCAATATATTTTCATGGAGGCAAATGGAGCTTTAATGCTATGTGTTTCATAATTTCAGAAGCTTGATATGCGTAGCCTCAGTTGAGTTATGTTCATATATTTTCATGACTTCTGTTAATATCCATGTGGGAGAGAAGGGGCATGTGAAACCTGCTAATTTCTTGGATTCACATGAAAAGTTTCTTCATGGGGTTGCTACAAAAGGAGGAATTATTATATTATTAGGGTGAAATTTTTTTTTAACAAGAGTTCCATGTCTACAACAGATTTTGTGGTGTCCTCATCTAATTTCATTTGCCTCTCTGTTTTTAATGCTGGAGTTCAGTTGTCAAGTTATTCAATGCTATAAGTTGGTATCTTATATATATATATTTTTTCCAACTTTCTACTCTCCTCTCTAAAAGAAGATTGTGTTTTCTTTTCTGAAGTCTGTTGACCATATTTTACTCAACTGGCTAGTGTACTTATTTGGGGGATGCTATACAGATCATCAAGGCACAAAATGCTCGGCCCAACCCTGAATTAGGGTTAATCAGGGTTAACCCGACCCAACCCGGCCCTGTCAGGGTCAATCAGGGCAGGTTAGGATTAGGCCCAACCTTATCAGGGTCAGGGTTAGGGTTGTATTTTTTTTAACCCTGGCAGGGTTGGACAGGGTTAGGGTTCAGCTTAAATAATCAGGGTTGGGGTTAGGGTTTTGAAAAACTGGCGCAACCCGGCCCAGTTGCAGCCCTATCTAGCTATACTATACTCTGCCGTTTTAGGTAAGACCATACGTATCCAAATCCTCTCCTCCCAGAGGTTCGGGAGGAGAGGTGGCACCCCCTTGTCGGCTAGGATGGAGGGTTAGGATTCACCCGAGCTTCAGGTGTCAGCCATCTAACTGGATTGCCACCCCTCCTCCCGAACTTCTGGGAGGAGAGGATGTGGATCCAAGACCATACAACTCTTAAAACTTCTAAATTAGATACGGGAGATACGGGAGAAAGTTTTTTATCTAGTTGTACTGTCGTCTGACAGGAATGACCCCATGTGAGAGGGTGCAGGAGCATAATAGAAAAGAGACTTTGGCTTATAAGATATTGGGGAAAACCATCCCCACAACGTTAATGTGGGGATTCCTTTTCACCTTCTCATATCTGGTATTTTCTCTCTCCTCTTTGACCTTGTGGGCTTCCATGGTGATACAATTTCTCATGTCTGAAGTAATGAGAAAGTTCTTCTTTTTCTCGTTAATGATTAGTTGTATCCAATTGTATGTGATGACTGAATTCTTAAGAGAATATGAAGCCAGAAATAACTCATCCGTTAAGGATCGAACCATCTAGTATGTAGATCAGAGCCTTATTCAATAGGAAAAAATCATCTCATGTTAGCCTATTTCTTTAGCCATGATCACAAGACTGGAATCACTCAGTGCATACAAGAGCGCCAGGAGAGGATTTACTAAGGGTGTTAGACAGTGCGGTTTCAGTTTAATGGTGCGGTTTGGTTTCGATTCGTTGTGTAATGAGTAAAACCAAATCGAACCATTTATTAAACAGTCTCAAAATGCTTACCAAAATCGATTATTAATTGGTTTCGATATTTCAATTTTTAAACCGTTTCGTTGCCAGGAGGGAGAGGAAAAGAGTTAAGAAAAAAGTAGAGGGAAAGCCAAAGATCTCACACCCCAATTCTGAACCAACCAGAATGGTGTGAGTGAACCGTCACTGAACCAACGATTCACACCAGGATCTCGAATAGACCGTGTCCACTCATACAAACCATTGCACAAAATCACAATCAGAATATAAATAGTACAGCGGAAGTCTTTAAATAAACGAACTGAAAATCTATTGATAAATTTAAATAAAATATCCAATTATTCAAATTCATACATAAAATATAATATCCTTACATCTATTTAAACCAACTGAAAATAACTGAAAATAAATAAAAGTCAAATCAAAGGTACACGCAGAAAGGGCACTCGCATGAAGCGTTATGCTCGTCCTCTCCTGCTGGTACATCCAAAGCAGCAATGCCACCATACGCCGGAGCGTTCACGTAGTCGTCCACCGAGTAACCTGCATCAACATCTAAAAACAATGTATATACAAAGGGTGAACTCACAACTTAGCTCAGTAAGACAATCAGACAGTTTCACAATATTATGCATGAGTAACAATCATTTTATGTTGTGGTCTGGTTTAAGTTTGCAATGTGCTATAGAAAGGTTTGGTGGCACCCGCACCTCTATACACGAGTGTGTGGCACCGCATAGTAGATCACACCACCACCGGCCCACATGCACCCATCATGAAATAGAGATAGAGCTAAGGTATCCCCATACCTCCCCTGATACCCTACCCATACCAGTACCTAAGCCCCTATTGGCCAGGGCTCGTAAACTGGGCTCGCAACTAACCAAATCCTATATGTCATCAATGTAGGCTCTATCCCAGCACAGCCGTCTACGGCATAGAGATAGAGCTAGAGTGTGCAGGCCGGGCTGGAGACCAAAATACCTCACCTCCCCCTGATACTCTATCCGCAACTAACACACTAGGATAGAACAATACGCAGGTAAACCCTATCCCAACATAACTCCTTACGGCATAGAGATAGAGCTAAAGCATCATGGACAAGCCAGCGTTGGCATCGGAGACCACAGTGCCACATAACCATGGTCAGGCCAACATCAACATCGGAGACCACCGTACCACGACCTTTCCCTGATGCCCCACCCGTACCAAGCATGTTAAAATAGAATACTACAAAAGTGTCAGTGTGAGGAATGATCCTAGGCATCACTCACCAACGAAAACAATCACATACCTAACAATCACTTCCTATCAATGCATGAACAATAATAATAACTGAAAGTAAAGGATGCCATGTGAATATGCATAAACATCACATCATATATATTCATGTTATTAACAACGATTTACTATCAATTAATTATTAGGGTTTAGGTCAGATTCCCTTACCTGACGCTCGTTTGATAGCTTGCTCCACGTCGCAAGATCCAAACGTGTTATCACAAAGTCCTACATAATATTAGGGTTTCATTAGACTAGTTTCTTAGGGTTTCACGTTGGTCGAAAAACCAACGAGGTTACAAAAATACACTCACAGAGCTGATCGGTGGCATGTACCGGTCGCAGCTCTATGGGGAAGACTGGCGACCGGTATGGTCAGCCGGTCCCCACAGGCTAGCCCCCCGGAAGGTACCGGTGGCAACATACCGGTCACACAGGGTGCAACCTGTAAGACCCGCACTCTGAAAACCCGGTCTAACCTTGGTTTTGTGTCGTGACAGGTCTTCCGATCATCACCGAGCGACGGGGGAAGCGGATAACAAACGGTACAAATCGGACCGAAGTCGACCAATTATACCTGATTTTAGGTATACCGGTCGATGGTACGGTCTTGGTACCGGTCGACCGTATGGCCTGCCGGCTATGTGCGGGGAATTTGAAAATTGGTCTCTCGGGTCCCCTTTCTGATTTGAATCCTAGTAGGGTTACTAAACCCTATTTTTAGCCTATAAATACACCCTTAAACCCCTCAAATCCTTTCCATTGTCTCTCACAAACCCTAGAGAAGAGAAAGAGCTTGGAAAGGAGAAGGAGCTAGGAAGAAGAAAGAGGTGTCGTCGTTCTGGTTCGACGAAGCTCACGCTCCACTCACGGTAAGTGTTTGAATCCATCTTCTTACCCTATGTTAGTTGTGGGTGGATCAATACCATGCAAAGTAGGTATTGATCTAAAACCCTAAATTGGCCAATAAACCCTAAGTTGCCGTCAAACCCTAGATTCGAGTTTCGAGATGATATTCATCGAAACGAGACTTGAATGAGTTGGGGATAGCTCTAACTCAAAGCCTAAACTTAGAATGGATAGGAGAAACCACGAAAATCCATGGAGGATGATCGACGGCGGTCGAAGAACCCATGTATGGTCTTCGGGAGACATACCGGTCGCTATCGGTTGCAATGTGCGGCCGGTATGTTGCGGCCGCCCTCTCGGGAGGTTGTTTGTGGGGACCGGTGACCATACCGGTCGCCGGTCTTTCCCACAGGCTGCGGCCGGTATGCCACCGGTCGGCTCGTGAGGGTATTTTGTGATCTCTTTGGTTTCGACCAACGTGAAACCTAAACAATATGTTCTAATGAAACCCTAATATTATGTAGGGCTTTGTGACTTGTCGTTTTGGTCTTGTGACGTGGAGCAAGTATCGGCAGCGTCGGGTAAGAGAATCTGACCTAAACCTAATAATTAATGGGCGATAAATCGTTGTTAATCATTGAATATCTATGATGTGATGTTTGTGCATATTCACATGCCATCCTTTCTTTCGGTTATTATTATTGTTCATGATCATAGGATGTGATTGTTAGGCTGTGATTGTTTTCGTTGGTGTGTGGAGTGGGGCATGGGCACGGGTCGTCTTCCGCACCTTTTTGTAGTATTCTATCTTACATGCTTGGTGCGGGTGGGGTATCGGGGAAGATCGTGGTACGGTGGTCTCGTATTGATATTGTCCGCCATCGTTGTGTGGTGCTTGAGGATTAGTCGGTGGCTTGTCCACGATGCTTTGCTCTATCTCTTGCCGTAGGGAGTTATGTTGGGATAGGGTCTGCTGCGTTTGTTTCTATCCTAGTGGGTTAGTTGCGGATAGGGTGTCGGGGAGGTGAGGTTTGGTGGTCTCGGCCCGGCCTGCCGCTCTGCTCTATCTCTATGCCGTGAGGCGGCTATCTTTGGGATAGAGCATACATTGTTGACATATAGGTTGGTTAGTTGCGAGCCCGGTTTGCGGCCCTGGCCGTGGGGCTTAGGTGCTGGTATGGGTGGTATCAAGGGAGGTGCGGGTATACCTTAGCTCTATCTCTATTCCATGTGGGTGCATGTGGGTTGGTGGTAGTGTGATTGCGTGCGCGCCACACACTAGTGTATAGAGGTGCGGGGCCACCAACCTTTCTATAGCACATTGCAAACTTATACCGGACCCCGGCATAAAAATGATTGTTCTCATGCATAATCTTGTGAAGCGTCGGTTCCTTCGAGGCGTGTTGTGGCTCACCCTTTGTGCACATTTTGTTTTAGATCCGGATGCGGGTTATCTTGTGGGCGGTTACGTCGCCTCCGGCGTATGGTGGTCTTTGCGGCGTTGGGCGTCTGGGCGGGGCGGGGCGAGCATGGCTTCATGCGAGTGCCCTTCTGCGTGTACACTGATTTGTTTTATTTATTTATTTCGGTTATTTTTGTTTGTTATTAAGAGATGTAAAAGATTATTATTTTATCTTTGAATTTGAATAATGGGATATTTATTTAAATTATCAATAGATACTCGGTTCATTCTATTTAAAGTCTTCATTTGTATATTTATATTCGATTGTGGTTATGTGTAATTGGTTTGTATGGGTGGACCGGCCTGTTCGAGATCTGGTGTGACCGTTGGTTAAATGACGGTTCCTCCACCGTTCGTTGGTCGGGGTGGGGTGTGACAGCCGGTATAGTCGACCGGTATGTCTCCGAAAGACCATATTTTGGGTTTTTCGACTACCGTCGATCAATCTCCATGGATTTCCAAGGTTTCTCCTATCCATTCTAAATCTGAGCTTTGAGTTAGAGTTATCTCCAACTCATTCAAGTCTAGTTTCGATGATAATCATCCTAGAACTCGAATCTAGGGTTTGACGGTAATTTAGGGTTTAATGTCCAATTAGGGTTTTAGATCAATACCTACTTTGCCTGGTATTGATCCAACCATACAACTATCCTAGAGTCATATAGTAAGAAGATTGATTAAAACACTTACCGTCGACTGGCGTAAGGTGAGCGTCGTCGAACGGCTATGGCGGCACTTCCTTCTTCTTCCTAGCTTCTTCTCCTTTCCAACCTCCTTCTCCTCTTTAGGGTTTGTGAGAAATAATGGAAAAGATTTGAGGAGGTTTAGAGGTGTTTATATAGGCTAGGATTAGGGTTTAGTAACCCTATTAGGATTAGGAAGGTCCAGGTATTAGGGTTTAGAAAAGTGGGACCCGCAGAGATCAAATTCCAGATCTTCGTAGTCACTGCGCAGAGCTGACCGGTCGACCGATACTAAGACCGGTACCATCGACCGGTCAACCTAAAATGACACTTATTTGACCGTCTTTGATCCAATTTCGTACCTGTTTGTCATCCGCGTCTGGCCCGGTGATGATCGAAAAACCTGCTACGACATGAAATCAAGGTTTAGACCGGGTTTATGGAGTGCGGGTCTTACAAAAGAAATCATTGATTAATCTTAATCATATATGAATGTGGACTTATAATTAAGGATGTCAAAACTGGGCCCGGCCCGGTAGCACGGACCGAGCCAACCCGATATAACCCGAACCCAGTCTAAACCGAGCCTTAATGGACAGGTTTTGGTCTGAGCTTGTAAAGCCCGACATCGTTTCAGCCCAAATCGAAACCAAATCGAACCGGTCCGTTAAGAAACCTGAATTAACTCAAATCGATAAAACCCAATCCGAACATCGGTAAGGTCCGTTTCGGACCCAATTTTTTAATTTTAATGGTTTTAAATTTTAATAGATTGTGTTACATTATTAGAGTTCACTTCATGATCTAAAAAATTATGTGAATCTATAGTTGAAAAGATTATGCTAATTATTATAGTTTATTAAATTACATACATATGGAAGGAATAATGCTAATTTTATAGATAGAAATAATAAAATAGGCTATATATTTTACATATAAAAGGGGCCCGATAAGCCCAATAAGCTCGATCTTGACCGAACCAATCGGAAATCACCTCAATAAATCCAGCCCGATAACAAACCGACACCGGACCAGCCCATTAGTTATTGTGTCTAGCGTAGCCCACCCCAGCCCGAATTCTTAATGGACATGTTTTGGGCTGGCTTATAAAACCCGACACCGGTTTAACCCGGACCGAAATCGGCCCAGACCGGCCCGTTGACACCCTTACTTATAATTTAAAAGTATGTCATGTGAAAAGCATTAAAATATAACTTGATTCTACTAATATAGACATTTAGCACTAAGGGACTAAAGTAAAAGTTTAGTCAGTTTTAATGGTTCCAAATAGTCGATTTAAACGGTTTCATTCTTGAAATCATAATCGAACCGTTTAACTAAACCGTTTCATTTTTTAAATCAGAACCGATCCGTTTAATAATCAATTTTATGATTTTGATTTAAACGGTTCGATTCGATTTCGGTACACAGTTTGATTTCATTTTTGACACCCTTAGGATTTACACCTTACCCATTAAGCCAATAATGAGTTTAAGGGCCTGTTTGATAAAACTTCTGCTTCTGGATTCTATGGAT
Organism: Protea cynaroides; assembly: GCA_028583415.1. Lineage (NCBI taxonomy): Eukaryota > Viridiplantae > Streptophyta > Magnoliopsida > Proteales > Proteaceae > Protea > Protea cynaroides. The sequence goes on along the minus strand of CM053276.1, from coordinate 11,714,587 downwards.
TCTAGCTCATAGGGAGTCATTTTGGAGTAGAAGCGTGTTTGATAAGTCTGGTTGGATTCCAACTCTCACAGAGTGAACCGGATTCAGAATGGCTCCAGAATCCAAAATTTTAGAGTCATAAATACTTGCTCCAAGCTGTTGAATCAATTTTTTAAGAGAAAGAAAGAGTCGACTCTCACATGACTCTCACATGACAACCATCACCACCACCACCACCATCGCCACCACAACCACCACTACCGCCACCAGCCACCACCCACCACCATCGACCACTCACCACCACCACTGCCGTCGCCACCACCCAAGACCCACTTCCACCATCGCCATCACCACCACTACTGCCACCGCTGCCACCACCACTGCCGCCACCACCACCACCATCGCCACCACCACCACTGCCACCACCATTGCTGTTACCACCATCACCGCCACCACCACCACTGCTATCACCACCACCACCACCACCACCACCATTACCACCACCGCCGCCACCACCACTACCCACCACCCACCACCCACCACCCACCACCACCATCACTACCACCACCGCCACCACCCACCAACACCACCACTACCATGACTGTGTTTTCTAGACTTTGATTGGGAGGATAGTGTGTTATCAAACATGTTTCTAATCCAAAGATGCTTTGAAATCCATTTTATAATTACGTTATCAAACAAGTTTCTATTCCAAAATAATCTTGGAGTAGCCTGGAGTAGAATCAAATTTGAACCAGGATCCAGAATCCAGAAGCAAAAGTTTTATCAAACGGGTCCTAAGGGGCTGTTTGACAAAAATTCAATTCTAAGATTCTTAATTCTGGTTCAAATTCTACTTCAACTTCAAAAGGATTCAAGAGTATATAGGAGTAGAAACATGTTTGTTAACCTAATTTAGTCATGAATTCCAGAATAATATTGGTGGGTGGTGGATGGTGGCACTAGTAGTGAGTGATGATGGTTGGTGACGGTGGTGGTGGGTGGGAGGTGGTGGCGAAGGGTAGCGGTGACGGGGGGTGGTGGTGGTGGCGGTGGTGGTGGCGATGGTAGGTGGCTGGTGGTGGTGGCGATGGTAGGTGGCAGTGGGTGGTGGTGGCGGTGGTTGGTGGCTGGTGGTGGTGGCGATGGTAGGTAGTGGTGGGTGGTGGTTGAGGACTATGGTGGTGGTGGTGGTGGGTAGTGGTGGCGGTGTTGGTTGGTGGCTGGTGGGTTGAGGTGGTGGCAGTAGTGGTAGTTGGTGGTAGTAGTGGTGTAGAGTGGTTTTTTTTTACTCCAAAATTGTGTTCTGAAGTCGAAAAGCATCCATTTGATGCTCCAAAAAATTGGATTCTAGAACTCATTTGGAGCCGGTTCACTCATGGATTCTCTAGAAGTCCGAACCGAATTGCTAAACAGGATTCTACTCCATTTATGTTCTAGAAATCAAAATCCAACTTCTGAAGTGTTATCAAACACCCTCTATGAAGATAAGGGTTTCTTGCGTGGCTGGCACACTATGTACCACCACGGAAAATTTTAAAATATATATATTTTTTTTATTTGAAGAGAAAGAAAATATTAATAAAACATATTTAAAAAGCCATATGGTGAATCGTCAATTTACAAAAATATGTAGTTGATTAACTTCTTCAAAAAAATTTTGAGAAAGGATAAAAATGATTGTAATTTCCAAATTGCATTTTGAGACTAACTATTCGACCAAACCAAGTTTAAAAGTCTCCAATCACAAATTTACGCATGGTCAAATCAATCGGTCAAATTGGTCAAAAGTATTTCTTCTAATTCATGCAATAATTTTTCCAATTTTTTCTTTAAGCTCTGTTTATTTTGATGTAGATTTTATGTGTAACATTTTATATGTAGAAAAAATTTCAATGTTTGTTTCCAGTAGGTAAAAGAAAAACGAAATTCCTTTTCCATCCCCTTAAAAATTATAATATTTTACCTCTTGGAAATAAACATTAATTATATATATAAAAAAAAAAAAAAAAAAAAAAAAAAAAAAAAAAAAAAAAAAAAAAAAAAAAAAAAAAAAAAATATATTTTTTTTTTATATATATATATATATATAATGTTACCCGTGAAATTTTACATCAAAACAAACGGAGCTTTAGGAACCATAAGGGTTTCGAAATAAAGGGGGAAGTCATTTTAACAAAAGAGTAAAATATAAAATTTTTGTGATTTTAATTATGTAACTAATTACAATTTTACTAGTATGGTCCTAAAACACTTAAAATGGAATTTTCATGTTTCTATTTAAACTAGGGAATTTGATTGAAAAATATAGTAACAATAATGAATTACTATTTTTATAATGATTTTAGAAAGTTTCCATCTATTTATTAATTTGTTTTATTTCCTTTTCTTTTTTTTTTGGATATTGATGGCATGAATTTGTTTTATTTTTAAAAGGCTTTTTCATTCTTATTTCTCGATCCAATTTTTTTTTTTTTTAAAGTAGTTGTAACCAAGGATTCAAATTTTGGTTTCGTGCTTGGTTTCAGCCAAGCCAAAAACCAAAATTTCATCGAAACTAAGTAAAAAAAAATTTTCAGATTTCAAACTTGGTTTCGGTGGTAAAAAAAAAAATTTGAGTCCAATTTTTTTTTCTGTAATGTAATTTTAACTTTTTGAACATATCCATTGAATCATTTACCAAAAAAAAATTATAAATGGTATTTCTATGTCTACATCATATCATGCTAACGTAAGTAATGAGTGAGAATGATAGTAAATTAGAAACAAAGTAACAAACTAATGTTATATAACTTATATTTTATTACAACATTTCAAAACATTCTTTAATTATTAATTACATAGAATTAGAAAATCCACTCAAATCACGATGAATTTCGTAATGCATTTAATCCCCGAGGCTAAAACCATTGTTGTTGCCAATAAAAGTTCTCTCATTTCATCACATATGCATCTCATTCATAGACTTTACATACAGATTTATAAGAAAAAAATAGTTTAGGAAAAAAATAGTTACTTTTTTGCTTCAAATCTTAAAAAACCTTAATGAAATGAAGTTTAATGCACTTTGGAGTGTGAAAAAATAATGGAAGATGAGAAGAAGAAAAAAAGGAAGAAACGAAAAAATTTTGGAAGAGAATCAAATTGCACCGAAATTTAGTCGAAATTAGTCTCTTTGGGTCGAACAGATTTATAAGAAAAGAATAGTTTAGGGAAGAAATGGTTATTTTTTTGCTTCAAATCTTAAAAGCCTTAATGAAATGAAGTTTAATGCACCTTGGAGTGTGAAAAATAAATGGAAGATGAGAAGAAAAAGAATAAAAAAAAAGGAAGAAACGAAAAAATTTTGGAAGAGAATCAAATTGCACCTAAATTTGGTCTAAATTAGCCTCTTTGGGTCGAAATATGGTTGAAATCAATCGAAATCTACCAAAACCGACTGAAATCTACCGAAATCGATCGAAATTTACCAAAATACGAGACTATTTGGTTTCAACTTGTAGTTTCATTTTGGTTTGGCCAAAAACCGAACCATTTTGGCCAAAATCAAAATTTTCAACCAAAATTTGGAACTATGGTTGTAACCATCTTCATGTTGATCAAATTAAGCAAAAGGATAATCTTTGAGCTAAATATGAAATGTTTTGGAGTTAGTTTATAGTCATATGATAACATGTGCTATAATGATTACAAAAGTTTCTTTATTAAGCTTATCTCCGAATGAGTCGGATTTTAAATGGTTCAATTTCCCCTCTTTTGTAAGTTGGTACATATGGTTCTCCAAAAGTGATCCAATGTTCAATAGGATTAATTTTCCACCTAGTGAGTTTATTCAAAAAACAAGGAAATCATACATCATCAGCATCAGCATCAACACTGCTGCAATTAGGCACCAGCATTTGTCATTGGTTCCTTAGTGCATGATATTATGTTTAATTATTTCTTTTGATTTGAACTTCTGCTCCTTCAGTCATATGCCTTGCAAAGAAGGTCCTGTCCATTTCGTGTTAGACAGATTGGTCGATTTCCATTACTTGGCTATTGCATTTGTGTGAGGTGAAAGCCTTGGGCTTGTACGTGTATTCTATTTTTACCTCAATAAATTTATCTTCAATTAAAAAAATTATATAACTCGAAAAATGAAAATTATGTAATTTTATGTGTCATGTTATTTCCATCTTTTACAAATGAAGAGGAAAGAGAATGGAAATAAAACTTTCAGACTTTATAAGGAAACTTTTGTAATCATTACGGCACATGTTATCACATGACTATAACTCTAATACACTCCCCATATATATATATATATATATATATATATATATATATATATAGGAGTATAAAATAATATAGAACATGAAAATGTCTAATGTTGGGGCCAACCCAATTTGGCCTTGAGCCTGGTGGGCTGGTCCTGGGCTGAGAAAATCCCACCCCAAACCTTAGGCCATGCTGGGCTTTGAGATTTAAGTTACCCCAGACCAATTTCATCCCCAGGTCTTTACAGTCCAATCTGATGCTAACTGGTTCGGCCTGTCTGGTTTTGGTTTCAGAAAACATTTTTTTTTTTTATTAGTAAGTACCACTTTGTTCACATTCACTGCCCATATTTTGATCCAATTGTTGGATTTTTTTTTTTTTTTTTTTTTTTGAAATAGAAAGTCAGGAATTTATGGACGCATCGACGCAAAAAATTGCGAAACAATCCCTGGAAAGAAAAGAAGAAGAAAGAAGAGCCCATTTAGCAATATGATGAACACAAACATTTTTTTCCTCTATGAACATGAACAAAAGAGCAAAAAACAAAATTTGAAGCCAACTGCTAGATGTCGAGAACAACAGAGATGGTCTCCAACGAAGGTAATGAAACAAAGAGCTGCAATCCGAAAAACAATAGATCTTCTCAACACCCAACTGTAAAGCTGAATGGAAGGCCAACCGAAGTGCAAGGGCTTCACCCGACAACAGGAGAAAAAGAAGCCATTACTTCCGACCCCTTATGTCACCTGAAGTTGAAAGTTGAAAGTCAAGATGTAACCAGTTCACTAGATGCCAAAGTTAAATTCGCCCATTATAAGTATTAAGTGGCAAGTTCGAAAGACCTGCATATGCATGTTCTCTGTCTTTATGGGATTCTATCACCATCAATGTGGTATGGAATTCATTGAATATGAAGGATGATAAGATATCAGAGAGAATACAATACATGCAATGAACTATTTTTTTAAATGACTTCTCCATTTAATCTCCAATTATTTAATAAAAAATTCAAAATAAATGAATACAAGCAAAACTTGACATCATTGTCTACATCCATCCTGCTTCACCTTATATAGAATCCAAGATGGCTCAAATCATTGGAAATTCACCTTATATGAGCATAGGACAAGGCACATGGGCCCCACTTTAGTATGCTCATGGTAATGGGCCCCATTTAGATCTTGGTCTTCACTTACCCAACGAAGCATGCATCAGAATTTTGTTATTTTGGTAACCTCATTTAAATTGAAATCAAAGAACCCAAATGTGGCATGGAGCATGGTCCATGGATGATATTGATTACATTATGTGAGTATATGGGTGTTGTTGTTGGTCAACAAATGAATTCCAATCCATGACATACATTAAACATATGATGCATCGAGTGTCGCTGGCATATGAATCACGCATGGTCAGACCGATTCAAATCAGTAAGTTGGTAAAAGCTACTACGAATCAGTCATAAAATACCCTAGGATCCAATCCGGATTGCTTGAACTTTATTACTCTCAATGCATTTTTTGAACGGATTCTAAGTCAAGAACACATTCTGAAATGACAAAAACAGTGTTCGATATACGTTGATCATCAAATGTGTTGAAAGAACATGATCTTTTTTGAAATGTGTTTTTTCCCATTATGCATTTTGAACCCATAATGGAAATGCCAAGCACTTTCACCCATATTCTAATTTTATAGTAAAAATACATTCCAACAATGCATACCAAAGACAGCATATATTAATAAAACGAAATGATTCATGATGATGTTGGAAATCATGCATCGACCTCGATAGTCAGACGACCTGTAAAATAAAAGAGAAGTAGGCAGGAGGATGCATTCTAAACCTGGGGGTGGCTTCGATGCCTTCGATGCCTAAATTAGTATAAATGCAAACAGTCTTAGAACTCAAACTATTGAGGTTACCAAGTTATGAGAAAAGGGTTTTGTGGACAGAAAACAATTCGTATTTCAAAGGTGGTTAAAAGTGAAGTAGATGAACTTGCAAGGGTTGCCCATTATTTATGGAGTGAGGATACGAGCCGAGTATGGCAAGTGCAGATTGGTCTCCTATCAAACCGCCCTCCTTAGTCAGTGGTCTATTTGAAGCAAGATTCATCGAGCGCTACAAAATAAGATCTTCCAAACTAGACATAGTAAGATATGTCGAGTTATATATGATAAGGGTAGATTCTTACCTTCTGGGAAATATGCGGGACATCGGAGTCATCCCCTCTTGAATTAGTTGGCCGACAACTAGAGTCCCATGATTGAACAGCTGGTCGTCTCTTAAGATATTGCCATGTGGCTGCTTGCTATAGGTAGATAGATTACATACTCATCAATTCATATATATAAATTTATATGTGATTGAATATTAGAGAATTGGATGAGAATCTGATTGGCTCTAATGGGTATTCATGCAATGCCACGAATCATCTCTAGTCACTTGAAAGTGTGGTAAAAATATGTAAGTTCAAGGATAAATGGAGTTTGCTTTAGGACATAATAAAATATAATGATTACTAAAATTATTTGAAATTATAAAAAAAAAAAAAAATAAGCAAAAGATTTCACATGTGGTTGTGTATGTGTATAATCGTATTTGGAGCCTTTTGGTTGACATACAAGTACCCCTTTATAATACCAAAATTGTTGCGTAAGATGTACGGCCGTTTGAACATCCACCAAATATTTTATTTTTGTTAGATCACAATAGATGCATGTATAGATAGAAAAGACCAAATTGCATGGATTGCAAAACTTGTTACGTAATGATCGTCTAATATATTAAAATCTTTGAATGAATAATCTAATGTGTTGAAATGCTACATCAACCTTTCTTAAGACCCAAAATAGATGACACATAGAATATTAAAAATAAATGATAATATGTATCAATAATATTATCTAAGATTATGTTTAGATGTCAATATAAAATAAAATATTTTAAATGAAAGAGAGCGATGGATACATAAATGTTCATTGTCTTATTATGTTTAATTTTTTAAATGGATGAAAAAAAAGGTCTCATCATTGTTTTTGTTTTATTATATTTTTTTTATTTTTTAACATTTAATAAAATAAAATAAAATAAAAACAAAAAATAAAAGAATTCTAAAAATGAGAAAACCAATAGTGGAAGTAAATGAAAAGACCTGTTCTTAGAGTTATGGAATAAAAGCTTAAATGGAAACGTGAGATGAATCACCTAGCGAACCGCAACAAGACAAATAACCATTTTTTTTAAAAAAAAAAATTGGGTTGAAACAACAAAAAGACAAATAAAAGATTTTGATCACCATTTTCCATGACTTTGGAAACGCACAAATTGAGAAGCATGCCTTTAATTGATTATTTAAAAAATAATTAAAAGTAGCTTATAGCCTTAAAATTTTCACCCTCCGTCACACCGGCATGTTTGTATAAAAACAATATGTTTACCCAAAAAGCATGCTATTAATTAATTTATTATTATTTTTTTTTTTTTGGATAATGGGCTCTACCTATAAAAAAACAAATAAATAAATAAAAACAATATAAAAAATACTTAGTTTAAATAAAATAGTTTTTTTTGGTAAAATATTTAAATAAATGGTTCGAGAAGCTTCTACACGCCATTAGTGTATATCAACAAAGAAAATAGAAATACAAGAAGAGTTGGTAATGGACTCATTGAAAGAACCCAAAATTTAAGAAAAAGAATAAAAAATAAATAAGAAATATGTAAAGGGAGTATAAATCTACGAACAATGTATATCTACTCTCTCCTAAACGGATCCAGTCCAATGAACTTGTCAATGGTATGTTCAAATGTACCTTGACCGTTTTTTATTATTCAAAACAAATCTTGACCATAGTTGTTAAATTCGGTGAACAAGCATGAAGGAATAAGAAGATATTGAGTGAATAAAATATTGCTAAGATCATGTATGGTTCTAGATATCGGTATTGGGATTAGGATTGATCTAGTACTGATATGATTTCAATTTGGATTGGTCAGTGTTACTCAAATTTCGGAACCAGCCCTTGGCTAAGGTGGCGTGTCAATCGGATTATAGCAATGTGATGCAACATTTCTTCGGACTAACTAAAAAGGACTTACGTAAGGGAGTTGCAGGGTCAGACGCGTTGATCTATGGCCAATTTCCGAATAAGAAATTCTGCTATGACCGGGGCGAGGCTAAGTCGGCCAAATCGATGCAATGTGTGTGGGCTCTTACGCTGTGCATCCTTTGGGAGATCCTATTTGCTACGGGGGGTGAGTCTATTGATCTCAGCCTTACCTCGTGACTTTCGCAGCTGATTGAGGGTAAGACACGATTGTCCCCATGGTGTTGGCCGAGCTCTTCTTCAGGCTCTCTGCGTGTGTTGACATGGGTAGACGTACATTACTCGGATGTCCATCTCTACTGTAGGATCTTTTTTAGATTGATCTAAAAGTGATATAGCAATTTTTTTTTTTTAACCCTATTGGCAATGGTCCAGTAAAGGTGTCAATGGACCAATCCGGACTAAATCAGCATCAAGTTTCATAGGACCTAACTGAAATATGTCCATTAAAAGGTTCAGACTGAGTGGGTTGTACTGTGCACATAAATTAACAGGTCGATTCAATGTCGGTTTGTTATCAGATTAACTTCAGACCAGTTCGTTTTCAGGTTTATTATTGACTCGATAAGGGATGTCATGTTACTTTAAGCTTCTTTTGGTATAGTTTACATTTACGTTTATAAGTTATTTATGATAAATCGTTTATTAGAATAAATTATGAATCATATATAATAATCATGTACTATCATTAGACATAAAAAAGTAATAATAGACAATAATGATAAACACCTTCTAAACCATTTGTAGATTTTAGATTATATCAATTTAATTTAAGTATCATAAATCATACCAAACAACTACATATGCCAAAAAGAGATTTAATGTTGATAGGGTTAACCATCATATGTCGAAATCCTTCACATTCAATTTAATTTGGATTATGTACCCCAAAAAAAAAAATGATTAAGATGACGTTTGGTTCAAACTCGATCGATTTATTTAACGGTTTGATTTCCGATTAGTCCAAATCGGGAAAAAAAAATATTATAACAAGATAACCTGAATCATGTCCACTATTAATTTTCAATTCTTTCTTTTTAAATTCAGTAAACATTAAAAAAATTTAAAAAGACAAAGCAGGCGGAACTATATGACGCCATGAGCGCTCTCCACCACCAGTTTAAATAACGAGTGGTTCCTTGACACATGTCACTCTCAGAACAAAGTAGAGTTACGTGGACCAATAATATTTTAGGAACTGATTGGATCTCATCTCGCTCTCTCGTCCACAAATTTCGATTTAGAGGTCTCCAGTCCTCTCAATGCCGCCACTGTTTACGATCTCATTTGCCACGTGGCAAACGGCGCCATGATCCTCTTGTATATTAAAGGAACTAGAACATAATTAAATTAAAATTTTACATCATTCGATGATTCCAGACGATCAGAGGATCCAGATCCTGTCTCCGACTATTTCAAATTAGGGTAAGCAGCTTTCATTTTCCAGTTTTTCTGGTTGCTCTTCAGCTCTGTTACTGGTTTCTCGGCATCTTGAGCTGTGGACAATCTTCAAAGTTGGATTTTCGTGAAAGTGGAGCAGAGGGAGCTTCGTTGATCCAAGTTCTTGCTACTTGAAGGATTTCAATTTAGCTCTGTGATTGGATGAACTGACGGAAAAGATAATCCCTTATTTTTCGGTGAGAAATATGAGATCAGATCAAACGGCTATGTATATCTTGAGGGCTGGTTAGAGGATCTCGAAGTGATGATAGACTGGAGCATCTGTGAGGTAGGAATTTTATTTGTTTGATCTATATTTAATTTTCACTCTATATTGTTGTGTAGTTTTAGGTCCAATGGCTTTTGAGGCGTTAGTGTTCTTCTGATTCTTTCACTGATTGTGACTTATGGGAGGCCTGAATTGGAAGAAAACCGTCTTTTACGAGTATTACACTTATCCTTGCGAGAATAGCTTACATGCGAAGTAGTATTAAGTGAAAATAGCTTTGATGTGAAGTAATAGTTTGTTGTCGATATCCTGGTCGTCACTATCTCCTCAGGCTGTCTGTTTGAGCATGTTGTACTGTACATAATCACCTTATTCGTTTACGAAATGATCAATTAAGTAGATTTTAGCCTCCCGCTCCCAGTATCTGTTTCCTAACTTTCTAAGCTCCTTGCAAGTTATAAGACATACAAAATTAAAATTGCTTAAAACACATGCTAGGTTCTTTTTTTTTTTTTTTTTTTTTTTTCAAACCTCATATGTCCATGAGCCGATATCTATTAACGGCCTATCATGCATGTGCAAATGGAAACCCATAACTGCTTATTAGCCAACATGGAATTGATCACTGTCCTGTCCTGCCTTGTCTTGCAACAAATCAGGACCAGAGAAACAGAGAGAGAGAGAGAGAGAGAGAGAGAGAGAGACCTAAAATTCATCCATTAATCATAATAAAGTTCACGTATTAAAAAAAAATTGCATTAAAGGGCGGTAATGTTTATTGCCTTGTCATTTTTTATAAACTTCATATAATCTACTAAATTTATAATGATTAAAGAAAAGAGTGTCTATGAAGAGAAGGGTCCAATTATAGTTTTCAAACTCAACCCTGGCCTGAACTCACCCCAACACAAGAGAAGAAAGATAGTCAGTGAAGAGGCGCCTCAAGTCAGGTGATGGGGATTCTTATCTGAATTATCAAAAGGGCCTTGCTAAGGGACTCTTTTATGGATCTGAATTATCAAACTCCTAGTCTAAACAAAAGAAGTGATTGGGACTTTAAGACACTAAAATAGTGGACTGTGTAATCCTAAATTGAATTTTGTAGGTGGTGGAACTCGTGTGCAGATTTGAAATATCTAGCAGCTTCTAGATTCTGGTCTGTAGGCTTTGAAAAAACATGGATAGCTAAAAAAGGGAATATAACACAACCATGTGTACAATAGACTGTGAGATCCATATCTGAAAGATCTGGAGCTATATCTATGACTTCTAATTTTTCTTGGAAACCTTGTATTTGTCGCTTTTTTCATTTAACCTTGTGCTAATGATTGCTACATCAGCATCAACCTCAATGACTTTAAGTGATGATTAGTGTTCTGAAGTTGAGTTCAATGATATAAACTTGACTGCATGAGTTGTCCATGCCCATATTTCTTATCAATGATTCCTTTTTGCTTGCTATTAAAAATGAAGAAATAAAAAAGTCAATGAATGGATAAAATTCAATTGGCACCGTGAATTGAGTTCCTATAGGTCTATATACAGCATATATAAAATTACAAAACAATATTATGTATATAAGTAAGTAAATTATTCTTATTATATGGGTTTTTATTGGTCCCTCGTCAGTCTTTTTCCATTCAGTCGGCTTCCAGTCCAATTAGGCAAGACTGAAACTGTCCATAATCTGAGGATTTTTCTATACTGAAGACCAAAACCAGCTAATAAGGAATTCAGTTGGTCCGGTTTCATTTTAATAGTCAGTTTAGGTCTTTTTTTGGTTTCAGGCTCCAAAATGACACCCTTACTCTTGCACCCACCAGATCTGGAAAGTGCAAACCCTCTGCTGCTTAAATCCTTGATGCTTCTTGCTCAATGTTCTCTGTCTTTCAGCTCAATTCTGTGGGGGTTTTATGGAATCCAATTGATTTTGAGTCTCTTTTGTGGTTGATTGTTGTCAGTTCAGAAATAGGTGCTTGCTGCAACAAAGGAAGAATGGGCTTGAGCAACCAAAGAGATTCTTCCCTCTCAAAACTCAAAGGACCTCCCTTTCATTTATGTAACCTTATGACTACTCTCCCACCTAAAATGTTGTAGATGCTGAAATAAGCTGAATAAAAATGCCACCAAAGCAGTTACTGTTCCAAATGAAACAGCATCCATTGGGAAAGAGCATAGTTATTTAATTCGGATTCAGGAATTATTCAGAAGGAGTATAGTTCGGAATGAGTTGTTTCGATAATTTAAGAATTCAGTCAAAGATGCGGTAAAAAAAGCGGACTTAAAATAAAATTCGAATTCAGATTGGTTGGGGAATTATTCTTTTGTCTAAAAAAAAATTTGGACAAAAAAATTTGGATGTTAATTTTTAATATTTGGTGCTCTTATTTCAAAATATCAATCAATTATCACATATGCATTATATACAAGTGACATTAGAATAATATTTAATTTATAAATAACAATATAATAATACATAATAGATGTGTGTTTATAAAGGTGGATTCATTAGATTTCATTACAGTATTAATGTGGATCATTAGATTTTATTGTGATGACAATACCAATTTAGTGGAGCTAATGTTCATAAAATCAAACATATTCATAAATTCATACAAACATCCTCATGAAATCCATCTAATTTTCATGTTCGTTAATTAATTCCTCATGGTTTGTATTATAATATATATTTTTATATTCAAATTTAATCTCAATTGGAAAAGCACACAAAAGTAATGACTTGCTTTGTATTATGGTATGATTTTGATACTCATATTTAATAACACATTATCAAACGAAATTAATGTTTTGCTTTGTATTATGATTTGATTTTCATTCTCATATTTAATCTCATATAGGAAAAGAAAATGAAATTAATGATCTGCTTTGTATTTAGGGGGGTGATTTTTAGATTTATAATTAGTCCTAGACTGGAAAAGATGCAAATAGTTAAGGCATTAAGTTTTTTTCTTCTTTTTTCAGAAAACTTTGTTTGAGAATGGTAGTTAAGGCATTAAGTTATCTACTAGGATAGTATTAATAGTTTTTTTAGGTATCCAAATTATTCGATATAATTTAGATTCAGAAGAATTATTCGCGATATTTATTTTTTGACAAAAAATGCGAGAATTTTTTCGAATCATCAAATATAATTCGAATTCGAGAGAATTATTCGTATTATTCGGTTTGGAAAAATAATTTGCAAATAATTCAGAGAATTAAATAACTATGGGAAGGAGACGTACAACCTCTATCTCTCTCTCACACACACATACACACACACACACACACACACACAGAGAGTTAATGTTCCGCAATCTGATTTTCCCAAGAACTTGTCATAGTTCTGCATTAAACACACTTCAAAATAATTCGGGTAAAATAACCATAATAAAAATTGACTGTTAAAATTCTTAATCAGTGTGCAAGGTGATTCTGAAAGTGGGAAGAAAGTATCAATTTGTTTTGTAGCCTTCATTCTCTTTGGGTATGTTTTTATAAAAGTTACATTAAAAAAATAAATTAAATTAAGGGAGAGTGTCCCAGAAGGCTGCATTTCTTATTAAGACATCACAGGTCATAGGTATATACAAGAAATTAGGGTGTCTGAAGTAAAGGATGATGAATGTAGACAAAGCACCAAGGCCAGATGAGGTCTTATTGGAAGTATGGAAGAGTCTTGGAATCTATGGAGTATCTTAGCTAACTAAGTTGTTCAATAAGATTATGAGCACAAGGAAAATGCTAGATGCATGGAGGAGAAGCATTGTAGTTTAATTTATAAAATAAAGGTGATATTCAGAGCTACAATAATTGCAGAGGCATAAAACTAATGAGTCATATTATAAAACTATGGGATAGAATTATTGAAACTTGTAAAGACAAGAAACTACTATTACAAAGAACCAATTTGGTGTTATGTTAGGTAGATCCACGACGAAAGCTATTTATTTAGTTAGAGACTCATGGAAAGATTTAGAGAATGCAAGAAAGACCTCCATATGGTCTTTCTTGACCTAGAAAAAGCTTATGACAGAGTCCCTAAAGAGTTAATCTAGCAAGTAGTAAAGAAGATTCAAACAAATTTGTGGACATAGTCAATGATATGTATTATAATGTGGTGACTAGTGTGAGAACCGTGGGGGATCAAGGTAGTGAATTCCCAATTTCTATTAGGTTACGTCAAGGGTCAGCTTTAAGCTCTTATCTGTTTACCCTTATTATGGATGATTTAATCAAAGACAGTCAAGATGAAGTTCCCTAGTGCATGTTTTTTGTTGATGATATTGTTTTGATGGATGAGACAAAAGCAGGTATTAATGCCAAGTTGGAGTTATAGAAATCAACATTGGAATCAAAAGGTTTTAAGATAAGTAGAACGAAGACGTAGTAGGGCTGATACATGAAAAGCTTCTAGAAATTCATTTTACATGGTATGGCCATGTTTACGGAGACCTTTTGATACTTCAATACGGAGGAGTGATTGGATTCAAAACGAAGGACCTACAAGAGCTAGGGACAGACCTAAGATGATTCTAAGAGAGATGGTAACGAAAGACATGCATAGATTAGGCTTTGTTTCAAGTATGGCATCGAACAAAGCTGATTGGAGGGTAAGAATCCATGTAGCCGACCCCAATTAATTGGGATAAGGCTTTTTGTTGTGATTGTTGTTGTCATTATTGCAAATCTGAAAAGCAACGATGGTCTTGGTGTCAATTTCCAGTCCCCTTTTTTGTTTTTATTTTTTATTTTTTAAGCTTTTCTCCTTCTCTTGGTTGAACAAGAGGTAGAATCTGTGGTATCATCCTTAGTGGCAGTGATTTGAAACAAAATGATGGAGAAGGAACAGCTTTTATGAATGTGATGATGTCAATACATGTTCATCCTTAGGTTGGTGGTCATTCAAGTAAAGGGAGAATTATGGTGAGCAAGTATCCAAATAACTTGCGTAAATGTTTTCGGTTTCTCCAGTGGTGGGTGGTCTTCGTTTTCGAAAATAAGGTGCTCTCCGGGATGAATGATGGAATGGGACTGAGCAGCAACAAGATGTCAATGGAGAGTGTTTCCCGCCATTCATCCTTGTTTGCAAGTTAAAGAATATTAGCTGCTGGCCAATTGTTAACCTTACATGCCAATGTTGCCCCCTCCTCCCTCCCCCCCTCCTCCCTTTATACTAGATTTCCACGTACGAAGCTGCTTTGGTAAATGATTTAAAAATTTTGTGTATTCTAATCTTTTATAGGTATTATTTTTTGTTTTTTTTTCCTTCTGTGTATTCTACATTTCTACTTGAAAATGGATGGTACTAGTTGGTCAACACCTTAGCATTTTCTGATGCACTGGTACAGCAGGTGGCTTTACTAAATTCTCTTCCTTTTCTAATCATTTAATGTTGACGCGAATTGCTTCTATGGTATTTACATTTATTGATAAGTTCTTAAGCATTCACACTGACGGCGAGAGCTTTCTTGAAATTATGCATATGAATCTCTGGTCTTGATCCAAGTTTTTCTTCTAGATTATTTTGAGTATTTGTGTTTGCATGTAATTTAATAGCTAATTGCACTAATTGGTTTTACAGGTTGAAGGCATTGTTTGTGATGAGTTTAGTGAGAATGATGATCATATAGTACCTCATCCTAGTGGTGAAGAAGTGGACTCCGCAGGTCAAGTTGATTTCCATAAGAGACCACAATGTGAAGCATCATATACATTTACAAGCAATTCAAATAGCCAATATGCTGTTAAAGATGCCCTCCATGGAAAAGATGAAACAAGTTTGGCAACTGTGAAGAACTTGAAAGCTCCAATGCTTGAAAACAGTTCATGGTCTTGCACTACTGATGGAGTTTTTCCAGCCTCATGTGATACCGACTCCTTTAAGGGATTGTCAGGTTTAACAGCTGATGGTACTAACCTACCTGGTAACTGCATCAATAGTAACCAAGTAGATTCTACTAGCATTGAGCTTTGTGCAGATGATCACATTCTTGGTTATAGAAGTGCTGCAATAGGCAGCAACTTGTGCCACTTTCCACCTGGGGATATTTCTTCAACAGGCAGCGACCTAGAATTTTTTGGTAATAAACAAGAGGACAAAGCGAACAGTGATCTTCTATATTTTTGTTGGCCTGATATTGGCAATTTTGAGGATGTTGACATAATGTTTAGGTAGTCATCTGACATCTTTCTTATGTTTATTAAGCTTGATTCAATTTGCCACGTTTTCATTTTTAGAAGCCTGCTTGTCTGAGTGGACTATCATTTATTTTCAAGAAGCATGTCCTGGATTCTGTTCATCTTTTCAATTTTGAGTTGCTTATCATGTTAAAAACATGCTTATCTCATGTAGCACCCGATATTCATCCCCTGATCCCACCAACCCAATAACGATAATCGTAGTAGTTGTCTTTATGACAATGATAATAATTACAATAAGGGGTGATCTTTCCTTCATGGCCCTTGAAGGCTCTCTATGTGGTATATATCTAGAGTTTGCTGCTTTTTAGATTCAAATTTTGTGAACATGCTGGCCAGATGACCAGCTGTCAATCTGATCAGTTCTAGCCTAAAAGCATTTTAGCATGTGTTTTTATGGATATGGAGCTTTGAAAAGATAACTGTTAAATTAATGATGAGCCATTTAGGTGCCATGAGACCTAAAAATGACATGTGGCTAATTCAAGAGGTACAGTAACATCTAATGATTGGTTTGACCTGACCAGCACTCTATATGGGTCAAAATGGTAAACTCTCAAAGTAAGGGTTCTTTCAGAAAACCATTGAGAGACAATAATAGTCATAGTTGTCTAGGTGCCTTGGAAAATAGGCCGCGTTGATCGCCTAGGCGGTCGCCTTGGGCGTCCGTCAGGCCTCCAATGCTTTGGTTAGCACCTTGACAATTATGATAATAATTATAATGATAATGTAATTATTTTTTTTGTCCTTACCATCATGAGCTTTTCGTGAAACAGATGATGATGATGATGATGTATATATTTTTTTATAACATCATGAGCTTCTAGTGAAATTTTTTTCCTTTCTAATATGTAGGCCTTTTATGTGTTATTGTCTTGATTTTGTAGAAGCTGTGATTCCACATTCGGACAGGGGATTGCGGGTCATGATGATGAATTGTCATGCTTTTCTTCTTCTTATCATGCCTTTGATGGTTCTGAAGATGTCTTGAAATCAGGCCTTAAATCTTCATCATTGGATTCAAATGAATTGAGAAGTATATCAAAATATCATGAGCCTGATAATACATTTGTGGTTGACACTATTGCTCCTTTGATCAATGATTCTGACAAAAATAGTGCCCCCAATAACTATGAGATCGATTCCTGGGTACCAGATACTGGTGAACCTGCTGCTTTGGGTCACGCATCATATGTCAGTTGGTGTGATGCAAATGCTCAAAATGGGGGCCAATCTATGTCCATTGAACAGGTTAGTAAAAGTCATATTCCATGTAATACCATAGGATTCGATTCAAATCAATTTTTCCGTTGATTTTGTTCGGTTGATTTGTTAATCTTTTTTTTTTCTTTCCTATTTCCTGTTTACCTTGAATTGTGCTTAAAACCAGGAAATGCTTTCAATTTTCTTGTAAGAAAATGTGATAATTGGAGAGGTTCAGGTTAAAATATCACTTGTTTCCCGTACTAATAATAGAAGTGTTGTGATGGCATGTCATGAAGCTGTTATGGTAATTTTCATGAGTTTGATGCAGTCTATAATTGAATTTCATGAATTCTGTGAGTAATAAACTTGCAGTAGCTGCAACTAAAGAATCAAAAGCTGTTGAATTCAGATTTAACTATTTGTTTAGAAGGGAGTCATGCTTTTTTAGCTCCATCTTTTCTGGTTCTGGTTTTGGATTGCTTGTCTCAAGATAATGCTTTTGTCACTTTGGCTGTTATATATGAAAATAATGACAGCCTTTGTTTCAGAAGCTCAGACATTTGATATTTTCTAACAAACCCACTTTCCCAACTTGATATATGTGATATTTGAAGATCATAAATGATATATTTATTTGGAAATTTATTCTGCTACCTTTTCTTTTTCATCCCAATATTTTATTATGTTTCATTTCTTAAAAGTTACATGCTCATACCCTTTTGACAGATCAATTTGCAAAATCATCAGTTGAAGCACCACAATCAATCTGAAGGAAAAAGAAAAAATCAATCCTCAGAATTCAATGGTGGTGGCCCTTTCCACCATCTAGGGCCTTTTCAAGAATTTTCAAATATGAAGCTTCCCCTGTCTATTCCCTCGTCCCCGAATGTTTTTCCGTCTCTAGACATTCCACAACAACAGCAAAACTTAAGTCCTAATTTCTCAAATTACTCACACACAGAATTGCCTTATGTGCAACCAAAGTATAAAATTCCTTCAGATCAAGTTCCTGTTACAACAATATCCAGTATCAAGACAGAAAACAATGGTCATCCTTCTGTTTCTTCAAAAGCTTCTTCTTTTGCGTCGAATCATGCTCAGCCTATGGAAAGGTTTCCTGATTCTTTACCCAAAGCTTTTTCTCTGAAATCGGAGAAAAGAGTGGGAAAATCTTTTCAGCAGCAGCAGCAGCAGCAGCAGCAGCAGCTACATGCCAAATTAACTGGTGATCCTCAACAGGAGGACTTAGGGATGAGGGCTGCATTTACCAATCAAGCTTCAACCCAGAAATACCCAGCTCAAATTCAAGATGAAGTTGGAGGTCATAGAGAATTTGAAGGAACTGGCATTGAACTTCCAGCAGAGGATTCTTCAACTGTACAGCAAAACGCTTGCATGGGTTCTGCACTGTCAGATGTAGTATCACTAGAAGAAACTAGTTTTGGGCAGCTTCAGGGCATTATGGAACAGGTATACTAATTCCCTGCAACGTAATATGGTTTCATCTTTAGGGTTCAACATTTCACATGCATGTGCATGGATAAGCATTTGTGTGTAAATGTGGCAAGCATAAATGTATTTCCGTGGACTTTTTTTTTCCCCCCTTATCTCCAGTGGTATGAGCATGCCTCAAAATCCTTTTTGTTCACAAATCTTATACACCACTCTGTGATTACATGTATCACATGGCAAGGGTTCTAATCTTTAGCGTCATAACTGTTTTCTTTATTCAAACTTCACTGTTTTGGTCAACTTAACATGGCCATGTAAGGGTTTATATGTGCACAAATTACATATGTTACAATTGATAGTAGTCCTATGGGGTTATTGCAAAGGGAAGACCAGAACTTTCCTGTATATGTGCAACTACTGCTAAATCTAAATTTTATGATTCCCTTACTCCACATAGAGGTAGAGCAGCTGGATGAATGAGCCTGTATGCTTTCTCCAATATTTTCTAATGTCTGCCTGTGCTTTTGTTTACTGGGGAGGGGAAATCATAGTGCTAGAGAAAAGGTGGTAATGACAGCCTGACGGGTGATTATAGGAGTAAAATTCAGTAAAGGCAGAATATATGGACATGATGTGTGGATGCACTGAAAGTAAACGCTTTGAGGTTTTCATTTCACCTTTATTCTTTCTTTCAAAATATATTTATATAGTCACTGATTAAGCTGCACTTAAATTCAGCTGGATATTAGGACGAAGCTGTGCATAAGAGACAGTCTCTACCGCTTGGCTAGGAGTGCTGAACAAAGACATAATATTGGAAGTTTAAATGGTTGCAGCACAAACTGTAGTGCTAAACCTGGAGTATTGAAGACTGAAGAACCAAATAAGTATGGCCACTTACAGGATGCTTTCTTGACATACTTTTTGATATTATATAAAATATGCTCTTATTTCCATCACATGTGAGATTTGGAAGTCTTAAACTTTTCTTTTTTGGTGCATAATTTTTTTTTGCATTGAGGGTATCAATTTTACTTCTCACGTGATCAAATTGTGCTAAGTTAGCACTGGTATGAGAACATCCCAAACCTGAAAAAAGCCTTGCTATACCATAGGATCCCCCCCCCCTTGCGGGAAAAAGAAAAAAAAGAGAGACAGCCATACAGCAAACCCCAGCTAAAAGTTATACGAAGAACCTCCTCCATAAGCATGTTTACCTGAGCTGCTCATTCTCAGAATTCCCTTGCACTTAATAGCGTTAAAAAACTAGGAATTCTCCTTGCTTCAGAATCCACTGTATGAGCAAAGGTTTGTCTTCCCAACCATATGTGATGAGAAGTAGCTAGGACAATAAAGAATGGACTGAAGTTTGAATTTTTGTAATCCTTGAGTGCACCTTCTTTGTCCATCACCAGTGCATCAAGTGATGCAGATGCAGCCCAAACAAGGAGAACAAAAGAAACCTGACCATGGTATTTTAACAAGCAGTAGACTTTGTGGGCACTTCTTAATGAAGCCAGCAAGGTATAGTTCGGGTCCTGAACAAAATAGGATTGGCTTTTAGGGAGATTGGAGCATGGATTTTGCGAAGAAGATGCTAGAGTATAAAGTTTGATAAGAGTATGAGGTTAGGTATTCAGAAAGCAGATTGGAACAAAGAAATTTTGTAACTGCACATGTAGTTATGTCAAGCCTTAGGGTTAGGTTTTTTCACAAAACTAAGGGATTAAACTAATAGCAAGAAGGAACTACAAGAAGCTGCAGAGATTTAGAAACAAAATCTAGATTCAAAATTTTATTTTTTGAAATTGCATGATTATATACATATCATTAATTTATTGACTAAAGGAGTGACTCATGAGTCATCAATTATACTGGATCTGACTAAACTCCTGACTTGAACTAAGAGTTAAGCACTGCATCATTCATTAGAAATCTTATGAATTTAGGGTTGTTTCCACCATAGTGGGGCTACAAGAATGATTGTATTCTTTCTCTAGAAGAAAAATTTTCATGGATAGGAGTTGTCTATTGCATCAAGACTGGAGAATGTGGTCAATGTACTGTTATAATGCATAATATAATTTCAATAGTATAAATTGGATCTGTAATAACATGCACTTCATTCCCTGGGTACTTGTAGTACAAAGAGATAATTCTACTTGAACTATATGCTTATTGCATACATTGCTCTAGATAGTGGAAGAATTAGGCATATTTGATGGGTGGCTAAAAATATGTATCATGGACATTATATGTATGTGTAGCAAATGATTGCAGTCTCGATAAATTTATTCACATGAAAATGGCCCAATGCTAGTTGAACTTGTCTAATAAATCTGAAGTTTTAGGGTTTAAAAGGTCCCTGGAAAGGTAGTAAACGACCAAAAATCATATTGATAATCTCTGACTGAGCTAGTGTTTTGATGGCTTTCAATTGATAGCCAGCATTTCCAATTTTATGCCTAAGTTGGATTATTCTTTTGCAAATGCTCCTAACATCTCTTTTAATCCTGTGTGTCAACCACAAATAATGGAATGGAGGGAATACATGGGTACCTAGGAAAGGATTCTTGCAGCACACCCTCATTGTACCACATTGACAGATGATCTGGCTATTCTGACCATAAGACAGAGAGGACATGATTTGGATTGGTGAATAATATACATTCAATCAAATATACCCCCATGTATGTCCCTGCATGCCTATGGTACTCCAACCACTACTGTGCATTGTCCCATAGTCCTGAATTTTTCAAAGCTCTATTTTGCCCTTGGCAAACTCCATTTGAGCTGAAATTTGACTTGTGAGCAAGGTACCTTGGGGTCTAGCTATCCACAAATTTTGGGCCCCATCCAAGCTGCCATGTGGCAGATAGTTGATAATGCAGGAAGCCTTTCTTAGGTAGACCAGACGGGAACCATTACCTCATAATGGAAATTGCCAATTTTTAACAATAATGCTTTGTATTAGATTATCAAGAAATAAAAAATGTTCACTCAATAGGGTTGTATCAGATATTAGCAACAACAAACTTGATGAACCTAGAGAAACCAATTGATGTAAGGTAAGTTGGGGAAAGGGATTAAACAAGAGAACACAAGGATGTGGTAAAAGGAGTAACAGAAGTGAGGAACTAGAGAAAGAGGAACGAAGATCAAGAGGATTCGGGAAAGGGGGTTATAGTGGAGATTTAGAGTTTTGAAAGGGTTTTGAAACATGGGCCCTTATTCTAACTTGGGGAATAGTGTGGCTCTTTCCTGAACATTTGTTTTCAATGAATAAAATATCTTTCTTTTTCTTTTTCTTTTTCTTTTTGTTTGTGTGTGTGTGGAAGGGGGGGAGGGAATAAATAATTATGTTAACAAACCCAAAGGGAGAGAAAAACTGTGGGGTCTCAACCGGAATACAAAAGGAACCAGCCGAGGGAAAGCAAAGAGGAAACACAATGGAACTCCTTTATACAGAAATTGAATAGGTAGATTCCAATCTGTTGTGCTATGAGTTATGTGTAGGTTCAATGTATGTAGGGATAAAGATGCTGACTCGTTCCTTACTCATCTTTCTTTTTATGTAATCTATATTACTTTATAAATAAAGCAGGGCCTCTATCAATAGAGACAAGCCAGTTACTCTCATTTTTATTTCAAAATGGTTTCAGAGCTGGGAATCCACATTGGGATCGATCTCAACCCTAATGCAATAATCTCTTCAACACTCCCCTTCTCTCTTTTCAGTTTAGCACCGCCACAACTACCACCGTTCCTTCTCTCCTACCACCGCCCCCTTTTCTTCTCTCAATTTAGCGCTACCACCGCCCCCTTCTCTCTTGGTTTAGCGCCATCGCCACACCTCTCTACCACTCGCCACCATTGTCTCCCTCGCTCTCCTAGTGATTCCTCGGCCCTCTTCCACTCCACCGTTATCCTTGGCGGTGAGTTTTTGTGTCCTACCAAGGACCTCTAGACCTATGCAGATCTAAATTACAAATGATTCATAATTGCTTGCATTCTCTGGGAATTCTCATGTGGAGTTGAATCTTCCGGTTATTTATCTACATATTGTGGATTTTTTTCCTTGTAATCCAACGTTGACCAGCAACTATGTCTGAGATCTCATCAGCCTCGACTGGCAAGGAGGAGTCCTTGCACTTAACTTTCCTTCGTTCCTTGTTTGCCCTAACAAGTTGGATGGGAGCAATTACTTGATGTGGTCTCGTTCATGTTACCTTGTTATTGGTTCCTGTGGTCTCTTTGGATACATTATAGGGGAACTACTGAACCTTTCACTGCTGGCACTTCTCAAGACAAATGGGTAACATCCAATTTTCTTGTCATGTCTTATCTCATCAATTCTATGGATCCCTTTATTTATAGGGGATATCTTCTTCTTGACACTGCTGCTAAGATTTGGAAGACAGCCATAGACACCTATTATCAGGGTGGCAATGCTGCAGCGGATTCACAAAACCAAGCGAAAGGAGTTCTTTGTCTCCTAATATTATTCCACTCTATAATGTATGTGGCAAGAGTTGGATTTTTATACCAATGCCACTGCATTCAGAAATGGGAGGATAGTTTGTGGGTCTTCGATCTCTTGTTGGCCTCAATGTTGAATTTGACTAGATTCGAGCTCATGTCCTGAATCGTGATCCATTTCCCACTCTCGAGCAGCTGTATGCTCTGACGTGCTCTAAAGATAGTCGTCATACTGCTATAGTCCTCCTTGTAACATAGGAACAATCTGCTCTATATTCTGGCTCGGGTCCTCATCTTGTGGTGACCTTACTCGTGATATTGGTGATTGTCCTGCTTCCAATGGAGTTCCTATTAAGTATGATTATTGTGGAAAGGAACGACAAGACAAGTGTTGGAAACTACGTGGCCGTCCTTCGGATACTCATGGTCGTGGACAAGCTCGCCCATCATTTGCCACTGCTTATCACATTGCCTCTAATGATGTAACCAGTGATCTTTCTCTCTCAGGAGGAGTTGTTGACTCTGCGTCTTCTAATGTCCAAGCTTGACTCATCCTTTTCACTGACACCATCTATCGCTTCCACCACGACTCTAACAGTGCCTCCTGATTCACCCCTTGCTCCCTCAAGTATTTCTTTTAGTGGCCATTGTGCCTTAGTCACCTCCATTCCTTGAATCATCGACTCTAGTGCCACTGACCATTTGATTGTGTCTTCCAATCAATTTTTTAAATATTTCCCTTTGTCCGGTAATAGTAGAAGTGTTGTTGATGGTTCCCTTTCCACTATCTCGGGTAAGGGCTCCATCAAGTGTTCTCTTCTTCTCTTTCTCTCTTCTGTTTTACATGTCCCTAAGTTTTCTACTAATCTCCTCTCCATTAGTAGTCTTACTAGGGACTTGAATTGTAAAGTAACCTAACCTGATCATTGTGTCTTTCAAGATTTGGATTTGGGCCGTAGGTTGGCATTGTTAAAGTGGTCGATGGTAACTACTTGCTCGATAGCTCTCCATCAACTTTGGCAGCTCAGTCTTCTTGATTCATCTACATTGGCTTTATAAGAGTTACATTTGGTGGCATCGTCGATTGAGGCGTTAACTGATGCCGATTGGTCCGGTTTTTTAGATGATAAGCAGTCAACCTCAAGGTATTGCACATTTGTTGGAGGCAACCTTGTTACATGGCAGAGAAAGAGGCAAGTTGTAGTTGCTAAAGCTGAGTTTTGTGCCATGGCCCATGGAATTTGTGAACTTCTTTGGCTTCGTGGTCTTCTTCAGGATTTGTGTGTCGAAGTTGATCTACCCTTGCGTCTATACTATGACAGTAAATCAGCATTGCACATAAGCCAGTTCAACACGATCGTACCAAGTATGTGGAGATTGGTCGTCACTTTATCACGAAGAAGCTGGAACAAGGTGTTATATGTGTTCCATTTGTCCAGTCAAATGCACGATCAGCCAATATTTTTACTAGAGGGCTAGGTAGTAAGTTGATCTCTTTCACTCTCCTCAACCCAAGACCCTCTTCAGTCTTAAAGCGGCAAACTGATTACCAATTGATGAAAACAAAAGGAATTTGTTGTTGTCCGCCCCTTTTTACAGGAAGGCACTCATCAAGGACTCAAGTCTCTGGACTATATAAAGCATGGGAGGCTAAATACCCATCCAGCAAGTGTAGGAGCTCTGCATTACCGCGCTAATCAGCTCAAGGCGACTCGTGAGAGGAATCTAGCCTTCCATAACTGAAGCCTTTTCCAAAGCTGGCCCAGAATAGGGGTGTAGTGATGGGCAGCTATTCTGGAGGATATAAGAGTAACCCTAGATATCTGACAGGGAGCAGACCCAAGGAGAAGCCAGACACACTACTCAGGAACTCAGATGTTACAGCTCTAACTCCAGAGAGAAAGATCGAGGATTTCTGATGGTTAATCCAGAGTCCAGATATACCTCAAAAGATGTGAGAATTTGGAGATGCTTCTAATGGATTTCTCTTTTGCCTTGGCGAATATCATGATATCATCTGCAAACACAAGGTGAGTCAGACCATTGGATCTACATCCTTGAAAGAAATCAATGTCTTTTCTGATCACCTCAAAATGAATGCTCCCGGAAAGGACCTCCATGACAAAAGTGAACAAGGGGGACATAGGGCAGCCTTGCCTGATGCCTCAGCTGCTACCAAAAAATTCCCACAGGACTCCCATTTACTGGCATGGAAAAACATGTTGTAGAAATACACCCAAGAATTCAGGAAATAAAGCGAGGAGGAAACTGCATATTGGATATCAAATCCCAAATGAATTCCCATCTTACTGTATCATACTATTATAAGTCTTTTGAATATCTACCTTCAATCGGGCAGGCTGAATCGGTTGATTTAACTTGGAAATGTAAATCTCATTTCACCAATTTTCTTTGCGCGATCCTATTTCTCATATTTTGGAGTAATGCCTGTCTCAGCTAAGAAAATATTCTTTTTAATATCAGAAAAATTTTATGTGTTTAATTTATTTCTGTTTAATTTTTGTGCAGATGCACACGATTTGTGGATATGGAAACTGATACAAATCCCATAGATCGGTTGATAGCGCATTTACTTTTCCACAGGCCCTCAGATGTTTCTACAAGGGCCATTAACGATGTTTTATCCCAAGAGTCACATTCTATGGTATGAATCTCACATGTCGAGCCCTAACCTCTGAGTTTGCTCTTTTGTTTCATACTTGACTAACTTCTGAATTTTTATTTTACTTTTTTGTTTCATACTTTCACCTGGCTAAGTATTAACTTCTGAGTTCTATATTCACTCTCTTGTTTCATACTTTCATCTGGCTAAGCATTTCCCCTGGAAATTAATGAACAGCTGCATGGGTCTATTTCAATTCAACCTGCGATGACGGAGAAACTAGTTCACCCTGAAGAAATTGCTGGTGGTGCAGAAACAGAGCTGCGTACTGATCAGTAGGGATAGATTGTGAGGTTCAGCTGCAACTCAAATGGAACACTTCCATGTTATTTGCATTGCTGGGTGTTCTGTATCAATAATATTTTGAAGAGGCACCAGCAAACATGTCAGGTTCAATGCCAATTTCTGGGAATGTTGTCTTATGTCATATAGCCTTAAAGCCCATCTTACTTTGTGCTTTAATTTTAACCATTCACATGTTTAAGCAATTTCTCTTTTTACCTGTTGCACATATTCAGCATTTAAGTTGTATGACTCTTGTAACATATCCATTTCTGAGTTCTTTTTAAAAAAAAAAAAGAGAAAAAAATGGCTGAGTTGCTGCATTTATGCTTTTATTTCCTTGTTCCACATCTATTGTAATTCCCTCGTACAAGCGGAGTAAATGCGTAAGCTCGGAACCTTCTGAACAATCTCTGGTTCCCTTTCCCCCAGAAACTCCTTTGGCCAGAGAGAGGGATGAGGGTGGGTAGCTGATCCATAATATCCACGGAATAGGCTGGCAGGCTGGCCACGTTCTCAGTGCTCCTATGACATCAAATCTTCCCCACTACCACTACCATATATCAAATCTGTCCAGATTAATGGCTGAATTGAAGTTTCAGATTCTTTCGTCTGGAGAAAATGTCCAGAAAAGAAGGCATCTTTTGCCCCTCTTTTATGGTGGTGTTGCTGTTGTTGGGAGTGGGTTGGGTGAGGAGATGGGGTACCAAAGCTGAAACTTGCCATACGAGGTAACGATAATGCAACTCACATTGAAGCCCTGCTAAGCCTAATGCAGAACATGGCCCTCAGTAGTCAATTTTCCAGGCTTGAGAAAGTTGCGAGAATCAGAAATTTTTTTGGAGAGAGAAGAGTCAGAATATTTAAATGACTGCAGATTCTGCTTATATATTCCTTTTTTTTTCTTTTTTTTTTTTTAGGGGGGAACGTTTACTTGGCCTAGTGCCATGATTTTTGTCTACAACAATTATACATGATATGCAAATGGTTACTTAAAATCATCATTGACGGACATCGCATTGGTATCGGTCAGATGTTCTTCTATTTTCTTTTTTGCTAACAACGGGTGTCGAGACCTTTGGCTCATGGCTGAGATCCCATACATCCATCAGATTATAGGCACATCGGGAAAGAACCCTTCTTTCCTTTAATCTCCATTCTACCTATCTTGAATCATTCTGTAGATTTCTACTACCTTCTTGGGCTACCTATTGCATGGAGAGAGAGAGAGAGATCCAACCGTGCTCGGCGCTGGACAGGATCTGTTTCCATAATTTTAATGTCCATAACGCTCCCCAAAAGCAAAGGGTCCATGGTGATTAGTGTAATTTCATTGCTGTAATAGTGTGGAAATATATGCCTTTCAGTTGTTGATCGAATCCATTAAAATTATTTTACCCAAAAAAAAATCCATTAAAATTATCAAATTTTCATTTTAGAAGTCCATAAAAATGATCAAAGATCCATAAATGATGATGATACATCAATTTAATATCAACAATGCAGTTATATAATAGAACAGTTTACAAAGATTAGTGACTTAAATTCTTACTTGGTTTATCTGCAATATTGTATTTGTTGTCTCCTTCCGTACTAAAGCAGCCCACTTCGTCTCTCCTATCTCCGATGAACCCTCAACGCCTCGTGTAATTGTTTTCTTCTTTAACCACTTTTTGGGTCTCTGCAAACTATGGTTTCTGCATATTTGTATCTTTTTTATGTATATTCCTTTCTTTAAAATTGGTCGTGGAAGCTTTAGGTTTTCTGCTCATGGGCAAGCCTTAATTTTGTATGACGACAAAGGTTTCGCCTTTGATCATTATGGTGGTAATGAACATTTGGTTAACCATCGTCTGAATGTATCAAAATATTGAACTATCAGCTTGGTTTCTGTTACCTTAATTTTAATTTTCCATACATTTTTTACAGATTGAGGGGGTCAAGTTCAGTTTCAGAAACCTATGGGCCACTCATCTGGCCTACTCCGAGGATTTCAGGGTTGAGGAGGCTGAGGTACGGTGGTGGTGGCGGTGGTTGTGGCGGCAGTGGCGGTGGTCAAGCCTTCCTTTTGGCCAACTCTCTTTTTAGCTCTGCTGGAGCAACAAGAGCTATTTTTTTCAACTCCCAAATTTGAGATCCCAGAGTCAAATGGAATCCTATTCATTCCTTAGGTTTACCAAAACAATATTCAGTTCTCAAATTGCTCCTAGTGAGACAGAATCAATGGAATCCAAGAGCAAAAGTGTTATCAAACAAAGCCTATCTGGCCCACCCGATTGAATCATAAATTTATCAAACTTTATGAATATGCATTGAACTTAATGATATTATGCAGCTGTGGGGCTTTGCCTATGCATCAAAGTATGAAGAAAAGATTGCTTTGTTCTGATCAGATGCACTGGGGGTCTGCAGGGTAGTGGATCTTCCTTAACCCAGCCATCCATCCATCCAGTTACATCTTATCATGAGGAACATCGCAACACATCACTCCAATTGGACATTGTAATCTTGTATATAATGTAGGACATTGTGTATAATTTTATCTAAATCATTATGTCACCCTGTATATACAGAGAACCTGCTTCACAGTACTATATTTACTACTCAACTCATCCTTGTCCCAACTAAAATAAGTGACTACATCCTCTTTTGCCAATCTATTCTCTCACTGAGTGTATTATACGAAATTGCTAACAAATTTTGGTCTTAATTTGAATCACTTGTCTATCAATTTAGAATGTATCAGACATGAACTGATTTATCATGAATCACTACTCTACCGATTTAGAATGCATCAGACATGAACTGATTTTATCACGAATCACTACCTACCCGTTTAGAAGGTATCAGACATGAACGGATTTCTCCTCCACCCTCTAAATTTTCCAAGGTTTTGGCCCTATTGACTGTAACTGGCTGCATGGTTGAACTTGGATGTTTCCTTTTCAGCGAAGAACCTTCTAGCTTATATACATTAAAGAACTCCTTTAGTTTGGTTGCTACCAATCCAATTGCTTTCGCCTTCAACTGTAGTTATGTCTGCCTCTGCAAATTTTCTGTACTTTTATTGAATGATGTTGACTTCAAGCAGGGGAAAAAGTACACTTATTTTCGCAAATATATCTGTAAATATTCAGCTGTATTCCGCTCCATAGGTACTACTAGTTCCTAATATGGAGAAGTGTTCCATTGCATTACTGTCCAAAAAATTGTGCATCTGACATTCCTAAAGAGAGTATAACTCAGAATAATATTGAGTAAAGAAAAAAAAAACTAATCCTAGCGAGCATAAATACCTTAACACATTAGCAATGGAACCCTAGTTTAATCTTAATAAGACAAATGAATAAGCGTAGAAACCTGAATCAAATAGCCATGGCAGTAGCCTCTACAATGCCTTCCTGCAATTTCTGAGGTATATCAAGGAATGAACTTGAATTATTCCCCGACGAAGAATGTGAGTCCACTGCTTCATCGTAAGCAGCAGCATGAATTCCAAGAGCAGCACGACCAGAGGGATCAGGATTCTTGGACCACGCTGCATCCCATTCTAGTGCTTTAGCAGTACTGCATGCAACGCTAGGACCACCTGGAACTGTTGACCTTGCAGCATTCTGTCCAGAAGGATTAATTTTAGTCCCACACACTCAAAAAAAAAAAAAAAAAAAAAAAAAAGGCCTTGACTGGCAAACATGAAAAAAGAAAAAAGAAAAAAGACATGAATTTCTGTGCAAGTTGCATCTTTTGTCAAAAAATTTTAGTTTCTCAAGAAAACAAAAGAAAAATGATAGAGAAGTGTGGCAAGAAGGACAGCTTCCAGACCTTGGGGAAGAACTTCTCAAAGATAGCCCTGTAGTAGTATGCCTCTTTAGATGTTGGGGTATTTTCTGGATAAATGAAGCTTGCCTGAGTCAACATTGAATCTGAGACCTGGCCATAAGGGAAGGAAAACCATTCGCATCATAAATTCAAGAAAGGAAATCATTTTAAATCCTAGATAGGGTACCAAACAAGTCATCAATTGGAATGCTGAATGCTTGTAGCAACATAAATGAGTTGCCACTTGCTAAATCTCAGTTCTTATCTGTATTTTGAAAACATCAAGTGAGTGAAGTACATGTCTGTTTGCATGATCCTTCAACCCATCAATCCAGCTATAACCAACTCCATCACTGAACTGCTCCTTCTGCCTGTACAAGATGTGCTGAAATCAAAGAGATGAGAGTTGGAGAAACATTGAAGTACCAGAAACACCAATGATACATTAAAGTACCAGAAACGCCAATGAAGACAGATAAGTCCGGACAAACCTTTGGCAGATATGGGTTCTGATCATCATCAAATGCATTGCGTAGAACCCACTTCTCAATGCGACCAATATCAGGTCTCACCTGATAGGTATGAGGATTTTATCAGAAAGGTATTCCATAAATTCATTTTTCCTTGCACAATCATAATGTAGAAATAAACCAAAGTACTAAAACGTACAGCACACCAATAAATTTGCTACAGATTTAAGACAGTTATGAGTATTAGCTATTCATGTATGGGGGTTTTATCAGAAAGGTATTCCATAAATGAATATTTCCTTTCAAAATCATAACGTAGAAATAAACCTATGATGTACTAAAACGTACAGCACACCAACAAATTTGCTACAGTTTTGAGACAATTATGAGTATTAGCTACATAAGTTTCTTAATACTTTGCTTTCAAAGCAAGCCATGTATGTCATACCGTGGACCGTACCAGGAGGTCAAACTAATGTGAACAGAACTGGCCTCTTTCCAGTTGTTGGTTCCCTGAATTCTTCTTGGCTCCGATGAAACTGGTTACAGAGACCCGGAAAAACATAACTGCAAGCCTTCTGCTTCCCTGTCTGCTCCGTTGGGAAAACTATTGGGCCATAATCTTTGTTTTTATCTTCAACATGCACTTAAAACCATGGTTTTAAGTATCGATACAATATGCCCCGTATCCACCAATACGTATCCGTATCGACAGTGGTCAATACAATACGATACTCTTTGATACGTATCTCTTTTTTTTAAACAAAAAGTGTATCTACATGTATCGACCGTACCAAACCGATATGACTCAATACACTTCGATACAGTCGATACACTCGATACATTTTGATACACTTGAGTTTCCATTTCTTGAAAAAATAAGATACACTTACCAATACGGCTCGATACACCTCGATACGAATCAATACACCTCGATACAAACCGATACGATTCGATACAGTCGATACACAAATATAAAGCTTGATATAACTGATTTTTTTTTCTTTTCACTTTTCTAGTCTTCTTCCTTGCTGAAAACCTACAGTTCATGTGAACCGAAGATTGTAGCTCATCGAGTGTCATCAACTATGTCTTTAATCCTTGGAAATACTTCAAGATTGCTTATTATAGTATTTTTATGCTTAAAAATTGTATTTTGCATGTTCCCTAATCATTCCCATGTGTATCTTGCCCCGTAACTTAGCATATCCTACCGTATTCATTGTATCCACGATACGATACGTATCTCAAAATCGCCCGACCAACACGCTATCAATACACGATACTTAATCCTTGCTTAAAACACAGATATATACATGTGAACAATAGTTAGCACACATGCATGAACAAAAAAATAAGAACTGTGATGGACATCTGACAGAAACAAGGGCCTGGGAGACTAACAAAAGGGACAGAGTCAAACAAACGTGCAGAACTTGAAGGGATCCAGAACGTTTCAATCCTTGATGCCATATTTTTAAGGTCAGTAAGCCCAAGCTTCTATTCTAGTAGGTGGTGAGCCTTGTGTTGGGCAACCTTGATTATGGAATAATATGACGTTTTATATAATGGCAGTTTCAAAAGAGTTTCCATGCAACCATAAACACTCAATTAGCTCTAATCAAAGAACATGCTTGGGGTGCTAATATGTTTTAGCAGCTACGCAAGCACAAGATAACAGAATAAGAAAAGTTCACGATAACATCTTTACCATTTTCCACTGTGGATCAATATTCATAGCAACATTTATAAATTCCTTGTCCAGAAATGGAACACGAGCCTCTACACCCCATGCTGAAGTAGATTTGTTTGCCCTTAAGCAATCATATAGATGAAGAGCTTTAATCTGACATAATGAAAAACTACCATTAGTAACAACACCAACATAGGAGGCGTGATAAGTAGAAAAAAATCACTGCAAGGAGCTGGCCCAGGCAAGCCCCAACTTCAGATCTCTAATACCTTGC
The DNA here is from genome assembly GCA_028583415.1 of Protea cynaroides. NCBI lineage: Eukaryota > Viridiplantae > Streptophyta > Magnoliopsida > Proteales > Proteaceae > Protea > Protea cynaroides. The sequence continues at coordinate 11,682,007 of CM053276.1, read as the reverse complement.
TCTGGCTATGTTTCTCATAAACACATAAATTTGTAAAATACAACACACAGGCACACATACAAAGAGGACCATACAGTTGATATGGGACTGAAACTTAACCGATGGCTAAGCTAGGGGGTGCACTACATATCCAAAAGACTATTGGTCAGATCAGCCCTCCACGTGACATAAATTGGTACGCAATCAAGGCAAAGCTTGTCTTAACAGCAAAATGCAAAAGACGTATCCCCAATATATACCTACCTGGTCCTATCCCCATTGTGGCTTGGTTCGGCTCTAGACAGGCTAAGGTCTGTCCAAACCCAACCCAAATACAACTTTGTCATCAGAACACAGCCCAGACCCAACCCAACCAGCTTAAACCTAGGGCCAGAAAAGCTAAATTTGGGGCACAGCTGACCAGGTCCACTGTGCTGCCATAAACATAATATATATAAGCAATGTGATATTGTGACAATATGTATAACTGGAAAATTAGACCATAATGGTCATGAATATAATTTAATATGCAACAACAGGAACAGGAAAAAGCATTCCTTAGCATTTATTACCTTTCGACATGTTTCCTGATGAAGCTCCTCCTTGTTAGGTGCCTTATGAAAATACAAGTAACCACCAAAAATTTCATCAGAACCTTCTCCAGAAAGAACCATCTTCACACCCAATGATTTTATTTTCCGAGACATTAGAAACATTGGAGTGCTGGCTCTGATAGTTGTCACATCATATGTTTCAATATGGTAAATGACTTCCTCGATTGCATCTATGCCTTCCTGATATGACAAAGCAACAAAAAGCCTCACCTTCCTGCGTTATGAAGGGCAACCCAATATGTTTTTCTTCTTATTTCCGATAGAAATTAGAGAATATACTACCTGAACGGTGAAGTAAAACTCATGGTGATGAGTACCAAGATAATCTGCAACCTCTCTTGCAGCTTTAAGATCAGGAGAACCCTGAACCAAAAACATACATTGGAAAATAAGCAAGTTTTCAAGTGTAAGGTAACCTAACCAGGTAAATACTACCAGAAAAAAATGAAAATGAACCCCTCAGCAAGTCTTCCCGTGAACAATAGGTGGGATAAACTATGTAACCCTCAGGTGTACAATAAAATACCAAAAAATTGAATCATTTTCTTTAAATGATATAATCCAAATTCACAAATCAAAACATCACAAAACCAATCACTATGCAACAGGTGCTTTCAACAACAAAGCCTTGTCCCAAGACTCCCAACTAAATGGGGTCGGCTACATGGATTCTTTTGCTCCAATCAGCACTGTTCGAGATCATACTTGAAATAAAACCTAAGCTATGCATGTATTTCCTGATCATCTCACCTAGGGTCATCTTAAGTCTACCCTTAGCTCTTTTATATTTTTTGATCTGAATCAAATCACTCCAAATTGATTGGAGGTCCCCCCCCCTTTTTCTTTTTCTGTGCTACTTCTTCAATCCTCTTGAACAAGATAGAATCTCTACTTCATTTAAATAACAAACATAGAATCTCTACTTCATTTAAATAACAAACAAACAAACAGATTAAAACTTCAAGTTTGTTGAATTATTTTGATTTGCCAAATGCCATCATACACATTGTAAACCATGTAAAACACTGATTTTTTGCTGAAGCACCTCATATAGAAAATAAAAGAACTAACTGGAAAATGAATAGGACACATTCAGAAGGGATAATGACCTTCAGACCAATGCAAAAGGTATGTAAGTTTGACCCCCATTGCCTAGCAACTTTGGATTCTGCCAAGTAACGGGAAGCCACAGCAGCAACAAGTGACGAGTCAAGCCCTCCAGATAAAAGTACACCGAATGGCACATCTGTCATAAGTCTCTTAAGCACAGCCTGCATGAATTAAGAGTGAGAAAACATAGGAGATATAGAAATGGTGGAAAGTGGTAAGGAATAATTTTTCTTTTGAACAAAAAAAAAACTAGGAATTTGTCATATTAATATAAGCAGGAGTGCAGGACAAGGTGAAACATCAGCCAGTGAAATGAAAGTTCTTGTTGATAAATTCACCAACAGAGAGATACCACCCCCACCCCACCCCCACCCCACAATTTTGTTTTTTTAAGTGACGCAAAAAATAACAGCAATGATTTTTTTTCCCACCAGGAACCCATTTGATAGCTGTTATCATGTCAGAGCAAGAACTACGACATTATGTAAGTTCACCGTACAAATAGAGAACCAAAAAGAAAATACTGAAGAAGAACTAATAGGTGGCTACATGAGCTCCTCTAAGAAATCTGTTTCAGCTTATATGAGTTCCTACATGACAAACTTTCCCAGATAAAAAACTAGACAACATATACTCAACTCAACAGAACTCATCTTTATCCCAACTAAATGGGGTCCGTTACATGAATCTTCTTTCTCCAATCAGCTCTATTCAAAGACATACTTGTTAAAAGGTAATGCAATGGCCAATTAAAGGCCTGGTATAAATCTGGGCCATGATTTAGTACTAGGATGGCTTGGGCTTTTATTTTTTAGTTTATTTTTAGTAATGGACTTAATTATAAGACCCAAAAGTGGGGTTCTAATGGGGTGTACGAAAAATATATTTAATTAGTAGTAGACTGTAGACCCCATGCTTTAGTGATAAAGGTTAGTTGATAGTCTTCTTTTAGTCTTAATAGTTGATAAGAGTTAGTTTTTTTTAAGAGTTTGGTTAGCTAGGGATTTGTTTCTTTATTTTGTTATTATTATTGTTTAGATGGACTCTAGATTATAAATTTCAACCTTTATCTTTGGCTTCCTTATTAGATTAGGTTGTTAAGTGGTTACTCTTATTGTTGTCCACGCGGGGGAGCCTCTTTCTTTATATTTTGTTTTATTTGCTTTCCTTTTAAATAAGATTTTATCTTTATAAATACCATGTAAGGCTTAACATCCCTCATGATTTGATGAAATGAATTAAATTTAGTTTTATTTTGAGATTGAGATTGTTGCCTCTCTCTACCTTCCCCTCCCTCATGATCTTCTCTCTTCTCATTTCTTTCTTCATTTTTCTATAACACGATTCTCGGATTACTGTTTGCCAATAATGTTCACAATCCCATAAACAGCCCCTTGTCTTTCCCTATTCTTCTCTTATCATTCTCCTAACCCACCACAAGCAAATTTCATCTCTCCAATCTGCATCACTAGGTCTAAGCTATGCATGTCTTTTTTCACCACTTTTCCTATGGTCATTTTAGGCCTACCCCTAGCTCCTCTAATCTGAACCATATCACTGCTCCTTACTGGAGCATTCAAAAGCCTCCAATGTAAAGGTTCGTGTCACCTCAATCGACATTCTCTCAAACTTATCATGTATCAGAGCTACTCCTAAATTAGCTTTAATTTGTTCATTCATTATTTTATCTTTTCTAGTTTTACCGCTTGTCCATCTCAACATCCTTATTTCAGCTACAAAAAGTTTGTTTATATAATGTTTCTTCATTCCCCAACATTCAGCTCCAAACATCATTGCAATCGTATAATTGCCCTTACAATTTTCCTTTAGTTTTTAAGAAATACATTGGTCACACTAGATTAAGGTTATCCAACTAGATAAAGACTTGTCTAACTAGCTTAAGCTGCTAACACACTAATCCCGTAACTCCTACCTTGTACCCATAGTTTGGGCCCCTATTACAATGAAAACCCATGTGTCAAAGACCCAACATACATATAACCCAACCCAAGGCTTATTTCCACTAAAATAAGCCCAATACTGTGTCATATCTGCATCACAAAATCATTGGATGAACAAACAAATAAAACACACAGCATTTCAGCTCCTAATAGCAAACAACAGAGATTACATGATGCAAATAAAGTTCAGTGCTTGCCTTCTCAAAGGCCTGACGTAAGACTAAAGGATCATAAGGAGTTGACGGTATGCACTCTGAATACCATGGTGGATTATACCACCTCCTGAGCTCACCTGCATACAGCAGGAAAACCTCAGATCAAAATGATTAGCAGATGGATCAAAATGCCATCACTTGAAACATCAATCCCTGTAAGAGATAACGATAACAATAGTAAATCATAACAAATTTTAATTAATCTTTTCAACATGTTATTACTAACAAGGAAACAGAAGTTCAAAAACATTTCTTGTGTTCTCAAAATATTGATGTCGATTAAAGTGGGCATAGACTTTCTAAGGAACAAAGGGTGGTTCCATGTAATTGTAGAGGTTAATTCAGCAGATGTATAAGGTAGCATGAGGAATCATTATAATATACACACCACAGTCCATCATCCAATTAGGTCCCTAGTGTCCTAGATGCAACTCATTTCCAATGGCTCCAATTTGTGCATATAGTATTCCTGATCGACTGGCAAATGAGGTCGTTCGTCCTAGGATCTGTTTTGGAGATGATTCCTTTGTGAGGTTTGCTGATGGTTGTAGCACATTATGTTATCATGTATTAATATATCTCTTAAGTCTTAATGAATGTTGCACTTGTCTTGGATTTTCTCTTTTGAATTAATCCTAGTGTGGGAGGGTGTATCATATGTATGTCAATATAATCTTTTTCTTTCAATCAATAAATTTTAAGAATAAATTTCAGCTACAACCCATAATAGTTTTGAAACATCATCTACCACCCACAACTTTCAAAAAACATCAATTACACCCAAGTAACTGACGGAAGAGACTGAAATCACTGTTAGACATTTTTACCCTTTTGTTTTTTTTCCATCATAACGAAATTAACAAATTTATTCTATCTCTGAAATGCACAAACCAATGCCTGCAAAATTTTATCAAAAAAAAAATGCCTGAAAGGTACTAGGTTTTCTGCAACGATCGAGAAAAACAGGGGTTGTCGAAGGTGGGTTCGTTGTTGTTCAGTGAGCTTGTGGAGAAGAACCATCTGGAGATCAAAGACGATGGTTAGGGAAATGAAGGACAACCGGACCAAGTTCAAGAAGACGAAACAGAGGAAAAATTTCAGAGCGATGTAGTCGACGCTAACCTAATAAAAGGGGAAGATCGAGATTTTAGGGCCAAAGGCTTCAGTGATGCTGAACTTGCAGCAGATTTAGCAGCAGGACTAGCCAAGAGAACAACGATTCCGTGCTGAAGAAGGAAGCCATGGAGAAGAGCAAACAACTCTTACCTTTAGAGCGATTCGAAAAAATCTCTGAAACCCTTCCTTCTTTGCTCCTGATTTCTAACTCTTCTCTCATCTTCCCTGGTTTGAGGAGGATAATATTCCAGGTTTTAGGAATGAGTGGTTTTTGCAATTGCAGATTCCTGATGGAGTTTGAGGAGGATAATATTCCCTTGTTCTTTAAATCATCTAGGAGGCATCGATTAACTTGAAAGAACCAATTTGTACCAGTTATTCGGTTAATGCCAACACTTTTGTTTCGAATTTTGATGGATCCAGGGGAGAACCTTCGTACCGAACTGTATAATCCAGGGGATTAAGTTTTTCTTAGTGATCAGTGCTTCAGATCTGCTAGAAATTCCAGGCGCCCGAAATCCTGCTATTTTCGTCGCTTGGCTCTCCACAAAACCTTCGATGATGAGGTTTGATGCACAGATTCGAAAATGGCATAGGCATCAACGAAGATGAAGAGATGCACAAAGAGCATGAAGCTTGATATCGTCGTCGGCGAAGAACACTTTCAGAGCAAGAGGGTTTTTTACTGTTTTTAAAAGAACTTGAGAGAAGAAGAGGGTATTATTGTCCATTTTAAGATTGATTTTAGATGACATCAGGAACTAACGGTATATGTTTAACAGAGTGGATCTATTTGATTAACGGTGGTAAATGTTTGGGTGGTAGGTGATGTTTTTTGAAAGTTGTGGGTGGTAGGTAATGTTTCAAAACTATTTTGGGTGATAGCTGAAATTTATTCTAAATTTTAATTATTAAAAAAAATCTAAAGGTTTTTCAAGATTTTGAAAGGTTCTCACAATACAAGAACGATATCTTACTTTTAACAGATGAAAAAAATAAACATTTGGGAAATTCAATTCCTTTTCTTTTTTTTCTAAAACATACAAGTTTACATAATTGGAAACTTAGAATTTAGTATTAACCCAAAAAAAACAATAATTAAAACGAAGCTCCTTCCTTTGTAAGAACCAATACTCCCTGGGCCCCCTTTTTGGGGAAAAACCCACAGTTTAATGAGTGGTTAAAAAATCAGAAGACCCCTTATTTTAAAGTATTGGACTTCTATTGTTTATCCAAACCCTCTTCAAGTTAGGTAATTAGTGAATGTGCTAACAAATGAAGGAGGGCAAAATAGTATGCTTAATGAAACTCATAACTTAGTCTGATAGTATACTAAATGAAAGCTCATAACTTAGTCTGGGAGATGGACAAAGAATTTGGGACAGCCAAAAAGGGGATGGAGGAATGCCTTCGCAGGACAGAGGGAGGAAAAATAATTAAATATCCAGAGACTTCAAGATCAGCTTTGTAACCATGTTTTCATATCCAGTTAATTTCAATTTAAGGAAGTGCAATCTATCTCAACTTGTTTGTAATTGGCCAGCATACAAGCTTGATGATGATCTGTAACCATGGAAAATTTTCAGAAGAGCTTTCCTTGCGAAAATGTGAAGAGGTTTTGTTTAGACGGGGGTGGGGGGCGTGTATACTATTACTTAGCAGTTAAGACAAACAGAAGCTTTCCACTTTAGAATGTGAGTTCAACCTTCAACCAAATCTTACTTTCGGAACATACAAGTTGATATGATTAGCTCAGCAGAAAAGGAAGCATACCACTTTTGCTAGAATATATATGCCCTGGAAGGAAGGAGATGAAACGTTCACAATCGTCACTCAAAGCTTTCATTTCTGATGCAAACCAAATTGATCCTGACAAAGACAGCTTGCTCTATTAAGTTCAAATATTTCAAGCTGTAAGACATGAATCATCAAACAGAAAACTGTCCTCTGGAACAAAATATTAATTTTGCTAGTTTTTCTGATAGCAGACATGTAAACAATGGATCAAGTACATCAAATTTAAAGGAAAGCTGAAAATGCTGAAGAACCATCAGCTAGCATACGAAGGAAAAAGAAATGGCAAAATTCAACATCAAAAGGTAGTAGATCTCCAAAATTCCCATATAGTGATTAGTGAGTGAATATCCTTTTACTAACAGGTCCACTTTAACAGGCGGAGTCTCACCCATCAGATGAGGGCTCAAACCATCTTGCTGTCAGGCATTCTTTATCAGTATGAGACTGGTCAACCATTTATGCGGCCTGAGTAGTGCATGCCCTAGTGTTCCTCGAGTTAGAACTATTGGAAAACCAGGCCTTTACACTGGCGAGTCACTTGAGTCGAATCAAAACAAAAACAAAAACCTGGTCAATAATTGTTAAGACTGGACCAACATAGCTGTCATGGTACCAAGACGAACGTAGACGGTGGCCAGCCACCTTGGTGCCTTGGTGGGCGTCTAGGCGACTGAGGCATACATAAACCAAGGGGGTTTTAGAAGTAAAATATAGTATTTCCTTTCTTTACAATGTAATTTTGGGGAGCTTATATGTAAAATGAAAATTTTATTTCTTTTACTTGTGATTACCAGGGGGCAATATATAATATCAAAAAATAACAAATGAAACTCATTTGGTCTTCTTCTTCCTCTTTGATATCGACGGCAGAAGAGGCGGTGGTAACAACGTGAGCTCCAGGTACATACCTTCCTCCTCCTCGTTCATCTAGTATGATGGCAGTGGATTGTGGCAGCAGTGGCTGCCGCCACAACCTTTCTGGAAGTAGTGGATCACTGCTTCTTCTCCCAATTTTCTTCTTATTTTTCATTTTCTCTGGTTTTTCTCCCCATTTCCCCCCCTTTTCCTTCTTATTCCCCCTAATTCCTTCCAATTTTGCTCATTTTTCCCTTCTTCCACCCCCCCCCAAAAAAACAATTTTCCATTTGGGCGCCCTAAACAATATGGCGACCAGTTACCTAGGCGTACAAGAACCACCTAGACGCCTTGACAACCACGCTCGAGCAGTGTTAAAAAGTGAAAAGACTCGCTCTGTCTTCCCAAGTTGCTTGTGCCTCTCTGTTTTTACCCAAGTCGACCAAAACTCACTGAATTTAGTCATTCCCCTCCCCCTCATTTCTTGTCCTTAAATAATAGTTATGGTCTACAACCAATTGTATATATAATAGCTCATCTTTCCCATTGACAGAACAAACTAAATTCATAGATTTGAGATTCATTGATTGTTATGAATTTTTCGTATTATCTTCTATTTTTCTCTTTTGTCTTCTTATTTTATATAAAAAATAGAAAAACATGATTTGACACAACAAGGTTTGACTCGCCCTAGTCACTATGTTTTGTTAAGGGTGAGTCATGTTGGAAAACCTCATTCTCCAACAATGGCTAGAACTCCAGATTCCACAAACCCTAATATACAAATATGCAAATAATGCAGTGGCCTGAATTTTTTTTTTCATAAAAACTCTTGCTTTGGAGGGAACTCCCAAAGTTCAATGATGCAACAGTATAATGTGATGGACTACAATATGTCAGAGCTTAAATAGGTACCTAATGGTGAAAATTATCCTTAGACATCAAAGAAGCAACAACTCCCCATGGAAGAACTCAATTTTAAAATATAACCTATAGTCAACATTTAAATACTGTAGACAAAATAATAGCACAACATTACCAAACAATTGCCAACCTGGGGCCATTCCACCGATTATGATGACCATAATTGTCAGGAAAACACCCAGGTGACAAGGCATACCTTGATGCCCTAGGCAACCAGCCGCCTTATGTTTTAATGCGTCTATCTTAGAAGATGAAGGAAATGTACCTTAAATGTGGAAAACATGCCCAATACATGAAAAAAATACCTATAATATGGAGCTCGCCTTGGCACCATGACAACTATTATGATAATAAAGGTACTGAAGCACAGAGTTGTAGTGTAATATGTTAGGCATTTATGGCTTAGAGCATCCTTATGAACCTATCTAAACCTCAAATACCATTTTTGTCCCCCTAAAAAATTTGTAAAATGGTCAAAACAAGATATTCGATCTTCTATATACATCTTAGAAATGAGGCCAGCACCATTTAAGTACTTTTCAAATCTATCCGCAGCATAACAGATAACGACTCGGATGGCAATGACTCTCCACCCTATTGTCCTCATTTACCCTCTACTAAACCCAATGTAACTGACTACCCTTCATTCACATTCTCAACATTTATCAATAATTAAATGTGTGACAAATCACAACTCATGCCATTAAAACATTAAAACGCAATATAAGAGAATGCACATCTAACAACAATATCCAAAAGAGCATATCATAAACAACACCAATTCATTTATACAGCATTAAAACAAATAAGATAGCAAAGAAAGCATAACCATGAATCAAATTACGAAATGTCACCCTAGTGGTGCAGTTGTGCAATATTCCACTTACCTGAAATGCGGTTCAGAAATTTAAATCTTTTGCTAATGATTTCGCCTCACACCTACTACCTATAATTCACATATTTCAAACACCATTTTAATAACGTTGTTGATGCGGGTTTGGATTGAGAAGGGCATAATTAAATTCCATATGAACCCACTAGAAGGTTCTTTCTCAAGTACGACACATAGGGGTAGTTCTATAATTACAATGAAGTCCCAAATCATTTTAGCAACCAATGGCACAATCTATAATTATATGGGGTTCGAAAGTAATAGGCAACTAGTGGCAAAAATCTATAATTATAAAGAAGTTTACAATCAATTGGGCACAAGTGGCAAATTCTGTAATTACCATGAACATTTCAATTGATATGGGTACCAGTGGCAGATTTTGTAATTTCAGTGAACTTTTTAATCAAAAGGGGTATCAATGGCAACTTTGTAATTACAGTGTACCATTACAATTTAAAATGGGAATCAATGGAAATCAAACGGTTCAGTGAGCTTCACAACCAATATGCTTGCAAAGTTTGCATCCGGTTTGATTCTAATATGGGATGAGGATAAGACAGGTAGTTCACTGAGAATAAGTGTTTGTGAAATTAAACAATAACCAAGCCCCTTTTCCCTTTTTCTTTTCTTATTATATATAAATATTTATTTTATTTTTTTCTTAAAGGAAAAAGCAACGTTATCTTCTTCCTCAAGCATGTAGTCTGGACACAAACTCATGGGCAACTTTCTTTCCTAAGGAAAATCGAATGGGGCTTCAAGGTTTGGCGATCGAAAAATCTGAGTTTCAACATACCGGTTCCTAACCCATAGAATCACATCATAAAGCAGTCCTAATAATCGACCGTGGATCAAAATAAGGTTTCCAACTCAATTCTAGGTTGCAGTCTCAGATTCAGCAAGAGGGTTCGGTGAGTTCTCTTAACAGGAACACCGATTAGGGATTGTAGATCTTAGATTGCTTCAAGGATTAAAAGATTAGAGGATAATCAGAATCACCATGCTAGAAGAGAGAGGAAGTAGTAGTACCTGATGGAGGAGTTCTAGATTATTGGCAAACCGAAGGTAAGGCTGCTCCTCAACGTAAGCCCTAGCTACTGGTTCTAAATCTTTCTTCCCAAAAGTCTCTCAGTGGTTCACAATAGAAGAGTCTCCTTATCACTCAATCAAAGGTTAGACTCAATATATATTTCCCTCCCTACATATAAGAGATTTAATATTTTTATTTCTTTCCAGAGTTAAGAAAGGAGGATTTCTAGAGATAAGGACAATGAGTCCTAATATTTTTAGAAATTCAATATTGAGTTACTAAATATGTTTGGACAACCAAGGGGTGCGTATTTAGTATCCAAATTTGTGTTGTTTTAAATTTTTATTCATCAAGATTCCCTCCCAATCCAATAGTGGGCAAATCTCTTCATAAGGAAACTAGAATGGACTTACTATTATAGCAGAATTTACAGAGAATGAAACAAAAATATGGGACGTTACATCTGGTATTAATTGTGGAAAGGCTGGACATTACTCTAGCAATTGTCGGGAACCAACTAAAGGGAATGTAGTTTGCTACAAGTGTCACAAGGAGGGACACGTGATCAAAGACTGTCCAGAGTGGTGTAAACAAAGGAACCAGGGTCAACCAGGAGGAACAAAGCCAAATCATGGGAGGATTTATCTCCTAGTGGAACTAGATGGTGGTGCATCGCCTACAGTAGTATCAGGTGCAATTATCATATGCAATTGGCCTGCTCTTGTCTTATGAGTGATTTTGGGTGATGTCACTGCAAGATTATCATCTATGAGCATCCAACCATCGTTGATCCAGAAGATTAAAAACGCTCAAGGAAAAGACCCCAAGCATGTAAAGATTAAAGAAGAAGTCCTGGAAGGCAAATGACCAGATTTTGTTGTCACTGATGATGGGACTTCGAGATCTAGTACAAGACTCTGTGTGCCGGACAATGAGGACTTTAAGCGAGAAGTTATGAATAAGGCACACCATACTCCTTATACGTTACATTTTGGGAGCATGAAGATGTATCAAGATTTGAAGAAGGCATATTGGTGGAACCTGATGCTACTGTACGCGATGCACCACCATCTAGTTCCACTAGGCGATAAATCCTCCAATGAGCTTCTGGCTTTTTCCTCCTGGTTGACCCTGGTTCCTTTGTTTACACCACTCCGGACAGTCTTTGATTATATGTCCCTCCTTGTGACACTTGTAGCAGACTACATACCCTTTCTTTGGTTCCAGACAGTTGCTAAAGTAATGTCCAGCCTATCCACAATTAATACCAGATGTAACGTCCCATATTTTTGTTTTATTCACTGTAAATTCTGCCATAATAGTAAGTCCACTCTAGTTTCCTTAAGAAGAGATTTGCCCACTACTGGATTGGGAGGGAATCTTGATGAATAAAAATTTAAAACAACACAAATTTGGATACTAAATACACACCCCTTGGTTGTCCAAACATATTTAGTAACTCAATATTGAATTTCTAAAAATATTAGGACTCTTATCCTTATCTCTAGAAATCCTCCTCACTTAACTCTGAAAAAAAAAAATATATAAAATCTCTTATACATAGGGAGGGAAATATATATTGAGTCTGACCTTTGATTGAGTGATAAGGAGACTCTTCTGTTGTGAACCACCGAGAGACTTTTGGGAAGAAAGATTTAGAATCAGTAGCTAGGGCTTACGTTGAGGAGCAGCCTTACCTTTGGTTTGCCTATAATCTAGAACTCCTCCATCAGGTACTGCTACTTCCTCTCTCTTCTAGCATGGTGATTATGATTATCCTCTAATCTTTTAATCCTTAGAGCAATCTAAGATCTACAATCCCTAATCGGTGTTCCTGTTAAGAGAACTCACCGAACCCTCTTGTTGAATCTGAGACTGCAACCTAGAATTGAGTTTGAAACCTTATTTTGATCCACGGTCGATTATTAGGACTGCTCGTTGATGTGATTCTGTGGGTTAGGAACCGGTATGTTGAAACTCAGATTTTTCAATCGCCAAACCTTGAAGCCCCGTTCGATTTTCCTTAGGAAAGAAAGTTGCCCATGAATCTGTGTCCAAACTACATGCTTGAGGAAGAAGATAACGTTGTTTTTTCCTTTAAGAAAAAAATAAAATAAATATTTATATATAATAAGAAAAGAAGAAGGGAAAAAGGGCTTGGTTATTATTTAATTTCACAAACACTTATTCTCAATGAACTACCCGTCTTACCCTCATCCCATATTAGAATCAAACCGGATGTAAACTTTGTGAGCATATTGGTTGTGAAGCTCACTGAAATTACAAATTGTGTCGTTTGATTTCCATTGATACCCATTTTAAATTGTAATGGTACACTGTAATTACAAAGTGCCATTGATACCCCTTTTGATTGAAAAGTTCACTTAAATTACAAAATCTGCCACTGGTACCCATATCAATTGAAAAGTTCATGGTAATTATAGAATTTGCCACTAGGGCCCAATTGATTATAAACTTCCTTATAATTACAGATTTTTGCCACTGGTTGCCAATTACTTTCAAACCCCATATAATTATAGATTGTGTCATTGGTTGCCAAAATGATTTTAGACCTTATTGTAATAACGGAACTACCTTAGGTGTCGTACTTGAGGACGATTCTTCTAGTGGGCCCATATGACATTTAATTATGACCTTCTCAATCCAGACCGCATTAACAACGTTATTAAAAAGGTATTTTAAATATGTGAATTATAAGTAGCGGGTGTGAGGCAGAGTCATTAGCAAAAGATTTAAATTTCTGAACCGCATTCAAGGTAAGTGGAATATCACAGAACTGCACCACTAGGGTGACACTTCATAATTTGATTCATTTTTATGCTTTCTTTGCTATCTTATTTGTTTTAATGTTGTATAAATGAATTGGTTGTGTTTATGATATGCTCTTTTGAATATTGTTGTTAGATGTGCATCCTCTTATATTGCATTTTAATGTTTCAAATTTAATGGCATGAGTTGTGATTTATCACACATTTAATTATTGAGAAATGTTGAGAATGTGAACGAAGGGTAGTCAATTACATTGGGTCTAGTAGCAAGTAAATGAGAACAATAGGGTGGATAATCATTGCCACCTGAGTTGCTATTGAAGACAATAGGGTGGAGAGTCATTGTCATCTGAGTCTTTATCCGTTACATCGCGGATAGATGAGACTGGGGCCATGAACGGATGACCAAAAGTGTATTTTAGGCTATGATTAACCCTCTACTAGGGGAATGGAAGATGATTATTCTTGGCAGTTGGCCAAAAACGATATTAAGTGAATTTTGAAAAGTGAAATTGAATGAGAAGTATTTTGAAAGTAAAATTTAATGAGAGTTGCTTTGAAAGTAATTGAAAAACCAAATTTCTTGCATTGTTATTTGCATCGTTTTTCGGTGATCTTAGTGTTGTATTTATGTTATATTCTTTTTACTAGGCTAGTGAGCTCACCCCTTACATGTCATTACAGATGACGAAGTGACCGAAAAGGATCAAGACGGAGCGTAGAGGACATATTGATTCACTTCTTAGCTTTTAAATTTCTAGTTCATTTTAAATATTTTTGGGATAACTGTTATAAGGTTTAAACTTTAAGAACAATTATCTTTCCATTTCATACACATTAGATTGTCACCAGTAGTGTTGGAAGTTTTATTATGCTAAATAGATTTGAGATGAACTATTTTTATGGATTAAAATTAATTTTTTTAATTTTGGATGGTCGTTAGATCAACGCCTGCTAGGGCTATACTCATACGTCGTACAAGTTTGGGTTGTGGCAGAATGGTATCAGAGCAGTTTTTCCTAGGATTGAGTCTAGCGTCATAGGGACATTGACATAATGCACATAATTAATTATAATGTATTAACATATTAGACGATGGAAAAATAAAAATGTTGACATAACATACCAAATAAAGCATAATGCACCAATATTTTAAATTGATCATAAGGTGAACGTTTTCCTTTCGTTTAAGATATTTAGAGACTCACGAGTTGTTATGTCATCAAGAAATGGCCCAATATCGAAGGAGAGGAGCACCTGATGAGGGCGAGCAGATTGTGCCACCAGTACGGCGATATGGTTCCATAGGAGAGGAGGAGTGGGACCCATTGAGGGCAATGGAACAATTCAGGAAGTTTCGCCTTTTAAGGGAACTATAGACCCGTTGATTGCCGAGGCCTAGTTACGTGAGATGGAGAAGATCTTCTCCATGTTAAGGATCAATGACGAGCTGAAGGTGAGGTGTGCATCCTTCATGTTGCAAAATGATGCTGATCATTGGTCGGTTACCACCTGACTGTCGCTTGAAAGAGGGCCCAACCGATGACTTGGCAAAGGTTTCAAGAAGTATTCAACGAGAAATATTTCCCAGCTCCTGTTCGGCGAGAAGGAGTTGGAGTTGTTGAAGCTACACCAAGGGACCACTTCTGTGGGGGAATACGAGAGAAAATTCGAAGAGCTAGCCTGTTTTGCCCCACAACAGGTGGATACCGAAGAAAGGAAGGCCAGACTTTTTGAACGCGGGTTGAAGCATGAAATCAGATCAGTGGTGGCTTCACATCAGCTAAGTACTTATGCTGAAGTACTAAAACAGGCTTCAGTCATGGAAAGCAATCTCAAGGGAACAGACTGTAGCGAAACCAGTGAGCAGAAAGAGGTTTAGACCTAATGATTTCCATGATGGGGCTGCAAAGAAGGGTCGGGATACTGTTCCTGACAAAAAGGCACGAGAAATTTGCCCTACTTGTGGGAAGATGCACACAGAAGATTGCCACCAGTAGTGTTGGAAGTTTTATTATCCTAAATAGATTTGAGATGAATTTTTTTTTTGGATTAAAGTTAAATTTTTAAATTTTTGGACGGTCATTAAATCAGCGCCTGTGAGGGCTATACTCATACCTCGTACAGGTTTGGGTCGTGACAAATTCTTTCCAACAATCAAGTTTTGGGGGCAGAACAACCTTACACTTGCTAAAATAAAAAAAATAAAAAATAGAACAGAAACAAATAAGTAAAACCCCATGCACAACAACAGCAGTGACCTGGCCTGACTTAACTAATAACAATTATCGCAGGCTAAAAAAAGGGAGTCCTGAACTGATTCAAACTCTAAATAGATAATAAATAAAAAGATAAACCCAAACTGAAGAGAAGACTTCCTCCCTGCAGACTATGTTTGGCTCTCCTCAAGAGACCAAACAACCAAAACCTAAATCCAAATCCGATCCAGAATTTATATTATTTAATTTCAGTCTTTACCATAGTTGTCAAGGCGTCGCCTTTGAAAATGAGGCGCCTTGGTCGCCTAGGCGGTCGCCTTGGTCGCCTAGGAGGGCGCCTTGGTCGCCTAGGCGCCCAGTCAGGCCTCCATCGCCTTGGTTCGCCTTGGCGCCTTGACAACTATGGTCTTTACAAAGTAATATAATATAATAAAATTGACAAATAGTTCTACTAAACTATTCCATGACTCGGATGGCCAGTGATGCAGAGGCATCTGATGAGGATCATTGGTACTCTAAGAAATATCATCGCAAGGACAAGAGGAGCAGCCCATATACCTGTCAATCGAGTTCTGTTTTGGTCTTAGTTATTAGGCTTTGTTTTTAATTAATAAGGTAGGCAAGTTAGTTCAGTTAATTTCTTTATTTACTTAATTTAATGGCCCATTAGTAGCCCATTAGAAGTTTTATTTATAAAGTTGTTAAGCCCCACCAGTAGGCTAGTCAGCTATAAGCATTAAGCTTATGCCGGTTCTGTTTTCCTTTTACTTTTAGGATTTCTATCAGCAATAGGAGAAGTCCACCGACTGGAGTCTCTCTATTCCCAATTAGCTGGACCTTTAGTTGTTTTCTAGCTTCTATATATAGCAGACTAAGGCTGCATTGTAAAGACACAGATTATCTATTGAATGAAGTATGGTTTGTCTTTTACTACTCTGTGGGATTCAGTTGTTGGCTGTGAGATTCAGGCATTCGGCTGTTTATTG
Organism: Protea cynaroides; assembly: GCA_028583415.1. Taxonomy (NCBI): domain Eukaryota; kingdom Viridiplantae; phylum Streptophyta; class Magnoliopsida; order Proteales; family Proteaceae; genus Protea; species Protea cynaroides. The sequence continues at coordinate 11,665,520 of CM053276.1, read as the reverse complement.
GAAAATAGAAGGGTGGACGGGATGTCAACAAGTTCCTAGGTGAGATGCCTGAGGCCCATTTTATTTTCTGTTATCTTCTCCTTCCGGCTTCCATCATCAAGTTAATTTCATGCACTCATTTCAAGTCTGACCATACATCATCGAATTCAGGTTCTATCCAACTAATGTTCATCATATATTCATCACTTCTACATCCATTAGGACTCCATCATATATCACTATCCATCCATTAGATCGACTCCATCTTTTGATATATTGTTTCTATCATATTTTACAGCATCATGACCTGTTCTAATAATCCATTCATTGGCTGAGTATTGTAATTTCAATTCCCATCGAAAAACTGCTGGCATCCTTTCATTAATCCTGTTTTATATAGCACAGTTCATATCTACCAATCCAGCGTATGGATTGTTTTGATTTTCGGACATATTTTGTTCATAATCATATTACTAGCTTGTGTACTACATCTGAGCCCTATCTTTAGGGTATATATTCAGTTATTCATATTGCTCCTATTCTGGTCCTATCCAGTTCACTGCGATTCTAGCTTTTGGAAATCCTTCCCTCATCAGCCAGCTTTCCTGATAAGATGATGAAACCGAACACTGAGGTGGCAAGATTCATTGAATCTGGACACAGGTGATAACTGAATTGGTCAGACCAGATTTGAACTACAACCAAATTTGAACCAGACCATACTAGGTCCTGCATTAAACATTCATACAAAAGTAGCCTCTAAGCAATTTAAGAAAAACCAATCACAACACTGGAACAAAGTAGGCCAAGTTACATCACATACCATCAAGACCCCAACCCATGTATAGGGGAGTTATACCAATAGCATCTCTAGCAGCAATGAAACTTTTGTCACGGGTGTCAAGAAGGACAAAAGAGAACATCCCGTCCAACATGTCGACAAAATCCTCTCCATATTCTTCATACTGTGACAAGTGAAAAGATAGATGAACTGACTAATTGGAACAGCATGTCAATTCTTCCTCACACTTATTATCAAGTTATGTCCCATGAATATGGGCTTATAACTTGCTATAAGGAACAAGAGCAAGAAGCAAGCATCTGTTCTTTCCTTTTTCTTTTTCTTTTTAAACATTTGCTTCCAAATTGGTATTTCTGATGAACAAGAACACAGTTACTTACAAGATGGGCAATAACTTCACAGTCACTTCCTGTTCTGAATTCATGAGCCTTCAGCTTTGCTCTCAAATCCATATGGTTGTAGATTTCCCCATTTACCTAATGGCATAAACATTCAAAAAGAAAAGACAGTATAAATTAACCAAGAGGGTAAATAAAATACTTGGCAGTGAATTTTTGAAAGAAATGCAAAACTAGGTACTTATGTCAAAAAAATCTCTACAACAATAACAACAAAGGCTTATCCCAACTGAATGGGTCGGCTACATGGATTCTGGCCCCCCAATCAGTTTTGTTCAAGGTCATACTAAAGACAAGCCCTAAGCTATGCATGTCTTTCCTCACCACCTCATCTAGAGTCATTTTAGGTCTACTCCTAACTCTTTTAGATCCTCAGAAGGAAAAATACCATAACGTGAAATGAGACAAACCACAAATTACATTTAGACTAAAATATTCATATAAAAGTAAAATGTAAGAAAAGCTAAAATCCTCGAGCACTGATCAATGCATTTGTTGTAGATGTCTACATAATAAGATAACAATAGTAACCGAGCTTCTAAAAGACATATTGAAAGAAAAAAAAATTCCTATAACCAGAACATAGAAATATATCTGTACTTTGAGGCTTAGAGCTTGGATTGTCAAATGCTGACGTACAGTAGCCTGTCAGCAGGCGATTTACCAAATTCTTGATAAGGTAATTGAGAAATCAAGATAAATCTTGCAAGTTTGGCACCAACAGAAAAGAATAAAAATAAAAAAAAACCAGGTGGTCGGTTACTTAAGAGATTGGATGATGCAAGCTAGGGTTAGGTTATCAATTTTAGACCCTTAACCTTTGCATAGGATCGATTACACCAACCCAGACAATAGGTTAAATATGAAACCAGGAAATCAGTAATGATTAATGAAAACTTATATTGTTGGTAAATCTGACCGTGGGTTGTCTGAGAGATTAGGAGGACTTGTAGCTTGATATGTAGTTGTAATAATACCCAAATCTGAGGTCATCCAACAAGGAATTAAGAAAGTTAAGACACTTTCAACTTCTGTAGAAAGTGGAAATTCTGCAGAGGGACAGCAAGACAGTTTTGATGTTTGTGAACGGCTAAGACCAATGGCAACTTTCCTATCCTTTGATACCTCTTGGAGGACGGATCCACGATCTTAGATGCTCTTCTTTATAATTGTAGCAGCAAATGTGAGAGGTAATTACAGAAACAGAGGGAGAGGGGAACCAGCAGTGAACCGATATGAGAGAGAGAGCTGTGGAAGAAGGGGGCAGGGGAATAATGATGATGGAGAAATAAAGGAGGGGAGGGGGTGACGTCGCGTCGTCGGCAGCAATGCACTTGGAAGCACAAGGAAACAGGGGGGACCAATAACTTAAGGGGGAGAGGGAAGGTAGGAGAATAATGAGAGTGAAATAGAGGGGAGCAAACCAATAGCAAGAAGGGGGAGTGAGGGTTGTGGCTGAGTCTCACAGCCGAGGAGACTCAGCTGCAACCGAAATTGCAACAAGTCCTTTTTTTTTCTAAAATCTGATTCCTCTTCTCCTTCTCTCATATTTATAGAGTAGTTTTGAATTACAATTAGGAAAGAAAACTAGTCAATGCTTCCTTGTTGACAACTAGCAAGGAAAGGAAGGTCCAATCTTGTAAAAGAACTATACAAAAGAAGAAGAATCTAATTGCCTAATACAAACTTTCTAAAACTGAAAACAGTATATTATGTTTAGGCAAGTATTTATACTAGCAATAATTAACTTAGGAAACAACTAACTATAGCTAGTACTAATTAAGTAACACTTAAAATATGGAAGATCCTCTCATGGACAGCTGGATGGCTAACAGCCCAGCCAGCTAAGCTGCTGGCTTGCCAGCCGGCTTGGCTTGGCTGGCTTATTTCTTTTATGGTACACATGTACTGCATCATTGGAACCCCTTAATATTTTCAAGGGAAGTGGTGGACAGGCCAATGGTTAGATCGCAGCCTCCAAGCTGAGGGTCTTGTTTAAACTTTTTTTTTTTGGGGGTAAATGTTTAAACTAAATGTTGATGCATATTTGTTAGGGAATTTGGGGCCATCAGGAATTGGCAGCATAATAAGAAGATCAAATCAGCAGTTGGAGTATTCTCAAGCCCAATAGGAAAAGGCGATTCCACTAAAGCAGAACTGTTGGCACTTAAAATCGGGATTTAGCTGCTGCCAAGGATTGGGCCTCATCAAGCCACTATTGAGAGTGACTCCACCAACGTGATATGTTGGATGCAGATTTGGGATGAAGGCCCAACTATTACTCTTATTTGATTAGGTCCTTGTGAATTTTAGCCTCTCAAATGCAAGTTTATTTCCAATTAAATCCAAAGAATGCAAATGAGTTAGTGGATTATCATTATCTAGCCAAAAAAGGTTGTAAAGCCCAGATACTATTCCACTATGATTTCTTATTCATTACAGTTTCTAGGGTGTTGATGCCTATATAACATTGGGAACTCCGCATGTGTTATGCTTCTGGTCCCAAGCCTGGATAAAGGAGGAGGGTTGGTGTGTCAGGTCGGCAGCTGGTACCTTAAAAAAATTCTAGCCAAACCCTTATCATGGATTCACAAACAAAAGATAATCAGCATAATACTAGGGCGTTCTCCGTAAACGACATGCTACACCTGGTCCCTATTGTAGCGAAAAATGGGCAAGGGCCACCGCATCAGCACCCAAATGTGATGATAAAAAGGCAAGGGTTCTTGGACTGTGGACGAGTGCGGGTAAAGAAGCTAGTCCATAAGTGTAGGATTAGACTAGCGTCTTGGAACATAGGATCTCTAACGGGTAAGAATCTAGAATTGATAGATGTTATGAGGAGAAGAAGGATTAACATAGCTTGCATTCAAGAGACTAGATGGAAGGGTAAAAAAAACTAAGGAGTTAGATGACTTTAAACTTTGGTATACGAGGGACAAAAAATAATAACGGAGTGGGTATAATAGTGGATAAAGATTTAAAGAATGATGTGGTGGATGTTAAAAGATACACTGATAGGATTATAGCCATCAAGTTGGTGATGGGGAAAGAGATAATCAATATAATTAGCATATACGCACCCCAAGTAGGATTGGATGCAAGTAGTAAGCTACAATTTTAGAACACATAGATGGATTAGTGCAAGGTTTTCGACAAGGAGAAAAGATTATAATAGTGGTGATCTGAATGAACGTGTAGGGGAGATTGTAAAGGTAGATGTATATGGAGGATATGGTTTTGAACTAACGAATGAGGAGGGGACTTCAATTTTAGATTTTGCTACGGTTTATGATTTATCTATCGTAAACACACACTTTGAAAAAGAGAGAGGAGCATCTAGTCACCTTCAAAAGTCGACATCATAAAAGCCAAATAAATTTTTTTTTAACTAGAAGGTTCGATAGGTTGTTACGTAAGGAATGTAAAGTTATACCCGGAAAGAGCCTAACCACTCAACATAGATTATTGGCCATAGATATATGCCGGAATATGCCAAATCGTAAGAAATGTCAGTTTTTTGCCCTAGAATAAGGTGGTAGTGCTTAAAAGCGAATACCTTGAAAGCTTTTTACTAATAATGTAGTCAAACAAGGAATGTGGCACTTTGAGGGAGACACTGATACAATGTAGAACGAGATGACTGCTTGTATTAAGAAAGTTGCTAAAAATGTTCTAGGTGTATCAAAAGGAAAACGGCATCCCCTAGATAGTTTTGGTGGCGGATGATGAGGTTCAAGTAGTCATAAAGCTAAGAAAGATAGTTTTAAGACATGCCAAATAAAGATGTAAACGGATAGGATTCGACCCGGATAAACTATTATCCGAATTCGAATTTAACTTCTTATTACCCTGTCCGAATCCGTCTCCGCATCCGACGGATTTATACAAATTAAATCCGAATTAGAACTAAATTGAAACAGCATTTTAGTTTCTACCCTCATCCCCATTATGTTTGCTTTCCAAAAGCTTAAATTACAAATCAAATTAGCATAGTTCTGGTACGATGCTTAGCAAACAGCAAACATGAAAATGAGATTAATTCTCCTTAAAAGACCACTCATTTTTGTAGCACAAAACAAAAATAGGATTACAAGCAATGGGAAAAATGAAGAAAAGAATGGATCATTGTTCAGAATAAAGAATTGTGAAAGTCACTTACCCCAAAAAAAAAAAAAAAAAGGAACTGTAAAAGTCTGAATAATCCATCTTACTTCATAAAATAAGATTAACTAATCAAAATCAAAATATATCAAACACCCACAAGAAATCGTGTAGCATTTCTTTATATTTAATCCTAATGACATCTGATGACCTGATCAATCTCAAATCATAGAAAAGTAATTGAGAGAGAGAGCGAGAAGGAGAGGGGGGGGAAATGTAGCTGGATGGAATGGAAAGAATAGCTGCGTCTCTTGTCTCAAGCGGAAGGTTTTGGAAAGAAGGGTCGAAGGTTCATCTTGTAACATACAACCATAACAGGAAGAAGAACTATAAATAAACCCTAAAATATTCCCCATCAAATCCAACGTAAAAAATACCCATTTGACCCTAGTTTCTCCGATTCGAGTACCGATCACCACCATTTTCATAGTCATGATCACCACCGTCTTCTTAACCACGACCACCACCCGTCCACCAGGGCTCGTTTCTTTCTTCTAAATCTTCTTCTTCTCCCAGCATTTTACTTTCTTTAGATTAGAGACAAACCCTCTGTCTTTTCACTTTCCTAAGAGACAAAACGTCAAAAGCCTTTTCACTTTACTTGTGTGGGAGAAAACATCAAGACTCATCTTTCAAGAAAACAATAAGTGCACAAGACTTACACGCATATTTTACTATACTACCCATATTTACCTTAAAGCGGATCGGAGCGGATTATGTCTATTTGGTTAGAGTGATATCTGAATCCGATCTCACCTATCCGAATTCGGATCCGAATCCGATTATTCGGATACAAATTTCCCTAAACGAATATGGATTCAAATCGAAGCCGGATTTTTGGATATCCGTTTACATCCTTAATGGCAAAAGATTAAGGATATAGAGGATCTAAAAAGCTATAGACTTGCCAAAAATGAAACCAAAAAGATTGTGGGAAAAATAAGAGCTAAGAAATATGAAGATCTTCTTAACAATCTGAGCACAAAGGAAGGATTAAAACTATCTATAAAATAGCTAAGATGAGGGAAAGGAAGAGTAGAGATTTAGACCATGTTAGATATATTAAAAGTGCAGATGGTAGAGTTCTAGTAAAGGATGAAGACATTAAAGAGAGATGGAACGATTATTTCTACAGCCTACTAAATGAAGACTTTTCAAGTAATAGTGTCTCAGATTGTTACATTACCCACCATGACACCATACGTCGTAGGTACATACACAAAATTAGGATGACAAAAGTGAAAGAAACTTTAAGGAAAATGAATATAGGCAAAGCACCAGGCCCAAATGAGGTCCCAACAGAAGATTGGAAGAGGCTAGAAATGTATGGAGTATCTTATCTAACTAAGTTGTTTAATAAAATTACGAGCTCAAAGAAAATGACAGATGAATGGAGGAGAAGCATTGTGGTTCCGATTTATAAAACATAGGTGATATTGAGAGCTGCAATAACTACATTGGCATAAAACCAATGAGTCATACTATGAAACTATGGGATAGAGTTATTGAAACTCACATGAGAAAAGAAGCTACTATTACGGAGAACTAGGGATGTCAACGGAATGGATTCGGCACGGATAGGTTACTATCCGAGTTTGAATCTGACTCCAAACCACCCTATCCGAATTCGCCTCTGCTTTCGGCAATTTCTAGAAAACAAATCCAAATTCGAATTCGCATTTTAACCGGATATCCGGTTAAAATCCGATTCGAATCCGGATTAAAACAAAAGGCATTTGTGCAACTGTTCTTGGCTCTTCTCTTTGTAGCAGAAATTTCATTGTATTTCTAGTAAAGAACCTTCGCTTCAACATAACTTCCTTTGATGAAAACAGAGATCAAATATCATAAAACAATATCAATCGCCAGCAATAGCAAAGAGATGGAACAGGGGGCAATAGCAAAGAGATGAAGCAGGAGCAGCAGTTGCAATCGGCATTGAGTTTTAAGAGAGAAGTCTTGCGTCGGCCGTCGAGATTCAAAGAAAAGAGAAGTCGTCGTGAACCCTAGAAAAAATACGGTAGGGCTTTACCCAAAAAAAAAAAGACATGATTTAGATTTTAATATTTTTTTGGAAATTGAATCCTAGAAATATGGTAAATGATTTAATATAGAGGTGAAGGTGTTCAAGTTGTTTTACCAAAAAAAAATAAAAAGAAGATTAAGTTAAATTTTAATTTTTTTTTAATAATCGAAACTAAACCCTAGAAATAAGGTAAGTAAATGGAAACTAAACTCTATAAATAAGGTTAGTGAAACCGTTTTAATATCTTTTGGAAATTGAATCCTATAAATAAGGTAAGTGAAGAGGTGACTTAGGTTTTAATATTTTTTTTGGAAACTGATTCATAGAAATAAATAGGTGAAGACGTAAAGATAAAATAATATTTTTTTAACATAGAGGTGAAAACGATGTAATTAAGTTTTAATATTTTTTTAATACTGGAAACTAAACCCTAGAAACTAGTAAGTGAAGATGTGATTTAGGTTTTAATATTTTTTTGGAAACTGAATCTTAGAAATAAGTAGGTGAAAACGTAAAGTCAGGTTTTAATTTTTTTTTAAATATAAAAATTGTTTAAAAAACTAAACGGAGCGGATTATATCCGCTCATTTAGAGTATTATCCGAATCCACATCCGCCTCTGATCCCACCTATCTGAATTCGCATCCAAATCCGATTGTTCGGACTCAGATTCTCTTAAACGGGTGTGGATTCGAATCGAATTCGGATTTTCGGCTATCCATTTACATCCTTACGAAGAACCACTTTGGTTTTATGCTAGGTAGATCAACAACAGAAGCTATTTACTTGCTTAGGAGACACTCATGGAAAGATGTAAAGAAGGCAAGAAAGACCTTCATACGGTATTTATTAATCTACAAAAAGCTTATGACAAAGTTCCTATAGAGTTAATCTAGAAAGTAATAGAGAAGAAACGCGTTTGAAGCGAATATGTTGACATAGTTAAGGATATGTATTACAATGTGATGACTAGTGTAAAAATCGTGGGGGTCAAGGTCGTGAATTCCCAATCATAGTTGTCAAGGCACCAAGGCGAACCAAGGCATTGGAGGCCTGACGAGGCGCCTAAGCGACCAAGGCACCCAGACGCCCACCTAGGCGATCAAGGCGCCCTCCTAGGCGACCAAGGTGCCCAATTTTTCAAGGCGACCCAAAGCCGCCTGGGCGCTTAAGCGATGCCTTGACAACTATGTTCCCAATTACAATGAGGTTACATCAAGGATCAGCTTTAAGCCCTTATCTGTTTGTCCTCGTTATGGATGATCTAACTAGAAACATTCCAGATAAAGCTCCTTGGTGCATGCTTTTCGTTGATGATATTGTTTTGGTAAATGAAACAAAAGCAGAGATTAATGTCAAGTTTGAGCTATATACATCAACATTGGAATCAAAGGGTTTTAAGATAAGTAAAACGAAGATGGAATATATGATGTGTAACTTTAGTCACACAAGGACGAATATTGAAGTGGTGAACATTCAAGAGGGGGATATACAACAAAGTGATCATTTTAGGTATCTATGTTCGATCATAAATAAATAAGGTGATATAGAGGATGATGTTTTATAGAGGATTAAAATATGATAGATGAAGTAGAGAGGTACATCTGGAGTGTTGTGTGATGAACGTATTCCTTTAAAACTTAAAGAAAAAAAAATTTCGACAATCATTCGACAGGCTATGATGTGCGGTGCCAAATGTTGGGCAGTTAAGAAGCATCATATAGATAAACTTAGTGTAGCTAAGATGAAGATGTTGAGATGGATATGTGGCAAAAATAGGATGGATAAGATAAAGAATGATTGTATTAGAGCTGATTTGGGAATAGTGCCGATACATGATAAACTACAAGAAAGTTGTTTGAGATGGTATGGCCATGTTCAATGGAGACCGTTAGATGCTCCTGTACGGAGGAGTGATTTGATTCAAATTGAAGGATCTAAAAGAACTAGGGGCAGACATAAGATGACTTTAGGGGAGGTGGTGAAGAAAGATATGCATAGCTTGGGCCTTGTTTCAAATATGATATTAGAGAGAGCTGATTGGCAAACAAGAATCCATGTAGCCGACCCCATTTAGTTGGAATAAGGCTCTGTTGTTGTTGTTGTTGTTGTTGTTGATGCCTATATAACATTGCACTTTTCGTTGTATTTTTAATTGCTGTTATTTATTATAAAAAAAAATACCAATTCTTGATAGAAAACACCTGATACTATCTGTAGTACTTTTTTCCTACTTTTTAAATTGCACAAAACGAATTTCATCCAATTTGGAAGCATATAGAAAAGAAAAAAAAGAAAAAAAAAAAGTTGTATAAAGCTGAGTCATGCCCAAAAGTGGTAAGAAAAGCACTGCAGTCTCATGCCAGTGATTAGTTTTTAGGCGGCAATAGCTCGACTGCTTAGTTAACAAAATCAAATATTACAGTACCTACATTACCTGGACAGTTCAAAGGAGCCATACACATGTCCAGCATTTCACTTTTATACAACACTTTATTTGTATCCTTACCATACCCAGGTAACAGAAATCAGCTGAATACACAAGACAACTCAGACTCGAACACTCATAAAAACAAGTCAATTAAACTGAACAAAGCCTCACCCCAACTACTTGGACAGCTACATTAATCATGTTCTTCTGATTACACCTTACAAGCTCCAAGTAACAAAATTTCAGGATTCAGGTATACATTACTTGGCTGTCTTATGACCTTAATATGACAAATCTTGCTTGGGCTAGGGGCAGTATTGCAAAAAAAAAGCCACTGATGGAGTTGCCCTCATCAAGAACAAGTCAAGAACCAAAATCTGAATTTGGGTGCAAACAATTCAGTTCATACTTAGGGATGAGTCTATGCTCTTTGGTGATTATAAAGAACGTCATACACCAAACAACAAAAATCAACCATCAAAAAATGCAGGCCAATATAACATTGGGCTTTTCGTTGTATTTTTAATTGCTGTTATTTATTTTGTTTTATCAATAGATCATTAATTATCAAAAAAAAAAAAAATACCAATTCTTGATAGAAAACACCCGCACTATCTGTAGTCCTTTTTTCCTACTATTTAAAATTTTAAATTGTACAAAACAAATTTCATCCAATAAGGAAGCATATAGAAAAGGGAAAAAAAAGTTATATAAAGCTGAGTCATGCCCAAAAGTGGTAAGAAAAGCACTGCAGTCTCATGCCAGTGATTAGTTTTTAGGCGGCAATAGCTCGACTGCTTAGTTAACATAATCAAATACTACATTACCTGGACAGTTCAAAGGAGCCATACAACTGTCCAGCATTTCACTTTTATACAACACTTTATTTGTATCCTTACCATACCCAGGTAACAGAAATCAGCTGAATACACAAGACAACTCAGACAAGGACACTCATAAAAACAAGTCAACTAAACTGAACAAAGCCTCACCCTGACTACTTGGACAGCTACATTAATCATGTTCTTCTAATTCCACCTCCTTAGAAGACAAAATTTCAGGATTCAGGGATGCATTACTTGGCTGTCTGATAATATGACAAATCTTGCTCAGGCTAGGGGCAGTATTGCAAAAAAAAGACACTGATGGAGTTGCCCTCATCAAGAACAAGTCGAGAACCAAAATCTGAATTTGGGTGCAAACAATTCAGTTCATACTTAGGGATGAGTCCTTTCGGGATGCTCTTTGGTGATTATAAAGAACGTCATACAGCAAACAACAAAAGTTAACCATCAAAAAATGCAGGCCAAAATAAGGACCAAAAAGTGATACCGATACAATGACTGTCTTGTCTTCATTATAAAGTGGTTGATCTCCAGAAGCAGGATCAACAATAGCCAACCGCTGGTGAGCAAGATAGCAATCTTCGTGACAATGTAAGCCACTCCAGTCAGGACCTCTATGGCGCAATCTGCATTAACAATGGAAACCATGACAATAAAATCAGGCCTCTCCTGTTTGCAAAAAACCAAGAGCATCGATCATTACTTTTGAGACAATAAACAGATGACAGACTCCAAAGAGTTCGCACCCTGTAATCCATGACATAATCTTTAAAACTGTTTATCTTACAAATAAAATACAAACAAGCCTCCTTTGTCTTTTTCTTTTTTTTCCTTCTTACAAATAAAATACAAACAAGCCTCCTTTGTCTTTTTCTTTTTCTTTTTTTTCCTTCAGTATAAATTTTCATTAAACCATGACATTCTTGGTTTGGATCCCAGAGCTGACAGAAACCTTGTCAATTATTATATTATATCATATTATATGTCCAAGAAACTGTAAACTGTAGACTTTGGAACAAATTTAACCATAATGGAGACATACAAAAAAAAGAAGACAGATATTTGCCTTACTCTCCCTTGTTTTCCTTGTGATCTAATTTCTAAACGCAAGCTCTTGTCCAAACCATGAAACTCGGAGGCTATTTCGGTGAAAGCCAATCTTCAGGCTGTGTTTTTCACAATGGATGTTTGAACAGGTTCCGACCAAACCATCAATACCAACATTTCATTCTCGTCGAATAGTTACAGATGAATAAATATATAACTTCAATTAACAAAAATGACATTTTCCTTCCAAACAAAGGCAAGTGGATGATAATAACGCACTCCAAAAATGACATTTTCATTCTCATTGAGTATCTATGAGTGGGCTCGATCCTCCACGCAAGTCTATGTGGTATTAGTCATTAGGATGGATTGAGAGGGTCCATAGTGTGCCATTTACTCATATACAACTACTGAGTGGAACTTAGAAGTGATTCACTCGTCACTTGTCACTGTGTCTATGTTTTACATCTACACGTACAATGTTGTTTGTCATAATTACTCAATATTATGTTTCATCATTCCTAGTGCATACTTTACTAGTTTTATTTGTCTTTTGTGTCTTACACTACTAAACCAATGTGTAGAATAGGTTACATTACACAAGATATGGACATATACTATCAACCAGGGTGCAATGCCAAACTACCATTTTGTGTGAATTTTTTTGAATTCTAAAAGTTCACATATGTTTATCCAGGCTTAAATAACATTTACATGAAGATGAGACCCTAATATGATCACTTGACCCCGAAATGGCTGGTCGAAAATCACTGACAATAAAATGTAATACCACCCGGATGTCGATGATTTTGGTGGTATATCTTGGCTTCGCCAGCCACCGAAATGGCTGGCAACAACGAGATTTAGAACCTTGCTGTAGTCAGAAACATGTAACTCGGAGGCTATTTCGGTGAAAGCCAATCTTAAGGCAATATTCTTCACAACGTATTTTTCAACCAAACGATCAACGACCAACATTTTCATTCTCGTCGAGTAGTCACAAACGAGATCAATTTAATTTCGATTAGAAAAATGTCGCTTTTTATTGATTTAATCAAAAGTAAATTAAGTAGTACACAAGCAGAACAAAAAAAGACTCCGGTGATTCGAGCCGCAGTGAGCAAAACGTAAAATTTCGAATCCAAAACTTCAACCTGAAACAGTGCCTACCTTCGAGATAGTTCGATGATTCGTGCTCGTTTGGTTTGAGAGGTGTCGGAGCAACCGAAGACGGCAAGTATTCCACACATGGTTTCTCTTGCAGACTCGCAGAGTGTCGAATCCTCTGGTTTTCAACGCAGAAAACGAATATGGAAGGAAAAGAAAGCGGCAAATGTCACCCTCATGCACGATCGTCGGATCCTGAAACAGTGTGAGACACTTTTTCAAAAGATTCTGCTCCGTTTTGGCTTTTAGTGGGAATCGTTCATTGAAGTCTTATCACGGTGTTCACGTTCATTCCATGGCTGCGAGCTTGCGGCTGCTAAAATGAGGGCATAAGTCTGTAGTGGAGCGTATAGAAATCCTCTCCCGCCTGGGCAGGAGAGTTCGCGGCCCGAATAGATGGCCGTCAGCTCTGGCTCTTGGGTGAATCTCAATCCTCCATTTGAATCGACACCCCAACCTATAAGTTGAGCGACAGGGGGGTCGGCTTGGATAGAGGGCTCGGATTCACCCGAGAGCGAGGTGACAGCCATCCATCTGAGCCGCCAACTCTCCTGCCCAAACTCAGACGGGAGAGGATGTGGATCCGAAGTGGAGCACCTGTAGGAACTGCTCACGTCCGAAATTTCGAGTCCGGATGAATGCACGTGCTGGAAGAGTAATTGTTTTTGGGATCGATGACGTGTTTTATGAAGTTAGGCAGTCTTTGGTATCATTTTTGTTTTTTACTTTTATTTACTTATCAACAAATATTTTTAAAAATCATTTTTAATCAAAAATATAAAGTTGTTTGGTAACTACTTATCATAATATATTCTAAAATGAAAAATATGTTTGGTATCATATATGCAGAATAATTTTTGTATACTCTTCTTCTTCCTCCCATCTCCTATCTTCCGCACAAATTTAGCTAATTAAAGCTAAGGAATAACTTTCTTCCAGCTTACGGGATCATAGACAAAGACTACTAAAGAGCTATTACCAACGAACGTATTAGCGATAACATTTGATAAGTAACCTATGAATTCAAGCTTGCTTTTCACTGGTACTTCCTAATTCCAGCCATTATCAAACAGTTTCCACCAAAAATCACTCCTTGTGTTAATCCAAATCCTCGATCCCTCGGCTCATCTTCCGGATTCTAGTACAGGCACAATGAAGTGACTCAATTCAATCTTTAGCAAGCTGAGAAACATCCAAAACAAAGTGTCCCCCCTATTCCATCAATTTCCTCAAATATGTGAATTGTCACCGGAAGAAACCCATTTCATTCTCTTTTTTCTTTTCTTTTTTTCATTTGTTAAATTGCTTCACCGACCAAAAAGGAAAAGCTTAACCATAAAACGACAAAGATCCTTTTCTTTTCTTAGAGTGAGGGTGGAAGGTGGAAATTCAGTGGCCACCATTAAAGACAAACGAAAGCAAAAAAATCGAGGAGGAGGAGGAAGACGAAGTGAAAAATGTAATGAGAAGAAGAGAAAAAAGAGAGAGGAGCAAGCGACACGACCTGGTGGAAGAATACGCAAAAACAGGAGGAGATTTTCCAGAATTCCAATTCAGTTTTTGGGGCTTCCGCAATCCGTAAAATCCAAGACACCAACATAATCAGCGATCCCGTGATAGTAACTAAATTCGCTAATCGATTAGGGAATAAAGCAAACTTGACGCCGAAACGCAAAGCTTCCACTGATCCTCTAAATACAGAACCTAATAGATCCTCGATGTGAACTCGACGATTTCCTCGAACATAAATCAGAAGAGCTTTCTCAACCGATTTTATCTACCAATGGATATCTAAAATCATGGTGTGTTGTGCTTCTGAAACTACAAGGAAAGGAAATAAGACATGTACACATATAGGGAGAAAGTGTGGGATCATGATTTCGAGAAGAAAGACCGGGAGAGTCGGCACTCGGAGAGGGAGGGGAAATGAGTTAAAAAGTCATTTTTCATTTTTACCTTCATTTTTAAAGTTGTTAAAGGCATAACACCCACGTGCAACTTAAAGTTGCGCAAAACACAACTAAAAATGAGTTTTAGCTAAAAATCAAAAAGAGCCCTCAACATCTTTTTGAATTTGGACCTTTCTTTGTTTTTTGTTTTCATAAATAACATCTAAAAATCATATCAAACATTTACAAAAGCAAAAACGTGTCAGAAAAACAAAAACAAAAATAATATCAAACACAGCCTTAACTGTGCTAATTTCTGTTAACTAAATAAATTTTATTTTTTAATTTATTTTATACAAGTAATTGATTTGATAAACTGGCAATTACATTTTCTAAGGTAAATAAATCTATTAAAAATAAAATTTCTTACAAAAAAAAAAGAAATAAATAAAACTCTAACCATTTTTAGAATGAATAACAATTAAAAATAAAACTCTAATAAAACTGGATTCAAATCCTCTCTTCCCAGTGACTCAGGAGGAGGGAGGCGCCCCCGTTTGATGGCCGACACGTGGGGCTTGGGTGATCCAAGCCCTCCGTCCTAGCCGACACCCCATGTAGGCTCAGCTTGTCAGCTCGGTGTCGGCTCAGATGGAGGGCTCAGGTCCAGGTGTCTGCCATACATCCAGGTTGCCACCGTTCCTCCCGAATCTCAGGAAGGAGAGGATTTGAATCCAACAAAACTCATGATTTTTTAATTCAAAAGAGATTTATCTCATTAATTTTTTTTTTATTTCCCTCTTCTCTCTCTCTCCAACTCTTTTTTTTTAGATTTTGTTATTTTAATTCAACATAACTTTATCTCATTAAAAAAAAAAGTTTCTTTAAATAGAGTTTGAGAGAGAGAAAAGAAAAATCACAATTTTTTTTAATGAGATAAAGCTCTTTTGAATTAAAAAAATAGTGAGTTTTATTACATTTTTATTTATAATTGTTGTTCTTTTAAAAATAGTAGGAGTTTTATTTCTAATTGATTTACTTACCTTAAAATTTGTTAGAATTTTATTTATAATAGATTTTTTTTTTGGTAACATATTCGTAATAGATTACTTACCTTAAAAAAACATGATTACCAATTCATCCAATCAATTATCTAAATAAAATAAATTAAAAAATATAATTTATTTAATTAACAGAAGTGAACACCGTTAACTCCATAAAACACTTGTCATCCAAAAAACGTACTAGAAAAGTTACGTGCAATTGATCCGGACTCCGAAATTTCTCATTGGCGAATGAAATGATAACGTAGGATGTAAATCTCCCGGTCTAAGTGGGACTACATCTATAGACCACTGAATTGGAATAAAGTGTTGTTATCATCTAAATCCAATGTTAAATAACTGATGGGGTGTATCAAGCGAAAAAAAAAATAGTATCATACATATATATAGCAGCTTTTCAATCCAATTGTGACCATCTTAATTAGTAGTATCGCGAATAAAACGATCCGTATTTTATGGTTGACCCAAAGTGCAAGCCCAGCAAACCAACAAATATTGGACCAAACAATTTAAACTGAATTTTAAAAGAAGAGGCCCATTATCCTGTCATGTAAAAATAACCCTTTTTTTTTAAGTAAAAAAAATATATAAAATAGAGAAATTTACTCGTGACATTCTGATCAGGTGTAGCGGTGAAGATGAGGGTTTGAAGTATCCGATTCTGTCCGTTTTGCATCGATAAGAAGAAAGTGATTCATGTGAAGAGGTTACCACGGCTTCTCTGGGTACCAAAACAGGAGAAGGCGCTCTTTAAAATGCCAATGGGAATTCGGCCCCTCCTCGGAATCAAAGAAGGAGCTGTTCTTCCACGGGCGATGGCGACGACAACTAATGGGTGTGGAGGGCGCCGCCTCCTTTGCTGTGCAGTTGCGTTGGTTCCAGCAGGTGCTTCCCTGGCGATGACACCCGACGGAGTAGAAAAAGAAGATAAGAGAAAAGTGTGTTCTTTAGCAGTTTCAATCTCTCCGTTTTGTAGAAAGCCGCCTCTGTTGATGATTGTGACACTTGAGGGAGCAGAAGAAAGCAAGAAATGTTATTTGGGTTGTTTCACGGAAGGCCTCCTATGTCGACGAAACTCCACCAACGTGGCTTGTAATGAAATCTAATAGCTTCATGCATAAGAGATAATCCATGTTGAACGCATGTGAAAACTCTCAATTTATATTTATGATTTAGAGGAAGACAAGAGCACAGCCAATGAGAAAACAGAGGAAGAAGAACAAACGAGACCAAGCTAACTGCACCGGTTTGCTCTCCTCCTCTCATCCTCTCCTCCTCCTCCGCCTGCAACTACCTCCCTTACTTGGAAACTCTCAACGTCACCAAAAATTCCTTGGCCAGTTCGATCCCTACCTCCCTTTCCAATCTCATGCGTCTCCACTACCTCACTCTATCGGGGAACTCCTTCTCTAGCGAGATACCTCTCTCTCTCTCTCTCTCTCTGCTCTAGAGGAGCTCTACCTTGACCACAACCAATTTCAACGCCCAATATCGGCGAGCTTCAATAGTCTGGCGAGGCTCAAGAGATTAGAACTTCAGGAGAATAAAGTATCTAGTGAGTTCCTTTATCTGAGCCCTCTCGAGAACCTCACTTTATTGTATGCCAACATAGTAGAGGAGGAATAGGTGCTGGGATCAGACTTAGCTAGTCGTCTCAGCCTCGAGAAACTCACATCTCGAAGCGGTTGGAAAGCATTTGATCATGGAAGATAGTTTACATTGATTACGGGTACGTTTTGTTCTTCCCCAATCCTAGGAATTGCGAGAGCCTCTGCCCTAGATGCCCACTATTCTCTTAAAAAACAATTGGAATTCCTCGTCATTTTTTAATAGATAATATTATTATAAAACATTGTTTTAAGAATAATTCATATAACTTTTGTCAAGATAGAATAATTCTATATAATAATCTAATTATCAAGGAGTGTGAGAATAAGTTCCCAAATAAAATAATAAAATAAAAATACAAGAAATTTGGATTAAAAAAATAAAAATTCATCTACCACCCAAACTAACCTATCTTTTAGTAGAGTCACGTTAGTTATGACATCATCCCTAATTGAAAACGACAATTTTACCTTTTTTTTTCTTCCTTCCTCTTCTGCTCTTCCTCTTTTTTTCACTGTATTTCGTATGGAGCTTCTTCATCCTCCAACCTTGTCGATCCCACCGAACCTATATGTTCAGTTTCCTCTGTTGGAGAAAATTTGGTGTGGCACGGTTGAAAAAGAAAAAACTACAACAATGAGCCTTTGTGTTTCATTTTCTCTTTTAGATAAAATTTGGTGTGGCTCTGTTAAAAATAAATAAATAAATAAATAATGCAACACTCTCCATTCTATTTCTCCCAGATTTGTGCGTCTGTGATCCGGTCCTTCTTCCATTTTTTTTATTTTTTGTTTCCCCCAATTGTCACTCTCATCCTTATACCTTTATTTTTTTTTTAGTAAACGTGTCACTGCGAATTTTCCTATTTATTACTCTTTCTTTTTTTTAAAGTCATTATACAAATTCTTTTTGTATACAGTTACAGGATTAGGATTTTATGTCTAAGATTTTCATTTTATTTGAAATTCATTTCAAATGAAGGTAATAAAAATTAAATTAAATATTGAATCGTTTATAAAGAGTAGGGGGTGGATGTAGCCAAGTGGATTAAGGCAGTGGATTGTGAATCCACCATGTGCGGGTTCAATTTCCGTCGTTCGCCCATAACTAGTAAATATGTTCCTCCCCATGTCAACATATTTTATTGTTTAGGGGGTATTACACTTACTAGTGATAATTTATCAAAGAATGACTCTGGTTATCAAATGATTGAACAATCGGGATCCATTTACTTACGATACTTAGTTGACATTCATAAAAAGTATCTAATGAATTAAGTGGGAGTTATAGTATAAGAACTAGCACTAGCACGAATGGTAGTGATTTCAATATAAATATAAAAGAATGATATGATGATCTCGATAGACTTGTGTCTACTATTTAGGCAGAATGCCGTCACCTATTGTCAATAAGAAACTAAAAGAAACCTCAGAAACGGAAGAAAGGGGGCAAAGTGAGGAAGAAACAGATGTAGAAATAGAAAGAACTTCCGAAACGAAGGGGACTAAACAGGAACAAGAGGGATCCACCGAAGAAGACCCTTACCCTTCCCTTTCTTCGGAGGAAAAAGAGGATCCGGACAAAATAAAAGAGACATCCTATAAAAGTAGCCCAGCTTTTCCAAATTATTATCTGGATGGAAATCCAGAAAATTCGAAGTTAGAAATACTTAAAGAAGATAAAAATAAAAAACAAAATTTTTACATCTACCTTCGTCTTTCCATATTTCTATATTTTTTTTTACTGATTTGAATAAAGAAAAGAAAGAACATTCTTGAAATCTTATAATGTTTTATTTTTAAATCTAAGGAGAAAGTCTTACATGGCGAGAGCAGACTTGGAAGCCATTAAAGGTGGGCTTTTTTAAGGGAAAAGTTCAAAAGATATTGATCAACAAAAGTTGCAGACAGCACAGATAATCATCTCCTGCTTATGTTTCTTTTATTAAATTTAAATTATTATTCTCATTGTTTCAGTAGTTCTTTTATTGGGTTTTGGAGTTTTTTATTCAATCGATGGTTTTTGCATATATCAACCGAATTTCACAAATATCAGATCAGAGAACAGAGGTCGGTGGGATTTGTCTTAGATTCCTATTGTGTGGGCTTGATCAATTACCTAACCAGTTGTTAAGTGGGAATTCAATTACTAGTTTGACCGATTCAGATTTGGTTCGTCACTGGTTAGAGACTATCAACCCGGTCCACTGTGGGAATTGTTCTGGGTTAGGGATAGTATTATAAATAATATGGTTAGGGTCCTTGCAGCCATTGGTTTTTATCTCTCTGTTATTCTCATACGCACAGAGGCAAAAGGGATCCCAAGAGGCTGTGGAAGACTCTAATCGAGGCATTCAAGCTACAGGAAACGGTCGAAAATCAATCTACAGCAATTGGTATGTGTTCTATCATCTCTTTTATTGTCCATTGTATTATAGTAATCTGGGTGGTGGATTCATTAGGGTTCATGGAAAATCTCATCGGAAAATCCTAACTTGCATTAAAAATTATAGGATTAATTACACAAACACCCCTTCTACTGTAGTGAAAATACATAGAACTACCCTACTTTTACAAAAGCTACACAGAATACCCCTCTAACAATCCTATCATACAATCTCACCCACATCGTTACTTTTAACTTAACGGCAGAGGGTCAAATTTTTTTTAAGACAAAAATAGCCTTACTAAGTACATTTTTGAAAATGAAAAAGAAAATAAAAAAAATCACAAAAAAAATATAAAAATGAAATTGAAAAGTTTTGAAGGTAAAAAAAGTCTTTTTAGCATCTAAAAAGAATAAACCCTTTTAAAAAAAAATTTGTCTAGAAGACACTTAGTAAGGGTATTTTTGTCTAAAAAAAAATTTGACCTTCTGCCGTTAAGTTAAAAGTAACGGTGTGGGTGAGATTGTATGATAGGATTGTTAGAGGGGTATTCTGTGTAGCTTTTGTAAAAACAGGATAGTTCTATGTAGTTTCACTACAGTAGAGGGGGTGTCTGTGTAATTAACCCAAAATTATAACAATTGGTATCAGAGCCACCCACACAGAGCTAAGATCGTAGGTAAGGGACAGTTAAGATGGTAGGACTGATTGAATAGAAAAAAAGGGAGAGATTTTTCTCCATAATTTTTTCTCACGAAACTGTCAAAGTTTAAAACTCTTCGAAATTTTTTCAGAACGGTGAAATTCAAAATAAATCATACCAGCTTGTAGTACTCTGAAAGACGAGTCGACCGACACAAAGTTGGTGGCCGGAGGTCGCCGGACGAGCCCTGAAGCACCGCCTAAAAAAGAGCATGAGATTTACGCGTC
This sequence comes from Protea cynaroides, assembly GCA_028583415.1. NCBI lineage: Eukaryota > Viridiplantae > Streptophyta > Magnoliopsida > Proteales > Proteaceae > Protea > Protea cynaroides. The sequence goes on along the minus strand of CM053276.1, from coordinate 11,644,785 downwards.
GACAGTTTAAAAAAAAAAAAACAAATTCTGTTTGATGGCGCTGAGTCATCACTGAGTCGACTCGGTGTAAAAACTCAAACCATAACAGTTTTGGAGGGGTTGACTCGGCCGAGACTATCCAGCCCAGGCCCAGACCTGCCCAGGTCCAGTACAGACCAGCCAAAGCCAGCCCATGGCTGACCAGCCAGTTCAGGCCTGACCACCAGAGGATCCTATAAGTGGGTCAACCCGAATAATGCCCGGATGGGTGATTCAGAAACCCAAAGGGCGGGGGGGGGCGAATGGGCTGCACAATGATCCAAGTACGGACGACCCGAAAACCCGAATTATAACCCATGAACCCGATTGGTTGAACCGGGGTGTCTGGTTTGGTCTGACCAGACTGATTCGATTTGGTTTCAACCGTGGTTCATCCCGGTCCAGATCCTAAGGGCTGTTTGCCCTGTAGTTTTTTTACTGCATTTACAATCCGACTTTAAACTGGATTTGTGGGAGCTAAGAAGGTCGGATTGACATGCGGTTTATTCTGTTGGACTTGGGTTTCAATGCTCTTCAATCTGAAATATATATTGTAGCATTTTGATGTATTAAAAAAATATTTTTCCAAATGAATGTTCTTTTAGAGTTAGATTTGCAGTGTTTTTGCAGGTTTTTCTCAATATTCTTGTACCATAATAATTGTTGAGCTAAAGTGCATGTTTATTTGAATGTTCAAACTTGTAAAGTTGGTTTTTGAAAACATTCATGGTTATATATGTCACACCCCAATTATGGACTAACCATAATGGTGTGATGAATCGTCAATAAACCAATGGTTCAAATAAGATCTCGTATAGGCTATGCCAATCATGTTAAACCAAAACACATTCCACATTAATCAAAGATAATAAAGTAAATAGCGAAAGTCTTATTAATAATGAACTGAGGTCTAATCATGATAAATAATTAATATTCCAGTTATCTCCAAGTAACCAAAACATAATTTAATACATGTTATAAATATCCAAATACGAAAGTTAAACACTAAGCGCATCCATAGTTGAAACACTCGCTTAACGAATCATAATAGTCATCCACAGCTTGCTCATCCATAGCCGTCACCTGTTCATATGTTGGCGTGTCGACATAATCTTCAACCGAAATGCCTGCAACATCAGAAACTAAAAAGAATTACGCGCGCAAGGTCAGCTCTCCAACTTGAGCTCAGTGAGTAAACAAAACAATGTAACAAACATATGCATGCATTCAATTCATATCTTTGGTCTGGTTTTAAATTTACAATGTGCTATAGAAAGGTTTGTAGGCCCCCGCACCTCTATACACGAGTGTGTGAATCCGTCAAATGAATCAAACATCATTATCGTCCCACATGCACCCACCATGAAATAGAGATAGAGTTAAAGTGTCCGGATCAAACACCGCATAACACTTCCCCTGATGCCCTATCCATACCAACACGTAAGTCCCTGCTGGCGAGGGCTTGCAAACTGGGCTAGCAACTAACAAATCCTAAATGTCATCTAGTGTATCTAAGACCTCACGTCAGCATCCCTCAATACGTCTATAGAGATAGAGCTAAGACCCCCCGATAAAGTCAGAGACTACACGGTCCGAGACCACCTCCCCTGATGCCCTACGACGTAATAGTTCTGCTAAGGTAATGGTGATACGACGATGTCAGTAGACAAGACTTGAGGAGAGATAGAGTTAGAGTCTAATGATCAGTATGAACTACAATGTCACATCCTCCCCCTGATGCTCCACTCGCATCAAGCACACTAACCACACATATACAATCACATGTCTATCCATAGCATCATCATCATCATCATATTGTAAATAGATAAAAATAAATATGCATGAGCAACATATAAAAATAATATTGGATGACATGTGAGATGCACATTACAAGCAAACAATTATAGAATCATTTATGGTATTGGACACAATGAAATAAAACAGCTTGTTATTATCGAATTAGCTTAGGTCTTGTTCCCTCACCTTTTATCGATGCTTGTTCCTCTCCCAAGCTTTGGAAGTCACTTTGAATCTATTAGAAACCTAAACAATTAATGTATTTAAGTTAGGGTTCAAGTTTACCAAGTTACAGTAGTCAAAAACATTGTTTGGTCTCAAAATATGCTTGGTGTTATCGTGTGGTCGGATGTATGGTCGAACCTGTGGTCGCATATGGTCGCAATATATGCGACCACACACTGTGTGGTCGGACCCTGTGGTCGCATTTTGTGCGACCACACCTTTCCTGGGAACTTCCCGAATAGCTGTGGTCGACCCTTTGGTCACCCTGTGGTCAACCACAGGCTGCGACCACATGATGTTTGGTCAGTTTTCATCTTTAATCTGAATTCTTCTTGAGTCAATTCCTTGGCTCATCACTTGGGATCATCCTATGGTTATCATAAGGCCATTATTTATAGTTTTTCATTAACTATTATCCCAAATCCATCCCTCATGGTTATCCTTGAGATTTACTCAAATGATCACATTGATCATATTGGTTTGACATCCCCAATCCAAAATAGAAACCTTATTCAATCGAATCTACATCTACAGAGATAAGTTTCATACCTCACTTGTTATAGGGAGCTAGAACCTTCTCTTGTAAAACCTTTCTCTCAGCCTTCTTCTCCAAATCTCCTTCTTCTCCTTCTCTTCCTCTCTCTCTTTTTCTCTTAGGTTTAGAGTTTCAATTTGGGTTCTAAAAGAGTAAGAGAGGCAAAAGATCGTCTCTTATATAGAGGAAAAACCTCCATATAGAGTCTCACTTTAATTAGGAAAGGGTCCCCTCAAATTATGAAAGTTTTATAAACACGGAGTCTGTTTGACATCGTGTGGTCATACGTGGGGTCACAGAACCCATCGGCTATACGATCGAAATATGCGACCACACATCATGTGGTCTCATGTGTGGTCTACCACACCCCTCAAAACTGCTACCACACGACCCAAAATTTTTTGGTTTTTAGTTTTTGACTGGTTTCTTCCACACAAACTTAACCAGTCAACCACGCCAACTAAATTTGACTCGTTGCTTACCTTGTCTTGTGGTTTCTTCATACAATTGATTCACTTGAGTCGATTATGATGGGAAGATCGGTCACGACATGAGAACGTAAGGTTAGACCGGATTCGTGGCGTGCGGATCTTACAATATATATCCCACTAGTGCTGTAATTTGAGATTTATTCATATCATGATGGAACTTGGTGGATTCCACCAAAGTGGTATACCTTGTTTTGCCATGATGTGTTCAAATTCAAGCGACTGTGTTTGTAAATGCTTTAAAGAATGACAGTGTTCACCCATATGTGGCATTGTCCCAGTTTATTCAAATTATGATTTGTACATGTTGTGTAAGGATTGGGTGGAACCACCAAAGTGGCAAGCTCAGTTCTATCATGATATGCTCAAATCCAGTACTTATGCATTTATAGACACAATAAAGAAGGATATTGATCACTCAAATGTGACATTATCAAGATTTTCACTTTTGTTGAAGTAGCAAAGAGCGGCAGTGTCCACCCAAAGGTGACGGTGTCAAAGATCATATATACTCATGCACATGGATGAAGGATCTTAACTTTAGGAGTTTTATACACCCAAAGGTGGTGGGATTTCGAGAATCATTTTTCCTTTGCAAGTTCTGCAAAGATAGTAAGATGACCAGTGCGCTCTTGTCCCAAAGGATAAGGGTGTAGTTTCGGTTGATTCTACACAGATAGTAAGAGGACCAGTGCACTCTTGTCCCAAATGATAGGGGTGTAGTTTCGATTGACTCTACACAGATAGTAAGAGGACCAGTGCACTCTTGTCCCAAAGGATGAGGGTGTAGTTTCGATTGACTCTTCAAAATAAATGGACTTACATATGTTTAATTATTGTAAGTTTAATTTATCTTGTGTGTATGTTTACATTATATCACACGTATTAGAAAACATATAATGATCAAACAACTTATGATGCCTGTTATGGCGGGCTAGTTCTATGAATTGGCATGAGAACATATAATGATCAAATACCTCATGATGCATGTTATGGCGGGCCAGTTCTGTGAATTGACATGAAAAATTGAAAGCTAATCTTGAAGTGTTTAATCTAGATATACTAAGCAAAGATTGTATTATGGTCTTTAGGAATGTTCAATCCCTAAGATCAGGTAAAAGAAAATTCAAAGAAGGAACATTGGAAATAGATGTTCAGAGTGAAATCCAAATAAATTTTGGTCTTTAAAATGGGGTGGAGAGATATTGTATTCTCAAGGTTGTCTGTACCAGTTTCGATGGTATAGGATGGTAATGGTGTCTGAGAAAATACAGGTTGAAGCTATTAGCCATCACTAATAAGCTCTAAGATAAGTGGATCTCTGTAGGTAACTCATTGAAATATTATAGATGATTCACTTGACTTTCACTTCCTCACCTAAATTGCAAAATTAGATTATGGTGACCCATAAACCAAGGGGGCAGAAGATGAGTTGATTTACATTACACTAAGGAAGAAATTTCAAAGAAAAGATAAAGGAAGGAATGCTAATGTCATGACGTGTGAGCCATACTCTGACAAATGCAGTAAGTAAAATGTAGGGTCTTATAGAAAGAAAAATAATTTTTCAATGAATAGTAAGAAAATTTTGACAAGAAAAATGATTTTATGGAACTACAAGAACTCATAAGGAACATGTAAAAAATGTTATAACTGGAAGATAAGTAGGATCCTGAAACTTTCGAGTGAGAAGGTGATGGAGATTGGAAACTTAAGTAGTAGAAGTAATCAAAACCTATAGGAGTAGCAAAACCCTTATTTACTCTCTGTAGTTTACTTAGCTATAAAAGTTAAACAGTATATCCTAATTTCATCTTTAGCATACATTTATGACTTTTATCTAAGGAAAGACTGTAAAAAGGCTATAAAGAACAGAATTCTATAAACGTCTAAAGTTAATGACTTGCGTACTTGTAAGGATTGTTTAAGGGGAAGATAACAAGATTAAGAAATATTAAAAGGTATTCGCAACAGAGAATTATTGGATATTGTAGATATTAAAATTTTATCTATGAATTCTTGTGATAATCAGTTCACTGGATGTTTTTCAATATATTGAAAAGAAAGAAAAATATTTTATTAAAAGATTAAGACTATTGGATTGAAGGAGAATATAAATTGTTAAGGTAGATAGGGTGATATTGATATACTCTAAATGATTTTAGCTAAATGTTTACAGGTGCTAAAGCTTATGGCTTAGCATCATGTGGATGAGATTCAACAACAAAAGAGTGGCAACTAAATATGATCAAGAGAACTTGAGAGTGTATTAGCTCCTATGGAGTAATCAATACTGCAGCCTATAGTATTAATTGGGTGCCATGTAAGTTGGTTTCAGTTCAAGTTATCTTCTTGATTGAAATTGTAAAAGTAATGTGTTTTCATAACACTCGTGGGAGAGTGATTATTTTGGGACATTGAGTTATCATTTTTGTGATATCCACTAATGTCTGAAAGATTCAGCAAGATTCATTGATGATGCTGGTTAGTAGTCACATCCAAGAAATATAAGTTTAATGAGACCACATGAAAATTATTGTGGAGCAATTAGTTGAGGTATTAAAAAATATTATCAGAGTGTAATGAGATAATTGTTGAAACAGTCTTCATTCAGGTTGATGCATTGTTAAAATACCAGAGCTAGATAAAGCAATGAGGAGATATACTAGACCATGTAGATTTGTGATTTCATCCAATCACATGTTATACCTCAAAAATAGATGTTTTGGCATTGGACAAGATGAAGATCTCAATAGTTTTGAGTAAGTTGTCAATAATGAAATTGCTTTTGAGTGATTGCCAGTCATAAATGATGTATCGTTATTTATGAACATCAACGAGATTTGGGATTTTATGTTCTTGTCATGAGTGGTATACTCATAGACTCAAAATTGATATATAAGGAATTATGTGATTCAAGTGGGATAATTGATTGCTACAAAGTAAAACTTGTAACAAAGTGAAATCACACAAAGAGAATGAAAAGTATAGACTTCAAATCTTTGAGTTTTTAGTTGTGCATTTTAGAGTTGCATCACATATATGTAAAGATCGTTTTGATAAAAGAAAATCTGGAATAAGGTGTTTATAAGCTTTACCCAAAAGGTTTTGAGGTAAAGGAGAAAGAAAATCTATTTTGTAGATTTATAAAGTCAATATGTGGATTAAGGAAGCGTCCAGGTAGTGGTACCTGAAGTTTGACATAGTTGTATCTTTTTAAAATTTTGTTGAGATTGTCATTGATCATTGTGTATATATAGAGGTCAGTGAGAGCGGATTCATTTCCTAGTCATATGTGTTGATGGATAATCACTGACCAGCAGTGACATGGTTTACTTGTTGAAACTATAGTTTCAATGTCTGATAAATTCGAGATGAAGAATGTGTGAGTAAGTACCTTTGTACTTGACATTGAGTTTCCTCGTGACAGGAAAAATGAAACTCTAGGTTTGTCTCATAGGGTATACGTTATTCGTGTTCTCGAATGATTGATTGTACATGTGTAACAATTAAGTTGCAGATGCTTAAATCAGTAAAGGAGACAAATTGACAGAGTTATGTTCAAGAAATGATGTCGAGAGAGAGCATCTGCAGTAGAGAGTTTGGTGTATGCTCAAGATTATGTTTATTATCACATAGCCTTTGTTTTGAGTGTTTTGAGACATTTTTTAGTTGGATGCTCGTATAACTCAATGAACAACGGGAATAAAAGGTCATGCGGTACTTGCAGAGGACCAAGGATTATATACTATTTATGGCAGTAGTGACACTCTTGGCTATTGTGATGTAGTGTTTGGTGATTGCATTGGTGGCATGAATCTCATCTCAGAGTTTTTGTTATGATGGTAGATGTACCATTTGAGGAAAAATATAAAGAAGTTTATCCATGCATCACCTTCTTGGTAAGGTAGATTTTATAACTATATGCGAAACTAATAAGTAGCATATCTGGTTGAAGAGTTATCTTTCAGACCTGGAAGGTTGTAAGTTTTACTTAAGTTTATTGATATGTGTTGTGACAGCGGTTCAGCTGTGTTGTTCTCAAAGAATAATGTGAAATATAGTAATTCAAAGCATAATAGAGATTGGATTTCAAATATCTTTAGGTGAGAGAAAAAGGTCAAAGAAATTATATCATTGTAGAGCACATTCGGTGAACAACTTGATTGTAGATTCTTTGACGAAGGTTTTGTCAAATGGAGTCTTAAAGGGACGGTATGTTTAATATAAAAATGATTAATTCATTAAATGTGCTTGGTTAGTGAGAGATTTTTCTCACATTGATAATGATTTATTTCATTATGTTTATTAACATTGCCTATGGTTTTGGCATAGATATTTATTACCATGGTTATTTTTATTTCAGCATTCATTTATTGCTATGTTGCATATTTATCGACATGTCATTGATAAGAGTAGTATTTAGCCAAATGAACGAATGCAATATTTAGCCATAGTTCACGGCGGTGTGCCAAAGTATGATTTTGACCAAAATGATATGTGATGGTTTGCTATGATCAATATCAAGGTTTATTGCCTCTGAGGTTTTATCAAGACAATTAGATCGAATGTTATTTAATCTGGACCCACATGAAATAATATTTTCACGTATACATGTCTCTAGGCGATTCATGTCATTAAGTAGACCCTTGTATGTAGCTGACAGAATGTAGTACACCAGATGTATTGGAGTATTTTCTGCTGTTGCTCGACATTGATAGGCTTGATGAGTGGATCAAAGTTTGATGACGGTTTATTATGTAATGGGATTCCATGGCCACTTCGACGGTGGTTTTGTAATTAATCTAGCCCAAGTGGGAGATTGTTAGATTCATGTTGTGTGGGCTTGATCAATTACCTAACCAGTTGTTAAGTGGGTTCAATTACTGGTTTGACCGGTCCAGATCTGATTCGTCACTGGTTAGAGACTACCAACCCAGTCCACTGTGGGAATGGTTATGAGTTAGGGATAGTATTATAAATACTATGGTTAGGGTCCCCGCAGCCATTGGTTTTTATATCTCTGTTGCTCCCATACGCACAGAGGCAAAAGGGATCCAAAGAGACTGTGGAAGCTCTAATCGAGGCATTCAAGCTACAGGAAACGGTCGAAAATCAATCTACAGCAAATGGTATGTGTTCTATCATCTCTTTTATTGCCCATTGTATTCTAGTAATCTGTGTGGTAGATTCGTTAGGGTTCATGAGAAATCCCATGAGAAAACCCTAACTTGCATTAAAAATTCTAACAATTTGTTCCAGGGATTTCGGGGATATATTGGGGCTTGTTGCGACAAGGTTTCAAGAGTATTATAGGGTTCCAAAATTTGTGACAGATTTTGGGAAGAAGATGATTTTGGGGTTCCAATATTATAAGTTTACGAAATAATGGATCATCTATCATTCAAAGATCGGTGTCGACAAGTTCTTCTTGTATGACAATGGTAGACGACGGATTACGAAAAGTGAAGGAAGAAATAATAATTCCCCGTATCTGGAAAATCCCACCATTTGATGCTTTCTCGAGGTTACCCAACATCGTCGGCTCCAGATCTTACCGTCCGACCTTTTTTTTTTTTTTTTTTTTTTTTTTGAAAAACGCTTGCTCGAGGTTTCATTGACTGGGGGTGTCGTGGGAGATGAAGTGTTTGAGTTGTGGCTTCAAGACATCAGAAGAGGAAGATCTGTTGCAACAGAGGAGAAGCACAATCATTCCCGTCAACTTTCATGGCTGATGTTATCTTAATGCAGCGACACTTTGGTTGGTAGACGGTGACATCGGCGGTAGTGTAATGATGTCGGGTTCGGTAGGGAGGAGTAGGAGGACCTTGGGCTCGATCATGATGTCGGGTTCAGTAGGGAGGAGTAGGAGGACCTTGGGCTCGATCATTGAATCTGTTAGATGATTTGAAGACAAGATTGCCGATTTGGAAGCTGAATAAGGAGCAGGAAGACTCAAAAGCAAAGGGTAAGGGTAAATATTATTTTCAATAGAAAGTTAAACTACTAACTTTACTTCATTTTAAAAAAAATCAATTTCTAATATAAAGGGTATAAATGTCTATCAAAATTTTAAGTAATTTTTGCCAGTTAAGTGGGGTGATTGATGATTCTGGAAACCTGCGGGTGGTAAATGGTTTTCGACATAGTTTTTGGGTGATAGATGAAATTTTTTTCAAAAAAAAAAAAATGTTAATTCGTAACAACAACAACAATTGACTAAAATTAATTTTACATTAAAAGGGATAAAAAACATAGGGCTTGTATATAATAACAATAGCAAAGCCTATCCAATTAGATGGGATCGACACTTAGGGCTCTTATGTTTATAAAATTAATACACTCATGCTTTATAGCATTTATTTATATTTTAAAAAATTAATATAACCCAAAATATACAAATAGATATGAAGATGTTAATTACTTTTTGTGATAATCTACTATTGTTTCTTTATATCTATGGTATCAAACTATTATTATTTATGATTCAAAATTTATTATAATAAAATGATTTGTCATAAATAATTTATAAACATAAATATAAAATTTATATCAAAGAGGGCATATATATATATATATATATATATATATATATATATATATATATATATATATATATATATATATATATATATATATATATATATATTAAGTTTTTGAACTTAGCGTCTTGATCAATGGGGCAAGGTGATCCTAGAGGACGGAGATGGGCGTACAATTGTGACTTGAGAGACTAAACGATAAGAGAGGATCTAAATCTGGGAGGTGGGGCAAGCATCCCATCATCACCGATTTGGCATAGAATCCACCTCCGAAGTATTCAGATGGTGATGGGATCCCAATAAAAACACAAATAGGAGGAAGTGATATTACTGATATATTATCCAAGGGGTTCTTTGTTGTGTGTAAGGAAAATAATAATAATAAAAAGATGAGTTCATTCTTTTTGGATAGTTTTCTAATTTTTTCGTTTGTTTTGACATAAAATTTCACGTGTAACATTTTATATGTAAAAAAAGTTCAATGTTTATTTTGAAAAGATAAAATATAGTAATCTCTACGGGTAAGGGTGTCAATAGGCCAGTCTAGTCCGGGCTGAAACGGTGTCAGGCTTTACAAGCCCAGGACGAAACTTGTCCATTAAGGGTTTGGGCTGGGGTGAGCTGTCTTGGACACAATAATTAACGGATTGTCCGGTGTCGGATTGTTATCGGGTTGGGGCTATCGGGCCAGCTTGACACGAGCTAGGCTTATCGAGCTTATCGGGCTGCCTTCTCATGTAGCTATTTTTGCACGATAATAAATTTTTTGTGGCGTTTTTTGTTTATATTTAATACAAATGTAAATAGTTGAGTTTTGATTGATCTTAGGGGTATCTGAGTATGGATAATAGATTACATATTTACATTTATCTGGTTAGAATCGTTAGATTATTGGTCAATCAGTTATTATTTGAGCAATAAAAAGTATTTGTTTGGACGAGCTCGAACTTTTTAATGGGCCTTACTGGTATTCGAATTGGGTATTATCGATTTGAATTAGTTCGAGCTGCTTAATGGGCCAGTTCGATCCGATTTGGATTTGAGCTAACAAGGTGTCAGGCTTTTCAAGTCCTAACCGAAACCTGTCTATTAAGAGCTTGATTCAAATTGGGTTCGAGTTACATGGATCAGATCGAGCTTGATTCAAATTGGGTTCGAGTTACATGGGTCGGCTCGATCCGTACTATCTGATCGGTCGAGGTTTGACACCCTTATCTATTGAGATGAAAATGAAACTTTGTCTTTCTTTAGCCTATCGTCAAATAAATTTTAAAACTGAAACAAAACTGAAACTGAAACGTGGGTATGGTAAAAAATTTATACAGATCTGGATATATATAGCGGGACCCAATAAAAGGGCGGGTCCCATTATTTGCTGTACCGTGTACGCCGTCAATGTTAAGAAACTGGAGTCGGATTCTAGAGAGCCAGAGTTTTGGTCGGAGTTAGCTCCCCCGAACAGACTGCCATGGAGGAAACAGCTTCTCGCGCTCACCTGAAGCGCCCTCTTTCAGATGATGACGAGCCGGACAAGCCTTCCATGTACGTTTCATCCATCTCTGCAAACGGGAACTTCCCCCTCCCCCCCCCCTTCCCTCCCCTTTTTTCCTTCTCATGCTTCCATTTGCGCATCAGCTAATCTTGAACTTCACCTTATTCATGTTTTCGTCTCGGTTTCTAGGGCTATTTTGAAAAGAGGATTTGCTACTTTTACTGTGATTATATATTTTCAGTCTAATACCCTGCTTCTTGCGTTCGTTCTAGGTTTCGCTGGCACAAATTAATGTCTCTAAATTCAAGATTACCTAATTTTTTTTTTTTTTTGGGTAAATAAGATTACCAAAATTTTCATTTGCCCCAAGTGCATGTTTGCCTTTTTTCTTCTCCCCTCGCCAAGCTCAAATGCCCTTTTGGGTTTCGTTGTTTCTGTTTATCTTGCTTAGCTTGAAATACTTGACTTGACAGGCCAAAGAGAGTCAGGTTCCCTAAGGGTAAGAAGGTGAAGGCCGTAGATGGAGTTGCGAGCGTGAACAAAGTTGAAGAAGTTCCGAGTGTAGGGCAAGATCCTCGGCTTGCTGCCAAGGAGCGCTCAAAGCGTCGGAGTCAGATAACTACTGAACTTCTTAGCGAAGAAGTGTCTGGGGGCTTTACTGATCTATCGGCTGCAGAAGTGCATTATGAGGTTAGCCTTCCTTTACCCCCTTCTATTTTCCTTTAATGTTTCTTCTCTCTACAATGTTTTACCTGCTTCTTAAATTAGATTGTGTTATTTGAACATAGCCTGAACATTCAAAAGCAAGTTTGATGCATCTATTTGCCGTTCATCTATCTCACAAAATTGTCCACCTCATAAGATGCAACTTCTATCATCTGGGAACCTAAATTCAACCAATTGTTAGCCTCGATTAGTTCCCTAGCAAAATGTCTCAAGTTCCCTGCTGATGTACAAGAGGAGCTATCAAATGAGTGAAAGAAACCGTTATGATCTCGCTGGGGAAAAAGGTTATTAAAGACTGATTAAGAAAACTCTAAACAATGTTAAACCTCTAAATCATTTAGAAATTGGAATATAATATTGAAGATAAAGTCATAACTCATTACAATTAATGTCATATAAACATGTATGCTTTAGTACATTTGACTTGCACCTTCCCTTTTCTCCCCCCCCCCCTCTTTTTTTTTTTTTTTTTCCTGAGTGTCGGTTTTATTGCATCTCAGGCTGCTTATATGATTACAGGAACGTTCTTAAAACTTGCAAGAATATTTTAGGACACTAAAGGCTTTGAGACAAGGGTTATATTCTTATTGGTAAGGGAGCAGACATCTGTTTTAAGCTCAATCTTGATCAAGATTGTCATGGAATCAAGGCGATCCAAGGCGTTGGAGGGCTGCCTGGGCGCTTAGGCAACAAAGCACTCGCCCAGGCAAAAGCCTAGGCGTCCAAGGCACACTAGTGTAATTTTTTTTCCTGTTTCTATTATATCTAGTATAGCAACGATATATTTATGCAGTCGCAGTTATGCTTATATGCTACATCAAGACTGACCATCCATTGTGCAAGCAAACTATCAAAGATTGACTAGTGACTATAGAGTATACACTGCACAAAACCACAAACACATCACATTCACTTTCCAAATAGCATCTACAGAAGTATTTAGCTAGTAATTTAACAGCAATAAACTGAGATAATAGCATATAATTAAAGCCTAGATAGATTATCAAATATCAATACATAGATTATCATGCCTAGATAATTTCCATTCCAATCAAATGTAAACATGCTATTTAACATTATGACGAGCAGCAATGTCACATACTCACTGTATCACATATATTATCAGAAAAACTGATGAAGAAGAGCAAATGAAATTCTGAAACCAGAACCAAAGAAAGAAGAAGTAGAACTTTAGAAGAAGAAAAGTGATGAAGAAGAAGAGCATTAGAGCAACTGAAAGTCTGAAACCAGTATCAATGAAGAATGGAAAACAAAAAATTCAGAACCGAAGAAGAATGGGAGAAGAAGCAGAAAAAAAAAAAACTAAATAAAATAACAAATACTCATCATTAACTGCCAGGATAATTGCCTGAAAAAGCACTGCTTGACGCCATCGCCGGAAAAAGCACCGCTGGTGAGAAGTGGATCAAGCTAGGGTTCTTTGGTCATTTGGTGGAGCAGAGAAGAGGAGCACAAGTCGATGAAACAGAACTTAATGAAGTGAAATCGTAGTTTTCCCTGTTTTTCTTCTTTGAAAAAAATGATCCTATGCATCTCAGTCTATCATAACATGTACACATATGCCAATAGATATGTTAGAAAGAGAATAAAAAAACCCAAAAGCAACAAAAGCGACCAAGTTGTTCCATATAAACTGACTAGACTTCCTAGACGCTCAACTGGACAACTAGGTGTCGCATGTAGTGCCTAGACGCCCTCCATGGTAAGTAAACTTAAAGAGTTTGGTCGCCCAGCCCTAAATAAATCACCTGGGCGCCTTGGACACCTTCAGAACCTTGATCTTGATATATGGAAACTATAGGCTTATGGTTCAAATAGCGATACGTACAAGCTTGAGTGATGGGATGTGTTTTAGTCAGGGTTAAGCCTCACTACCACTGAGAATGTTGTCTGAAAATAGTTATGTTTTCCTCATTACTTTCTATAAAGAATGTGCTTGTTGATGAATTCTGGGGAAGCTTCTCATGGCCCTTTTTGATGGCAAAATGAAGTGAAACTTTACCAAGAGAGGCCTATAAGAACCACAATGATGCAAAAAAACGTCGGTTCATTGAGACAGGCAGCATGCCAAAAGCAAAGATGGACATTGAAGTTGTCATCAAAGAGTATCTCCGATTCTCAGATGCTCGGTCTAGTTATGCTGAAAGGAAGAACCTTTGTTTGTATATATTCTTTATTTTCTTTGTGCTCTTTTTATGGCATTTCAGGTTTTTGGGATCTTTTGCTCTCAATATAATAAATAACACTAATTAAAAAAAGGCTCTCCTACTGGGAAATAAACTGAAGCTTTGTTTTTCATCTCTCCCATTTGCACCGTAGAATTGTTTCTGATTGTGGTTTACTTTTTAATTCTGCTTGACTATCTGTTGGCACATTGGACTTGTTTAATACTGACTCTACTCCACCTGCTGCTCATGCATGCCAGCTTTTAACTTAAACGTCTGTTTCCTTGTTCAAAGTCTGGAAACCTGTAATTCCATCTTGTTTCTAATGATTTCCTAGAGAAGAATGATAAATGGGAAATAGGGATTGCCAATTATCACATGCTCTTTCTTCCCTTTCCTGCTTCCCTCTCCCCATGTGTGTATGTGCTATATATATCATTTATATTTTTCTGTTTAGTCGATCAACCACACAGCTTGAAGTTAAACGGTAGCCATTACAGAGGGACTAATGCTGGCAGGATAATGAGAATTTTGTTGATGATGGGATTCAAATAGAACCTTTTAATCTGAACCACGAGAGGGAAGAAGGCTATTTTGATGCAGATGGGAACTTTGTTGAATATGTCCATGAGAAGGAAACTAAGGTATCACATCTAGCTCATCTACAATCCTTTGATTATCAAGTGTGTCTGTTTCTCATGTTATTCATTATGGATGTAGGATGCATGGCTTGATAGTGTTGAGGTCGATACCAAATTTGCTTATAAGTTTTCTGAAATAACAAATAATGAAGAGGATACGAATGACCTCTCAACTGAGGACATTGGAAAAATTAAGAGGCGTATTGCTGACCTCCTTGAATCAGAGGAAACGGTAAGTTTTATGGTCCATTTTCATTTTCCTGTTGGACTGTTAGATAGGCCCAGCATATTGTTCGTTAAATTCCTTTTATATCCAAGAGCTGGTATTGATCGCAGCTAAAATTGTGTTTCCTGATCTTCACCATCTTAGGGTAATTTCTATCTCTTTCAAAACTGAACTTTTTGGAATTTGGATTAAAAGAAGCTGTCTAAGCTGGTGCAATCTAATGAGAGAGCGAGAGACCCAAACTTGCAAGTGAAAGAGGGATGAGAAAGAGAGGAGAGATTGTGTGAGAGAAAGAAGAGAGAGATGTGAGAAGAGAGATTGAGAGACAACATGAATAGGTTAATTAGACCACCACGCGTCCTATGTATTTAATTGATCCGGAAATAAGAAGGACATAAATGCTCTCCATTGAAACTATATTTTCTTTCTCAGACAACTGATTTTTATTTGTGCATTGGCATTTTGAACATCTTTATTAAATTAGTTGATGCATTGAGTTGCCTATTAACAGAAGCTGGAAGACATTTATGTCATTTGTTTAGTTTTGTATATAAATCTTGGACATTCTATCCTATTTGAGTTCAGATTTCTCTCATTTCAAAAAGTCTTGCTGGGATTTACTTAACCATTCAAACAGTACTTTGAGCCAAGGTTCAAGGTGCCGGTTTTGACCAGCCTTGAAACTGAGATATCTTAGGTTTCGATTGAAACTCGGTCGAAACTTGGTATTTTGCCTGGGACATCTTGAAGCTTGGTTTCGAGACCCAAAAATGTTTTTCTTGATCTGACTTTTTTTCGGTAGCTTATTTTTAACAATTTTACACATATTTTCACATTAGTTTAAATAAAAACATTCAAAATGATAATATGTGGTGTGGACCCAAGTTTACTAGTGTACGCTAAGACCTGAGATTGTGTCTAGAGTTAAGTAGGCAACACGTATTTATGACTAACATTCGTGTATTTCTAACAAGATTTGACCAGGGTGTAACTCTTTTAATCTGGCTCGAATTCAAGTAATCTCGAATTCTTTGCAAAGCTAGCATAATCAGTTTTCCAACAAATCTGAGATTGTTTAAATTCGAGTTATAATGAAGGAGTTACACTCTTATCAAACCTTGTTCGGAGTACGCTAATGCTGTTTAAAGTTTGAAATGTAAATAATTTTTTGGGCATCAAAGCAAGAGATAATTTTGGTGTATTTTTGGTTTTTAGTGATGCTTTACTATAATAAGATTTATAGAATTTGTATATTTGGAAAAAAATCTAGCATTTGAAAGTTGAAAATCGCCCCGCACCCAAATATACGGTTTTTATTCTTGAACTGAAGGGTTGACTTTTTATCCTTTTGGAATTTGAATTTTAAACTATTTTTATTGGATTCAAATGGTTTTTTTTTTTTTTTTTTGCTTATTTATGAATAGTATTTTAAGTAATTCATTTACTTAAATGATATTAGTAAAAAATAAGTACTGTCTCTTGTTCCTGTGTCTAGCCTAGTAAGTGTTGTTTCTGTGTCCTATTCCTGGCTTTAGAGTTGAAACCTGTTTATTTCGACAGGTTTCAATTGAAACCCAACTTTTTATAGACCAAACCGATGTCAAAACTAGTTTCGGTCGAAACCTGGTCGAGTTGGACCAATTTTCGACTGAAACCATGAACTTTTCCATTTCGACCCTCCATCTCGTCTCGGAAAGGGTCGAAGCCGAGTTACGCCAGACCGGCACCTCGAACCATGCTTTGAGCACCCAGTTTAGCAATTTATATTCTTACTGGATTTATCTTAATTTTAAGTACATTGCATTAACTAATAAAGAAATGGAAATGCTAGATGTGATTTTATAGGCTACAGGAGCAGTTGTAGTCTATGTATGTTATTTGGGATGTGTCTCATGTACAAAGGTTTGCTAACCTTCACTGAACATGTCCCACTTGACAGATTTGATTGTTCTCCTTTATTGAATAAAACGATTGATTATCTGAATGCAAACATGTATTTTACTGTAGAGGGTCCTGATACTCGGGATCATTTTTTTGGAACCTAGAATATAGGAGTATATATTGTACTTTCCACAGGTGGCTGGTCGTGAGAGGCAAATTGGCATATTTCTTTCTATTTTAGGTATGTTCTAGAATATTCAGATCCTTAAATGTATTGATAGTGGTTGGGTCTAGTATGAGTTTCTATTTCAGTGTGTTTATTAGTTTCTATTTTCTTACTGTTAGGTGTACAATGGGTTCCGATCTCGGAAGTCACCCTTATAATTTATTGCCACCCCCACGGTCCCACCCCAGCCTCCTGAAAAAAAGAAGAAGAAGAAGGAAAGAAAAAAACAAAGAGAAGGACTACCTAGGAATTTGCCTTTATTAATTATTTCTGTTCTTTCTCTACTATATCATTGTTAATAATGGAAGATTTGCTGCCAAGTTTTCTCCTTTTGAGCCCCAAAGCAAGAGCCTTACTCAAGGTCTAAGATTTCGGTTTTGCCCTAGGCATTCGGGCGAAATCTTGTTTTTTTTTTTCCACTAGTAAATTTCGATTGGTCATTTTGGTGGTCAATTGGCTATATTTTTGGCAGAAACTTCAGGGAAACCATAATTAAACATCGATGAACATATGTGAACCTTTAGATTGCAAGGAACTCACCTAAATAGTAGTTTTACCATAGGTGGCCAGTGTATGTTGTACCTACCATATACTTTCTCTAATATAGTATGTTCTGCAATGATTTAGTACTGGAACACCAAATTCAATTAAAACAACTAAAGTAGGCATCAAGGTTTGAGAACTTGGTTTTTAGGCCAGGTTCGACAAGCCTTGAAACCGAGTTGGAATTTTTCCCTGGTGATCTCGAAACTTCGGTTTCGAGACTCAGAAGTTGGGTTTATTTATTTATTTATTTATTTTTGTTTTGTTTGTTTGTTGTTGTTGTTGTTGTTGTTGTTGTTGTTGTTGTATATTTGAACCATTTTACACCTATTTCAATATTAGTTAAAAAAAAAAAACCAAAATAGTATTTTGTGTGTGAACCCAAGTTTGCTAGTGTATGCTGAGACTTGAGATTGTGTCTAGAGTTAAATAGGCAGCTTATTTCTTTGGATTGAGTCCACAGTTAATTGGGCAACATTTATTTCCTGGGATTGTGTCTATAGTTAAATAGGCAACACTTGTTTATGCCTATGATCATTGATGAATAGAATAGAAAGAAAAAGAGAGTAAGTTCATCCTCTCACCCCCACATCTTATTTATAAGAATAAAAATCAGAAATGACAATGCTGTCCTTCCTTAATAATAAGAGGGAAATAAAGGAACTAAACATAAAACAAAACATATAACTATCAAGGATTTCCAATAATGCCCCTCAACACTAATTAGCGCCATTCTCAACACTCCCCCTCAAGTTGGTGCATATACATCAATCATGCACAACTTGGACAAGAGTGGATGAAACATCTTACCAGGAAGACCTTTAGTAAAGATATCAGCCAATTGATCACTTGTTTGAACATATGGAATACAAATCTGTCCATTGTCCAATTTTTCCTTGATGAAGTGACGATCAATTTCTACATGCTTGGTCTTTTCATGTTGCACAAGATTGTGAGCAATACTAATTACAGCTTTATTGTCACAAAATAATCTCATAGGCTGGGAAGTCTTGACACCCAGATCCTTGAGTAATCCCTGTAACCATAACAGCTCACAGATCCCTTGAGCCATAGCTCTAAATTCAGCTTCTACACTTGAACAAGCTACTACGTTCTGCTTCTTGTTACGCCAAGTCACCAAGTTCCCTCGAATAAAGGTACAATAACCTGAAGTAGATTTTCTGTTTGGATTTCCTACCCAGTCTACACCAGTGTAGGCATCAACTCCGAGATGACTCTGAGAGGAGAGTAGTATTCCCCTTCCAGGAGCAGATTTGAGATACTGCAATATACTATGATGAATAGAATAGAATAGAAAGAAAAAGAGAGTAAGTTCATCCTCTCACCCCCACATCTTATTTATAAGAATAAAAATCAGAGGGTCAATGCTGTCCTTCCTTAATAATAAGAAGGAAATAAAGGAACTAAACATAAAACAAAATATTTAACTTTCATGGATTTCCAATAATGCCCCTCCACTAATTAACGGCATTCTCAACAATCATTTAAGTAAATATTTTTTAATTTTATTTTTCACTTACTTAAGTATTATTCATAAATTAGCAAACACCCATTTGAATCCAATAAAAATAGTCTAAAATTGAAATTCCAAAAGGACAAGAAATCAACTTTCCTGTTCAAGAACAAAATCCAGATTTTTGGTCGCGAGGTGAGTTTTAACTTTCAAATGCTAGGTTTTTTCTCAAATCCTAACATTCCATAAATCGTATTAGAGTAAAACATCACTAAAAATTAGGATTCCGCCAAATATTCTCTTGTTTTGATGCCCAAAAATTATTTTCATCTAGAGCGATTTTAACCAACATTCATGTACTCCAAACAAGGCTTGACCAAACGGAACTCTTTCAATATAGCTCGGATTCAAGCAATCTCAGATTTGTTGCAAAGTTAGTATAGCCAGCTTTCCAACAAATTTGAAATTGCTTGAATTCGAGTTATATATTAAAGGGGTTACGCTCCAGTCAAACCTTGTTTGGAGCACACTAATGCTGTTTAAAATTGTCATGGATGAAAATAATTTTGGGCATTAAACAAAAGATTATTTTGGCAAACTCTTGGTTTGTAGTGGTGTTTTATTCTAATACCACTATGGAATTTTTAGATTTGTGAAAAGCCTAGTATTTGAAAGTAGAAAATCGCCTTACAATCGAAAATCCGGATTTTGTTCTTGAATTGGAAACTTGACTTCTTATCTTCTTATAATTTTAATTTTAGATTATTTTTATTGGATCAAATGGGTGGTGTTTACTTACTTATGAGTAATATTTTAAGTAAATAAAATCATTTATATAATTTATATTAGACATAAATAAATGGTGCCGAATAAGTGTTGTTCCTGTGTATTGTTTCCTTAGCTGTTCTAACTTGTAAGGTCAAAATCAAGCTCTGGGTGTTGAAACGGACATGTTTCGATTGAAACCTGTCCGTTTTATAAGGTGGTCTGGTTTATGTGCAGGTCAATACCTATCGAGTTTATGAACATTTTGATACCAGACTAAGGTCAAAACCAAGACAGCTCGACTAAGTCCTTGAACCATGGCATGCATTGGGAATGGAAAAACATAAAATTGGAAAGCAATCCGTAATTATCAATGACATTATATGATACATGTAATACATAATGATATTAATAGTCCCATGTATACAATTTACACGGTAGATGATAAATTTTGGACCTCCTTTGCCCATCCTAGTACGGTACATATGTAGATGATACATATTGGACCCCCTTTGTGCATCCTAGTATCACATAGAGTTGTGAGAAGGATGAAGACCACTATTAGACTGATGGTGCTGATGCAACCGTTCCTTTGATTGTACTATGATGGTCATGTCATATTGTACCAGAAGAAACACTCGAACTCAACGTTTATATAAGTAGCATCAACAACATATGAGAGGTAATTAACCTAGGGTATAGGTCACTTTACCGTGAAGATTCCTATAGGGAACCACCGTAACTGGATGGTGGAGCAAGCATGCAAGGTTGGGGGGGGGGTTGGGTATGAGAAGAAGCTTCCACAAAGGACAGATTTATTCTGCGATTGGTTCTCATGCTCATATTGAGTGAATAATGAAGAAGAAGAGCCATACTCCCTATAACCAGGGTACTCCCCGCCACTATAGCCACCACTATACCCACTGTACTCCGACCCTTTCTGTGACAAAGTATGTTGCATGCCACTCCCCATGTCCACTGCTCCCCCCCTAAACTTAGGTCCCCAAAAGTGCCAAACAAGCTTGAAACTTCGATGTCCATGCTATCAGCCTCGTCATCTGTTCTAAATCAACGGTATCTCGAGTAGCCTGCACGTGAGGAGGATCGACAGCCATCTTGTGTAGCATGATTAAACTGCGTCTCCCTTGTGAACTGAATATGCTCCGACTCTGGCTCTGCTTGGTCATACTTCTCTCGGTGGCTACTGGCTAGCATATTTATCACCCCCACCATCATCACCATCGCTATCATTGATGACCAGTACTAAGTATTTACAATTCTTTGCAAAAATTAATTTTGGAGAAAATGGTTTACCTTCAAGGTTTGGTCTATTATGAGATTCTTGAGCTCTGTTATTGAAGTTCTCCGAATTCTGGTGTTGCTTCTTTGTTTTCGAGCCTGTTGTGAGCTAGTTTCCTGGTTTGGAAAGGTTTGCATTACTGAATTGGTTGTGGGCTGTAAAGATTTAATATTTTTTAAAACCGGAATGCCTCATTAGCCGTTAGGGTTGCCGTTCAATGTCTCAATTTCCCTGACAGCATCCCAACTAGTTCAAAGTTGTTAATAATATAAAATTAGAAAATATTGGAAAAGTGCATATAAAAGAGTTGAGTTCAAATCTCAGTGGAACATGTATAAATCCAATAGTTCATCCAAATATAAAGAAGGGATTTGATGATATTTAGATTTTTCACCACTTGCTACATACATGGATTGACATGGTTGGGTCTGTGCAGTAACTCCAGCCAGCCACATTCGTGTCACTGATCAAATTGCCAGCTTGAAACTCACATGGAAAATGGTTAAAAGGTGAGTTTCAAGTTTCCTAAATTACAAGAATGCCATTTCTTTGTAATGATAAAAAGTGGCATTTCTGCTATGACTATTCGGACATATTTTACATGCTCGAAATCCTCATGTCTATAGTTTACATGCTCGAAATCCACATGTCAACATGTAGATGTGTGATGTGTCATTATGGGTGAGCATACCAATTGCCACTTAGGTTCATCGCATCCATGCTGCTTTGTCAGGGAGAAGATTCTGTTAGATCCTTTGAGACTCAATGCCATGCTGGTAGCATGTGATGATCTATATTGGTTAGTGCTCCCCCGCCCAGTCCACCCCTAAATGTTCCGGCATGTGGGTGGACACAGTATAATAATGTCTGGTTGTGCAAGAAAAAATGGGTGGGCAGAGGAATGTGCATGTGGATCATAGCATCTGTAATTTTTGTCACTTTGAATTCACTGTTGAGGTGCCCTCCCCTATATTGTTTGCGCCTGAACTTGACCAATGAGGTTGGGCTGTGGTCCTCTTTTCTCATTGCAAGTGGTGACTGGGGACAAGTCTAAATGTTACCAAACAGCAACGACATTTAGAAGGGCACCAGAAAGAAAGGAATGGGACTTAGGTTCTCCAGGAATAAAAGAGGCTCACTGGCAGAAATATAAGGTAAGTGTGTGGGTGTAAGGTTGTAAACGGATCGGATTTGGCACGAATAGGCTAATATCCGAATTCGAATCTGTATTCCAGCTACCTTATTCGAATTTGATCCGTAATCTGACGAATTTGATTTTTACAAATCCAAATTCGAATTCGAAGTTTGATTAGGGTATCCGTTAAAATCCTTTTCGAATTAGTTAAAAGAAAAGCTGTGAAAATTTGAATGATACCATGTTAAAAGGTGAAGAAGAGTTGCAGAAGAACAATCTGTGTATTTCCTAAAGTAAACAAGTAAAAATTACAAGAAAATTGCAGAGATTGCAAGAACATCTAAACTATGTACAAGTACTTACAAGAAATTACAGGATGTCTAATAACCTGTGAACAATTTGTAGCAGTGAAGCTGGTTTGCTTCAAGAAAACAAAAAAAATCAATCGAAGAATGGTAGAGACAATCTGTGACCTTGCCGTTCGGATATCCAAGGATAGATCTCAGTGGAGAGAAGCGATTTATAGATCAGTACAAGCAATGTTAGGCAACATCAGAAATCAATGGTGCCGAAGTTCCCCACCTCCAACATCGGTGAGCCCCACCGCCAGCTTCACCTCCACCGCCACTGCGACCCCCCCACCGAATCAGCTGTGGTTTCTCACTCTACTGCTCCTCATCTTTTTCCCCTCTTTGAACCATCCCTTCTCTCTCCCTCTGCAACTTCATTTTTCTTCCACTTTTTTCTTTTCTCTCCTACTGATGAGGCCAACATGGTCCTTTTTTCAAATGAAGAAAGAAGATGAAGACGTAGCAGAAAGCAGAAGAAACAAAGAAAAAGTAGAAAGAAATGAGGAAGAAGTAATAGAAGGAAGAAGAAATGAAGAAAAAGTATAAAGAAAATGAGGAAAGTAATAGAAGGAAGAAACTTACCCCCCAAAAAAAAAAAGAAGGAAGAAGAAATGAAGAAAAGGAGAAAGAAAACGAGGAAGAATTAACAGAAGGAAGAAGAAACGAATGAAAAGGAGAAAGAAAATGAGGAAGAATTAACAGAAGGAAGAAGAAACGAATGAAGAAGATTAAAGAAAAATCTAGAAAGTAGTGCAACGTGGATTTGGCTAGTCTTTTCGTATAAAATATCTCTTAAACAGTGGGCGCTCCAAAACCCTAGAAAGAAACACGGTAAGTGAAATAGAAATTTAATAATTTTTTTTTATTTCAAAACTGTTCACATACTTTTACAAATCGGAGCGGATTAAATTTGCTCAGTTAAAACATTATCCGAATTTGCCTCCGCCTCCGATCTCACCTATCCAAATTCACATCCGAATCTGATTGTTTGGATTCGGATTCTCTTAAACCGTTACAAAGTAGTCTCGAATTTGAATTTTGTGCTATCCATTTACATCCCTATGTAGGTGCTCTAGCACTGGCAGAGGGCTCACTATTGCAAAGAGTTATACATATACCATGGGAAATGGAGAATGCTATAAGAAAACAACAGTAAAAACCAGCTATGAAGGCGGTATAATTGTTAGAGATGAAGCAAAGCAAGAAAACCAGTCATGAAGGCGGTATATTTGTTAATGAAAATCCAATTTATAAATAATAGATAATGCTACGAAAAGTATCGAGCTAACAAAACTTAAAATGAGTAAAGAAACAACAAAGAAACCAGCCATAAAGGCGGTGATTTGATTTTAAAGGAGAATTTGAATTATCATCTTGATTCAACTTTGAATTACAAAATATGAAACTAAAACTTGAAACATGAACCTGAAACTTACAAGTGATCTGAAGGACCTCAAGAACTTGGAGAACACTTCTTACAAAGAAAGGAAAACATGGAAGAAGGAAAGGGAAAACGTAACACCTGGAGCAAAAGGAAGAAATTCTGATCCCTAAGCAAAAGGCCTCCCTTTCTTCTTGAAGCCCCTTCCTTATATAGAGAAAGGGGGGGGGGGGTACCTTATGGTTTGGGAATCTTATCTTTTGGGACATCACCCCTCTCAAAGGATTTCTCCTTTCCTTTGTAAAAGTAAAGGGATAAGTAACACATGTGATTTGGATCTTGGATCTTGGAGTTTGGATCTTGGACCTTGGATCTTGGGTTGGATAATTTGTCTTAGATTTTGGAAATGGATCTTGAATATTTGGCTTAATTAACTTGGATGCATCTTTGTCTTCTAAAACTGCCTTTGGGCATGTTAAGGCTTAGTTCTGATGTGTACCGTATTAATATGGGCCCGCTATTGACTTGACTATCTATACTGAGTTAGTAACAGAATACATATGAGTTACGTATTAAAGACTTGCCATTAATTTGGTAACGTCATGACTGACGTGATCTCATCATCACGATCTGAGATCTGACTGGTTATTCTTTGTTGGCATCATAATTGATGCACCTCCATCATCATGGTTTGGAAGCTGACCGATTTTGTTTACTCTTGAACTGTTTATGGAAAGTAGATGATTATCGGAGAAGGTCTAAACTGATGAAATCTTTTTCCGTTGGATCATCTGCATAAGGATGTTGCGCAAAATGGCCTTGGTTAAATTGTATTGATCCATGTAAGTGAGTTGATTCATTGGAGCCTTCATCAGAGGTTTCTTCTTCAGATGGTATATTTGGTTGAAGTGATGCTAATTGGGCTTCAATCTCCGCCTTCTTAGCTTTGAGTTGTTCATACAATGCTTTAACCGGTGTTGAAACAATTAGATTTGTGTTTGGTGGTTGATGTGCTGATTGAAGGCTAGTGATGGCTTCGATGATTGTGTCCTTGGTACAATGCTTGGTATCACAATTCAACCACCAAACACAAATCTAATTGTTTCAGCATTGGCTACCGCATCCTATGAACAACTCAAAGCTAAGAAGGCGGAGATTGAGCCCCAATTAGCATCACTTCAACCAAATATTCCATCTGAAGAAGAAACCTCTGATGAAGGCTCCAATGAATCAACTCACTTACATGGATCAACACATTTAATCAAGGTCATTTTGCGTAAGATCCTTATGCAGATGATTCAACGGAAGAAGATTTCATCAGTTTAGACCTTTTCCGACCATCATCTGCTTCCCTTAAATGGTCCAAGAGTAAACAAAATCGGTCAGCTTCTAGACTATGATGATGGAGGGGCATCAATTATGATGCCAACAAAGAATAACTGGTCAGATCTCAGATCGTGGTGATGAGATCACGTTAGTCATGATGTCACCACATTAATGGCAAGTCTTTAATGCGTAACTCATATGTATTCTGCTACTATCTCAGCAGTCAATACAGATAATCAAGCTAATATCGGGCCTACACTAATACGGTACACATCTTAAACTAAGCCTTGACATGCTAAAGGGCGGTTTTAGAAGTCAAAGGTTTTATGATTGCATTCAAGTTAATTGAGCCAAATATTCAAGATCTATTTCCAAAATCCAAGACAAATGATCCTACCCAAGATCCAAGATCCAAGATCCAAACTCTAATATCCATATCCAAGACCCCAGATCCAATATCCAAATCACATGTGTTACTTATCCCTTTAATTTTACTAAGGGAGGGAGAAATCCTTTGAGAGGAGTGATGTCTCAAAAGATAAGATTCCTAAAGGATAAGGTAACCCCCCTTTTCTCTACATAAGGGAGGGGCTTCAAGAAGAAAGGGAGGCCTTTTGCTTAGGGATAAGAATTTCTTCCCTTTGCTCCAGGTGTTATGTTTTCCCTTTCCTTCTTCCATGTTTTCCTTTCTTTGTAAGAAGTGTTCTCCAAGTTCTTGAGGTCCTTCAAAGCTTCCTTCGAGATCACTTGTAAGTTTCAGGTTTATGTTTCAAGTTTTAGTTTCGAATTTTGTAATTCAGAGTTGAATCAAAATGATAATTCAAATTCTCCTTTAAAATCGAATCACCGCCTTTATGGCTGGTGTCTTTGTTGTTCCTTTACTCATTTTAAGTTTTATTAGCTCGATACTTTTCACAGCATTATCTATTATTTATAAATTAGATTTTCATTAACAAATATACTGCCTTAATGGCTGGTTTTCTTGCTTTGCTTCATCGTTAACAATTATACCGCTTTCATAGCTGGTTTTTTCTGCTGTTTTCTCATAGCATTTTCCATTTCCCATGGTATCGGAGCCATGGGTGCAATACATAGTTGTCAAGGGGACAAGGCGATCCAAGGCGATCGAGGCCATCCTGGGCGCCTACGCGTCGCCTAGGCGTCGCCTAGGCAACCAAAGCGTCGCCTAGGCGACCAAGGCGTTTCTAGTGTATTTTTTTTATTTCTAAAATATTAATGCTATATTAATGTTTATATATATGCAGTATTCTACATAAATAATCAACATTTAAAACATAACTTCATTAATATGAGAAAACCAACTAGACAACAAATAAAGAATAAAGTATAGGAAAACCAATAAGGCAACAAATAAAGAATAAAGTATAGGACATAAAGAAACATATTTACAATAAACAAAAAATCACAAATCAATAAAGTAAGAACTTATAACTTAGAACATCGTAGCATATAAGTAAGAAGCAAGACGGTAAAGAGGAAAACTATAACGTTACTTACCTCTATGATGCCAAAATAAATGCTTCTGCTTCTATTCCTCTAAAAGTAATAAATCCTGCAATAAAAATATATGTAACAAGATTGCAAGAAAGAAATTCTCATATATCTAAAATTATCCTAGACACTAGACAATGCAATAAGAAATAATAACTCAATAAAAATCCACATCCAAATTCATAAAATTCTATAAGTTAAATCAATCATCAAATAAACTATTGTCTATTGCACGTTCTTGCTCCTCCCCTCTACTATGATCATCATGCCTCTGTCCAAAATCATCCTCAACATCCTCATCATCATTAACAGTAACATCTTCCACTTCTTGATTTTCATGATCTGACTCATCTTCAACTGAACTCCTCCTCCTCACACGGCGTGTGTAGTGGATATTGCTTCCAGAAGCTTGGGCTTTTGTTACTCTATTGCGTCCCTCAATAGATGCTGACGCCCTAACTGCTCTATCTACATCAGCCCATGTGAGATCATCATGGACGATATCCTCCTCTTCTTGGCCGATCATCCACTCACAACTCCAATCCAATTCATCTAAGAAGAGGGGATCATAATTCCGGTTTTGTTCACGCCTTTCATTAAATCTTGCTTGAAGGCGTGTATTATATTGGATGTATATTAGATCATTGAGGTGTTGATGCTCTAGCCTGTTCCTCTTCTTGGTGTGTATCTAAATTTATAAACAATACAGATTATGTCATTCTTCTCTAAAAGAATAAAATTAGTACATAACAAAAAATATAATATTTACAAAATAAAAATTGTAGTTAGTTAACACTTACAAACTCAAATGTACTCCAGTTGCGTTCACAACCAGAACAAGAGCAACACAAGCCTGGAATGCGGCATGCAATATTCGTAAGTTCAGGGGTGTCACATCCATGGCTAGTCTACCATTTCACTACAAGTACAAAGTATAACATACAATAAATTATAAAGCTAAAACTTCAACAATAATCAATTAATCACTGAACTGAACTGTTTAAATTAAAAAAAAAAAAAATACTTATAAGGACTAAAGATAGCCCGTTGTCTAATTGCGGGTGCACTTGCAAATATGCCTCGAACAAGTGAATAAGAAGTTGCCTGATCCATAATTTTGTCTTGCACATTTACATCAGACACCATTATTTCTACTACTTTATTGAATGCATGCTGAAATTTCCTTAGGATTTCCCTTTTCTTTATCGCATCAAGTTCATCATTAATATACTTATAGAATTTCCAAGGATTAAGAAATAATGCCGTAAGATATAGAGGCCGCCCCATTTGACACTCCCAACGGCTATCAATGATGTCGACCACTTTCTTCCATAATCTTCCCCGACCGCCAAAATGTTCTTTTAATTTTTTTTTTTTGGCCTCTTCTATTGTCAAGTATATTTCTGGCATAACAGGCTTCTCATCCCCGTCTACAATCCTCAATACAGCTACAATAGGCTTCGATGCTTTCAAGCAAACTTGTACACGATTCCAAAACTGGACAGAAAGCAATGTATCAGCCACTTGTTTTCCTGCCTCTGTCTTTGCTAAATTGCTTCTTGTCCAATCATCTCAAACAAATAATTGCTTCAAAGCATCACTGTGTTTCAATAAATTCTGAAGTGTTAGAAATGCTGTTGCAAATCTGGTTACTCCAGCTCTAATAAGATCTTGACCACCAAGTTTTAGCCCTCATAGCATCAAGTAGACGGGTGTGTTTATAAATAAAAGTTGTCACTCTTCTACCCTTGACTATTGAACTCTTAAAAATTCATTCATATTTCCCACTTCTTCCAACATAAGGTTAAGACAGTGAGCTGCACAAGGTGTCCAATATAGGGTAGTCCTCTTCTCCATGGGTTTTTTACAAGCTGATTTATAATTGGATTCATTGTCTGTAATCACTTGGATCACATTTTCTTCTCCAATCTCTTGAATTTTATCATCTAGCAATTTGAACAACATTTCAGCATCCTGAATATGCTGAGATGCATTAACAGATCCAAGAAAGAATGTCCCTTCTGGAGAGTTAACAAGAAAGTTAATCAAATGTCTTCCTCTTTTATCTGTCCATCCATCAGACATCAGGGTGCAACCATACTGTTTCCAGTACACTTCATGCTGTTTTCTCATTTCTGTAATTTTTTCTTTTTCAGACATCAATAAAGGTATTCTCACCTCATGATAGTTTGGAGGCCTGTACCCTGACCCAACCTGAGCAATAGATTCAACCATTATCTCAAAGCTCCTAGACTTAACAACATTAAAAGGAATCCCACACTCATACATCCAAGCAGCAATGTGACTATCAGTTTTCTTTTTCTGCTCAGGTGATAGAAACCGATTGTGCAATGTAGTTTGCATGGGCGCCTTCATTTTTCGATGTCTCTCACTAACAACATCTTCAGGAGTTTTCCTCACATAAGTATCCATTGGACCTCTTGATTATTGGAGAAAAACTTGTTTTCTTTTAGAAGCTGTTCCAGAGTTTGGAATTGGTATACTTCTAGATTCTTGAGAGGGGGGGGGGGGTAGGCAAATTCCCTTCTGTAGCCTCAACAGGTATATCCAAATCATCATTATGAACAGGATCATCTAAATCCTCTATCCTCCTCTTTTGATTCTTTGCTATGTATTGTTGCATCTCTCTTGATATCTCAGCAGATACCTTACTACACTTGGTTGCATCACCAAAATCACCTGCTAATGTTGCTTTAATCTTTTGATCCTCTGGTTCAAGTCTCTACCACATAGAGTACATCGACCAATATTATTATTTGCTAAATCTGGCCAATATCCATACTTCCAGCCAGGATCTTTTGATTTAGCCTTCCTGGCTGAATCTTTACTAGGATCATTTGCAACACTTGGTGTAGAATTACTACTAGTGGGAGGATCCATATTCACACTAATGCTGCACAATGCACAAAAAGAAATATACAACATAGACATTGAACATACAACATGTCGACAACATGAATCAGAATTTAATAAAATTTATTAGCATTAACGAAACATAATACCCTTCCCAAACATAATATTTAAAACAGGAAAACCAAGGGTACGGACTAGGGACAGGATCATAAGCTCTACTGATTCTGAATACTAGTAATACCACATTCTTGGATCCTAATATCAACACTACCACCCTTAACCAGTCCTTAAAATTTTGCAATGCTTAGCAATAGAAAGTCAGACACAAAAATGATTCATAACCAACTGCTAAAAGCCTAAAACCCAACTGAAACAGAGTCTGTCGACTCAGCATGCGACTCAGACACTAGACAGTTGACATTCGGGGAAAAAGGAAAAAAAATTCGACATTCAAACAAAAAATAAGTTGCAGAAGAAACCAAGGTGAGTAGAGAAGGAGAAGGAGGATTCCAAAAAAAAAAAAAAAAAAAAATTTCGACATCCGAAAACTCCACAGTTGACATTCAGGGGAAAAAAAAAGGCAACATTCAAACAAGAAATAAGTTGCAGAAGAAACAAAGGTGAGCAGAGAAGAAGAAGAAGAAGAAGAAGAAGAAGGATTAAAAAAAAAAATTCAGACATTTAAGAAATCCACAGTCGACATTCGGGGGAAAAAAAAAGACGATATTCAAATGAGAAATAAGTTCCAGAAGAAACGAAGGTGAGCAGAGAAGAAGAAGAAGAAGGATTCAAAAAAAAAAAAAAATTCAGACATTCGAAACTCGACAGTTGACCTTCGGGAAAAAAAATCAATATTCAAACAAAAAATAGGTTGCAGAAGAAACGAAGGTGAGCATAGAAGAAGAAGAAGAATGAAGGATTAAAAAAAAAAAATTCGGACATTCGAAAACTCGACGGTCAACATTTGGGGGGAAAAAAAATTGACATTCAAACAATAAATAGGTTACAGAAGAAAGGAAGTGAGCAGAAAAGAAGATGAAGCAGAAGGATTCAAAAAAAAAAAAAAAATTTCAGACATTCGAAACCTGCAAACAAAATTTGCTCTGCAGAAGAAACAATCGACATTCTTCGATAGAGAAGAAGAAGAAGAGGAAGAAGAAGAAGAAGAAGAAGAAGAAGGGAGTCTGAGACTCGATCTTGACACTCGTCATTCAAAAAAAAAATGACGTTCTTTTTTTTGAGTCAGTCTTGATTCTCGACAGAAGAGAAGAAGGAGAAGGAGAAGGAGAAGAAGAAGAAGAAGAAGAAGAAGAAGAAGAAGAAGAAGAAAAGGAGAAAAAAAAAGAGACATTCAACATTGAGTCATTGAGAATTGATAACAAAACCTAAAATAATATTTCTCACCTAAAATATGACGGCCGGAATAGGAATAATACCGCCGGAGAATCGAAAATGAACAGTACTCGACTCGTCGGAGAATCGGAAGAGGAAGAGTAGGAGAGGAATCACCGTCGCTGCTAACTCGCAAGTTCGCCCTAATCTTCAAGTCTTTGAACTGAATAGTATTCTCAAATCGTTGAGAATACTGCCCTTTATTCCATTTTTTTTTTTGGGTGCTTATTCCACATGTCTCCCTTTTTTTTATTCTTTAAAACCACATGTGACGTTGGTAACTGTTAATTTGGTTTTCTTAAAAAATATATATATAAAAATAAATAAATTAAATTTATCTTTTAATTATAATATAAGTATTATTATTTATTACATAACTTACATAAGTATAATTATAAAAATAAATAACTTAGATTTATTTTTTGATTATTATTTAAATATTATTACATAAGTATAGTTATAAAAATAAATAATTTAGAATTAACTTTTGATTATTAATTTATTATATAAGTATTGTTACATAAGTATAGTTATAAAAATAAATAATTTAGAATTAACTTTTGGATTATTATATAAGTATTGTTACATAAGTATAGTTATAAAAATAAATAATTTAGAATTAATTTTTGATTATTATATAAGTATTGTTATATAAGTATAGTTATAAAAATAAGTAACTTAGATTTATTTTTTGATTATTATATAATTATTGTTACATGAGTTTAATAATAATAAATTAATAATATAATCATGTATGTTTTACCAAAAAAAAAAGTATATATTATCTAATTGTCTATGCTATTAGCCTATCACTAATGAATTAATAATTTAATGTGAGTAGTGAGTATATTTATTTAAGGTATGGTCATGCCATTAGAGTATTAGACATTATATATGACTATGAGTACATTTATTTAAGCCTTAAGATCATGCCAATCCCACGTGCTTGAATCTTATGCGACGCAAATTAGGTAACGAAAAATAGTATTGCGAATAAAGGCCCCCATGGTTATAGATGTATTTCCCTTTGTATCTATCATTTTTTGTTGTTGCTGGATTAGATCAATTATCGTCATATGTATTGGAACTTGGAATTAAAAAAAAAAATTGAATGGGAATTTGATTAAGGTAAACCTAGATCATGTCATTGGATTATTATTATTTATGATAGTTCTCCCAACGCACTAGATATATATTATATACTTATATATATGAGTACAACTATTTAAAGTTATGCCAACCCCACAAGCTTGAATTTCATGCGACGCAAATTATGTAACGAAATATATTTTATTAGCGAACTTAATATGGTGTGGCCGTTAAAAGTGGATGGTTAAAAACTTGAAATTGAATTGCAAGTAAACGAAACTATTAAGGGGATAGCCTTATCCTCATAACCATTTTATTAATGTTTTAAAATTTATCCTCATAAACATAAACATTTACAAAAAAAAATTAAAAAAAAAAAAAAAACATAGGAAATTAGGCGGTCGCCCAGACACTCTGGGCGTCCAAGGCGCCTTGGGCGACGCCTAGAGGAGCTGGGCAACCCCCTTTCTCACTTCAGCAAGGCGCCCAAGCGCCCAGGCCCTTAAAAAGCGCCTGGACACCTAGGCGACGCCTTAATAAGCTTGGAAATATATGTATATATATAAAGAAAAAGAAAACAACCAATGTCTGAAATGCTCAGATTGCTTGTCCTCCTGATAGTGATTAATACCATATCTAGATATTTCTGTTTGGGCTTGAATTTTAGAGTTTCTATGGGAGTAATAATAATAACTGGAATCTCACTGGTACTGAAATAGGTTTGTTTGGTCAAATGGCTTATTCAACTATGCTTTAAGTGAAACTAGAATCTGCATGTGCCATGTAGCATAAGGCACTCAAAATATTTGATTTTTGAATTTTGATTTTTTTTTTTTTTTTGTAGAAATGTTCATATTTATGTCCACTGTTAAATTAGCGATATTATGTTGCACCCATTCACAGGGGTCCAATATCGACTCAAGGATTTGGCGGTGATGCTGTCGAGCTCCTAGATTTATCAGTTCGATGGGGACGATGGCTTAGTTATTTTATCTTTCTTATCTCTACCTCTCCACCTCATTTCTTATCTATATTTCTACAGTTCTACTAGAATTAGTCTTTTATGGTTGGTGGATGTTATCCACTCTCCCTCTCATTGTAACATCTTTTATTCATTGTATATAAAGTTGTGGGGGACTGCTAGAGACACAATTGACTGCTCTAGACAGTCCCTGCATCTCTTCTTCCTCTCCATCGATTCTCTCTCTCTCTCTCTCTCTCTCTCTGGCTCTTGGTTCTTTGTGATTGCTGGTTTTAAATACCTGATATTGTTAGTTGTTACACACACAATCCTCTATAACTTTTGTACATGTTGAAGGCTCTGGCTCAATTTTTCTAGTATGCTGAATTTGCTGCCATATTATTTTGTACACCTTTGGTAAATTTCAACTATGGAGTGTGCTGTATTTCTTCTGATTCACTTGGTCCAACATTGTTTATATGGATGGGAAATAATTTCATGAATCATGATCTCTTAGTCCTTTTCTTTACATGGACTCCCTTATTTTTTTTTCCTGGTGAGGACAGTCGAACATCCTCCCCTCAAAATTTGATTTTAGCTACATGCTTCCATTTTCCTCCAACGTTATTTGGTCCTTACCCATGTGCCTCAGGTAATGCTGTTGATTGGTAGAAAAGAGCAAAAAATTTAAGATGGAGATATATAGCAAGGGT
Source organism: Protea cynaroides (assembly GCA_028583415.1). Classification (NCBI taxonomy): domain Eukaryota; kingdom Viridiplantae; phylum Streptophyta; class Magnoliopsida; order Proteales; family Proteaceae; genus Protea; species Protea cynaroides. The sequence continues at coordinate 11,610,987 of CM053276.1, read as the reverse complement.
ATGAGATGGAAGCTGCTATTTGTGAACTCCCATAAACATTTAAGGATTTCCCTTATGTCTGCCTACAAGATTTTAAATGAAAACAATGTAAGAGTTATTGGTGACACACAGGTTACTGTTTCTAGAGAAACCAAATTATAGGTTTTTTTTTTTTTTGGTTGGTGGGGGGGGGTGGGTCTGGAGCAACAATCGATTATGCAGAAATACATGTGACTAATTTTTTTTTTTTAATTTAATCAGAATTCAGAATACCATTTTTTTCCAGTAAACAAGACTTTTCCCCCTCAGAAGATAAGTAGAAGACAAACTGTTTTTTATTGCATCAGTTTAAATTGATGTAATAATAATCTGATAGTATTTCTGGCCTCCGTAGGTTGCCCTTTAACCTGAAATTTAAGCTTCTAATCTCCAAGATGCAAAGAATAGATCTACTCATAATTACTTATTCTATTTTCTTGTCGTCCTTCAGGAAAACATCTCTCAAGGGTGTAATTATGTTTTCCCTCGTTAAAATTATGCTTCCTTGCGGTTTATGGGATGTGAAGATCTCAGAATTATAAGCCTAGTGATAGTGTGTATCTTAAATGCTTATGTAAAATTTTTATGCTGGGTTGTGGGAGTTGATTTTTGTCTCATATTAGGTTCTACAAGCTTTAAGGAGATTGAAAGGGACCTGTAATGACAGGAAAGGAAGGATGTCGGGAGATATAAAGCTAATGTTTGACCAGCTTACTGATGACGCAATGAATCTTTTGGGGAACGGTGATTACAGTTAAGTGTGTATACCAGAAAAATCATAAACATAAAAGTACGATGCTTTAGCTGCTTTAATAGGAAGCTTCACGCAACTAGGTAATATCCTCTAATGTATTTTAGTTTCTACTACTGATATATAATGTTCAGAAAACATTGGGTTGCCACCATGCTTCCTGTTTCTTGCATTTAGTTATCTCTTAATTTCTTCTAGTCAATTATTAATCTCTAAATCAATTGCCATATAACATTGTTTTGTTGGTTCACTTTTTTCTTATACAGATGTGTACCATGAAAAAAAGGAGGTCTTTGAGCGAGAAGCAGGTCAGTGTGATGCTTTTTCCTCCCCACTATCCCGAGTTGAAACTGTCTTTGTGTCATGCTGACCGTGCATCCTTTGTGAATCCTCTTTTCCTTGTCAGGGGTTTGGTGGTTTTCTGCAGCATGTCAGAATGGTTTCGTTAGAATTAGTATAATACTTTTATTGTATGAAAATAAAATATTCGATACTGTTGGTTTCTTTAGAACTGTAGCTAAATTAAATTGTTGAATAGAGAGGGGGATATATTTGGATTGATGATGCACTACATCGGACACCCGGTTGATGTAGCGTTGACTCCTTGTAGAGCGGCTGATATTTCCGAGAGGACCAATTTAGGTCAATGCAGGGGTTGACCCCGGACTAAAGCATTCGACCTCCAGGGCAGAGGGGTCAACCAGCACTGTAAACTGATGCTGCTTGAGATTTGGATTTCTCTCCTATTTAGTTTTTTTTTTTTTTTTTTTTTGGGATAGTTTCTTTGTTTTACTTCTGTTCTTTGGTAAGCTTCTAGTAGGAGATTTATTGCATCTTTGATTTTAGTTAGTTCTATTTTTAAGTTTTCTTCTTAGTCAAGGCAACTAGTTAGGGGAGAATATTCAGTTTCTATTTTCTAGCAAGGTTTGTCAAGATTTGATTTACTTTCTATGATTGTAATATCCATTTGATGCCATATATAAAGATGAGAGGAAGAACTGAGGTGGACTTGAATTTTGGAATTGAAATTGTGTGTTCTTCAAGAGCATGTTAGTTACTGTGGTGAATCAGCAGCACCCCAAGGTGGTGAAACCTTGGTTGGGCGGTGGTGAAGCCTTCCAGCCTTGGTGGTGAAGCCAGGTCATATCTTCCTTTTTCTTCTATCTTTTCTTTATTCAATCAAAAAAATAAAAAGGTAGACTGTTTGTGGTTTAATTGTTTCTCAACCATTCACTGCGTCCTGGTGGTTTTATTTGGGTTCGCTAGTCCTGTTGCTAGTCGTCCTTGCATTAATTGACCACATAGAAAATTTCTTTTGTCAGCTCAATTAGGACTTACCATGTATTAGGCTTTCGTCGTCATATTTCCGATGTTTTTCAAAGTATCAACATTTGTTTTTAATTTTACCACTTCTGTTCAAAATCTTGGAATGAAACTTAATATATAACTAATTTAAGGCCTTAAAGATCACTCACTCAGCATTTGCTGATGAACTTATGATCTTTTCCAAAGCTTCTTCCACCTCTGCTTCTGCAATTAGGGAAGAATTGGACACCTGGTCGGATATGTCTGGTCTTAATTAATTCCCTCTGATCCTTGGCCTTCTTCACTGTAATTTCTGATGGCATTCAAGGTCAGCTTAAAGACATTTGAGGCTTTTCTGAGTGTCACTTTCCTGTCACCTGTGTAGGTATTCCTTATATCTCTTCGAAGCTGTCCACCCATCATTGTTCCCCTATTTTGAATAGGCTTGGGAAGAGATTACAATTATGGAAAAGAAAGATTCTCTCTTTTTCTGGCTGCCTTGAACTGATTTAATGAGTTATGCAGAATTCCTGTGTCTACTGGTCTGGTGTATTTGGGCTTCCAGCTTCTATCATTTCTAAGTTAGAATCCATTATGCCGTATTTCTTTCATTCCATTAGTTGGAGCAAAAGTTTGCCTCTTGAAAAATGAAGGTGGGTTTGGGCTTTGCAGGGCTAAAGGTTTAAATTTTGTGGGCATCAGCAAAGTTATCTGGAAAATTGCATCTAGACAGGCAACTATTTGGACTGAGTGGGAATATTCAAGATACCTGCCTCAGATTCCATTTGGATTGCGGACTGCCACCTGCCCCGTGGATCAAGGTTTAAAATTTTGGGTTTCGGAGGAGTCTCGGCCTCCTTCGAAACCGAGATGCCGAGATCTCGCCGAGACACTGCATTTTGTCCGAGACAAAAGCTGTCTCGGTGGCCAAAATACATTTTTTAGGTCTCCAACTTCAGGGGAACCTCATTTTTACATACATAAACAAATTTAGAGCATAAAATTGTAAAAATAATGACTCTTTGTGGTTGTTTGGGTTTACACCTTGGTAGTCAACGCTGAAGTCTGTTGTAAACTTAGTCTAATATTGGCTATTATATTCAATCAAATATGACAAATGAGACAATAACATAATGCATTAGGGGAAAGAGAAACAAAATAATACTTCATTATAAATTATTACATCATAGTTCAAATGTTCCATACTGAATGATCCCATAGTCCCCATGTGCCCATAATCCTCAATTCCACAATCCTCATACAGATACAATGTCTAGTAATACGTAGAGTGTCATGGATGATCCATCCTACTATCATCATACATTTGGGAAAGTTGTCGACGCAAATTGTTTTCCAACTGAGCAACATAATCTTCCCACGACATTCTTGATGCAAAGTAATTCTGGTAAGAAACTTACCTTCAACAGTTGATATGAAACTCCCATAGCAATCCCCACAGTCCGAAGCACCACCCGTTGCAAGTTAAAAGTCCAAACAAAGAAAGAATGAGGAAGAAATGAGAATTTTCAAAAAACTAACAAAGAAGAGGAAACAACAGTTTTCGGTAGAGAACAGTGACTTTTCTGTTTTATAAAGAGGAAAAAAAACAAAAAGCAATTTCTCGCCGAGAAATTGGCAAGAAATTGCGAGGAATGGCGAAATAAACCGAGGATCTTGGTGAGATTATGCATTTGCGGAGACGAAAAGGGTTATCAATTCTGTTTTCGTCTCGGCTAATGGCGAGATCTCGCCGAAATTTTATTCCATGCCGTGGATGCATCCTGGGTTTGGCGAGAAGATCCTTAAATATACACATCTTGTCAATGATGCCATTCGTTTAAGTATTGATGTTGGATATGATACATATCTATGGCTTGACAACTGACATCCTAATCATGTGATCATTTCCAGATATGGTGATCATATCAGATATGATACCGGCACCAATAGATTGGCCAATGTCTCAATTACGATCCCATCCCATGGTAGCCTTATTTATTTATTTTTTTTTGGTTTGGGGGGGGGGGGGGGGGGGGTCAACATTGCTCCTTTAAGAGATTTGATGTGGGTTGATATGGTCTTGGGCTCCCTTTCCTTACAAGCCGGTTTTTGGTACAAGTTCTTTCAGAATTTTATTAGTCTCCTCTATTATCCGTGATGGTAGTGGATGTCTAGGTCCTAGTAATTCCAGCAATCTGATTGAGGTTTGGTCTCATCTCTCTTCTATCCTATTGAGACCTGGGGGCAGTGGTGATTTAGTTCAATGGCTCCCAAACTCTTCTATGAAATTCTCCTTCGCCGCAGCCTGGAATTTGATTCGGTTAAAATCTGCAAAGTTCCTTGGAATAAGATTGTCTGGTTCAGTTTCAATATTCCTAGACATAGCTATGCTGTGTGAAGAGCATTGACTTTATCATTCTGTACCCAGGACTAACTTCTTAAAAGGAATCTATCTATTTCAAATTGTTGCCCCTATTGGAACTCTCAAGAAAATGCATACTGTGTTGAGAGCATTCACTTTATCACTCCCTCCCCAGGAGTTCCTCCATAAGAGGAATCTGTCTATTTAAAATTGTTCCTTTTATTGGAACTCTCAAGAAAATATTGAGCACATCTTCTTTTCTTGTTCTTTATCTAGATCTTCTTGAAAGGGTGTCGTTTGAAAGTGTTGGCCTCATCATAGAACTATCCTTCCCTTCCAAAGAGAATGGAAGTAGATCTTGAAAAATCTGTGGCAAATTAACACGTGGCTTCATTGGGAAGCTTGTCTTTGGTGCTGTGATTCATCATATTTGGTGGGAAATAAATAAAAAAAGGTGGACCTCCTCGACGTGAACTATTTTTGCGTTTGCTGTTTATACCTTCGGTTGTTAAAACAGGAAGCTTTCTCTCTCTTAACCTTGGGTTAGTTAGATTATTACCCAGTCCTTGAAGACTTCCTCCTTGTGGAACCTCTAGGCTCTAGGTCCTACATCACTGTTATCTGATTATATATATATGTGGAAGGTTTCATCACTATTAGTAGTTTCATTACTATTTTATATGTATACACACTCATTTTTATGGATGTGGATATTTTCATCACTATTAATAGTGTACATGCCCTAACCTTCCTTTCAGAAGGATATGAGAGGTTAGCTCGTGCAAGGGAGGGTACATCCATCAGTTCTGGCAATGGCATTTCTGATTCCATAACTGGGAAGGACATGTTCTCCGATGGACTGGACTCTGAAGGGGCCATCTCACAGCTTCCTGAAATGGCCTCAGGTGCCACTAACCTTAATTTATCTACTGCACAAGTTTCATCCAGCAATGCTGCGGATTCATTTGACATGTTTGAGGAAGATGAAGAGAATGGTTCTTCCAATCTGTCTGCTGATGTGAATGGTTTGGGTTCTGGTTCTGCACCAGAACCACTCTCTCAACCTGCATCAGGAAGCTTAAACCAAGATCCAGAAAGTAAGATTATAGCTGTAATTTCCTGAAGCTACATTTTGAAGACACTATATTGGATCACCCGTTTAATTATAAACTGTATTTGCTGAATCACAGGTGGAGGTCTGCAAAGTGATTATATGTATGATGAGTCATCTGGGTGAGCAATTTTGCATTGTTTTACTTTTTGACATAAATGAGTGTGGTTTTAATTAGTCTTAGGTATTTAATAAAATTTTGTGTGGCAGTCACTGGCAGGTTTTCACATGCTCCTTTAAATTGGGATATGTATATTGCTCTCTGAATCCACTTTTCCCTTTTCAGTTACTACTACAGCAGCAGTTTGGGCTACTATTATGACCCTACATCTGGACTGTATTGCTGTGCAACATCTGGAATATGGTTGGTTATGCATCTTCCTTTCCTTTGCAAATAATTACAGTTGGCATTGATATATTTAATTTTAGATGTTTTGTTACTGAGTGTTGCATTTTGGAAGTTTAGACATTACCTACTGTCTATTTTGATGGTACATGATTTAGATAGTTCTGTTTTTCTCTGTTCTGGTACTCATTGCTTTAGTGGATGGAATCTCCTGCTTAGGTATTTGTGTTGACCTCTTACTTCATAACAGTAGTATTGACGTCAATTGGACAGATGGGAAACAGGGATTTAAGCCTATTATGAACCTAATGGAATAACTTGATTTACCCTATTATGCAAAGCATGTATAGTATCTATTGGCTGCTTGTTGGTCATATTAGCCTTGAACTGTGACGACGTCTGCTTCCAGTTTTGTTATTTGTGGGGCACAGCGTCCAGCTGGAATGCCAATATCGACACTGGAAGAACATGGCCACACAGTTGGACATGTTGCACAAAAATTGAGGAATGGGGTGGAGGGGAAAAAGAGGAAATAAAATCCGAAGTAAAACAAAGGGGGAGGAGTAGGAGGAAGATGAGGAAAGGAGGGAGAAAAGAAACCTGAAGGAAATGGCTCACTTCGGTTGCTGCTCCGCTCCTTAGGCGCATGTCTCATCAACACAAAACGAGGGTTTCGCTCGTTATAGGACTTGAACGAACATCTCACGACATGAGTTGACGACAGCCATGCAGCACCTGTATGAAAGTCAGTACCATCCCGTTAAGGACAGGTTTTGTTGTTCATATATCAAGGACTGGCAAGGTTCTGCGCGTTGTATCGAATTAAACCACATGCTCCACCGCTTGTGTAGGCCCTCATCAATTCCTTTGAGTTTCGGTCTTGCGATCGTACTTTCCAGGCAGAGTGTTTCACTCATTATGTCACACCCCAATTCTGGTCTAACCAGAATGGTGTGATGAACCGTCAATAAACCAACAGTTCACCCAGGATCTCGTATAAGTCGTACCCACCATATCAAACCACACACACATTCCACATTAATAATCAGAGGTAATAAACAAATAAGTGAAAGTTTTACAGATAATGAACTGAGAGTCTAACAGTGATAAATAAGTATTTAATCCAATTATCTCCAAACCACAAGACATAAAAATAAATAATCAATTACATATCTGATGTTCAAATTATAACTAAACTTAAGCAAAAACACATTGGTTGCACTCGCATAATGAATCATGTGCATCTTCTTCAGCTTCTACGTCCATCGCAGCAACGTGTCCATACGTCAGCGCATTCATATATTCTTCAACAGTAGGACCTGCATCATCAACTAAAAATATTCTACGTCGAAAGGGTTCATCAACTAAAAATATTCTACGTCGAAAGGGTTCATCAACTAAAAATATTCTACGTCGAAAGGGTTCATCAACTAAAAATATTCTACGTCGAAAGGGTGAGCACACATCACGGCTCAGTGAGCTAACAAAACAATGCAACAAACATATGCATGCATTCAATTTATATCTTTGGTTTGGTTTATAAGTTTGCAATATGCTATAGAAAGGTTTTGTGGCCGCCGCATCTCTATACACGAATGTGTGAATCCGCCCAATGGATCAAACACCATTGCCGTCCCACATGCACCCACCATGGAATAGAGATAGAGTTAAAGTGTCTGAATCAAACACCGCCAACACTTCCCCTGATGCTCTACCCATACCAACACGTAAGCCCTATTGGCGAGAGCTTGCAAACTGGACTCGCAACTAACCAATTCTAATGCCAAACAGTGTATCCAAGGCCTCACCCCAGCATCCCTCAATACGTCCATAGAGATAGAGCTAAGGCTCCCTGGCAGAGTCAGATACCACACGGTCTAAGACCACCTCCCCTGATGCCCTACGACGTAATAGTTCTGCTAAGGTAATGGCGATACGACGATGTTAGTGGGCAAGACTTGAGTAGAGATAGAGCTAGAGTCTGGTGACGAGGTCGAAAACCACCATGCCATGTCTTCCCCTTGATGCTCCACTCGTATCAAACGCACCAACCGCACACATACATTCACATGCCTATTCCTAGCATCATCATCATCATCATGTTATAAATAAACGGAATTAAATATGCATGAACAGTAATAGCAGGAATATTGGATGACATGTGAGATACACATTATAAGCATACACGCATAGAATCAATCATGGCATTGGACTTAATAAAAATAAACAGTTTGTTATTATCCAATTAGTTTAGGTCTTGTTCCCTCACCTGTTAGCAATGCTCGATGTCCTTCCAAGCCTTGAAATTCTCTTTAAATTGATTTAACAACCTAAAAGTTATATGAATTTAAGTTAGGGTTCATATGTGACATGTTACAGTAGTAGAAAATTGAAACAGAACACTGATAGGTGTCTAATTAGTTCTATGGTCTCATGCTGTATCGACCTTACTGTCTACGGTCGATACCCTACGGTTGCATATGGTGCGACCATATGATTTCTGAAATCTTCTCGAACGCCTATGGTCGATCCTTTGGTCATACTGGTCATGCTATGGTCGACCGTAGCTACGACCTTGAGATTTCTGGTTACAGTCTACATGAACTTCGAGTTCTTCCTGGGTCAATTCTTCTGTTCTTCAATGGGGTTTATTCTAAGGTCATCCTATGACCATCATTAGTAATTTCTTATCAACCCTAATCATCAAATTCACTCCTCTTGGTTCTCCTTGGGATTTTTTCAAGGAAATCACATAGATCATAATAGGTTGATATTGGATATTGCCTATCTTTCATAGAAGTCTTATTCCTTAGAGTTTACATCTCCAGAGATTCGTTTCATACCTTTGCCTGTGATAGAGAGTCAATCTCTTCTCAGTAAATTCTTCTCTTTAGCTTTTTCTTCTTTTCTTTCTCTTCCTTCTCTTCCTTTTCTTTCTCTAGGGTTTATTAATGTTCTAAAAGAGTAAAAAAGGGTTGAGGAACGCCCTTTATATAGAGGAAAACTCTCTATATAAAGTCCTATTTCAATTATGAAAGCAATCCCTTAGTTTACGAAAGTTTCCAAAACTCGGAGTCTGATCTGGGTTCTCACGGTCGATCATACGGTCGCATAAACTGTCGACCGTTGGGTCGAAATCATCGACCGTGGGGTTCTGAATTTGAGATTTTTGGTTCCCTTCCTTATGGTCAACCATATCTACCCAGGCATGCGACCTTAGGTATGTTTTTAGTGATTTTAACTCAATTTTCATACCTGGTTTGTGATCTATCTTCACACGTTCGGTCTACTTGGTCCAGGAATGATGGGAAGACCTGGCATGACACGGTTAGACCAAGTTAGTGGAGTGCGGGTCTTACACATTAGCTGGGCCCTTGATCTGCGTAGACCAAGGGCGAACACTCATCGTTTATGGCCTGGACTACCAGGGTATCTAATCCTGTTCTCTCCCCATGCTTTCGCACCCCTCGTTCGCCTTGACCAATCACAGATCAGCCCGATTAACGGTCGCTTTGATCCGTTACAGATCAGCTCGAAAGTACCCCTTTCTATTATGATAGGGGCGGATGGTAGGGCTAGAACAGGCATAATCGCTTGAACAGCTAGAAGTGGGCCGACTATCTTCCATTATAAATAAGAAATATATAATATAAGTGGGGTCCTTGATTCTTGGCTTCGCCGTATCCAGTTTCATACGACCAGGTGAAGTGGCACAAGATCTGCCTCTTGGCTCATGTCAAGATATTGATTCCTCCACAACAACAATTTGCTTGTAGTATCGAGAATCAGAAGAGATGTCAACCGGCAACCGTATCTGGAAACACTGATTAGTGGATATTGGTACTGTCACTGCACAACAAGCAAAGGATTAGGGATTCAGTGGTGTAATGTTAAGAGGTCGTGTGACATGAAGACATTGATAGCAGTATGGAGGAAGTTTCCATTAAGCAACAACGGTTCCGCCTGACCCTACTCAAGCGTGCATATTATGTCAGTGAAGACTTGGTGTGAAGCCTTGGAGACGATGTACCGGGGGCTAGGGTGAGCTGAGGGGGGACAGCGTAAGTGAGCGAATGTGTGTGAGCCTAGTCAAACATGACTGTTCTCCTAGCGATATGAGCTCATTAAACAACATTCTATTTAGTGTCCCTACTTATGATTGTAGATCTACAGAAGAGAAACCAAAATGCCCTCCCTTCTAATTCAGCTATCACTGGTCTGTCAGGTTGAGGAATAGAAAGCCTTAAGTGCCGTAGTTCCTTTTCAAGTGAGTCAGACTAGACCGAAGCCAGGACTGCTTCTCGCCAAAGAAAAATTTCCCACATAAGGCAAGACGGGAATGGGGATTCCATCTTCTCAAGCAAAGAAAGAAGCGAGCTAAGCCGACCATTCATCAGTCATATTAGTCATCCCGTCTTGACCCGCCAGAAGGGATCTATGGTTCAAAAAAAAAAAAACCCACAAGTTTAGATTGTAACCGTGACAAACATCCACTTATAATGGTAAAGTGCACAGCCAGATGCTCTACCAAGGAGCCCCTAAAGACGAAAGGTAACGGTCTGGCTTCGACGAGATGGAATCGGGGGATCTTCAACATATGAAGATTGATGTTCAGGATTATTTGCTGGCTTCAGCATCACATCAAGGTGAAAGGATTCGAACCTATGGCCCTCTGTACCCAAAACAGATGCGCTGACCAGACTGCACTACAAATAAAAGGCCTGCTGGGTGATCGAAATCACTCAGGTCAGTGAGGACTCACTAACTCACCTACTCCTTATCTATCTAATAGTTTCTTCTATCTACTGAATTCTAAAGGCGATCCGCAGGGCTATAAGATAAGATACAGCTGTTGTAGGTAATACCCAAAAAAATGAAAAGAGATTGGGGAAAAGAGGTAGGAAGAAGATGAGGGAAGGAGGAAAAGAGGACAAAAACTTTGAGTGGGGATGACATCTTTGCAAGTCTGCTCCTGTTGAATCCAAGAAGAGCTAAGGAGAAGGGGACCTATCAAGGGAGGGAGGGAGGAGATGAGAGGAGAGGAGAGGAGGAAGGTGAGGAGGAGTGATGCAGTATTGTTCTGCCAACAACAGCCCATGCCATTGGGGACAGAAGGTCAAAACCAGCCAGCGAACACTGTTCACGTGGTACTGTTCACGTAAACAGTACCAATATATTTTAGAGGCTGTTTTGAAAAGATGCTTCGTGAATCTTTGGGTAGCCTTCTATTTCAGCAATTTCTAATCCATTGAAGTGCAAGCTACCTTCTATCAGTTTTAGACACTTTATGTTCAGGAAAGTTTCGTTTTCCTTACCTTCTATCTTTCTTAGTTTTTATTTTCAGTTTTGGCAAGTCTTTGTTTAGCCATTAGCTAGTATATTTTTAGAGAGTTTCTATTTTCTATTTTTAGTGAGTTGCTATTTCATTGTTTAGAAAGTTTTTTATTAGTTCAAAGGATCTTAGCTTAGTTTCTATTTTTAGCAAGGATGTAATAGGAAGTTTTTATTTTTTATGTAATAGGGAGTTTCTATTTCTAAGAGGACTTGGTCAACAAGAGTTGCCATTGTCTACTTTCTATTTTTGTAACCAAAGCCTTTGGCTATTTATATGAATGAAAGGGGACAAGGCAGGGATGATTTAAGAATAAAGAAGCTTGCCATTGCAATGTCATGTGGGCTTCTGGGGTTGTGGGATTCAGCCAACATTAGGTGGGACTCCTAAGGTTTTATTCTTCTTCATTTCTTTCTGTTTTTACTAGTTCACGGTTTATTGTTTAGAGGCTATTCCTGCTGAGTTCTTTAATCTCAAGTATCTTCTGGTCTGGCCATCAGATGTGGGCCATATTTTGACATCATCCAACGCCCTCCCATAGACCTTTATTTGTCATCAGGTCGAGGATCATCCGACGGTTGCTTAAGGCTGTGAGTAAAACCTCTTAATTCTGAAACTAATGTTCTTTATGTTGTTCAAGAAGCGATCCTCCTGTAAGGCTGGTTCTTAATCTTTGAGTTGGGGACTGGTTTTACATTATTTGGTATGAGAGCCAATTGAGGGTAATCTTAATTCCCTTCCTCTTAAATAGACTTTTATCAACAAGTTCTTGAGAAGTTACACCAAATAGGTAAGTGCCCGACTCGGATGCAACAATGTTTAGGTATCCCAGAATCGCTCATAGAAAAGAACATCTTGATGCACGAACGGAGACCCCTATGCCTCCACTCGATATGGACTGATGTTCTTTATGTTGTTCAAGAAGCGATCCTCCTGTAAGGCTAGTTCTTAATCTTTGAGTTGGGGACTGGTTTTACATTATTTGGTATCAGAGCCAATTGAGGGTAATCTTAATTCCCTTCCTCTTAAATAAACTTTTATCAACAAGTTCTTGAGAAGTTACACCAAATAGGTAAGTGCCCGACTCGGATGCAACAATGTTTAGGTATCCCAGAATCGCTCATAGAAAAGAACATCTTGATGCACGAACGGAGACCCCTATGCCTCCACTCGATATGGAAGCATCAACGAGTAAAGTTAATGTTAACAATGAAGGGTTTTCAGAAACTTTTGATGACAAGATAGGGTCCACCATTAAAGTTTTTACGGTAGAGGGTTACATTGAAGAGGATAAAGATGATGATCAGGCCAGTCATATGGTGGAAGATTCTATCGTTTTAAAGTCATCCATTGAAGGATGTGCTGAAGAGCTCAAGAGCGAGGATGAGAACGTTGTACAGGTTGAGATCGTGGTTCAAGAAAACTTCAAAAGCATCCCTCGTGTAGCCATGAATGTTACCAATAATATTAGTGATGCTGATTCCGAAGTTGTGCACATTGAATGTGTGTTCCCACCTCACTTTTTTGAAGCGAGAGGTTCCAAGGTCGAAGATTTCCTTCCTAACTTTTGAGAGCAGCTAGATTTCCATTTTCAGAGGAAGTTGAATACTCGCGCCGACTTGTTGATGCTAAACCGATTCAAAACTCGTGATAGAGTTTTTTTAAGCAGGGGAGAGTTGATGCAGTATTGTTCCGCCAACAATAGCCCATGCCAACAGGGACAAAAAGGTCAAAACCAGCCATCCAACACTGTTCATGTGAACAGTACCAACAGATTTAGAGGCTGTTTTGAAAAGAAGCTTTGAGAATCTTTGGCCTGCCTATTCCAGCACTTCCTAATTCCATTGAAGTGTTGACCAAGCAAGCTACCTTCTATTTTCAGTTTTAGAAACTTTTTTTAGGAAAGTTTCCTTTTTCTTACTTCCTATATTTCTGAGTTTCTATTTTCATTTTTGGCAAGTCTTTGTTTAGCCAATAGCTAGTATATTTTTAGAGAGTTCTATTTTCTGTTTTAGAAATTCTTTGTTTTAGAAGTTCCTATGCTAGTGAGTTGCTATTTCATTGTTTAGAAAGTTTTTATTAGCTCAAAGGATCTTATGGTGCGGACCCGGGTCGAGAAAACCTTAATCGGGAAGCTAATATAAGCTTGAATTGAAGAATCCATGGCAGATCTCATAATAACTCAGAATGTAATTACTTTGGAAGGAACAAACAAGCCCTAATGACATAACTGTAATTTCAGCAATGTTCAAGATCATGTAACATAGGATATTTAAAGAGGGGTAAACTTGGAAGGAAAAATAAAAACAGAACAAAACTAAAATAGAAGTCGAAAGAAGGGTAAAATTGGAAATCCCTAAATAATGGGTCTTCTTCTACCTTAAACCTATTCACGATCAGAGCTACAGGGGCGGCAAAATCAGACTTGTTTGGAGAGCTAGATCTCCCCCATAGGAGCTCCGACTGACTTGAAAATTCAGGGGCAGCATCGTTTTGACTATTTCCTTGAATGGATGTAGTTTTGAACCCAGAAGATCAATAAATGGAAGTAATAAACTTGCTGCAACTAGCCTTGGCGGTAGAGCAGAAAACCAGATTTGGTTTCAAGGGCAGTATCGTTTTGACTATTTCCTTGAATGGATGTAGTTTTGAACCCAGAAGATCAATAAATGGAAGTAATAAACTTGCTGCAACTAGTCTTGGCGGTAGAGCAGAAAACCAGATTTGGTTTCAACTTTCAACCTTAAGCTCATGATGAAGGTGGGTTCTGGGGATGGGAATCATCAGGTAGGGTCGATACTCTCAAGATTCCAGAGTGACAAAGGAAGAGAGATGAGAGCTATCGAGAGATTTCATTGGGCTGGGATTACCGCCCAGAACAGGGAATCGATTTTTGTAACAGATAAGGGTAAGAGAAATCAGAAGAAGAATAGGGGCTTAGCAAGGGAAAGAGGGCCCAAGAAAGAAGGGAAAACCAGAGGCTAAGAGAAGAGGAACCTACCCACAGATCGGTAGGGGAGGAATGAGCTTCCACAGTAATGGGGAAGGGAACCAGCCGAGAGAGAGATGGCCCAACCGAGAGAGGGAGAGCAGAAAGTTCTCTGCCCGTAGGCACCCAAAAACCTTTTTTCTCAAATCTCCATCATACGTATCATTGATAAAAGAGGTCTATAAATAGATTTTACAACTTAATTAATTGCCAAATAAAAATACTAAATAAAACATGATAAAAAAAAAGACTCCTAATTCAAGAAGAGTCCTAACTAGCCTAAAACTCTAGCTAAGGGGTAAGTCCATACTTTTTTTTATTGGAAAGAAATAAACTAAATCAAATTACAATAATTTCCTTAATTAAAATAAACCCTGAAAAACATTCCCAACCAACGGATTCAGCCTGCATCATCTTAGCTTAGTTTTTATTTTTGATTCTATTTTTTAGTTTTATAACCAAAGCCTTTGGCTATTTATATGAATGAAAACGGACAAGGCAGGGATGATTTAGGAATAAAGAAAACTTGCCATTGCAATTTCAAGTGGGCTTCCTTCCATAGGGGGACTCCTAAGGTTTTATTCTTCTTCCTTTCTGTTTTTACTATTCACGATTTACTGTATAGAGGCTATTCCTGCTGAGTTCTTCGATCTCAAGTATCTTTAGATCTGGCCATCAGATGTGGGCTGTATTTTGACATCATCCGACCCTCCCATATGCCTTTATTCGTCATGAGTTTGGGGATCATCCGATGGTTGGTTTAGACTCTGAGTAATACCTTTTAATTTTGAAATTAATTTGGGGATCATCCGATGGTTGGTTTAGACTCTGAGTAATACCTTTTAATTTTGAAATTAATGTTCTTTATGTTGTTCAAGAAGCGCTCCTCCTGTAGGGCTGGTTCCTAATCTGTTGAGTTGGGGACTAGTCCTACATTAAGGAGAGGGGAATTTATACATGCTAAACAGGAAGGTGCTGCACCTCAGACATTTGAAGCTGAGATCAACCCCAAACTTTCCTTTTCTCTCTCTTTGTAAGTTGCAAGCGTCTACAAGATAGATGTTGAAGAGTGGGTCAATATTGCCACATCACCATCCTAATGGCGGTAAAGCTTGAGGAGAAAGGATCGACATTGTTACCTTAGTATAGTTTTGGAATTCTAGTCTTAAGTTAATAGTAGGTTTATATTTCCTAGTTTCCTAGTTGTTTATTTTTCCTAGTCTTGCTAGAAGACCTATGGACATAATCTTCTTATTCTATTGTAATTGCTATATTTTTATTTGATGAGAATATCGATGGGAGGAAGACACAATTCCACTGAGTCCACTTTCTCTCATCTTTTTCTTTTCTCTCTCTCTCTCTCTCTCTCTCTCCCTTATTTCGTCACATGGTATCAGAGCATCACTTGGGTTGCCGTTTTGAGTCATTTAAGATTCTTTGTTAGGTATGCATGTGCAGCCACCACTGCTGTTTCTGCTTCTTCCTTCTTAGTTTATGGTTTGTTGGATGAGTTTCATTTGGTTCTTTTGTTCCTCGTACATCTGTTTGTGGTTTAATTCAGTCCGATCAGGCATGTACTGAATCTCGGTTGACCATCTGAAAGAGTTTTGGCCTTGTTCTGTTATTCTTCCTGGCTTTATTTTGCTGTTACCAGTTCCCTATAGGGTTGCAAAGAAATTGTCAAACTCACTGACTACTCACTGGTTCGATCCAAAACCTTGAGCAAAGGTCATCTAGCACCAGGCGAGTTGATCCTTGAAATCGTACCCTCAGCCACCTTCCCTGTTGTGTGAATCAAAGCTTACAAGTGCTTGTGTTTCAGGTCTACTGCCCCCCTCTGGATTTAGAATTTTTTTAGTAACTTTCAGGCACTGATTTGGTGTAGTACTATGGTAGGTTTCTGAGGGCTTGCAAGTCAGCAACCTCCCCTCAAAAAATCAAATTTCAGGCTGATTGAATGAGAGAGTTCTCTCTTCTGAACTGAAAAGTGCTTACTTTCTTTTTTTGTTTTGTCAAGGATGCAAGATTGAAGAAGGCCCTTTCATTGGGATTTCCGAAATTGTCCCTCATCAAAGTAGATCCTTTTTTTGTTATCCTCCCTTCCAGCAATACCCCCACACCTTACTAATCAGTCCTTTCTTGTTTATTTACCCGTTGAGTCTTGGGCTATAAAACCTAAAAAATAAAAAAAAAATAAAAAAAATAAAGAAAGAAAAATTTTGCCCCTTCAATAATATCTTGGCCTATTCTCTTTTTTTTTTCTTTATAGTATTGCCACTCTTTCTTGTTCTTGACATGTTTTTTAGTATTATTTTGATTGGGTGGTACCTTAAGTGTGGCCATAATTTACAGAATTGCCATTCGACTTGTATATTTGCAATTTTATTACTTTGGTGGGCCTTAGATCACATCAGATTGGTATGTACAATTTTTTATATCTTGATACTTGCATGTAATATGGTTGCTATTGCTCATGTTTGACTTATCTTGGATTTTATTTGTTACTGAAAGAGGGTGATTGAAGATTATTATTTGTGATTGTTCTCGTTGGGTGTTCCCCTATGTTATTTGCCCACATGGAATGCTCCACGTAAGAGGAGAAGGGGCATATATTTTGCTCAGGTTCGTGTCTGCTCATGGGATAGACACTTTTATCAGAGCAGACTTGAGTCTGCTCAAGGAAGAGAGATTTGTGTCTGCTCGTGGACAATTTTTATCAGTTTGTTCAAGTCTGCTCAAGGAAGGAAGACTTTGTTTGCTCGTGGGAGAGACACTTTTATTAGTTTGTTCAAGTTTGCTCAAGGAAGAGAGACTCGTGTTAGCTCGTGGGAGATGCACTTTATCAGTTTGTTCAAGTCTGCTTGTGGGAGGGAGACTTTTATCATCTTGTTCAAGTCTTCTCAAGGAAGAGAGACTCGTGTATGCCCATTTGAGAGGCACCTTTATCTGTTTGTTCAAGTGCTCAAGGACTAGAGACTTGTGTTTGTTCAAGAGAGAGACTTCTTCCTGATCATTCCCAGTCACTACAATATAGACACTGTCTCCCATCACTTATAAAGCTAGGGAAACTAGTGGTTGATTGAATTGTTTACGCCTCTTGTCTGTTGGCTATATTTTTTGTTTGTTTGCAAGTCGAAGTGAAGGAGTTCATAGGTCGATCGGACAATTGTCTCTGTTATTAGAGCAAACACTTATTTTGGATTGGGTAATAGAACACGAATGGGGAACGAGTAGAGCGAACACGGTTAATCATTTAGTACACAATTAGGGTTGTAATCTTATTATTACCCTTCTTGATCAACAGTATGTGATTTGCTTGGCTCTGTGTGGTTCCATCCATTAATATTGCTTGTCTAAATCTTTCTTTAAGCATTGATTCAGCAGCAAAATGAAAGATTTTGGCCAAAAAAAGTTGAGGTTTTCTAGCATTTTTGGAGCTCTTGGGTGAAGGGGAGAACTGAGCCGAAATAGTTGGGGCAGGAAAAAAAAACAATAAACTTCTACCAGAAGAGAGAAAAAAATAAAAAGAAAATGAATTGCTTAAATCGCTTAGTCAATTTCCTAATGTATAAAATTCTGCCTTTGACTCCAAGTATTTAATCATTTCCTTTAACTTTTGCAGTTACAATAATGCCCTGCGGCTAAAAAGATTGGGAAAAAAAACTACTTAAAATTGAAGGAAAGCCAAATGATATTCTACCTTCCAGTAGCTGCAAGACTGAAGACACTTGTTAATCACCCCCAAGCAGATCCATATGTGACCCATATGGGTATATGATCATTTTTCCTTGGCTTTCTTCGAGCATTGATTATCATCAGATGATGCTTTTTCCTATATGCCCACTATTAACCAATGACAAAATTAGAAGAATATGGGCCCACTCTTAGGCCCATTCCATATGCGTCAACAGATAAGTGGTTGTTGGTTTGAATTGGTCTAATCAGCAAATATTGACTCATGGGACAAGTGGCAGCAGAGAATTAGTTTCTTATCTCTTATCCTCTTTTACTCTCCTAATGTAATTGGAACTTCACCCTCTCTTGTGGAGTTCTCTTCTTAATTAGAATATGATTGCTTCTCTTTATCCTTTTAGTCATGAGAGTCCTTGTCATATTGACATGTGGAACTCTTATTTACTTTATAACTAGGACTCTTTATTTTGTGGAGTCCTAGACCTATCACTTTACCTATTTTATTTTATCTATAAATAGTGACTGCTATAAATAGTGACTGCTAAGAGGTGGGGCATATATATCGATTCTTTCCATCTTCTCTTATTTTTTTAATTTTGTTACATGGTATCAGAGCAATTACTTGGGTTGCCGTTATGAGAGTTGTTTAAGGTTCCCTGTTAGGTGTGCAACCACCCCTATTGCTGCTCCTATTACTGCTACTATTACTATTACTTGGTTCATAGTGACCTATAGTGTGCTGTTATTACTTAGTTCGTAGTGACCTATACTGTGCTTTTGCTACTACTTGGATTGTAGTGACTTATATTGTGTTGCTGCTACTACTACTTGGTTCCCAGTGACTTATATTGCGCTACTACTACTGCTACCGCTACCGCTACCGCTACATCTTTTGCAACTACTACTACCTACTTTATTTGGGAAGAACCTATGCTGCTTGGTGTTCGTGAGTTGGTGTTACTACCTGAAGACTTATACTGTGCTGCTGCTACTACTACTTGGTTCCCAGTGACTTATATTGCGCTGCTACTACTGCTACCGCTACCGCTACCGCTACATCTTTTGCAACTATTACTACCTACTTTACTTGGGAAGAACCTATACTGCTTGGTGTTCGTGAGTTGGTGTTAGTACCTGAAGACTAGTACTGCATTCATATTTATTTTTATTATTCCAAGCTGGAGCATGTTCTAACTTGAGCGTGTGTTAACCAACGACAGAAATAGAAGAATGTGGGCTCATTCGTAGGCCCTTTTTAGACGCGTCAGAAAATAAGTGGTTGCTAGTTTGACTTGGTCAAACCAACATATATTGATTCATTGGACAGGTGGCAATAGAGAATTAGTTTTTTTTATCTCTTATCCTCTTTTACTCTCATAATGTAATTGGAACTCCACCCTCTCTTGTGGAGTTCTCTTCTCTTTAATTAGAATAGGATTGCTTCTCTTTATTAGATTATGATTGATTTTCTTTATTTATTTAGTCATGAGAGTCTTTGTTATGTTGACATGGAGAATTTCTATTTTCTTTAAGGAGTCTTAGATCTATCACTTTGCCCCTTTTATTTTGTCTATAAAAAATGAGTGCTAAGAGGAGAGGAATATACATCGATTCTCTTTTTCTCTTATTTTTCTATTTTGTTACATGGTATCAGAGCAATCATCTGGGTTGCCTTTTTGAGAGTTGTTTAAGGTTCTTCGTTAGGTGTGCTGCCACCACTATTACTGTTCCTACTACTACTACTATTGCTACTACTACTTGGTTTGTAGTGACCTATACTATGCTGCTACTATTGCTTAGTTCACAGTGATCTATGATGTGCTACTGCTATTTCTTGGTTCGTAATGACCTATGTTGTGCAGCTACTACTACTTGGTTCGCAGTGACAGCTACTGCGCTACTACCACTGCTACTGCTAGATTACTACTTGCTTTACTTGGGAAGAACCTTTGTTGCTTAGTGTTCGTGAGTTGATGTTACTACTTGAAAACCGGTGTTGTGGTTCATATTTATTCTTATTATTCCAAGTTGCAGCATGTTCCAACTTGAGAGAGAGAGAGAGAGAGAGAGGGAGGAGGGCAGGGTGTTAACCAACAACAAAAATAGAAGAATATGGGTCCATTCGTAGGCTTATTCCAGATGCGTCATAAATACGTCAAAAGATAAGAGTCAACCCAGCAAATTTTGACTCATTGGACAGGTGGCAGCAGAGAATTAGTTTTATTATCTCTTTTACTCTTCTGCTCTCTTAATGGATTGATCTCCAACCTCTATTGTGGAGTTACCTTCTCCATAATTAATATATGATTGTTTCTCTTTATTAGAATATGACTATTTTTCTTTATCCATTTAGTCATGAGAGTCCTTGTCATGTTGAATATGTGGAACTTCTATTTACTTTGTAACTATGACTTCTTATCTTGTGGAGTCCTAGTCCTATCACTTCACCCCTTTTATTTTGTCTATAAATAGTGACTGCTAAGAGGAGAGGAATACACATCGATTGTCTCCATCTTCTCTTATTTTTCTCTTTTATTACACCCACCACCTTTGTCTAGCGGCTAGTTATGAATTCATCACGTGACACTCTTTTTACACACTTAATTAGTTGGTTGGTTAGCTGCCGCCACAGTGCTAGACATTTGACAAGACTATTTCCTCAAAGAAAAACTCTGATTCATTCCGATCAAGCTTCTTTCCTATTAATCTCGGAGTTCTTTTCAGATACAAGGAAATGATTCAGTTCCAGAGCCAAAGATCGTAGTTCTCGAACGAGCAATCGAAAGGATTCTAGAGCATCCTAGACTCTTCAGCATTGAATTTTACCTTTTCAAAATTGTTCAGAATTTAGGCCCATCTCTTAAAGATCTGTGATTGTTCAATTACCATCCAAATCATTCAGCTCCCCTGCATTTTACTTCTCAAGATTGGAATGGGTCATGTTTGCTCTTAGAAGTTTAGTATAATCCTTAGTTGTTTATTTATTTAATTATCCTTTTCAGGTATTCATTTGATGAACAGACTGGCACTTACAATGAAATCCAGAATGAGACCATATCCATTTGAGATCAAGGTGAGATTTCAATTTTTGCCACCTGTGAGAAGTTTTGTATAGATATTTAAATAAATACATGGTTGTAATGCTTATGAATTTGTACAAGTCTTTTGTGGTGCTATTTTTAGATAGTGGATTATTTTTGTTTTAGTCTAGGGTTGTGCAATCTTTTGATTACAAACAAAACCATTCATATCCCTGAACACTTCTTCCCTGTCATCTTTGTTCTAAACCCATCCCTTGGTCTTTCAAATTATCTAGTATGCTTCATAAACTCTTCTTAACAGTTACATTCCATGGCACATGCCTATCAAATTTCTAACTATTCTCTTACCGGAGATCCACTCATGAATGAACTCAAATATTTCCATTTCTTATTTGTTTTATGTTAATTTTGATCTGAAGCCTATTGTTGTCAATCATGCCTCTAATCTAGATTGAACTTAGTTTATGTTCTCTTTGGTATAGTTTGTATTTATGTTTATGAGTTATTTATGACAAATCATTTATGAGAATAAATTATGAGTATATTATTATTACCTTGATGGCGGATTCATAGTTGTGCCCAATTTGAATCGGATTGAACTGAACTTTAAAATCCGATGATTGAATTTGGATCTTGGAGGTATTAGGTTTTGGCATGTGGTTGCTCTTGGACTATAAAGTTCTTTTAAAGAATAACAATCTGTTGGATGTTTTGAAATAATTTAAGTTTACGATTAACATTGTTAAAGAGTCCAATTTTGAATAATAAATTTCAAAACCAATTAATTTAAATTGAAGGGAAAAATATTTATGGTAGGTCATCCAATCATATCAAGGTCATTTGGTCGGAGCTAATTCAACCAATCCAATCGTTGGGTACCTAGGAGATGGTCTAGATTGGCCATATGTAAAATTTCAGAGCCCCTCTTTCTTATCCTAGCCTTAGCGATGCCCTGTTTTTCAAATCAATTTAGCACTATCTATTTCACTTGTTTTTGCTCTTTGATTCAAGCAGTTATGCTTTCTGTGTAATTCTTTCGATCTGAAAATTTTCTTACTAGTTCCCATTAGAATCTCTAGGAATCTGATCCTCAAAACCATAGTTTAGTGCCTAACTATTCAATTTCCACCCATTATTTCTTGAGGGAAATTAGATTTTTCTTAATTATCTTAAAGACAAAGGATAATAGGTTCATGAATCTCGTTTCTTTTATTTTCTGAGTTTCTCCTATTGTATCAGTCCATTAATCAAATTGACATCCCAGTTTTACTCGAATGGGTTGGACGAAATAGCCTCAGAGGTGGCATGTTGTCTCATTGAAACCCGGATTTGTCCACCCCCGACTGTGAATATAGCATTTGGCAGTCTTCATATGCATGGACTTTGGGATTGAATTGGCTGCTGGCTGATCTGCCAAAGTTGGATTGCCCTGGATTGGGTTGGCTTGGCTATAAAACCCCCATAATCGTTTTATACGTGTGGAAACCTCAATCTAATGGACTGACTCAGGCTCGGTTGGGGCTGATCCCAATTCCGATTGGGCCAAATCGGCTGATCCGATCCGCACCATTGTGCATGGGATTCCATTTGTGATGCCCATCATGCAATTGAAAAAAAACCCAAAACCTATCAATAGGTTAATCAATTTATCATGAATCAATATCAAGCAATTGCAAAAACCTTGAGGAACTTGCATTTTCTTGGGCTTGGCTATTTAAAATGGGAACTGTAAAAAAAAAAAAAAAATGGGATAGAATGGGTTTTAAACAGAGCAAGACAAGAATGGTATGATAAAAAATTATTAAACATTCCGAGAACGGTAGCATTGGGGGCATGAAAATCTATATTTTAAGACAGCGGGAATGGTGGGCCAAAGTTTTGGCACCTAATTCTGCCGAGTAGTGGAACAGATGGCACTGTAATTTTAATGGACGGTTCCCAGGGTCCTTAGTAGTCCGTAATAGTCCATTTGATGAGAAGACCAAGAAGAAGGGGCATTAAGAGGGGGAGGCCCTTGGCATACGTGGAAGGTAAATTAAATGATTGAACCGAAGAGGCTGAAATTTTACACGTGGCAACTCAAGCCAATCATATTGAAGGTAAATTAAATGATTGAACCGAAGAGGCTGAAATTTTACACGTGGCAACTCAAGCCAATCATTAGATATTCGGTGCAGAAGTTGTTGGATTTTAAATTTTATTCTTCTCATGTTTTTTATGCTAGCATGAGGAAATTCAGTGGCTGTAGTTTACTGTGCACATATCGATGTATTAGTATACATGTACAATAGGTGATAGCCATGAAATTTTGAGCATGAGAGGATTTGAATCCGAAACTGTTTCATCAACTTTTAAAATTACTACACTAGGTGTACACGGAGTTGAATCCTCTTCAGCCCCCCCACCCCCAAGCACTTCAGCGTTGGATCATGATTTTGCTTTGGAGAGAGATTAAAAGGTGGGGTTGGCGGCTGGAGAGGATCTGTTTCCATATGCACACACTGTCCATCAAATCCGAATTTTATTATTTGAATAATGTTATGATTATTTTTATGCGTGATGAATCTAATAACAGGCTTTGGTTGTCTTTAGGTTTTGCACCTAAAATGTTGTTGACTAGGCATAGGGTTGGACACCCTATTCAAATGGTCGTCGAATCATATGCTTCAAGGAATGGTGATTCCAAGCCAGGCATAGATGCGAGTACACATAATGTGTACATTGAATGGAATCACGTGAGAATCTCACATGTGTTACTGCAAGTTGTGAAGGAATGAAATTCTCTCATGTAGAATTTGATTGGCCTTTTGACTTGAGAGGTTGTTGACATTGCGATAATGCATCATGGGTTTTAGCGATCCAATGGTTGATGTCTGCGGTACTACATATCGGTGTACTAAATTCATGGTTACATGTTGTGAATGAAAGAGATGGTAAGCGGAGACTCGTTTAATTATGTTTTCTCATGTTTCCTCATATGAATCTCGTCTCCAGCTATTGGAGATCCCATGATTATGTTGCCCTCTTGGGAACTATCAAGGAGAAAGAGAGAGAGAGAGAACAATCCAACATTAATATGGATCCAATGCACTGATGGTAAGAAGTTTACAAAGTTAATTTACCTTATATTTTTAATTAATATCATTGTTTTGAAAATTGTTTTTGGATCTGATCATGGGATCGGGCTCCTCTCAAGTTCGGAATGAACTTGAGTAGAGCCAGTGTCAGGTGGGTGGCCAACACCTGGCACTCCTTCAGATCCGAAGGTTGATTTTGATGTCGGATCTAAGGGAGTGGCAGGTGTTAGTCATCCACCCGACACTGTCTCGTCTCAAGTTCTCAAGTTTGCCGAACTTGAGACGAGTTCAATTCCTGATCATGACTCAGAATCTCTGTAATGACATGAGCTGGGTGAGCTGGGGTTTGACAGTAATTAAATTACATCCCCTAAATTCAGTATGTGATATTGTCTAGTAAAAAGGTATACCGACAAATAATAAGATTAATTGAGAATATCTGCAATTACGGGGAATAAACGGAATTAACTTCTCTGACAAGATATTAACTAAATATTTTTAATTAGATTAAAGACATTGTTATATAATATTGGACAATGAATCCCTTTTTTATTCTACCTCATCTTCCCTCCTTTTTAGTAAGCAATGTAGTAATAGAAAACTATATCAAGGGAATGCTACTTGGCAAGTAGGGATTGGGAATCCTCCTCCACAGAATTCTCTCCTCTCCATTCTTGGTGAGAGTGTTGTAGGGTTTTGGAAACCCTAATAAGTGAGAAGAGAGCAAAAGTGTTGAATGATCTATTGCTATTGTCGCTCGAATTTGGACGAGCTATTATCAAGAGGAAGAACTACATTTGCGGTTCTAAGATAACCCGTTTCTCTTCCCTTAATGATTCTAAGTTTTGTACGGTGGTTTTAGATGTAAGAGTCGCCAAATCCAATATTTCCGTTGTGTATTCGGGTCTTTAACAGGTAATCCAATATTTACCACTCCATAAAACGTTTCAACAAATATTAGAAGACCAATGGATTGGAAACAAACAATCTTGAGAATTAATGTCCCCAACTTGCTTGGGCTCAGTTTGGCTGCAAGGGGAATCTAAGGGAAGAGAAGTGAAATTTTAAATCTTAAAAAAGGAAATTTATAGCTATAATGCAACATGGTTATATAAACTACTTAAATCTCTTACTGATAAATAATGACTAATGACATTTATTAGAATGATTTGAAATTAGTTACATAGTCATGTGATAGCAATTAATGTAATGATTACAAAAGTTTCCTTTAAGTTTAAAAAAAAATTCAATTTCATTCCCTTCAATTCCCCTTGCAAACAATTAGAGCCTAAGCATGGCTAATATTATGCAAAGATATACTGCTATTGACTAGGATTAAGTGGATTAGTCTCATGAGCTAGTAAGACTGATCGGCCATGAGATTAATGCTACGTTTGGTTTGCATTTCAAGAATTTTAGATATGCATTCTCAAGATGGATAATGTGTATTTAATATAGAAAGAAAACGGACCAAAGAGCAAGGAATTTCATTGTAAGCTTAGAATGCAAAATGGGAGCTCGTTTCAAAATGAGCCTCATTCTCTTAACACATTCTGAAACAAAAACTTGAAAACATTGGTTATTTTATTTACATATACATCAATCAAAAGGGTGTCTAGATGTAGGAGGCTCTCGTTACTACAGAGTCTGAGGAGGGGCAGAATGTACTTAGCCTTACCCTCGTAATGCGGGGAGAGTATTTCCATGTTTTGATCCCATGACCACCAGAATACAATATGACAACCTTACC
Source organism: Protea cynaroides (assembly GCA_028583415.1). NCBI lineage: Eukaryota > Viridiplantae > Streptophyta > Magnoliopsida > Proteales > Proteaceae > Protea > Protea cynaroides. The sequence continues at coordinate 11,585,212 of CM053276.1, read as the reverse complement.
ATCACACCAAAGCTCACACTCTCATCTACACATACATCATTTGTGTAAAATTAAGAAATTTGAGAGTTATTGTTTTAGAACCTACTAAGAGCAAAATCTGACTCAATAATGCCAAGCTTAAAAATCAAAATAGACTCAAAAGATTATCCTAGTTTCCTAACGATTGAACGACCTCTCTTCATGATTGCGTTTAAGTAAACAATGGAGTTGCATGCAAATATGAGAAAACATATATGTCTTCCCAGTAAGGGTGTCAAAAATGAAAATGAATTGTTTACCGATTCGGGTTTAAAAGATGAAACCGTTTAGTTAAACGGTTTGATTCTAGCTTCAAGAATGAAACCGTTTAAACCGAGTATTCAGAATCATTGAAACTGATTAAACCTTTACTTCAATCTCTTAGTGCCAAATGCTTATATTTGTAAAAAATATATATATTTTTTAATACTTTCTACATCGCATATTTCTAAATTGTAAGTCTACTTTCATATATGATTAAAATTATTTTAATATTTTCCTTGGTTTTCTCTCTCTATTGTTCCTAACTCTCACCTGGCATTAAAACTATTTAAGAACCGAAAAACTGAAATCGATTAATAATCGATTTTGGTAAACATTTTGAAACTGTTTAATAAATTTTATGTGAAACATTTTATATGTAAAAAAAATTTAATTTTTGTTTTCAGTAGGTAAAAGAAATATGAAGTTTTTTTTACATCCCCTTGGAGATCACTATATTTTACCTCTTGGAAATAAACATTGAAATTTTTTTTTTTACATATAAAATGTTACGTGTAAAATTTTACTTCAAAATAAACAGAGCATGAGGAACAAAACAAGATCATTTCATTCCATTTTTAGTCAAATATTGAAGGACATTCCATTAGTAAAGCCAAAAAGGGTGGAGGAGATCCGTACTTATTGTTCAGGTCTATCTAAGGTGCAAAAATAGCTAGAACTGAATGTGAAAAGTATGGAAAAACATCTCATAATGTATTTAACAAGAAAATCAATGATGCTTGCAGTTTTTTATTTTTTATTTTATAACTCATGGTACATATCCAAGGAGTGAGTTCTGGTTATCTTCGACTTCAACCCAACTGTAATCAACATTTTTCTCTTTTATGGATAAAATTTGCCCTCATTTGTCCATTAACAATGTGTATTAGCATATTATTTTATCCAAAAGAATTACATGTACTAAAAAAAAGGGGGGGTAGTACAATGTTGTTAGGATAGGCTTTGTTATTATTGTTTGTCATCACCTTCTCTCCACCTATATATATATATATATATATATATATATATATATATATATATATATATATATATATATATATATATGGAGAATGGACTCCGGCACTCTGGCAGGGATTAGGATCATCTCAAGTTCAGAACGAACTTGAGAAATGCCAGTGTCGACTGGATGGTCGACACCTGACACTCCCTCACATCCAACGGTATGAGAATTATTGTAAAGAAAAGCACAAAAAAAAAATTACAAAAAAAAACTCAATAGCTCTCATACCGTTGGATGTGGAGTGCCAAGTGTCGGCCATCCAACCGACACTGGCATTTCTCAAATTCATTCTAAACTTGAGACGATCCTAATCCCTCCAGCAGTAATCATTGGGGCCAGCTTTGCCATGTCAGAGACTTCACTGCATGTCATTTTGTTGGGGGAGGCCATGGCGGTTTGAAGTGGTATGATTGAAGCGCTATAAGATAGTATTGAACAGCTTTCTATTGAATCTGATAGTGATTAAGGAACTCATATCTGGTAGTGTGGCCCGTTGCCGGAGGAAATTCTGGTGTTGAAATCTCACTTATTTCACTGTTTTGGCACGGAGGACTGTGCAACAGTGTCTTCTTTCCCAAGGCCATGTTTGGATGTCAAAAAAATAATATTAAAACAAAAATAATGATGAAACAATGATTATTTTATATGTATTTCTCTCTTAATTCAATTATTTTTGTTCGTTTCCAAACATGGTTCAATTGTTTGTGTTGGAAACTTTTTTGAGTAGGGAGGTTCTAGCACTACTACTTCTGCGAGTCTCACCCCTCTGGTCATTTTGTACTTTTGTTCCTCTTCGTTCTCCATTGAGACTCAGTTATTTTGAAGGCTGTGGCTTCAAGAAACCATGGACAAAAAATTCAATGTAGTTAGTTGTATATGATCGCATAAACACTAAGGAGGCAGTCTAGATGATAGGCCCCACTGAGTGAGCAAGGTTAGGTTTTTCTCATTTTACCCTCTCAACTTCTGTGATTACAATTCAAGTCCAAGGAAAAATCCAACCCAAAAGACCAACTTATTTAGCGGAAGAACCCCAGACGTGGGCCTTGTTTGGTAACACTCTGCTCCCCCTTTGCTTTTGATTCAGACTCCTAGGGAGTCATTTGCGAGCCAGAATGTGTTTAGTAAACTCATGTTAATTACAATTCCCATGGAGTGAATCGAAAAAAAAATTGACTCTCAAAGCCAAAATTTGAGAGTAAAAAATACTTGCTTTGTCAGAGCTGAAGCCAAAAGAGCGTAAAAAATCGAAAGTCATAGCCCACTATCACCGCCACCACCCACTACCCACCACCACCGCCACCACCATCACCCTCCGCCACCTCTGCCGCCACCGCCACCACCACCACCCACCACCCAGCACCAACACCGCCACCCACCACTCACCACCCATCACCACCACCACCCACCACCAACCACCAGATCTAGAATTCATTCCAGATTCATTTTTACCAAACATGCTCCTATTCTCAATGAGCTATGAGAAAAAGTGGGAGCTCAAAAATAACTCCATAACAAAAGTCAAAAAATCGGAGTCAGAGTCTTACCAAACAAGCACTTAAGAACCACACTTGGTCCATGTAGGATCCCTATGTGGGATCATAACCTCTGTTAATTAAAACTCGTTTTAAACGTGTACCGTACTCAACTGTTTAGTACGGGTATTATCATATTGACCTCAAAAATACTTTAAAATACTCCATTCTCCAAGCCTTGCAGTTTAAAAAGCATTTAATATGCGTATCGTATTGTATCCGTCTTTTAACCTACATCTTTAATGAATAATGAGTCGATTAATCCAATATCGTTTAATATTACCTTCTACATGTAACTAATGTGGGATTAAAGGCTATCATTTCCTTACAATTGCTTCTAAACTCTCTCTCTCTCTCTCTCTCTCCATATGGATTCATACTTAGAGTTTTGGACAAACATAAAACATCAATTAACTACATGACTAAGATGATAATTTTCACCATTTTATGGTTAGACACATTATAAATGTCATATGTTTCCATTGATTTAGGTAAAATTCTTCTATTTATGGGAACATATTATCATATACCATATTATATTTGATCTGTTTAAAACCTTAACCAAACATTTTAGTTCTTTTGCCATTTTCAAATTGTTTGATTGTACCGTTCTTGTTTTACTCCGTTTAAAACCCGTCCCATTCCGTTTTGTTCTTTTGCCGTTCCCGTTTTAATTAACTATAATCATAACATTGCCACCCCTTTTCAAAGCCGACACCCACATCGACCCACTCTAGATTGCTCCCAGGTCGCTCCTTTTGTGACCTATTAAAAGCCCTTTCCCAGGTTGCTCCTTTTCTGGTCTATTAGATGGAAGAACCCCAAGCTTAAGAATCCCACTTGGTCCATGTGGGATCCAGCTGGGGGACCATAACAGATAGTACTTGAAATATATGCCCAACATGGCTGAATATCCGATTTTAGAAGGTTGACTTCTTCACTCTTGAGACTACTAAATGAATCCAAGAGGTAAATCATGGTAGCTTGCATCTTGATGGGAAAACATTTGCAGAGATATGGGAGAGTATTCACTGGTTTCCATTTTTCATTGTTATGATTTCATTTGCAATTTCATGCATTTCATTTTTCTGGGTAGTTTTAAATTGTCTAGAATACATTCTCCCAGTAAATCATGTCGGTAGCTTATGCATGTATTAATTGTATTAACGATATTGTAAGAGATCTGGAGCTGCTACATCAAAAGATTGATTTCATGGATTTCATATCTTAAATAGGCACACCAGGAGTGACATTGGGCAAAAGACTAGTTTGAGGGAAAACAAGTTACATGTGAAAGAACCACGATTAGACTTTCAATCAAACAAAGGACGATTTCACCACAGTTCCATTCCGCAGCCAAAATCACCAACCAAGGTTTCTAAACATCAAACTATCAAAATTAGCTTCCAATTCCAATCGAATCAGATTGAAATCCATCAAAATCGACTACAAATCAAAAGTAAGAAAATTTTAAGGAGAACAAATGTGAACAAAAACACCAGGTCTAGATAAGATCCCAATAGAAATTTGAAAGAACCTAGAAATGTGTGGAGTATCTTTGCTAACTATTATTCAACAAAATTATAAACTCAATGAAAATGTCAGATAAATAGAAAAACATTGTGGTTCTAATTTATAAAAACAAAATTGATATTCAAAACTACAATAACTTCAAAGCATAAAACTAATACATCATACTATGACATTATGGGAAAGAATTATTGAAATTCAAATAAGAAAAAAAACTACTAATACAAAGAACTAATTTGATTTTATGCTATATAGATCCACTACAAAAACTATATATTTACTTAAGAAACTCATAGAAAGACGTAAAGAAGGCAAGAAGGATCTTCATAAGGTCTTTATTAATCTAGAAAAAACCTATGACAAAATTCCTAAAGACTTAATTTAGCATGTAGTAAAGAAGAGTAAGTGTTTCAAACAAACATGTAAACATAGTAAAAGATATGTATTATAACGTGACGACTAATATGAAAAACATTGGAGAGGGGTTGTTCAAGGTAGTAAAATCCCAATCACAATGGAGTTACATCAATGCTCAGTTTTAAACCTTTATTGGTTAGTCTTCATTATGGATGACTTAACTAGAAACATTCAAGATGAAATTCTTTGGTGCATGCTTTTTTCTCAATAATATTGTTTTGGTGGAAGAAACAAAAGCAAAAATTAATGCTAAATTGGAACTATGGAGATCAACATTGAAATAAAAAGGTTTTAAGATAAATAGAATGAAAAAAGAATATATGGTGTGTAACTTTAACCACACAAAGACGAATAATGATGTGGTAAATATTCTTGAGAGAGATCCAAGAAGTGATCATTTTAAATATCTAGGTTCAATCATAAATAAAGGAGGAGATATAGAAGATGAAATTTCACAAAAGATTAAAATAAAATATAAGAAATGGAGAGATGTGTCTGGAGTGCTGTGTAATCAACGTATTCCTTTAAAACTTAAAAAAAAAATTTATAAGATAATCATTTGATCGGCTATGATGTATATGCGAAATGTTGAGCAATTAAGAAACATCGTATATATAAATTTAGTATAACTGAGATGAGGATGTTGAGATAGATTTGTCGTAAACTAGAAAGGGTAAAGTAATGAATGATCATATTAGAGCTGATTGAGAGTAACTTGACACAAACTCCGAAAAATCCATTCAAGACAGTAAAACCATGTTCAACAGAGGCCGTTAGATGCACATGTACGGAAGAGTCATTTGATTTAGATTCAAGGACTTGAAAGACCTAAAGACATACCAAAGATGACCCTAGTGGTGGTGCTGAAAAAAAAAGATTCATATCTTACACCTTATTTCAACTATGACAATCGTGCAAAGCTGATTGGAGGAAAAGAATCCAAATCGCCGATCTCATTTAGTTGGGATAAAACTTTTTCATTGTTGCTTCTAGACCTAGCAAGGGACAAGTCTCATTGATTTCTTACAAATAGAATGTCTTAAACCATAGTCGAAACAAATATAACACCAATTGGCTATTTCAACATCATCATAAACTCCAAACCAGGACTAGCACATCAAAGGAGATGAATCCAACCAAAGTTCAGTTGACATAAACATCATGAACATCTCCAGCTCCAAAAAAGAAGCCTCGCAAGGTACCACAGTGGCAAAAACGTAAATGATCTTGCACTGCAAGCTAGTAGAGTAATATGGAATAAAATGACTCAAACTAGAAAGCTTCTTTAGGTTGAGTTTAATAACTTAATAACCTGGTCAGCAGCATAAACCAGATATCAAAGAATGGTTTGCAGCATATCATCTTATAACATGCAGAGAGTGAGAAAACCATTTCACTATCAGAACACAACAATTGACAACCCGCACCGAGGTCAGCATTCAAAAATATTTATTTCAACAATGCCAAGGAGACTGAAAGAATAATGAGCAGTAACAGAAGGGCAACCAGAATTTCACTCAACACAGCACAGCAGCATTCTTGCCCCAGCACATCGACATTCTTGACCCAAGCATCTAGGATGTCAAGAAAATGTTTATAGCACACCTTTGTAACTAATTGGCAGAACTCATACAAATTAAAGCACCCTTAGCAACTGATTGGCAGGTAGAACTCAACTATTTAAAGCAATGAACCAACAGGCATCACACAAATAAAGAATATTAATGTGTTATACCCAAGATGTTAGATGATGTAATTGTATTGACTCGAGAAGTGTTAAAAGAGTTTCTCAAGGGCTGAACATCAGTTCAATATGAAAACAACTTCAGCAGAGTTTTACAATGTAGTTTTCAAGGTTGCACTACATAAAGTGAGGTCAGAGGAACAAAAGCTCCAACTGATCTGCAGAAGATAAAATGCAGGCATACCAGCAGCAGATCTATTGGAGCAGACCACAACCAGACATACCAAATCAAACTCCGATCAGCACAAAAATCAGGATTACCAGATTCAACCCGACCCGCAACTAGGAAGGCAATCGACAGCAGCCTTGGGTGGATATCGGCTATCACTTCACAGGTACAGCCACAACTTCATGTGCTATTACACTGATGCCAATATTATCCTACAGCTGCACAGCTACATCTACAGTAACACAAGTCAATACCCTAATAACTAGACATTAAATTACTTGAAGTCTAACAAGCACCCACGACAAAATAAGCAACCACACATCTGTTACCCTGTATTGACTATGCTATAATGGAAGGTCAGCTCAGCAAATGGGCATCATCTTAGGTCAGCAACAATGTATGAATATCAGGTCCAGCACACTCTCAGCATCAGCTACAGTTAAATTATGTTCCCCTTCCAACCATCTTTTAAGCCATCACAGCTACAATTACTCCATTCAGAGCCCAAAACTTAAAAACCATTGAATACCATGGAGCTTGGCCAGGTAAAATGCCTGAATCTGGATGGATATAAGAATGTTCAGAAGAAAATTGAATCATAAATCTTACCAATCGTGAAATCATCACAGCAAACAATTTTACATTTTAGGAGGTGAGAACCACCAGATTACTGTTGATTGGTATGAAGCATCAAAACGAACATCATCCATCAAGTACAAAACAGCATCAACAGCTACAATATCACCATCTCGCCAATCAGCAACATTAATTCTTTTCACGAACATAACTATAAAATCCCAATATTTGATTCATCCAAGTTAGAATTCCCACGACCGAGCCAGAAGAAGATTAAAAGAATGCATGCTTTAGAAGAAGCAAAACGAAAACAACTATGAGAGTTAACATTCTGAAAGAAGTTTTAAACCATCAGAACCTACTCGAATCTAGAAATTAAAGAAGCCAACAAAGTGCCAATCCTTTTGGCTAAATCGAAGGATGCACCAAGTTCAACAAAATAGTTAACCTTCGACTGAAGTCCAGAGCTACCACAACTAGCATCTAATACTTTGACCAGAACAAGAAAAACCATAAAGCTCTTTTCCCATAGCAATACAGCTACAGATGGTACATTCACTGACATCCAGTGCCAGAACAAGCCATGCCACTCCATCATTCCTGCAAGACAAATCAAGATCACTTGATTTAAGTAGTAAGCCCATGTTCAAAATGAACTAATGAAAACAGGTCCCAGAACTCACATCAGTATCTGAATTACGTGGAGATGGGCTCCGAGAAGCAGCAGCTCGACCTTGGGGGGAAGCACTTCTTGGTGATTGAGAACGCTCATCTTGGCTGTAATCAAGACTTCCATCCCTATATGTTGGCGACTTCCTTGCAGATGGACTACGTTTAGGACTAGGACTACCTCGAACAGGGGAAGCACTTCAAGATAATATAGATTGTGTCAAACAAAACAAGCTGTAATGAAGAAGAACTAGAAAACTAGAGGGCATAGATTAAACAAATTACAAACCTTTCAAAAGAACGACTGCGGCTTCTCCGTCTCTCATCATCATACCTGCCTCTGCCATGACCACGGTAAACAGGACTTAGACTGCGACTCCTGCTTCGATGACGATAATCCCTTTCCCTGTAACGGTACCTGTCACGATCATACCTATCGCGATCATACCTGTCCCTACTTCTACTGCGGCTTCTCCTCCTGTGATCCCTATCCCTATAATCATCTCGGTACCTGAAAACGTTACTAATCAGCTTATGCAAATTATAGGAGTCACAAGTTTCCAACCAACATTCCGCAAGGAATGTCTTCAAGATCACAGCACTGTATTTTCTAGCATAGGTCTCTCTCTAAATTAAGAAATACCAAGCCATATGAAGACTAAATTAAAGAATTTGTTTTTTTGTATAAGCTGTAATTGCACACAAAATAAAACTTGGGATACAAGTTTCTCCCAAAATACTTTTCATCTGCCTCCAGATATTATATTAAGCACTTCCTCGGGAATCAGAGATCAATGTATCAAATTCAATTAGTGAATTATACACCACTCCTACAACAAGTTGTCAAAATAAGACATAACATTGCAGTACAGCTACAGAATAACGATAATGCTTGTCCGGAATCCCCTTGGAATAGATTCATTGTAAATGCTTGGGGTTTAGCTAGATATCCAATTCAATGTGGATAGGACTTCCTGTGAGATCTAAATGTCTGTTTTTCTTTTCTTCTTCAGCTCTCCCAAATAGGAGAGTCACTCTTGTATTCTCGGTTCTTCTCTATTAATATTATTCTTAACCACCCAAAAAAGAAAACAACAATTGAATTACACACTTCTGTTATGTGCGGCCTTATGGGGTTGCATGGTCTCTGCATGAGCTTGCATGGCTTGTTCACGTGCGTGATGACGAGGTTGATGAGTAGGTTGTTCACTTCTATTATGTGCGTGATGAGGAGGTTATGTGTTACCTGCCTTATGGGGTTGCATTGGCTTGTTCCCGTGCGTGATGAGGATGTTGACGACCTTTGGCTTGACTAATCCCGTGGGCCCATACTGACCCCACAACCACATGGACAGGGTCATTCCGGGATTGAATGAGAACCATTCCACTTGCACCCGTAGCAGGAAATAAAGTGCACTTAACACCCCTGTGTGATGAGCCCCAAGGCAGTAAGAGGAGTTGAACTTAATACCTTCCGCTTCGTAAGGCGCAGGCTCCTTGCCTACTAAGTTACCCCTTTGGGCTTTAGGGAGTAATTATTTTATTAAGTAGTTTATTCAAATAATCTTCATTTTAGTTGTGAGGCCATTTAAATGCCTGTGGTAATAGGTTTCCTAAACTTAAGGAAACTTATCAGCTAGCCTTGCATGGGGCCCATAGGATCTTATGTCTTCAGCCAATTGAAGATTTCTCGTCTCCTTAAAACGTGGGATAAGCCAAGAATTTTATTTATTTATTTATTTATTAGTAGTCGATTAGATAGTGTGTCCACATCACTTTTAATGCTGTCCACAGATAGGAGTCTCCTTAGTTTACCTTTTCTTTTATTTTATTTTTTTTTTTTTTAGATAAGATTTTAAATCTTATAAATATATGTAAGGCTATCCAAGCCACCCAAGAATTTGAAGAATGGATTTAGTTACTTGATATTGAGGCTGTTGCCTCTCCCTTATCTCACTCCTCCCTCCCCCACGGTTACTCGATCCTCTTATTTTTCCCCACGTTACTATTCCTGGGTTACTGTTCACGGTTATTGTTCACAGTCACAGAAACAGCCCCTTGTTTCACCCTATTCTTTTTTTTTTCTCTTACCCACCACCAGCAGATCTCATCCCTCGGACCTGCATCACACGACAATACGGTACCTATCCATATAACATTGCTCAAGACTTGTATGCTACTACTATAAACATAACACAAAGGCAGGTTATAGCTAACAATCATAGCATATCTTCTAAAATTATTCAAAAGCCTAAAAAAGCATGAAAAAACTCCCATAAAAAATAAGTAACCCATGAGGAGTATCGATCAGCTTCAGATCACCATAATTATTTGCTGCTTTACTTAGCAGTCCAACTGCTTGTCGGGAATACAACACAATTTATTTGTTTATCATAGTATATAAACAGAAACCAAAACAAAACTCTTTGTGCCCAACATCAGGCCTATGGAAGGGTCTATTCAGCTTTAACTGCATAAACTTGCATACTGGAAGCCCAAATTGCCAAGGTACATTGGGAAGCAAAGGAAACTCGTAGGAATAAAATCAACTAATAACACAACAATTTCATTTCCATTCCCATCATAGGAATTATTTTTTACCACCTACAACAATGACATATGATCACATAAGCAACATATTTTCCAAATCTCAGATGCATTTAGCATTGTGTTTCCATCAGAAATATTATAATCAAATAACTGTGATGGTTCCAAAGTTCATAAGGAGGGGACAAATGTTCCTACAAAAAGAAAAATGCATACCATAGCATTCGACTACCACACTGCAACTCACATGACCTAGCATTTTTACAAGCATTACTTACCTTGGGCGGGGGCTACGGCTTCTTGACCTGCCTCTTGACTTTGGAAATGCTTCTACTATCCTTCCTTTCCGACTGCAAATAGAAAGCACACAACTAAGAATTGTGGTTACAGCCAAGATTGAAGGGCAAAAAAGTTAACAAATATTAACCAACTGAATATTGCCAGGAATTGGAAAAGAATATTAAGTTAATTTGAGATAATGAAATTAAAGGATGTCAACAGAAACTATTTAAATCATTGCAGGTTCAACAAGAACGGGGAAATAGGATTCACATAGAACATGACCTTGTCAATTGAAAGTTCAGAACCGATAATTTCTATTCTTTTTAGAGAGAAAAAAAGACAGACCAATCAATCATAAGCAACACCAATCTTTCTGATAAAAAAATAGGGACAGAAAAAAAAAATTACGTGAAAAAGAAAGATTACACTTCATGGAGGTTTAGGGATTTCAATCCATCTAATGGAAGGGACAGAGTTATCTCAAACACCACAAATGCAGAGCCTCCTAAGGAATATAGCTCTTACACAACCATACTCTGTAGGGAGAAGGCAACAAACACGAGCAATGCTTGCACGGGATGAACAAGATGGTCTCTTCTTTCTTGGACTGGAACTAGGGCTTCTCCAACCCTAACTAAACTTTAATCACAAAATGAGGAAAAGGTGGGAGGAAAGAAGGGGGAGAGAAGTCGTAGAGAGGGAGAGAGCTAAATGCATCATAGTTGTCAAGGTGCCAATGCGAACCAAGGCGTTCAAGACCCGACGAGGCGCTTGTGACCAAGGCGCCTGATTTTCAAGGTGTCACAAAAAGGCGTCACAAAGGCGTCTGGGAGCCTAGGCGATGCCTTGACAACTATGACATGCATATCTGATTCTCTCTTCCCCTCTCTCTCCTTTCATTGCGTAAACGGTTGCCATAATCACTGGTTCTCAAGAGGGCAAGAGGTAGGATCCCATTGGGTGATCTCCTCCAATTGCCTTATTCTAGAGAATCTTTAAGATTGCACAATATTTTTTATTCACAATTAAAGACATTTACTAATAAGTACAACTCATGAGGGATATAAGTATTATGTATGTTATGCAGTAAAATATGACAATCAAGTCCCTCCACTTAACATATCACATAACTGACATATGATAATGGAAATATTTATTGTCACCATGCCAGTACATTGTAATTCCATGTACAGAGAATCTTAATCATTGCTTCCCATGTACAGAGAATCTTAATCATTGCTTGGACAACAAAACGATTTCTGAAACCTTTAAAAATAAATATTAACACTAATATTATTTTGAAAAAAAAAAAAAGTAGAAACTTTGCAAATAATTTACAAAGCATGCCACCGAAGCCACTATTACCTCCAATGATGATCAGATATTCTCTTTCTTCATATTCCTCTGAACGATAAGTGGATTCTTTATTAAATATCTTTCTTCTATAACCCAACGCACCGATATATAGTCTAGGAGACTGTTGGTGCACCAAAGTATATAACGCCAAACTACAACGATAAGGACCTCTCAATCAAGGGACCTATTGCTACTTTCTGATAAGAATATTATCCTTACACATCTGACAGTAGTCCATTCAAGACTTATAAGATCCAGTCCTCTGTACACTCACATTTGTTTCCCGGAATCCCTATTCCAGTACGACAATATGAACAGTATTCCAACTCTAACCCTAGTTGTGAACAAGTTTTAAGTTTGCCACCTATGGACAGTCAGCCGATTAATATCATGCATACCATAAAAAGAAAATAAATGCCTTATTAATTGATTTGATGGACACACTTCCAACACTTTGTACATGCTAAACTACATTTTAACAATTTCAAGACCACATGCAACAACAGAACAGTTATCAAAGTGATGGTACAAGATGAATAAAATGGCCAATATAAAAATAAAATAAAATAAATAAAGAAAAAAGAAGAGATGCAAGTATGTAACCAGCAGGTGAATGAACGTAGAAATTCTGAACCTTTCAGATGAACTATCAAGCACAATTTAAATCAGAAATTTCATTTAAAAAAAAATTGCTTATTAGAAGATTTAAATCATATCAATTACAAAGGTATTCAAAGAAAGCAAGCTGACTACTTACATGGGTTCAGCATTTGGCCCATATTTTGCAAATTGAACCATAATATCTCTGCCATCAACATTCCTTCCTACAGTAGGACATCACCAAATACACAAGGTAAATTGATTAATTAATTGAGCAGAAAACCTCTTCAAAATTCCCACTCAAAAAGAAACACCGGCCACGGAATAACAATACTTACCGTCAAGCTTTTCCACTGCCTTCTGAGCCTCGTCCGCATACTTATACCGAACAAACGCGAACCCGCGTGAGTCCCCAGTCCTAATAAAATAAAATGAAAAGAAGCTTAACAGATACACTATGTGCTCTCAGAAAAAGATAAAATCGACGATAAAACCGTCTAGCGTATTCAAACCTTCTGTCTCTCGGGATAAATATGTCGACGACCTTCCCATACTTATCGAACAGCGGAAAGAGATCATCTGCAGTGGTTCCTGCCAAAGAACAAATCATTCAGGAAAAAAAAAATTGAAACCGATAGGAAAGGAACGAAAAGTAAGAATCACACAAAAAAAAAATGCGATACTTACGGAAGGTGATGTTGAGAACGAGAAGAGAGTAGGTGTCTTTGATATCTGGAGGACCGGATCTCCCAAAATGTGACATTTCTACAACTCAATACAGTCTAGGGTTTCGATGAAGCCGGTGAAATTCCTTTCAGCACAGGCTTGAGACTCCAGTCACTCACTACAGAGAGAACTTTCGCGAATAGCGGTTTCTAGCATTTATATTGAATTGAGGAGCTTCGTCGGGATTTTCTTGGACTCTGGAGATGGACTAGAACGTCCGTGATTTTTACCAGCTTTTAACTTGTGATACTGTTTCAACGGCTCTGATTAGGGTGTGCATAACCCTCTGAACACCATCGCGACTTCCCTGGTCATTTCCTCCTGCTATACTGACATATGGCGGTTGGTATATTCAAGGACCCAATATATGACGGTTGGAAGATCTAACGGTTGCAGAGAAAAGGAAGTGTATTAAGATTGGTAGATCGTGAAACATCATATCAAAAATAGTTTTAAATATCAAATTAAAAAGGGAAAATTACACAGCCATACCTCTACAATTGTGAAACTACACAGAACTACTCTGTCGTTACAAAAACTAAATAGACTACCCCTCTAACAATGTTTTCATACACTCTCACCCATATCGTTATTTACAACTTAACGGGAAAATATTAAAAAAATTTTAAGACAAAAATACTCTTCCCATAAATGTAAATCAAATCACCATTTTGAAAAAAATTAAGTCTTCACGGCTCTGGCTCTGCAAACTCTTCTGATTGTCGATCGATCTCAACCTTCCACCTCCTTCCTTTTGATTGTAAATGTAAATGTTTGCTCTGTCTGGCACTCTGGTCTAGTGGTCTTGTTGAGACGATGCTCACTTAATCCAATGGTCGTTGAAATCATCGGCGCCGTTTATCCTTTGATTTGCAAGAACACTTTTACCCAATGGTTCAGTGATCTTGTTGAGACGATGCTCACCTAATCAGAACCAACGATCGTTGAAATCACCGGCGCCGTCTATCCTTTGATTTGCAGGAACACTTTTACCCAATGTTTCACTAGAAAAAAGTTAACTCGTATGAAAATCAACCCGTGAGGTCACTCCGTTGTATCAAATGATGATTTTTGAGAAAATCTCAGGCTGGAGAGGGAAAATGGAGATTTCTCAATTTTTTTTCAAACAAAATGTTCAAATTCATATAATCTAGTGGGGCAGATCCCTTAAAGAAGCTCTGCGTTTTCTTCTCCCGAGTTCGTGTTCTTCTCCAAGGAAATCTGGGTTTTCTCTTCCAACAAAGCTCTGTTCTTCCCTAACGGCAACAGCAAACAGAGGTCGATTTTACATTCTTGCTCTGCCAGAAGAGATCCATCTGAATTCTTCGCAGGAAAAGTGATAACCTGCATAGTGAAACAGAAACAAATTATCAAATTCACAGCTTCATTCTTCTCACCACCATTTGTTTTAGAAACGCTAGAATGAGGAAACTTTCAAGCAACTACATTCCTCCGTAAACACGAAATCTCAAGATAAAAAAGAGAAAGGAAACCGTATTATATTATAAGACCTGTTCTCTCGAAGAAACAAAAATTTAGAAAGAAACATTATCATCACACCTTGGAAGATCTCAATCGACCTTCGAAGAATTCAACAATTTCAACAACACAAATCTTTCAATTTCAATTTCCTAAAACAATGAGGAATCCGATGAAAACATTAAAAACAGTATAAAATGTAAGATGAATTCTCATTTTTGTAACTGATCTTTGCTTTAACCTCCAATGATTGGATCTCAAATTCTGCAACGGAAATAAGGAGATAAGGCAGAGGAAGTGAGGAATTTGGGGAAGCTTTAGACGAAAAGAAGAGAGAAGTTCACAAGAAATATTATGTAGAGAGACTGGAGAGAGAATAACGTTGTGTAAGAGAGGGAAAGGGAGAGAGAGAAGCAAAGATATGGTAGTTCTAAATAAGAAAAATCAACTCGTGGAGAAGAAAACGACAAACGTGGTGAAGAAAGATGAACCTAGGTTTTTTTTTTTTTTTTTTTTGAGAACTTAACATTAAACCCATTTAGGTCATTTTACATTCATGGTAAGGGTAATTTTGTCTTAAAAAAATTTTACATTTTCCTATTAAGTTGTAAGTAACAATGTGGGTGAGAGTGTATGACAATATTGTTAGATGGGTAGTCTGTGTAGCTTTTGTAAAGACAGGATAGTTCTGTGTAGTTTCACAATTGTAAAGGGGGTGTCTATGTAATTTTTCCTATTAAAAAAAACGTTAAATCAAAAGGCTAGAGAGGAAAGAGAGTGTGTTAAAATTGGAAGATCTAGAAACACCATATCAAAACGGACCAGTATCGTATGTTATGTTGCTATGTAGCAGTGTTGATCTGATCGCTGGAAATGCATCAGGATACGTGACTGAAACAATCAAAAGTAACACTGCTACACGACAGTGTTACGAATGATCTTTTTCCTATCAAAAGGGTTTTAAACACTTAATTCAAAATGTTTCAAATCCATTTATAAAATGCCCAAAACATTGACTTTTTTTTTTTTAAAGGTTTTTTCCCCTCAATCAGATCCCAATGAAAAAAAAAAAAAAAAAAAAGGCAGTCGACGACATGATCATTAGGTTTTGCTAGACTGAATTTATGAGAATAAATTATGATCATAAATAATAATCGTTTAATACCATTGGACATAAAGAAGTAATAATAGATTATCACAATAATAATAAACACATTCTCATCTATTTGTAGATTTTAGACTATATTAATTTATTTTAAATATAAATAAGGGAAAAAGACAGTTGTCTCCCCTGTAATATGCCTAAAGGACAAATGCCCCCAAACGTTTCTGGAAAAGACAATCATCCCCTTTTTTTAATGGTGTTAAAGTGAATTTTTCTATGGACCAATCTACCCTTGAACATTTTATTGCTTTAAAAACTTATTAATGTTAAAAGACTACTATAACCTTCAAATCCAACTTACCCTTTGATCTCTGTCAGACAAAAACCTATTAACGTTCCAATACCTTTCATGTCTTCCTTTTCATCCTCTCATTTTCATTCTAGAAATCTTTTGCAAAACTCAGACCTATTTTACCCTTGAAACAAAAAACCGGCTTATAATCTTTGGCTTTTAGGTTTTGTTTGTTTCTTCGTCTTCTTCCTTAGTAATGGCTTCTGGCGGCCTCGCATGGGTGAACGATGACCAAACCCAAGATAGGAAGATCATGGGGAAAGACAAGACCGTCTGTGGTGCAAACAAGAAGGCCTTGAAGGGATCAAATTTCATCAGATTCAGGCCATATACGATGGAATTTGAAAGGAGGGGGCTTGAGATCGTCTGCAGCTTCTGCTGCCTCGAGGTCTTCCCCATCAATGATGTTGTCATCTTCGTCATTAGCAGTTTCGATTTTGGGGATCTGGTTCGAAACCTGTGAGGCACAATTAGAGAAAAACCATGAAATCACAATAAAGTTGGCTGACCTGTGAGGCAAAATCTCGCAAATCTGGTTCATATCCATGACGGTTGGAAATGCAGCATATCTTGCCACAAGCTCATGAATCCAAAAAAAATCAGAAATACCAACACCTGAATTGTATAAACAATAAGAGGCAAAAAATTGAATAAAGAAGAGAGTTTTGGAACAGAGCGTACTCTTTTCAATGGGCATCTCCGTGTCTTCATTCTCCGCACCGTTTGCAAAGCAGCGAGTGATGAGGTTACTTCGGTTCTTGGATGCAACGGACAAAAAAGACAAAAATTCATCTAATTTAGTTGAACTTGCAGGTGAGTATCAACACATTCACCTTTTATGGTTGATGTTCGTCTGGCCCAGACTGGATTTTGAAAGTGGATTAAAGAAAACGTCTAGCAAAATTGCAGAGAAGTTGGACAAGGAGAGTCTGAGAGATGTAGAGCCCTACAATGAGAAGAATGAAGGACATGACAAACGAGGACGAGGTCGGGATCAAAGGACTGGAAGGTCTCGTAGAGCCATTGACAAAGTGGCTTGTCCCCAGAGCGGGAGTTGGGGTTGGAGAGAGAGAGAGAGAGCGAGAGGGCCATGTAGGTTGCAGAGGATTCGAGGAGAGATCGAATAGGGCGGTATTATCTTTTCCACTTAAAACCTTTTTTTTACTAAGGGTAAAATAGGTAGTTCACCCTTGTAAAGGGTTAATTTGGTCATTAAAAAAAATTGGCCTCCACCGTCTGTATTTAACGGAATATTCCTAACGGAGTGGGTCTATTTGCTTTTAGTAGTATTTCTAGGGGAGGCATTTTTCTTTTCCAGAAACGTTTGGGGGCAACTGTCCTTTAGGCATACTACAGGGGAGGCAACTGTCTTTTTCCCTATAAATAAATACCATAAATCATACCAAACGACTACATATGTCATAATGTATTATATAATTACTTCTATAATGGATACCAAAGAGAGTCTTAGACTGAGATTTTACGTCAGAGGCCATCTAATTTTCCGACAAGCCAAGCGCATCCAAAACCGGCATTTTAGTGAGAGAAACTAGAATTGGGCCACTAATCCAAACTTACCAGCTTCTTGGATGAAGCTAGTTTGTTGATGAATCTCAATTTACCTCTATTTTGTAGATTTCATCATAGGTACCTCATGTACCTTTCAAATCTCCGAAAAATGGAATAATTTTGCTCTCTCATCTCTATTGCAACTATCCTTTTTTCATTCCTTCATATGGCAATCTCTTTGTTCTTCTTTCAAAATTTTCGTTTCATTTTGATAGATGTTAGGACGAGGAGGCGGTGATGAGAGAGGTGGGAAAAAGAGGGAACTGAGGGGTGAAACTCTAAAAAAAAAAATTATGGGCAAGTTGACCGTAATTCCTTTGCTCACATTTCAAGTTTCAATCCAATTATAATTGGCCCAGTAACAAAGCATTTGAGAATCCAATAACCATGGAACACTGATAGGAGGGTGCAGGTCAATATATGGACGGATGGAAAATTTTAATAGTGCATTCACATTCATTGGAGCTCATATGATTTAATTTGAATTTGAAAATTTTGATATGTGAGTAATCCAATATATATTTTACGTATACAACAATTGAAATTATTACTTCCCTCATCTTTGGGATATGTTTTTAGTTCGCACGCATGAAAACCTTCTATAATCAAATAAAAAGGATTTTCTTATTGATACCCCTCAAGTTTGACACTTTACTTTTTTGCCGCACCTCTTGTAAGTTGTAACACACTTGTCTTTAGATGAGGATAAATGCGGTAATTTCACATTTTGAAGTATGACAATGATAGCTCATAATTAATTGAGGCAAAAGGATAAAATTATATAGGTTTTTTTTCACTGTCCCTAGAAAACTGTCATCCTTCTCAAGAAATTCTGATGGTCATACGGTTGATTCTTCCATGTCTCAATTTGATGGAGGTGTCGCTGATGCAAATGACTTGAAATACGGCTTCCAATGGCCATCTCTCACCTGGACAATGGAGAGGAGTCCAGCTCATCTCAAGTTGTGCAGTATATCCAGTGAGTGATCCAGATGCTTAAGCATGGAGTGAACTCAATCCAGCTGTTAAATCATGCTAGAGGGATTGCACAACTGAAGACGAGCACTTTCTGTGTTATGTAAGGTGGGTTTATTCAATTGGTTCGATCCCCGTGGTTGAATCCACTTAGCTCTAATGGTGGTGGCACATAGCAAAATGCAATTTATTTATTGCAGCACTAACTCTTGAATTGGGTTGTTGAGGATTGTTGGGAATATCTCATAATTCTAAATATTGGAATCTTGGGTGCTTTATATACGTGAGAGTCCCTTCATTGTTAGTTCTAATTTTTGAGATCGAAACTTAATATGATATCAGAGTTTTAGGTTTCCTCATTACGATCACCAAAAAGATGAATGATCACCTTAAAAGATGGATCACTGTCACAAAAAATGGGACCACATTTGCCATGTGTACTGCCACCCAAAAGAGGGGCAACATGTGAGGAGTGTGAGGACAAGGGTGATGAAGGGAATAAGCGAGCAGGGAAGGAGAAAGAGAACCCATTTCCTTTCCACTCTAATTCAAAAACTTTTGATAGGGCAAAACCCAAAGTTTTGTAATACATAGAAAACAACTAAGGAATGAATATACCTTTGTAGCCCTTGACTCAAACCTACTAGCCGAAGTTATATGGAGAATTCAACTTTTTATAAAATTTTCTTATTGCCCTAGGGCGACAAAGGGCAATAGAAAATGGGTTTCAAATTCTAAATGCACCTACAGTGATATCATTCAGACACTCCCAATAAGTAAAGACAACAAATAAATAAGAGCATGAGCTTGTTTCAAAAGTGTCGTTTGCATCCATTGGGTCTTCTTGTTTTACCCAACTATTTACAACATGGCATATTAGGGCTGAAATTTTGTACTTCAATGGATACTTAGGATTGGGATCCTCTGTCTGGCTGCTAAGCGAGCAGTGAGGATCCTGGCCTCTCATAAGGCATTAGGACACTGCTGCTTGGCAGCCAGATGCCTTATGGGAGGTCAAGATCCTCACTGCCGCTTGGTAGCCAAACAGAGGATCCCTACGGTGGATACTTAAGTCTCTTGCTCACTTATCAAGTTTCAATATAAGCTGCACTTTAGTCAAATATAAGAAAATTGAAAACTAAAACTTTGAAAACCTAACAAAACCTATAAAAAAAAATGGTAAATTTTTTTATATACATGTTGTCGTTGGATTTCGCCCGGTGCACAAGATGCTGTCATGTATCTGCAGATCAAGAGCACACAGTGAAGTGAGTGGGTTTTACCCCATGACCACTCCAATGCCTAAGTCAGTATCAGTCCAAGACAAACAGAATAGAACTTAGGGATAAGATACCAAAGTTTCTTAGAGAGAAGGGACTGAGGTACATGAGTTTTGTATGATCTTTTCTTCACAGTTCAAAGAGGATAACAAAGTGAAACCTAAGTGTTTTAGGTGAGTTAAGACTCACAGATGATAAACAATGAAATCTCAAGAGAATTCTAGAGAGTAACAGTACTTTTTAGAGAGTGAAAGTTGGATGTTTTTCCCTTGATATCCTCCTCTATTTATAGGCCAAGTATGAAGCTTGTCAAACAAGTTTCCCTCCAGCTTGTCTCTTCCCCCAATGTCATCATCACTCTATCATGTAGAATAAAGGAATTTACGAACCCCTAAAAGGGAGCATATCTCCGATATCTGATCTCTTCGACCCCTTTCTGTCCATGTCACTAGGTTTGCTTGACGTGAGTGACCGTCCTTTTCCCTTTCTTGAGTAGATTTAGGATTTTTTCCTTTGTGGCACTCCTTGTTGAGAGGATGTGGCGGGTCGTGTCATCATATTTCACATTTAATGCCCTTGTTGACATTTATGAGCATTTATTTGGGTGCAATTAATACGTCTATTGCATTTAATGCCATTAAATCCCCTGATCTTAAGCTTGGGGGTTGAATCGTATCACCGCCAGGCAGAATGAGCTGGATTCTCTATTTCATTTGGTGGACAAATGTGCGCTCTTGATGGATGCCACATGTTTGACCCTCAACATGCCTCTCTTGATTGCCTTTGGACGGTTCAGATCATTCCATCGTATTTTTTCCCAACAATACAAGATTGTGCACATACATGGAACCATAAAATCACAATAAATGATTCATTAGAATATGTCAATAGATGATATGATACATGATTGTTTGTAACTTGAAAGTATGCAATTACCAAAAAAAAAGGTGTGCCCAAGACATTTTTTTTGTTTTGGTGGATAGATATTTTATTAACCCAGAAGAGAGAGCACAACAAGCTGCCCTAGATGGGGGAGCCACGAAATACAAAACCCAAAACAAGAAAGAGGCCAATCTGGAAAAAAATAAAATAAAAAATAACCCCACAAAAAAAAAAAAAAAAAGAAAAAAAAAAAAAGGGGCAAAACAAACATGCCTCAAAGAACCACCACAAAAGAAAACAAACGAAAAACCAAAAACCTAGCTATGGGAAAGGACGAGGTTGCAAGTCACACAACCAAGAACCAAGAGCCCAAAACTAGACCAAAGCTTGGCCCCCACCACTAGGGACAGGATTGGCCCAGGTAGTAGACCACCCAAGCAACAACCTGAACCAGGGACTCAAGATTCCCAACCAAAGGCAACGAAACCCAACCTAGCAAACTTGATCACCCGCACAGGAGGAAGAAGGATCATTATCTTGAACCACCCAATCCCTTATGAAGAAACCAGTCCATCTCATGGCTTTCTTCATCGGAAGACTAGCAAAGGTGGAGAGAATCCTTCGATCTGGTACCGAGAGTCTTCACAGAGGAACACTTCGTCACCATCAGAAAAGGATGGGGCTAGCAGAATTGCCAGGGGGATAGGCTCAAGCATGCTCGGGGATTGGCCACAAGCAAACACAAAGTTAGGGCTAAGAAGCAAAAAGTTGACATCTGAGCCCTTTGAAACTTCACGCGAGTCATGAGCCGATGCAGGGATCAAGGTTATCTTAGAATAGGAAGTCATCTTGTCTCAGCCAAGCTGCAGCAGGGGTTTAGAAGGGTGAAGGAGATGTTGGGTTTTTGCAGTTCTGGTCGACACATTGGACTAGTCGAGGTCACCGCTGGCAAAAGGGTTAACAAAAGGCTCCTTTGAAGGTAGCAGAGGAGAGATGGGAGATGGAACATCATCAACAAGGCTAGGGTTTGCAGGGTTGTCATCAGGCTGGTTGGCATCCAGAACCTGAAACTGGTTATGCAACAACAAAGCCTGAGGAAAGTGATAGGAGAGAGAGGAGGCAGTGGGTGGGGGAGGGGGGATTAGAGAAGAAGGTTCTAGAGGGAGGTCAGTTTGACTGAGGGTTTCGATACTGTTAGGATGAACAATATTTGAAACCCTACTCGAAAAAAGTAGGACCATGCACCCTATTTCCATGTCGACCCGAAGAAAATTAGTTTTCTTCCCTACTCGACTATGCTTATTCCCATGAACCTTTTGGAACTCCCTCAACTCTCTTGTTAGAGTTCAAAGCAGGTTCCTGGGGGCCAACAGTCGGAGAAGCAGCTTCCATCAGATCCTCCAAATGAACTTTGATAGTCTGATTTGGCTTCATCGAACAGTCGACATCGTCGTAGCCAAACACTTTGCAAAACAAACACTGGGGAGGTCTCCATTCGTGCCTAACACTCTGGTGGAAGACATTTCCTTTGCAAACGCCCTCCTTGTCTTCAAATATGTTGTCTGGTTTGCATAATGAAGCTTACCAACGACTGAGCATATAGTGCTCTACGACTCCTCCCCCCACAAATGTAAGAGAAGGCCTGACAATGTAATCCAAAAGGAGATACTCTTGAGCCCAATGGCTCCCGAATGAAGATTTCTTTCCCATCACCGGATGAATATCAGCCTCCCCCTGACAAAGTACATTCCTGTATCAAGGATCCTATCCCGATCTTGAGGTTCCGAAATGTTGAATACAAATCCTCCTTGATGCAGGAGAAAACACTCCATTGACCCCTTTAGATTCCATTGTTTACTCAACCCAGCTTTGACAAAGCTGAAGCTGGGTCTCTGACCCATGAAAAATCCAACCAACGAATTATTTAATTCCTCAATCTCTGTAGCCACTGCAAGAGAGGAACAAATTCCTATTTTCTTCGAATCCCTATTTGTAGGAGGGATAAACCTGAGATGGTATTTCAGTTTCTCATTCCTAGCATGGGATGGATCAGCATTTTCCCCCCAAGCCAACTTTGCAACTTCTGGGACATTAGGAGATAGGAGTTGGTCAGACTCATGGCTGCCAAGTGGTGGGAAGTGGTCTTGATATGAGAATGTTGGTAGGAAAAGGTTGGACGGTTGACCAAATGTTTAAGTTCAGGTCAAAGGAAGAGTGTAAGGTGGAGGTTTCAACAAGAGGTTGAGATTGAACCTCCTTGACACTTGGGGTTTGTTCAATGAGGGATCTCGAAAGCAAAGGATGATGACCATGACCAGAATGTTCAGATTTTGGAAATAGAACAAAAGACAAAGGATAATGAGTTGCTTCAAGGGCAAGTGCAACATCACTTCGAGGCATGGTTGGAGATCAGAGAAGGCCACCCCCTCCCCCAAAGGAGGAGGAGGAGGAGGAAAGGTAGAAAGGAGGAGGGATTTCTCTAGACCTTGACATTCACATCTTAATTCTATCTTAATTTTAGTTTGTCTTGAGAAGAAAGATGTTTGTCCAACCTTCTTTTACTCCCTCTCGAGACCTAAATGTCACGGTCTTAGCGTAACTAAGCCAACCGTGGTCGCGGGTCGTGACATAAAGGAGCATCTTCTACAAAATGCAAGCACAAAGATCATTCACAAGTCAACGATTTCCAGACTATTTCTTTGATATCAGAGGATCAGAATTGCTTGTTCCACCACCCATTCCCATGGCACAACTTCGGCGTGGAGTTCAGAGTTTGGAATCTCAACATATTTTAATGTTCATATGGAAACCTTTTGCCTAAGGAAAGTATGCTATTGTCATTTTGACGGCTAAGGGTGTCAACGGGTCTGTTAGGGCAGGATTCGGTTTGAGCAAGTCGGTGTCGGATTTTATAGATTCAACCCAAAACATGCTAATAAAAGGTTCGGGTTAGATGGGCTGCATTGTGCATGGTAACAACCCGGCTAGCCCGATTTCAGTTTCTTATCAGACTGATCGGTCTAATTTGATCCAAGTCTAGTTGAAAATTCTATAAGAAATTAAGGTTGAAACAATAAAACTAGGGTTTTAATATTTGATATAAATAATGGCCCCGCCTCATTGGTCTATTTTTTCTAACTCTTATCGGGCAAGCCCAGACCTGTAGAACATGCCAAACCTAATCTTGAAACATGACCCTAACATTTTGGTCCGGTTCGATCTTGGACTAAATCGGTGTGGCTCAGTCCGGGCCCAACTTTGACACCCATATCAACGGCTCTGATTGTTTGGTATCCGAGAGATCTCTTATGAAATTCAAATGTGGGGCCCAGACATGCTACAAGTACGACGTGCGCCATTGGATATATACCTTTTTATTGGTTGAAAATCCATTGAATAAATATCAACCAGCACGCCTTACACTTTATTCAGTTAACTCTGTCAAAAGGAGGAAAAATCTTTGGGTTGGTTGTGTTGTTGTCCTTCCCTCTCAGTTCTGTTGCGCTTCTCTGCCAAGGTAACTTCTTTGGGAGGAAGAGAAAGAGTACATACAAGTAGAAGGAAAGGAACCCTAGCTTTCTTTCTGGTCGCCTTCAATGGCGACGACCAAACCGAAAGGGCCGGCTTCCAGTTTTGATAAGACTGATGGGAGGGTTTTGCTGTATCTGGTTTTGCTTGCCCTGCAATACGGGGCACAACCTTTGCTTTCGAAATGGTTCATCAGGTAACTGCTTTTTTCTGGTGTTATTTTGGTTGACATGCTAATCAGTAATTGCGGTTATTATATTGGGCTACTCCTGCAATGCGGTCTTATTATGGTTTCTCATTTTTAACATTGATAGTGGTTAGTGTTTGCTGGTGGAATGGATAATTAGGGTTGATTTTTTAATTGGATTATACATTTGAGCATTTGTCATGTGGTGATTCTTCAGCTTGGATTGTTGATCAATCAGAAGAGGAATAATGTAATGAATCTGTCCGGTATACATCATGTTTTTTAGAGAAATGATGAGTCATTCATGTTGACTGGGAAAATTTAATGACTGTGACTGCAGTCATGAACCTATGAGCGGCAATATTCATGGTAATTGCTATTTTTATTTACATAATCGGAGGGAATTGGGAAATAACATATGGCTGTCCTCTATTACCTTAATGCCTTGGTGGCTAGGATACATAGTCAACTCTGGATCATGCGTCTGCACTTACATCTTGTTCTACTGAAAGTTGGGATCAGTGAATTCTTGATGGATGAGTTGGCTGAACAGGGGCGGTTAGAGATTAATATATGTTGATTTGTACCCCATGTAGGGTAAGTATGTACTATTGGCTCTCATTGGGACTGTTGGCTCTGCTTCTATGTATATTTTCTGGTTGGTGATTATCAGAAATAACATTTTCACTATATTTTAGGGGGGGTGGGATTTGAGAGTCCATTAAGCTAAACTTTCATAACGAATTAGCTTTTGCCTATCACTTGTTAAAGCTTTTAATAATTTTAGACCTTCAAAGTGAAGGATTTCAATGCTTTTTAAAGTAATCGATTCAAATACTCAACTTGAAAGAATAGGTTCCAACAGCCTCTTAGGGTGTGAAATTCCTGCTGATAGGATGAGTGTCTGAGGTTCCTACACATAATTTTTATTGCTTTTCTCCTTTGCAATCTCAAGCTACTTTCTCTTGGAGTTATATTGTTCCACTTATAAACTGATGATATAATATGCTTCATCACCCCCCCCCCCCCCCACCCCCCACCCCCCACCCAACCCAAAGATTTCATTCTCTTGCATATTACTTGTATTTTTGTAAAATAAACCTTTTGGAATCATAGAATAATATTACACTTTGACTTCAAATTTGCACCTGTATCCTTTCCCTCTTCAAGAACTGTCACTTGCTCACTCACTCTCTGCTCAGTGCTTCATGTACTCAAAATTTGGTGTACTTTAAGTGATAGATATTTCTATTCATCATTTTTCTATATTTTGAAGCTGGACCATTTATGGATACATGGCCCTGTACAATTTTATCCTTTGATTTATTGTCTTAGTTAATACATGCCGCAGGAGAGAAGTTATTGTGACTTCATCTGTTCTTGCATGCGAGGTGGCAAAGGTGACTTGCCTTTTTTCCCCCTTCTTCTCCCCCCACTTTCTTATGTCTGCAAATTATGAACACCATCAACATCCAAAGGTATAATCTATAATATGTTACATAGGTTTTCTGTGCGCTAATACTTCTAGCAAAAGAAGGCAGTTTGTTCAAACTGTACAAAGAATGGACTTTGGTTGGTTCACTGACGGCATCTGTGCTTCCAGCTGCTATCTACGCACTGCAGAATAGCTTGTTGCAGATATCTTACAAGAATCTTGATTCTCTCACATTCTCAATGCTAAACCAGACAAAGCTATTATTCACAGCTTTTTTTACATATCTAATATTGAGGTATGTGTGTTTTACTTTAGCCTATATGGTGGAATAAATTAAACTTTTTTTTTGCCACCTTAATAAGATAGATTTCTTTGTGCAATCAATGTTCTTCTATTGGATTTGGTAAATTAAAAATATTGTTTTGATTTGAAAATTGCATCTCATGGCTTCATAGGTATGACCATTCTTTGGCCCATGGCATTAACAACTGTCTCCCAAATCGAGTGAATAACTAGGTTTGTTAGGAGGATCTGATAACTGATTTGGGCTGCAGACTACCTAAGGCTGTATTATAGATAGCCTTAATCTGCAGATTACTTGTTAGACTGCTATGGTGAAATGCATAGTTCACAAGATGGTAGAAGTTGAACTTACCATTTTCTTCTGATCATGCATCAACATGATGGAAAATGTTCGAGTTACATTGCATCCAAGAGATTGGACGTCTTTACCTCCTAGATTGATTGTGCTTGCTTGTTAGGTTGGCCCATATAGCTTGCTACCAATTTCCTATAAATAGTATTAGAAGCTCAACCGAACTTATCTTACTTTATTTTTCTATTCCATGAATTGACATACCTTCTTCATGGTGTCTTTTTGCTGCAGTAAATATTGAGTATTAAGTGTTTCGGAAGCCAGGCATTTAGAATAAAACTTTGTGGGTTATTGCAGTATATGTTTGTGAATAAAGCTTGTGTTGTGCATGTCAGAATTTTTGTTTCTTCTCTATTTCTCTTGTTTTTTTTAGGTCTATTTAGTGGGGAATGCGATCTAGAATGGATTCTAGAAGATCACAGATGCTGGGGCCACACTTAGAAACAGGATCTGAATTGAAATTTTTTAAGGGAAAATCAGAAAGCTGGATATGCAAATTTGAGGGGGAAAACAAGTTTTCAGGTAATTACCAACCACTACCTAGAACTTGTACTGGAAACAAAGAAAAGAATGGTAAATATGGACTGGAAAAGAATAGTTGTAACTGATCAAGCTGGACTGTGCTATACCTGTAGAAATAGAGTTTCCCAGTCCTGGTACATAGCACCAATGCAGAAAAATATTATCTTAATGGGTGCAATGGATCAGTTGTAGAGAAAAGCTTAAAACAGAGCAGGTTATATAGTCAGCCATGAAGGGATGACTAAACTGGTAAACCAGATTTAAACAAAACTAACAAAAGAAGTATAGCTGCTATAATTCAAAGCAAGTTATGAGTTAAGAAAGAAGATATGATTCAAAGGAACAAGCTGGAACTTGAACCCAAAATAGGGGATCTGAACAGAGTTAGTTAGAAGAGGAATAGAAGAAGAAAGAGGAAGAAATAAGAACTGAGAAAAGAAAAATATAAGAGGAGGCTTTTGGAAAGAACACATCGATAGAAGGACTCAGATCAGCCAAGAAGAAGGAGAGAGAGAGATCCAGTTCACACGACCAGCAACTCAGCAGCACCAGAAACTCAAAATTCATCTATGAATCCAAATCTACTGAATCGATGAGTTACATGCATATATAGATTTGTAAAAGATACACAATCTAAAACTATTAATCATAATCTAAAACAGAAACATAGCTTGAATCCAACTGAAACGCAATACCTATTGACAGCTAAAACTCCTATATAATAGTAAATGCCAGTGTACAAAAATACCCTAATATAAAATAATACCTTAACTACCCCTAATGTCACTGGATGCCAAATTTAGGCCTGCTTCTCCTTTGGTTGCTTTCGAACAGGCTCTTGTTTGTCTGGCCACACCAGTGCATCTACAACATTTCTCTCTCTATAGAAAGGATTTGACTCCTTTGAGTTAGGCTCGAACCTAAGATACCTTTGTAGTTATTTAGGCGCTGAGGTGGCACATATCTTAGGGAAGATCATAGTTATTGAGGCGTCGCCTAGCCTGGTTTTCAACCCCTGAGCATTTGGTTGTTTCATGCCCCTTTTTTTTAATTGATATCATTTTTAGCATTTTTATTAGATGTATCTAGTTCAATTATAAAAAAGAAGGTGATATAGAGGATGATGTTTCATAGAAGATTAAAATAGGATGAATGAAGTGGAGAGGTGCGTTTGGAGTGCTTTGTGATAGGCGTATTCCTTTAAAACGTAAAAGAAAATTCTATAGGACAGTCATTCGACCGGCTATGATGTATGGTGCGGAATGTTGGGTAGTTAAGAAGCATCATATAGATAAATTTAGTGTAGCTGAGAGGAGGATGTTGAGATGGATGTGTGGTAAAACTAAGAAGGGTAATGTAAGAAATGATTGTATTAGAGCTGATTTGGGAGTAGCGCTGATACATGATAAACTATAAGAAAACCATTTGAGATGGCATGACTATGTTCAATGGAGGCCGTTAGATGCTTTCGTACGAAGGATTGATTTGATTCAAATTGAATGATCCAAAAGAGCTAGGGGCAGACCTAAGATGACTATAGGGGAGATGGTGAAGAAAAACATGCATAACTTAGGGCTTGTTTCAAGTATGACATCAAACAGAGCTGATTGGAGGTAAAAAATCCTTGTAGCTGACCCCATTTAGTTGGGATGAAGCTTTGTTGTTGTTGTATAAGGTACATATTCTTGGAAACAACCTCTCCATGAACCGGGGGTAAGGCTGCGTACATTATTCCTTCCCCATACCCCACAATGGTTGGAGCCTTACAAGATCTTGTGCACGCATAGTTGACTCACTTTGTTACTTAAGCGGTCAGGCAACCTTCCAATGCCTTGGGTCGCCTTGTTGGCGTGATGACTATGGGGAATTTGATGGTTGGAGTGCAATTTCCTCCATAGAAGGAGGTTAAAAAAGCGTGCTTATTACAAGAGGAGGAGAAACTGTCACGCTCGCAGCTTATCTGTCAAAATTTTGAATTAATGCGATTCTGAAAGGTTGCTTAAGTTTTTATCTTTATTGCAGTATGAACTTTAACGTAGAAATTTGTTGTAATGTACTAATGTTGTGTTTACCAAATGCTTATGCATTCTTTCTGTACTAGCAATGACCTAAAAAGTATCTTCTAATTCCTATAATGTGAAGCATCCAAATGAAGTGTTGTAATGTTGTGTTTACCAGATGCTTATGCATTTTTTTTGTACTAGCAATGACCTCAAAAGTACCTTAAAAACCCAATAATGTGAAGCATACAAAATGAAGTGTTTGCTTATACAATTTCTGTCTTGGAGTGATAGTCAAGGAGCATAAGAAGCTGTATGTTCCATCAAAACCTCTTTTTTTTCCTAATGAAAAACTCCATCCAAACCTCTTAAACTGTACTGAAGCCTTCTCTTTGAGGCTGGCTTTTCTTTGAGACTACCTTAATGACTAGTTTTCTTTATTTTCTTAGAATTTAAAATACTATTGTGCCTTAAAGTAAGAAAACATTAAGCACTTAAAATGAGAGTTAGGCAGGGAGGTAGTTATTTTGTTAGGTGTCATATATTTGCTGATACCAGGCCTTCTAGCTGGTTATGGTGGTAGGTACATTTGGAGAATTATGAATTTCTCTGACAATCCCTTGCCTATATTTTTCTGGGTTCAATCTGCAGACAAAAGCAGTCAGTCCAACAAATTGGTGCACTTTTCTTATTGATTGTTGCTGCTGTTCTCTTAAGCATTGGTGAAGGCTCTAGCAGTGGCTCCAGGGGCAAATACCATGATCAGGTTTTGTTTTATGGAATTGTTCCTATCTTGGTTGCTTCTGTACTTTCAGGCCTGGCTTCTGCCCTCTGCCAGTGGGCTACTCAGGTTTGTTGGACTCATTCCAAGGGATAATTTCCCTAGATTTATTTTTTTTGGCCTTCCCTCCCCCATCTCTCTTCTGGATATATTGTTTCTCTAGACTTGATTAGTTCTCTTGATCTCTTCCCTTCCATTTCTATTTCATTGTGACCAGGTGAAGAAACACACTTCATATTTGATGACTGTAGAAATGTCAGTTGTTGGTATTCTTTGTTTGTTGGCAAGTACATACAAATCTCCTGATGGAGAAGCCATCAGACGACATGGGTTTTTTCATGGCTGGACTCCATTAACTATGGTAATGGTCTTTCTCATCGTTTAATACTTCTTGTTAAAGGAAGAAAAGGAATTTGACCATGAGGATGAATCCTGGTACATGTTGGCTGTTGCACATTAAGTCAGTGAACTGCAGCCTTTTGGATTGAGGGGAGGGGAGGGAACTAGCATATCCAACTTCAGTGACAGGATGATGATAATCCTGTTTTCCCTTTTGCTTCAATTATATTGTTATTCATTGCCATCGTTAACCCCCCCCCAACTGTCCACCCCCCCAAAAAAAAAAAAAAAAAAAAAAAAAAAGAAGAAGAAGAAGAAGAGAACACAATCATAGCAGGAACCATTGATTATGTTTACCTTCTTTTAAGAGCATGCTTATTTTCTAACAAAATGACTGCCTGGGAGAACATGGTTATGGTCATTTGGGACCTGTCAATTTCACCTAATATGTCATCTTAGTGGGGACTCATTGGTTATATATTTAGAACTCCATCATATATGCCATATTCACTTCTGTCTAGTTGTGTGTATGTTGACCATTCGTCTTTTGTAAGCTCTTTTGTATGTCGGAGTATCCTTTGAGTTGACTCGAAAGTATCTGAATTATCTTATCAAACTGTTTTGGGTTGTAGAGAAACTATTATGCCATGTTTGCTCCTTGTACTCCTGTAATTTATTTCTTAACAAAGTGATCATAGGGAGGGTGTTCAATTTCACTGTTATTTGCATTAGCCATTCCTCTTCTTCTTCTTCTTTTTTTTTTTAATTTTTTTTTTTTAATGTCTTTTTTAAAGTTCAGTGTTTACTACAATTGATCTACCTTTCTGGAAGCGTATATAGCGGATCATCTAAAAAAAGGCACATGCCATTTGACTGTAAAATAAACATCTAATTACATATTCTAATGTCTTTTTTAAATGATAGCTAGAATGGGCCTGCAAATTTTCCCTGTTTACCTGCCTTTCCCAATCCTCCTTTGAAACATGTGGGTGGAGATTTTATTCCTTTTAGCATTGGCAGGTGGGGTAAAGGTAAGGCTTTTATTCTGTCTAACAGTGTAGCTAAACAGGGAGCGTGAGGGTAAGGGGCCTCTACCTCACCTGTTAACCTGCCTATTAAGGGTGAGTATGTAATTTTTAGATGATATAAATCTGTATGTATATGATAAGTAACCTAGGCCTGTTACCAGGCCATCCCCAACCCTGCCCCCAAAAATAAATGCCTGAAGCAACTAGCCAAAACCCCCTATACACATTCAAAACCTTTATCCCATTCTCCAAAGAAAATAGGTGAAATTGATTTCTACAAATGAATATTCAATGGGAGTTTATGGATTGTGTATTTGGCTACTTCATGGCTGTTTATTAGATTTTATTGTGGAGTAATGTTGTACTCTGATAGCGGTATATACTTAGATGGTTTATTAAACACAGATTTACACACCTCATCTGTTTACCTGCTGGGTAATGGGATTTATTACCCGCACCTTATTGGGTAAAGATTTTATTTCGACTAGGAGGGCATGAAAAAGGCCCCTTGGCTTACTAGCACCATAGAAGCAGATTTTTATGATGCGAAATTGTTTGATATCTTGTATTGCTGACTAGAAGACTGAATAATCATAGACCAAAATTACTTGTTCTAATTGGAGGTACCTGGGATATGCATTCGTACTTATGCATGGAATACTCTTGTGAGCCCACAAGATAGATGTGAGCAAAAATCTGTGGAACATTCTGCTAAGTCTTTTTAACCCAACCGGAAGGGAAAAGTGGAGGATAAATAATCAATAGAAAGAATGAAGAAGACAATATAATGGTGCATAATTCCAACCAGCTTTCCTTTCCGCTGCTACATCGATGGAATTAGTGGCTGGCTGCTGAAAGAGTCAATTGTTATTGTAATATATTGAAATGCTTTTAGTTCACCCGGCTTTGTTTTCTTCCGTGGTTTTAAATAATCCTTCTTTTTTTTTGCAGATACCAGTTCTATTCAATGCTGTTGGTGGGATCCTTGTTGGACTTGTTACAAGCCGTGCAGGTGGTGTAAAAAAGGTATATTGAACTGTAGACTGATAATTTTTAAGTACTGGAAGAAGCCGGTGTCCTGAGGACTTGGCAATTGGCTTAGTGTTGCCATAAATTCAGGCAACCGTGAAAATAGTCAATGAGAATGGATACCACCTTGAGTTTTCCTAGTCCTGCAACACTGGCAATTTGACAATTCTCCCTGCCAATTAATGACATTCTCTTTTAAACCCACCAAAATATTAAATAAATAAATAAGATTTGTGACATTCTCATATACAATCAAAACTATTGGTGAAATTTCCCCCTACCCCGTCTCAAAAAAAAGAGGGTGAAAGATCCATTGGAGTACAGTAGTCCAATTCATCAAGATCACATTGCAGACAATATTGATGGGACCTAGCACAAAAAAGGAGAGTTTCACTCTCCCATCTTGACATGAATCTTCCTCCCAGTGAAATATAAATGACACTTTTTTCTTATTCATTTATTCCTGTTCCAGTTGAACTCAGTTTCTTCTTTGATTCTCTCATATGTGCAGGGGTTTGTGATTGTTTCTGCATTATTAGTGACGGCCTTACTCCAATTTATTTTTGAGGGAAAACCTCCTTCAATGTACTGCCTTGTGTCTCTACCACTTGTGATTACTAGCATTTCAATCTACCAGAAATATCCTTACAAGGTTAAGAAGAAGGAAGCTTAAATGTTCAGCCCTCTCCATGTCAGGTTAGGATTGTATTTTCTTACCTTGGTCTGATCTGAGTTAGGTCTAACATTCACTAAATTCTGATTGAGGGATTTAGCTATTGAAATCTGAAGCGATGTACTTCTATCCATTAAATACAGAAAGTGGAAATTCATGTACATCGCCATTACTTAATTGTTGCTGCTTCTCCATGGTTTCATTGTGAATTTTTTACATGTAACATTTTATTTGTTAATTTTTTTTTAATGTTTGCTTTCTAGTAAAAGAAAAACTGAACTTCTTTTTCCCTCAGATTACTATCTTTTACTTACAAAATTTTCATGTAAAATTTTACATGAAAACAAACAGATCCTGTGGCAAAACAAAGGATTTGTCTCTGACAACAACTGTGAAATGGACCCCCCCCTACCCTGCACCTTAAATACTTGTGACTGTCTCCATTGGACTTGTGCTAGTACAGAATCTATGCAACCAGATAAGAAACCACGTCCCAAGAAAATTTGTAATTTTATGCTCATTGGGATGTGAATGCAGCGAAGTTCCCAAGGTAGTAACCACATCTAATGGATTTAATTTAAAAAAGAAAAAAGAAAAGGAATTCATTGGGCCCAATGGATAGGACCTAAACACAAAGCATTTAAATTATATCCATTAGATTTAAATTTAAAAAAAAAAATCCATTAGATCTAGTAGGTAGGTTACAGGTGTCGGACTAGACACAAAGTACTAAATTTGTCATGGCAGTCGATATCACAACTAAATTTGGTGGTGGATGGATCATCTATCTACAAAATTTCTGTTTAATCCCTATAAAATGTCAGTTTAACCCGAATTTTATAACTATATATATATATATATAGTAACTATATATACTATATAGTTACTATATATATATATATATCCAAATTAAGGTTAGTATGTTGTCATACTAACCTTAATTTATCCAAGTAACTATATATATATATATATATATATATATATATATATATATATATATATATATATCCAAATTAAGGTTAGAAAGAAGCTTGAAAGGTAGGGTAGTATCATCATATCCTGTAGAAGTAAGATTGAAGGGAGATCTGTTGGCATATTTAGTGGGTTTCACACTCTAGAGGTGGGTCTCACATTACATCAACGATGATGAAATCTTATAGAGAATACATGTACATGCAAGTTATCTAAACTCAGATTTTCTTACCATATTAAAAAATGAGATTTGAAAATATAAATACAATAAAATATAAACAGTAGAAAATACATCAGAACAATCGTACAAGTGGTACAAGTGGGTCATATAATTGAATTTGACAGCCAATTTTTTACTTGTAACTAATCCAAGTGGATTCTATCTATCCATGTATTAGAGCTTTCTAATCACATCCCACATGATACAAATTGGGTGGGCCATTTTGTAATGCATGGCAAAACAATCATTCTACATGGGGATATAAATTGATCAAATTCGAATTAGATACACCATTATTCGAATTCAAATCCATTTACCAACTATCATATCCGAAATCTACCAGATGTGTAAAATTCAAATTCAATGATTTCCAGTTAAAATCCAATTTGAATCATGAAAATGGAATTAGAATACAAATTGCAAGGAAAATGAGAGAAAACCCTAGTTTAAAACAAATGTATCGTATACCTTAGGCCTCGTTTGATCGTTGTAAAATTTTCCTTGCAAATGATATTTTACATGAAAATATTTTCCATATAAAATTTACCTACTTTTCCAATGCGTTTCTTTACATTTACATCAAAACAAACAATTGAAAACCTTATTTTACATGAAGATTTTCTTTTTCCATCATTTTATATAGGAGCCTTAAGAAAATAAGAGATGAAACCTTAAATGGCTATTAAACATTATAGCTATATACATTTTACTATTATAAAACCTAAGGTTATATGCATTTTAACACTAGGCTATAATCCGGTCCGTTTGACTGATATCCGATCCGAATCAAAGCACATCTATCCACTAAACTTCGAGTTCATTTCACTTCCGAATCAAATTTTTTTACCCCCCCCCCCCCCAAAATAAAGATAGAAAGAAACCGCCATTTCATCCCATTTCATACAATGAAATCTTTGAAAAATCTTGAGCTAAGGAGAGAGAGAGGGGGGAAAATAAAAAAATAAAATAATGGAGATGGAAGGAGAAGGAGATTAGAGAAAAAAAGGCAAAAAAAAAAAAAGGATCCGGACGGTGGGGAAAAAAACCAAAGAAAGGAGAAAGAGAATAGAAAAAAAAAAAAAGGCTAGGGAGGGAGGAGGGGGGAGGAAAAAAAAAGGTCAGGGGGGTAGGTGGGGTGGGGGGGAAGGAGGCAGTCTTGGGAGAATAAAAAAAAAAAAAAAAAAAAAAAAAAAAAAAAAAAAAAAAAAAAAAAAAAAAAAAAAAAAAAAAAAAAAAAAAAAAAAAAACCTCCCCCCCCCCTTTTTTTTTTTTTTTCTTCAACATTTAATTTAAAAAAAAAAAAAAAAAAAAAAAAATAAATTTAAAGGGATCTAGATTTTCTACTATCCATTTATATCTTTAATTCCATCACTAAAAAAAAAAAATCCTCTTATGGGCCCTTATAAAAATAATAAAATAAAACTATTCTACCACCTCTTTTTTTATGTGTTTATTTTCCATACAAAATGGGTGATTCAACTAGTGTCGGTTTATTCAGAGCAGCCTTTGTCAAATGTTGAATGGTTGACCTCTTTTTTATATTTAGATTTTAGGACCTACGGTATCCATAGGTCCAAATATTATATTGCTTAATATTAAATAAAAATATATATATCCACGTTAAATTGTTTAAACTTGGTTAATACTTTTTTGTTAATACTTATATAATAATAAAGAAGATAGTTTGAATATAATAGATCAACCAACAGGCTAGCAAACAAAAGGGAAAACCCAAACAATTGAATAAAAAATAGTTATCAAAAGCATGACACATCATAAGTCAAGGGGGCTAGGTTGAATGACAGGACAAGAGGTCTCTTTCTCATCTCAAATGTGATTATTTCTCAGATTTGTACAATCAACCACGTTGAGGAAGTCCATCTTTTTTATATTTCTTTTTAATTAAATATGATGAATAACAATATCATCAGTTGGAATATCAATCGGTTGATTTTGATTGGACTGATCGGACTTAATCGGTCATCATCAATTTATATGATTAATTAATCGATCCTTATTTGTAAGACATAGACATGTTTATAGTTTATATTTGGTCCGATCGGTCTTGATCCCTAATAGGGTTTATTAACGGACTTCAATGATGTAAACCAACCGGTTCATAACCAATTATGCTATTCGATCTTATGTTAATTGTTCTAATCCTGCCAACTAGTCCAACAATGGAAAAAAAATACAACCCTTGACCCATGTTCCGATGTAATTGGTCATTATTAAAGGAGTATAGTCTAAATGAAGAGGGAAATGAAGCGGATAAAAGAGAGACATTTAGTCATTTAGGGTGTAGGCTTTAGGCTTTAGGGATTTAGCTTATTGGTTATTTAATTTGTTGGTCTTGGTTTTGGTTTATAAATCGATCAGTGCAATAGGCAACTGATGGGCTGCACCCTTACAGTATGAACGACCAATTAATAATCGGTCTAGGCCTAAGCCCGACATATTTAGTAAATGGTATGGATCGATCTGGTTTAGGAAACACGGTGCAGGTCAACTCTGTCGTAATTTTTTCCTTGAAAATGAACTCCTATGTAAGGACATGAAAAATCAATCGTCTCCTCACGACAAAGCTATGTTTAGGAATATTGTAGAAACTAATCACATGTCAAAGGACTTTTAACTAATCACATGTCAAGGGATTTTTAGAGCTTTTAACCAAATCAAATTCCATGCTAAGGTACACGTGAATTTTATAGAAGAGTTAATTCTTAAAGGTAGCTTAATTGGTAAGGAACTTACTCCTCAATAAGTGGAAGGTTATAAGTTTAATTTCTCTTACTACTTTGGGGTCAACCACGTGGGGGTGTTAAGTGCTCTTTTTTTTTTTTTTTTATTTTTGATACAAGTGGAATGGTTTTCATTTAACTCCGAAATGACCCGATTTATGCGATTATGTGGTTAGTATGGGCCACAGGTATAGTCAGTCGAAGGTACATATGAACTGCTGGCCAAACTGTCAGGCACGACTAAGACTGATGTTAACATGGACATGTAAGATTTCTATTTGAATAATTTGTGATTTGATTTTGATTTGATATTGGGGATTTAAAAATGTGATATTTTAGATTCATTTGAGTGTCAAGTATATTTAAAAATTGATATTATTTATAATTTGATTGCATAATTAAATCTGACTATTCCATTATTAAATTGAACAAAATCCTAAATTATCATTAGGACAAAAAACTAAAAGCAAAGTTTTAGGTGTCTTTATCAGATTAGTCTTATCGGCAGTGACAAATCGGATGACTCGGTACTTTAGATCGACACATGGGCAAAAAGGTTGATATCTCAACATATCAAGTTGATACGAATCTGATACGGATTTGATACGACCAGTGCCTAGTGGAATATGGCAGCAAGGACTAAGGAACGTTGTTTCCAATCCAACCCTCTTAGCAAGTAAATTTAAGTTGGGATCACCTGCATGTATATGTATTTTTTATGGGATTCCATCATCAGCGATGTGATATAAGACCCATTTCTAAAGTGGATTCGCATTCTCTTCTCCCAGTGGTCTGGGAGGATAGTGACAATCTATCCCGGATGATTGCCACGTGACTCTCGGTGAATCCGAGACCCACGCTCAAGTCGACACCCAACCAACAAGCCAAGCCGACAGAAGGTATCGGCTCGAACGTGAGTCTCGGATTCACCGAGAGCCACGTGGCAACCATCCGAGATAGGTTGCCATTGTCCTCCCAGAACCACTGGGAGGAGACGATGTAAATCCTTATAAAGTATGGGACTCACTCGACATGAATGGAATATAAAGGATCATTGTTTCCAATCCAACCATCTTAGTGGATAAATCCTGAGTTGGGATCACTTGCATGTATATATACTTTTCATGGGATTCTATCACTGTCGATATGATGTATGTGATGTTAGATTTATCTCTAAAATATGGGATCTCCTAGATATGAACCGCGACAGAAATCCCATGGAGGATACAAATGCAGATAAATTATTTTGGGAAATCCTACCTTCCCGTAATGGATCCACATCGTCTTCTCCCTGAGATTCGGGAGGAGGGGTGGCGACCCCACTAAATGGTCGCCACGTGGAGGTCAGATGAATCCGATCCCTCCGTTCGAGTCGATACTCCATTGTCGGTTCAGTTTGTCAACTCGATCGAAAGGATCGGATTTATCCGATCTCTATGTGACGACCATCCAATGGAGTCACCGCACCCCTCCCGAATCTCAGGGAAGTGACGATTTGAATCCCTCCGGATGCCCATTACGGTGATGGTAATATTCGTCACGCGTACAGTTTTCGCGTTTTTCTGCTTGTAATTTCTGTCAGAATCTTTCCAGATTTGATAATTGCGATATCTCCGACAAACATGTATGGACATTCTCTCTCTCTTTCTTTCACTTCTCTCTCTTCTCTCTATCGGAGCTCGTGCAACTGTTCATTATTCGTTTGAAATTGGAATCTTCTTTTCTAAATATTCTTGTTTTACTGATCTCTAATGTCTGATAGGTTCAAATAAGTCACTAATGGAGAAAGCAAAGCAACAAAATATAACTTCCACAACGAACTGAAGGAAGCATTTAAAAAAAAGGAACAAAACGTGGATTGGTTGCTCTTAGCTTTAATTAATTAATGCAACATTCAGTTTGTTAATTCCATCTTTTCGGTTTTGACTTGTTTTGTTCAGGAAAATGTTTTTTTTTTCTGGGGGGTGGGTGGTTGGGTTTCAAATGGATGTTGATTTCGTTAATGGTTGATCTCTTATTTCTTGAAAGTTTTGTCATTTCAGACTCGTATTGAGTAGGATTGTTTAGGGTTTTAAAGTTTCTGATGAAGTGTTTTGTTGGGTGAAAGTTTCAAAAGCTGAATCAATGGCGGAAGTAGGTTCAGGGAGGAGTAGTACGGGATCGGTTGCCATGGGTTCGTCGGAATTGAGATGGGTTATTCAGGATGAAGACTATATGGATGCAGAAGATGATTACGAGGATTTACCTCAACAGATGGGCTTAGATTCTGAAGAGGAAG
Organism: Protea cynaroides; assembly: GCA_028583415.1. Classification (NCBI taxonomy): domain Eukaryota; kingdom Viridiplantae; phylum Streptophyta; class Magnoliopsida; order Proteales; family Proteaceae; genus Protea; species Protea cynaroides. Next base: position 11,545,731 of record CM053276.1, on the reverse strand, counting down.
AGAATGCGGAGCAGAGGCTGATCAGGACGGGTCCCCGGATTGACTCCTTTGATGTTGAGGCCCTTGAGGTGCCCGGCGCCCAGAAAAACGACTACGATGTACGTCAGGAATTTTTACTTGGTCGCTCATGCTTATTTTCTGGCTTTGATCTGAAACTTCTTTGCTTCATGATCTTCCAATATGAGTTCACCGCATTTTGATTGGGATTTCTACAATTGATTTTACGGCTGTGAATGTGCTCTTTTTTTTTTTTTTTTTTTTTCATAATTGGGTTGAAACTCGTGGCGTATCTTAATTGTTTTCCCTTAGGGGATTCATGTCCAACGTTAAGACATGGCAGAATTCTTTCTTTTTTTTGGTAAAAATACATGGCAGAATTCATGGACTTGAATCCGGTAAAATCTATTTTTTATATGCCAAATTTGAATTCCTCAAATTTACGAACATTTAATTCCATTCATTGCCTGTAGTTTGTCTCTAGTGCGGGTGGCTCAAACTCTGTTTCTTTCACGAGGGCTACTTGCCACAGCGCGCATTGATGAGTATGGTGGTGTTTTTCATGGTAGAGTGGGAAGGGTTCAATGAGAGATTGATTTAATGCAGGAGAGGATGATCTAGCTATTGCTCTTTGGTTCCCATTTTGTTCCTCTTTGTATATGAAATCTCCTTTGTGCCATGCGTAAATCTTTTAGTGCAACTCTACAGCAATCGAAGTGGTTAAATACTGATTGCAAATCATGTTGCTGAAAGTTTTGGTTGGTGCTGAATCTAGGATAGCTTGGAATAGACCACATTATGTTATGTTTCTATAACACATGGATGGGGTACTTTCTATTTTATAAGTTCGATCATGCTCCATTCTGCTAGTGCCTACGTTCATAATATAAATTGACTTCAAACTAACATCCTCAATAGTAGAGGCTTGTACATGGGTTCACCTCTCTAGCTACTTTATTAACAGTGTGATTGGTGTCCTTTAACTTGTAAGGAGGGAAAGTGGAAACTATAAACATGATTCAAACTCCATGTATTATTACCATTGTCCTGTTCTACGTTGGTCGAATTGTGTTTTGATTCTCAGAGTTAATGACATGTGCGGACTTGAAAAGTTGTGATGTGATGTATGGGACAGCGAATCTAGGAGGCTATTTCATTTACTATTTATAATTGGTGAGCTACCATACATAAAATTGTCCTCTTGGTTGTTTTTATGTCTTGGTACAATTTTCTTCTTCTTATTCACCTCTCTCGGTCATTAAAAGAGAGAGAGAGAGAGTGATAATGTTCTATATACTTGTTTATATCTATTTAAGTGTGGTGGCATTTAAAGTTTTATTTGACTGTATTGGGTTGATGCCCCATTAAGCTCACTGGTGGCATTTGTAGTGAATTTTTCTTGTTGCTAATTGGAAATTTTCTAATTGTTTATATGACCTTCTCTCCATTGATTTGTGTTTCCACTGTCTCAGCATGATAGATATTTTTCTCTGGTGAGCCTATTTTAATAAGTAAAACCTAAATGGCACACATCTAACACCCCCCCCAAAAAAAAAAAAAAAAAAAAAAAAAAAAAACCCTACATACTACACAGGTATTAGTAATTATCATTTCTAACTTACTCTTTCTATCTCTCGTTGATTCACCTTCTGATTTAATTGATGATTCCTTTATTCTTCCCAATAAGGGAACAACAACTATATCAGATGGACACCTAACCCAGAAGAGGCTCCCTGAGAAGGAACCTTTAACAAGGTGCTTGATTCAGGATTTGACTTATGGATAATATAGCAGAAGGAAAGTGAAGACTCACCAACTTTGTTTGGGTTTTCAATTGCAATGTATGTGTTAGAGTAATAGAATTGTAACCGTACGTTGCTTTGACTTAGTCAAAGTAGTTAGTGCTAGTTTCTAGAACTTGGACTCCTAATTAGTCTATTAGTTTGCTTTATTAGTTTTCTTTAACAATTAGGCTTGTTAAATTCCTTTTTCTATTTTGAGTTTACTTTGTCTTTAGTTTGTGACTAGAACTTTGACTTGTAGAGTTCTAGATCCTATCTAATAGTTGTTTTCTATTTTCTATAAATATAAGCTATAAGGAGAGGAGCACACACATACTTTCTCTTTCCTTGATACATCGATTCTCTCCATCTTCTCTTATTTTTCTATTTTGTTACAGTATGCAATTTCTTAAATGGTTTCCCAAAATCCTTCTTTATGAACCACATCTTTTTGTATCACCCTCAACTTTGGCAGTTCGATCTTCATTATTAGGATTTAAACCGGGTTTATTCCTCAATACGATTTAGTATTTTGGCTATTAGCTGGCTTTTCTAGTTGGAGGCAGGAGAAGAAAATTAAATTGAACTTAATTTATTTTTAAGTTTCTCAACAAAAACTACCACAAAAAGTACCATGGAGCATATTTACAAAAGCCTATTTATAAAAATCACATAACACTTGCATTATATGATGCAGTATCAACCCGTTTGCAGCCCATTCCAACCAGCTGTTACTGTTCACGTGAACAATACTTGTGGGCCCCACAAGAGGCCTCCTTTATTGCTACCACTAGCTGTCCTTCTTCTATAAGCTACATTAATTGACGTGGAGTGATTCTTAGGCAACACCTATAGCAAGTCATATCAAGAGTTTTTATTTAAGTTTATCGACTAATTTTTTTTTTTTTTAGTTTGTCTTTTCATGTTCCTAGGTAAATTAATATAGTGGGTTTTACTTTCCTTGGTAGTATTAATTAGTCTTTTAGTTGTCTTAGCTATGTAATTATTGTTGTTTGGTTGTAGTTCTCTATGTCTAGTTTGACCTAGGGTTTGTTATCAATATATGGGTTTTGGTTTTTAGGCGTTGGGAATTCCATTTAGTCTTGGAATTCCAACAGTCCATTTATTTCAAGATTGATGTAACCAAGGGACTGTTAAGCCTCCTTCTCCCTATATATTGGAATTATGGGTTGCTATTATAGCATCCAGAACTTTGTGAAAATCCTCTATTTGAGAACTTATTTATGAGAATCAAGTGTGCTTGTGAGAAACAAGTGTGCTTGGGTGGGACTCATGCGGCTGGGCAACTAGTGGGACTCTAGAATCTAGACTGCCATCTCTCTATCTTTATCGTCATATCTTCAACTATCATCAACACCATCGCAAGTATTTTGTTTTACACCCGAATAACATTCTCTACCAGTCTTTGATCTTGGCTTGCCAGCCTTTAGGTTGGCAACATTACACAAGAAAAAGAACAGAAGATAAGGGTAATAGGGACAATTTGACTGTGGCATGCTGCTCTCTCTCCATGTGCATAACAGAAGGTGCACCAAGGCCCAGGCATGCAAGTGCCTTACTGAAGTGGTTTGCCTAGGACCAAGGCGATGCAAGGGTAGTTGCCTTAGTAACACTGGTAAAACTAGTGATAGAAGTTACCATTTAAGTATTAGAAAGGCCATAATCTGGTGGGAGTTTTGCTTTCGCATATCCTTGGAGGGGTGGACTAGACTCGATCCATGATTTCAAGTTTCTCCATTGGCATGATTTCTACACCTGGTGAAACTGAAATATTTTGCTAAATTTTGTGGATTCTTGCCCAATTTCACCAATTTGAAAAAACCAGAATATTTCACCTATTTTTGCCAATTTTTTTATCAATATTCTGACACTCTCCTAACCAATTATTTGAATTTTGATATTGTCAAATTGTATCGTAGGAAATGCAAGGGTGCTAAACTATATTGTAGATAATGTGATAAGGAAATATTGAAGTATGCTATCCTTTTTCTTTTTGGGTGAAGATCCATCTGAATTATTTTGGAATGCAGGACATCACTGTGGGGAAGAAAATTGTGCTGGCTTTTCAAACACTTGGAGTTGTATATGGTGATGTAGGAACAAGTCCATTATATACCTTCAGTGTGATGTTCAACAAGTCTCCAATTCGTGGAGAGGAAGATGTTCTTGGAGCATTGTCACTGGTTTTATATACTTTAATCTTGATATCACTTATCAAGTATGTTCTTGTTGTTCTTTGGGCCAATGATGATGGTGAAGGTATGCTGGAGGTTGTAAACCATGCCATTTTATTTCGGCTTTCCTATTTTACAAATTTGCTCTTATAAAGTGGCACCAGTGAAGCTGATTTTTGTTGTATGTAACTTGTGCAGGTGGTACATTTGCTTTATATTCATTGATTTGTAGGTATGCAAAGGTCAGTCTTCTCCCAAATCAACTATCATCTGATTCTCACGTATCGAGTTTCAGGCTAAAAGTGCCGTCTCCAGAACTTGAGAGGTCACTGAAAATTAAGGAGAAGCTTGAGTCTTCGTTGACACTGAAAAAACTTCTTCTGATGTTAGTGCTTCTGGGTACTTCTATGGTGATAGCCAATGGTGTTGTTACTCCAGCAATGTCAGGTTCTAATAGTTGTTCTCCCTCATGCTCAAGTTGTTTTATGGAGCCACGGGGATTTATTGTGTTATAAGTTATAACTGTAAATGTTAGTTGTGCTTGGGTTTCTTTTTTGAAGAATCAATTTGCATGATTCTAAATTCTGACTTTATTGATCTTCCATTTATTTATTTACTTTTGAATGCAGTGATGTCAGCTGTGGGGGGTCTAAAGGTTGGAATAGCAGGAATTAATCAAGGTGATGCCATATTTTAGTGACTACATAAATGTGTCTGCAGCAATTCTGCATTGATTTCCATTGCCTTTATTGCTTTCCCTCCCTGGTGCGTGGTTATAGAAAAAAATACAATGCTCAAAAACATATGCTGGAGTCTTGTGTCCTGTTTTCAGCATGAGTTGCTTTCTGGAACTGTGTTGTTTACTCTAGTATTTTCCTCAATGAAAAAAATATGCTTGAGGCCTTTTTTTTTTCTTTGTGGTTCTTGAACTTTTGGTATTTTGCAGCGGGTTACATTGAGGTTTCCCTTGAAGCAGTGGTTGGAGTTTCTTTCCCCTATTGCTCCTTACTCCGTAGTACTGATTTGTTTACCTTTCTATCAAGTTGACCAAACCGTTCAAAACTGCCCAACTCAATGTGGAGTCTGTACAAATAAATAGGCGAGACTGTAAATATTATAAACATAGATAAAAAGGGTAAGTTGTTTCTCCAAACGACAACTAATCAGGTTAAAATTTTCGATGAATATTATCAGATATTCAGATGAATACAGATGTCAACGTGGCTTTATTTTTACATACTTTTTTTTTTTTTGCTGATTTATTTTTACATACATTACCATACAGTACTGTGAAGTTTGGTCCTTATAAGAGAGGTTACAGCCATTCTCAATTCTCTTGTTTCTTTTTTGTTTATAACCAATGGTGATGGCAACTTATTAATGCTAGGAATAATTGTACATTTTTGTTTTTGTTTTTTGTATGCACATATATGTGTACTTGTGTACAAAGAAGTCATTAACATATGCATGGATATACCATGTCAACTCCACAATATGGAAGGAAATTATGTCTCTGAAAGCTTCTTGGGCCAAGTCATTTATTTTCTTTGCGTGTGTGAGTGTGTGTGTGTGTGTGTGTGTGTGTGTCCTCACTGCATCCTTAAGCAAAAGGAGCCATCAAATGAGCTATTTCTCTGGGCAAGTCTTTTAGTACTTTGTATTCTGCTGTTAGATCCATCATTAGGGAGCATGTATTGTCATATTCTTGCCATTTCTTAGTAGTTGTCCTTCCTGTAGAAACTGTTTTATTTCTAGCAAAGACCTTGCCAAATAACAAATAATACCATTTCCAAAGAAACATTGCTTTCTTGCTGAAGGGATTATAGGGCCATGAAATGAAGATATCCTTAATCTGGCATGGCATGATCCTAGGAACACTAATTAACCCTATTAACAATATTACTGTAAAGGAATGGGCCTGATCAGAAAAGCCCATTCCCATTCTCAGGATTAGTGCCATCCAGCTGGCCTGCTGACTCACCTTCTTATGGTGGAGTCATTGTCCTTTAATGCTTTATCCTATCCTCTTATGTATGATTGTAACTACGACGCCACCTTATCTTGTGGAGTTCCCTTATCCTTGTTAGAGTAGGACTGTCCTTATTATAGTAAGACTGTACTTCTTTTATCCTTTTAGTTATGGGATTCCTTATCATGTTGACATGTGGAATCCCTATCTACTTTTGTAACTAGGATTCATTATCATATGGAGTCCTAGTCTTATCTCTCTACTACTTTCTTACATCTATAAATAGTAGTTACAGTGAGGAGAGGTTCATTCAGTTCGACTCAGTGAATCTGAAGTCGACACCTCTTTCCCATTCTCCCTCTCTCGGTTCTGTGGTTTATTGTTTACTTTCCGTTGTGAACCCAACTAAATGAAAACTAACATCCATTGATGCATTGCAATCCACAAATAGGTTTTAAGTGTTCTTCTCCTCTCTTTTTGATGTTATGCATTTGGGGATTGGATCAGGTGGAAACCAAGTAGGTAGCTGATAGTCAAGATCTTGCCAGGCACAAGAACCCACAGAAAGGCTTCAATCTGCAGCAGGTAGCTTTCCCCAAATTTTATAAATGGGGCATGGTGCCTTACCATGGGAGAATATCTTACATCAGAGAGGCTGTTGGGATTTAATTCAGTGTAGTTTCCTTCAAAATAGTGTGAAGGTGCCTTGGAATTAAGGCACAAGCACTACATTTGATCTCCTCAAGTCTATTTCTTTATAAGAGGCCGGGGCTGTTTTGTAGTTATTTTAACTTAGTCTGGTCGCGTGGTGGAGTGGGGGTCACTTTATTTATGTGATTAAGTGTCAAGTTGTTCAAGGTTTAGTGGTGTAAGCATTATGTAATCGATATATTGTAGGAGTAAGGGATCAGATATATCTCTATGTTCTGTTTGTGTACACAATCTAAGGGTATTCTTTGTGACTGAAATAATATAAATGTGTCTCTGTGGGAGATCTTTGACTTCTGAGCTTAGGCCAAGATATTCAGTTGTTGTTATTGCTTTTTCTGTGGAGATGGTGGAGTTCTAGTAAAGGGATGAAGACATTAAAGAGAGATGGAATGATTATTTATACAGCTTACTAAATAAAGACACTTCGAGTAATAGTGTCCCAAAAGGCTACATTACTAAGGATGTAAATGGATAGCTGAAAATTCGAATTTGATTCGAATCCGCATCCGTTTCAGTGAATCTGAATCTGAATTATCGGATTTGGATAGATGATATCGGAGGCGGATTCGAATATCATGCAAAAGTAGCGGGTATAATCTGCTCCGATCTGTATATGTACATTAATTTTATTAAATAATTTTTTATTCTGTCCGAAAATTTTCAAATCACTTTTCTCAATTTGTAGTTTGTAAATTTGCATAGGGGGAAAGGGGATTGAACGTGGGTTGTATAGGCTAGAGTTTGACAGCGTATGTATATATTTTTATCTTATTTTGTTTTTTTACTAAAATATTTTACTTTTGTTTTACCGTGGTGGATTTCTCAAGAGATGTTCGTGAATGGATTTCTCAGGAATGTTCGACGGAGATGGTGGAACCGTAAGGAAGATCAACTTGCAGTTGCGGTTTGGCTGAGAGTGAAAGATAGGTAGAAGAATCAGAAGTACAGTCCTTCTTCGATCAAAACTTATATTAGGGTTTAAAGGGCAAATACATAACTTTTAAATGGTGGAAAATTAGGGCTTTTGATTTCTAAAAAAAGTAGAGGAGCAGCAGAAGAGAAGCAAAGGGGACTTGTCGAGGAGCGAAATGAAGACAATCCTCTTATCAGAAACCGGCTGAATCAATCTTCTTCGATGTCGTTTCCTTGTAAGTGTTATTATTATTATAATTTTTTTTCATTCTTCTTCGTTTTTGTTTCTGTCGTTTCATTGTTGCAATTGTTATTGGTTTTTTTTTTATTCTTCGTTTTTATTTCTTCTTCGTTTCTGGCAGCTGCATCTTCTACGCTTCCGGCAGTTGCTTCTTTATTTCCGCCAGTTTTGTTTCTTACTCGTGCAACAACAACAACAACAAAGCCTTATCCCAACTAAATGGGGTCGGCTACATGGATTCTTGTCCGCCAATCAGCTCTATTCAATATCATACTTGAAGCAAGGCCTAAGCTATACATGTTTTTCTTCACTACTGCCTCTAGAGTCATCTTAGGTCTGCCTCTAGCTTTTTTAGATCCTTCAATCTGAATCAAATTACTCCTTCGTACAGGGGCATCTAAGAGCCTCCGTTAAACATGACCATACCATTTCAAATGACTTTCCTGTAGTTTATCATGTATCGGCGTTACTCTCAAATCAGCTATAATACGATCATTCCTTACCTTATCCTTCTTAGTTTTGTCACATATTCATCTTAAAATCCTCATCTTATTTGCACTAAGTTTATTTATATGTTGCTTCTTAACTGCTCAACATTCTGCACCATACATCATAGCCGGTCGAATGACTGTCCTATAGAATTTTCCTTTTAAATTTTAAAGGAATACGCCGATTACACAACACTCTAGACGCACTTCTCCACTTCATCCATCCTATTTTAATCCTCTGTGAAACATCATCATCTATATCACCTTCTTTGTTTATGATTGAACCTAGATATCTAAAATGATCACTTTGTTGTATCTCCCTCTCACAAATGTTCATTACCACATTATCTGTCCTTGTGTAATTAAAGTTGCATATCATATATTCCGTCTTCGTTTGACTTATCTTAAAACCTTTTGATTCCATTGTTGATCTCCATAACTCCTACTTGGCATTAATCCCTGGTTTTATTTCATCCACCAAAACAATATTATCAGTGAAAAGTATACACCAAGGAACTTCATCTTGAATGTCTCTGGTGAGATCATCCATAATAAGGGAAAACAGATAAAGGCTTAAAGCTGATCCTTGATGTAACCCCATTGTAATTGGGAATTCACGACCTTGACCCCCACAGTTTTCACACTAGTCATCATATTATAATACATATATTTATGTTGTTGAGTTATGTAATTAGCGACATAGCTATGTCGCCAGGGGTAATTCTGGTAGTTTGTTATTTTATATTTTATCTTATTTTTCTGTTATTAGGGTAAGGGCTATACTTGTAATTCTGGTCTTTCTTATTTCATTATAAATAAAGGTGTGGAGGGAGAGGATTATAAACCTCTTCTATTTTTCTTCCACTCTCTATTCAACATGGTATCAGAGCCTCTCTAGACTGCTGCCCTCTCCTCTCTTATTCTTTCTTTTTTTTCTTTTTCTTCAACCCTTCCTAGAGTCCCTGCCATTAGCTTGTAGTAGAACCAGACCTTACACCACTGCCGCCAAGCCTGAAAACCCCTTCAACCATTCTGCCGACATCCCAAAAAATCTCCCGCCAAGCTGTAATCATCTCCAACCACTCTGCCGAGAACCAATATCTTACCGCCAAGCTGTAACCATAGAAACTGCCGCCTCTTTTTTCTTCTTTTCTCCCTAAAACCTGCTGCTGCCTTCTTTTTTTCTTCTTTCATCACCCACCAGCCTTACCGCCTCACCCACTCATCCCTACAAATCACTCATAAGCCTGCCGCCCTGATGGCAAAGAGGATTCAAAGCAATATAATTTATCAATCCTCTTTGCTGCATGATCGAAAAATCAGTCCAAGTTCAAAACTGCAGTAAAAAAAACAATAAAAAAAAATCCACATATCTTAAGATCTAACCGTTGGAACTTGATGAAACCTGGTCCATATGAGCTCTATAATGGATGTGAACATTTCTTGAAATTTGAGAAGGATCCGAAGAGAACTGAAGGCACTAGGAGCTTCGAAAGCTTGCTGGGCCTGTCTCCGCCAGAGCCTGGGAAGCTTAATTAGTTGTTGCATGTACTGCTCTTCACTTTCTCTAGCTTTGTTTGTATGAATCAATGGTATATCAGGTTATAGACAAAGAGCAATAGAATCAAAATAGGAGTAACGTATGGCAGAAAGAAGAGGGAATAAAAGTTGGTTGAGTCTCCCACCCGTAGGAGACTCAACCAGAAAATAGGAGTCTAACTCTTTCTTTTTTTCTGGTCTAAATCTACCTCTGCCGCCAGCCCTTCTCTATTTTATTTATAGCTTGAAAGATTACACAAAATAGGAAAGTTCTCAATTAATATTAAAAGCTAAACTTCTTTTATAGAATAGGAAGTTTCCTAAACAAAAGAAAAGAAAGTTTCCAAAATTGGAAAATAGGAAGGTTTCTAACACTTTTAGGAAGCTAAAATCAAGGAAATACTTAGTCTCCAAGTAATTAAAACTTCTAAACTAACTAGCCTATATTTTAGAAAAGAAATAAAACTAACAATCAAATAGAGTTGCTGACTCTAGCTAGATGGATATGAGATAGATCTGGCTGGCGGTGATGGATCTGGCTGGTTGGATCGACTAGGTTGGGCCTGGCTGATTGGTGGTTAGTTCAGCTTCCATTGGCCCAGGCCCATTAGCTGACTTGCGGCCCTTTCTTTTAGAATAATCCAGATCTGCATCACGCCCCTACCTAAACCTTTTTCTAAACCTACCGCCACCCCTATTACCTTCTCCCATCTTACCATAAACCCTATAATCTAACCTAAAAGCTACCGCCATCACCCCTAGCCCTATAAGGGTATCCCATAACCTTGCCTCATCTGCTCTAATTTCTTCCCTATGAACTAAACCTCTCCACAAGTTTTTTTTTTTTTTGCATTTGTTGCCGTATATCCCTTGTAACAGGGATGTTTTTTGAAGAGATCACAAGAATAGCCAACCTCGATTTTTCCCTGATTGTATAGAGAGATCGAAACTTGCTACAGATGTGTCTCTCGTTCCCATATATTGATACACTGCATCTCTATCAAGGTATTTTACATTGTTCTACCTCAGTATATTAGTCAGATTGTTCTTGGGTTGTGATCATTCCCATGGCTGAATCTTCTGAAGTCGTTTCTCCTCACATGGAGCCCTCTAAAATTGAATTCTCCTTTATTCCCCTTAATCCTGTTAAGCTGGATGGGACTAACTATTTGATGTGGTTAAAAACAGCACAGATGACCATCTTTGCAAGAGGCCTATTGGGTTACATTAATGGTAAAAAGGAGGCACCTGCACTTACAGATAACCTTCATGACAAATGAGCATCTGAGAATTCTATTGTAATAGCATATTTGATTGGATCTATGGAACCCAAGATTGGGAGAGGGTATGTTTTGCTACCTGATGCTACTGAGATTTGGAAGGCTGCCAATGAGACTTATTCCCAGGTTGGAAATTACTCCTTGATTTATGACCTCCATGTGAAGATTGGTGCTACTAAGCAACGGGATATTACTGTATCCCAATATTACTCTGAGCTCTGCAGTTTCTGACAGGAATTAGACTATTATGATATCTTTACAGCTGCATGTTCTACTGATGCTGCTACAATGAAAAGTGTCAGAGACAAACTTCGCGTGTATACTTTTTTGGCTGGACTTAATATTGAGTTTGATCAGATTCGTGCCCAAATCCTCAGTAGAGAGCCATTAACATCGCTTGAGCAGGCTTATGCCTTGGTTTAGTCTGAGAATATGCGCCGTACATCCATGATGCCTCCTCTTCTAACAGAGAGATCAGCTCTTCGGACTACTCAACCAAGTGGCTCTCCCTTCTCCCAGCCCAGCCTTGTTCAGTGTGAACATTGTGGGAAAGAGCAACACACGAAAGAAACTTGTTGGAAATTGCATGGCAAACCATCTGATTTTGAGGCCAAGAAGCGTGAGAAGAGCCTACAGAGATCCAAAAATTTTCGAGCACCACAGGCAAATCAGATAGAGACTTGCCTTCTTACTAGGACTCTACCCACACTATCAACTGAAGAACTTCAGGCACTTAAGAATCTATTAAGGCTATCCGCTACAGTTCAAGCAGCTCCTCCATCATCATCTGCCACTCCAGGTTCTTATTTTGTACAATCAAATATTTCTCATGTGGGTCTGTGTGCCTCTTTTGTCTCTAGCCCATGGGTTATGGACACTGGAGCAACTGACCACATGACTGGGTCAGCCAATTCGTTCTTCTTGTACTCTCCCTCTTCTGGGAAAGATATAGTCCGAGTTGCAGATGGGTCTCTTTCTCTTATATCTAGAAAGGACTCCATCTGCTGCTCCCCTACTCTTACTTTACAATCAGTTCTTTATGTATCTAGTTTTTCTACAAATTTACTTTTTATTAGTAGTCTCACTAGATCTCTTAACTATAAAGTAACCTTTTTCCCTTCCTCATGTGTTATTCAGGATCTGGAGAGCGGGAAGACGATTGGACATGGTAGATTGCATGATGGTCTCTACTTGCTTGCGGATGGTCCTTCAGAATCCACACCTTCACCTCCGCCTACTGCACATCACCTTTATTCAGCTGTCATCAAATTCCAATATTGGCATCGCAGTCTTGGTCACCCTTCCCCAGTTGTGTTATCCCAGTTATTTCCTTCCTTTCCAAGCGTTGTAATAAAAATGAGTTATTATGTGAAGCCTATATTCTGCTAAGCAGGCTTGTACAACTTATTACCTACTTTTAATAGAAGCAGTCGTATGTTTGATTTGATTCATTTTGATGTTTGGGGTCCTGCTCGGACCAGTTCTATTTCTGGCCACAAATGGTTTGTCACTTTTATTAATTGTCACACTAGGACTACTTGGGTGTACCTTATGCATCACAAGAGTGAAGTTTTTGAGTGCTTTTTCCAGTTTCATAAAATGATATAGACTCAGTTTCAGACCCCAATCAAAGTTCTTAGGAGTGACAATGGGCGAGAGTACCTTGATGGACACTTTTAGCGATATTTGTTTGATCATGGGATACTACATCAAACAAGCTGTGTTGACACTCCATCTCAAAATGGGGTTGCAGAAAGAAAGAGTCGTCATTTCCTTGAAACAGCTTGGGCCCTTATGTTTGACGGTAATGTGCTAGCGAAATTTTGGAGTGATGCTGTTCTGACAACAACGTCTCTCATAAATCGGTTGCCCTCGAGGGTACTAAACAACAAGGCTCCTTTGGATTTGGTACTTGGTGATCATTCCTTTGGTCTCCCACCAAAGGTATTTGGGTGCGTCTGTTATGCTCGTAGCCATCATTCTCATGGCAAACTTGATCCACGAGGGGTTCGCTGCATCTTCCTTGGTTACTTTGCCACACTAAAAGGGTATAAATGTTATCATCCTCCATCCCGTCCGACTTTTATCAACAAGGATGTACTTTTTCATGAAGACATGATGTACTTTCAATCACATCTTCAGGGGGAGACAGATACAGTTGATCTTGAATATACCAATGGAGATGGAGACAGAAAGAGTCCAAGTAAGAAGTATCATGGAAGAACCGGCTCTTACTCCTGCTTCAGAGATACCGCTAGCTTCTTCACTTACTTCAGAGATACCTCCAGCTTCTTCACCTACTTCAGAGATACCGCCAGCTTCTTTACCTACTTCAGAGTTACATCATACTTCACCCATTTCCATGCCCCCTGTCAAGCCTCTGCAAGTTTATAGCCGTGCTAGAAGCAAGCAAGGAAGGACCACTACCATCAACGCAACTTCACATGTCCCTTCGTCAGCCCAAGATCCAAAGACTGAGCAACCCCTTGGTAAGGAAATTCCTTTCTCTGATTCTAATTCTGATCTTTCTATTGCCATTCGCAAAGGTACTAGGACTTGCACTCTTCGACCAATCTCTAATTTTGTTTTATATGATTCTCTAGCTCCTTCCTTCCATGCATTTGTGTCTTCTCTTTCCTCTTTGTCTATTCCACAGAAATGCCAAGATGCAATTTTGGATGAGCGGTGGAAAGCTGCAATGATGGAAGAAATGAGAGCCTTGAAGAAGAACAATACTTGGGATCTTATTTCAGTCCCATCGGGTAAGAGACCAGTAGGGTGCAAATAGGTTTTTACTATCAAGCAGAACAACGATGGCATAGTAGATCGGTACAAAGCTAGACTAGTAGCTCGTGGATTCACACAGACGTATGACATTGATTACCAAGAAGCCTTTGCATTAGTGGCTAAAATGACAACAGTACGGGTTCTTTTGGTTTGTGCTGTCCATCACAATTGGGATTTGCAACAGCTTGATGTAAATAATGCCTTCCTCCATGGTGAACTTAAAGAGGAAGAGTATATGGATTGTCCCTTAGGGTTTATAGATGTAAGCACTAATGGGAAGGTATGTAGACTGAAGCGCTCACTTTATGGACTCAAGCAGTCCCTTAGAGTGTGGTTTGGCAGATTTCATAGAGCTATGATAGCCTTTGATTATGCATAGAGCAATGCTGATTATACATTGTTTATCAAATACTCATACTCATCTAGAAATTTTACTGCTCATCTGGTATATGTGGATGATATTATTGTCATTGGAAATAGTGACGAGGAAATAAAGAAACTCAAGACGTTTATCGGGAAGGAGTTTGAAATTAAAGATCTAGGAAAGCTTAGGTATTTTCTTGGGATTGAAGTTGCTCATTCTGCAAAAGGCGTCTTTCTTTTTCAAAGGAAGTATATCCTTGATCTTCTATCAGAGACCGGTCTGCTAGGCTGCAAACCGTGTGCTACCCCACTAGATCCAACTACAAAGCTGAAGGAGAAAGAAGGAACACCAACTGATAAAGGAAGATATCAAAGGCTGGTTAGAAGGCTCATTTATTTATCCCATATCAGGCCAACCATAGCATTTGCAGTCAGTCTGGCGAGTCAGTTTATGCACGATCCCTATTCTACGCATTTGGAGGCTATCTATAGGATTCTTCATTACCTAAAGGCAGCTCCAAGAAAATGAATCTTACTTTCCCCACGTGATGATTTTAAAGTAGAAGCTTATACTGATGTTGACTGGGCAGGTAGTCCAGACCGAAAATTTATTTTTGGTTATTGTACTTTTGTGGGAGGAATGTTAGTCACTTGGCGAAGTAAGAAGCGGAAAGTCGTGGCTCGCTCCAGTGCAGAGGTAGAATTCCGAGCAATGGCTCAAAGAATATGTGAACTTTTATGGTTGAAAGGTCTACTTAGTGAATTGAAAGTAGATTGCTCTCCAACCTTTGACTTTTTCTTGTGATAATAAAGCCGCCATCAGCATTGCCAACGATCCACTTCAACATGATCGAACTAAACATGTTGAAATAGATCGTCATTTTATCAAGAGAAGTTAGAGAGTGGTCAGATTCAGATTCCGCATGTCCGATTAGAGGATCAACTAGCTGATATTTTCACTAAAGGCTTACCTGTAAAGCCATTTCAAATAATATTGTCTAAGTTGGGAATGCATGATATCTATGCACCAACTTGAGGGGGAGTGTTGTTGAGTTATGTAATTAGCGACATAGCATTAGTGGTCGCCAGGGGTAATTCTGGTAGTTTGTTATTTTATCTTTTATCTTATTTTTCTGTTATTTGGGTAAGGGCTATACTTGTAATTCTGGTCTTTCTTATTTCATTAAATAAAGGTGTGAAGGGAGAGGATTATTAACCTCTTCAATTATTCTTCCATTCTCAATGCAACAATTTAACTATGTCCACATATTTGCTTGAAACACTTCTCTTCTTTAGCACTTGCCAGATTAACTCCTAGGAACTTGTTGTGAAGAATGGAAGAGAGTTAGATATCTCTCCACACAATTTTTATTTATAATGAAATAATAAAAAGGAAATTACAGCCATACCCCTTATAATAATAAGAGGGAATAAAACTAATAAACAATAAACTAAAGAAACCAAAGAGTCCCACACGCTAGCGCTAGCAATAGCATTAGCGCTATTTCACGACACTCCCCCTCAAGTTGGTGCATATATATCATGCATTCCCAACTTGGACAATATCACTGGAAATGGTTTCACTGGTAAGCCTTTAGTGAAAATATCGGCCAACTGATCCTCTGATCTGATGTATGGAATCTGGATCTGACCACTCTTTAATTTCTTTTTAATAAAAGGACGATATATTTCAACATGCTTAGTCCTATCATGTTGTACTGGATTATGAGCAATGCTTATGACTGCTTTATTATTACAAGAGAGAATCATGAGTTGAGGACACTCTATTTTCAAGTCACTGAGTAAACCTTTCAACTGGAGGAGTTCACATATTGCTTGAGCCATTGCTCTGAAATCTGCTTCTGCACTTGAATAGGCCATTACATTTTGCTTTTTGTTGCCTAAGTGACTAGAATTCCTCCCACAAAGGTACAATAATCAGAAATAGACTTCCAGTTTGGACTACCTGCCCAATCAGCATCAGTATAAACTTCCACTTTAAAATCATTGCGTGGTGAGAGTAAGATCCCTTTTCCAGGAGCTGCTTTTAGGTAATAAAGAATCCTATAGGCTATAGTTGTCAAAGCGACAAGGCAAACCAAGGCGTTTGAGGCCATCGTAGGCGCCTAGGCGACCAAGGCGTTCCCGGTGTTTTTTTTTTAAATTTCTAAAATATCAATGCTATATTAATATTTATATGTATGCAGTATGCTACATAAAGAATCAACATTTAAGACATAACCTAATTAATATAAGAAAACCAACAAATAATGGATAAACTATAGGACATAAAGAAGCATATTTATAAAAAACAAAAAAAACACAAATTAATAAACTAAGAAATTAAAACATAATAGCATACAAGTAAGAAACAAGATTGCAAAAGCAAGACTATAATGTACTTTCAGACTGGTTTTTAATATAAGGGTAAAAAATTCTTTTCACTTTTTCCGTTAGGGAATTTAACAACGTGTGACCGATAATGGGGGAGGGTTGAATCGTAGGTAAACGGAAACCTTAAGGGAGGTATGTGAAAATTTTCATCTCATTAATGATTTACTTACACATCAGCAACAAGGTGACTGCCCAGGTGACCTAGGCGGACCGCCTTTTGAACATTCACTAGGCGATGAATCGCCTAGCTCATATATAACAGCCCAGACTCCTTAGCGACGCCTTGACAACTATGCTATAGACAGCCTCTAAATGCATAGAATAGGGATCATGCATAAACTGGCTCACCAAATTGACAGCAAATGCTATATTTGGTCTGGTATGAGATAAATAAATGAGCCTTCCGACCAACCTTTGATATCTTCCTTTATCTGTTTGTGTTCCTTCTTTTTCCTTGAGCTTAGTAGTGGGATCCAGTGGGGTAACACACAGTTTACAGCCTAGTATACCTGTCTTTGATAGAAGATCAAGGATGTACTTCTTTTGAGAAAGAAAGATGCCTTTTGCAGAACGAACAACTTTAATCCCAAGAAAGTGCCTGAGCTTTCCACGATCTTTAATTTTGAACTCTTCCCCCAGGAACGTTTTGAGTTTCCTTATCTCATAGTCACTATTTCTAGTGACTATAATATCATCCACATATACCAAAAGGGAAGTAAAATTTCCAGATGAATGCTTGGTAAACAATGTATGGTCAGCATTGTTCTGTGCATGATCAAAGGCTATCATAGCTTTGTGAAGTCTACCAAACCATGCTCTAGGGGACTGTTTGAGTCCATAAAGCGAGCGTTTCAGTCTACATACCTTCCCATGGGTGTTTGCATCTGTAAACCCAGGTGGACAGTCCATATACATTTCCTCATTGAGTTTCCCATGAAGGAAGGCATTCTTTACATCAAGCTAGTCCATCTACATTTCCTCATTGAGTTTCCCATGAAGAAAGACATTCTTTACATCAAGCTATTGCAGATCCCAATTGTGGTGGACAACACATGCCAAGAGAACCCGTACTGTTGTCATCTTTGCCACTGGTGTAAATGTTTCTTGGTAATCAATACCATATGTCTGTGTAAACCCACGTGCTACTAGCCTTGCTTTATATCGATCCACTGTGCCATCACTATTCTGCTTGACTGTAAAAACCCATTTGCACCCTACTGGTCTCTTACCCGGTGGGAGAGAAACAAGGTCCCAAGTATTGTTCTTCTTTAAGACTCTCATTTCTTTCCGCCCGTTTTCATTTCGTGGAAGCCCCTGGCAGAGGAAAGGTCTGTAGGTGATGGCGCAGAACGGGGTGTCTGTAGGTGATGGCGTAGAACGGGGCAAGCACTTGGGCTCCGTCAAGCTGATCTACGAGCACCGTTGTGCTAATGCGCGTGCTGTAGTTTTTCAGCTAGGTGAGCATCATTGCAGCTTTCCATCGCTCATCCAAAATTGCATCTTGCCATTTCTGAGGAATAGATACAGAGGAAAGAAAAGACAAATGCATGGAATGAAGGAGATAGAGAATCATACGAAACAAAATTAGAGATTGGATGAAGGGTGTAAGCCCTAGTACCTTTACGAACGACAATAGGGAGATTAGAATCAGAATCAGAGAAAGGAATTTCCTTACCAAGAGGTTGCTCAGTTTCTGGATCCTGGGCTGATGAAGGGACATGTGAAGTTGCGTTGATGGTAGTGGTCCTTCCTTGCTTGCTTCTGGCACGACTATAAACTTGCAGAGGCTTGGTAGCATTTGGATTGGCAGCGGACATGGGTATGGGTGTAGGTGGTGGTATATGTGGAATAGGTGAAGCCGATATGTAGGTGAAGCCGGTATTTGTGGAGCTGGTTCCATAATTCTTCTTACTTGGACTCTTTCTTCTCCGGTGGTATAATTAAATGCGCATCTTCAAGTTCAACTACATCTGTCTCCCCCTGAAGATGTGACTGATAATACATCATGTTTTCATGGAAGAGGACATCCTTTGTAATAAAGGTCTGATGGGACGGTGGATGGTAGCATTTATATCCTTTTTGTGTAGCAGGGTAACCAAGAAAAATACAAAGAACCCCCCGTGGATCAAGTTTACCAAGAGAATGATGGTTGCAAGCATAATAGACACAGCCAAAAACCTTTGGTGGGAGAGCAAAGGAATGATCACCAAGTAATAGATCCAAAGGAGCCTTGTTGTTGAGTACTCTTAATGGCAACCTGTTGATGAGAGAGGTAGCTGTAAGAACAGCATCACTCCAAAATTTTGTTGGTACATGACCCTCAAATATAAGAGCTCGAACTGTTTCAAGGAGATAAAATTCTTTCTTTTTGCAACCCCATTTTGAGCTGGTGTATCAACACAGCTCGTTTGATGTAGAATCCCATGATCAGATAGATATCGCTGAAAATGCCCATCAAGATACTCTCGCCTATTGTCACTTTGAAGTACCTTTATTTGGGTCCGAAACTGAGTCTTTATCATGTTATGAAACTGGCAGAAACACTCAAAGACTTCACTTTTGTGGTACATAAGATATACCCAAGTAGTCTTTGTGTGACAATCAATAAACATTACAAACCATTTATGTCCGAAGATAGAGGTTGTCCTAGCCATGGTTTAAAATCTTGCCGAGATCTCGCCAGTCTTCTCGGTGATCTCGGTGAAGGCTAAGACGAGATTTTAGTCGATAACTCGTCTTGGTCTCAGTTGCATGTTCTCGAGATCTCGACATATTTTATCATCTCGGCAGTTTATTGGCGAGATCTAGGTAGAAACTGCTTTTTTGCTTCTTTTTTCCCACTACTTAAAAGGGGCAAGCCCCTGTTCTCTTTCTCTCTCTCTCTCTCTCTCTCCATAAAATTCGAAGACAAATCATTCCAAAAGCTATCCCCTTTTCTCACTGACATTATTAGTAATTACTTAATGGAATTCCATCTTAATTCATTTCACTCTTAATTTGATCTTTCCTCACAGAGAACAGAGCAGGTAGAGTTTTAATTGAATAACCAAAAATATGTAATATAGGGGACCCACTTAGCAAGGTGTCCTACTACTGCTCTCTTTCCTTTTTGAACTCACACACAATTTTGAACTCCATCAAAATGCATTCAGGAGTTAGGAATGAGTCAGGACAACACTTTCTCTCTCTTCCTTTATTTTTCTTTAAAACTCTTCTTCCACAAGGTTGAAGCTTGAGGTTACACCAAAGAAACAATCTCAGCTTTTTTAAGATTTGTTTTAGAACCATTAAAAGTGAATTCTTATCTAATCAATCATCCAACTCATCCCACCCATTTGAGTTTGGAACAAATACACACAATCCAATATATATATGAAGAAAAACAAAGCAATTGGGTTTTTACGCTGTCTGGGGGAGATCTCGCCGAGATCTCAGTTTTCCAGGAGGCTGAGACGCCTTCGAGAACCCAGATTTTAAACCTTGGTCTTAGCAGGACCCCGAACATGAGAGTGAACCAAATCAAACGTACTATTGCTTCTATTAAATGTAGGTAAATAAGTTGTACGAGCCTGCTTAGCCAGAATATAGGCTTCGCATAATAACTCGTTTTATTACAATGCTTTGAAAGGGAAGGAAACAACTGTGATAAAATAACTGGGGAAGGATGACCAAGATGGTGATGCCACTGTTGTAATGTGCTCACTGCTGAATAGAGATGATGTGTAGGAGGTGGAGGTGAAGGTGGGGACTCTGAAGTCCCATTTGTAAGCAAGTAGAGACCACTATGCAATCTACCATGTCGAATCGTCTTCCTGTTCTTTAGATCCTGAATTACACACGAGGAAGGGAAAAATGTTACTTTACAGTTAAGAGACTTAGTGAGACTACTAATAGAGAGCAAATTTGTAGAAAAACTAGGTACATGAAGAACGGATTGTAAAGTAAGAGTAGGAGAGCAGCGAATGGATCTTTTTCCATCTGCTACTCGGACTGTATCCTTTTCAGAAGAAGGAGAGTATAGGAAGAAAGAATTGGTAGAACTAGTCATGTGATCAGTGGCTCCAGTATCCATAATCCATGGACTAGAGACAGAAGAGGCACACTGACCAACATGAGAAATATCTGATTGGACAAAGTAAGAACCTGGAGTGGCAGACGATGATGGAGAAGTGGCGTGGACTGTAGCGGATGGCTTTAGTAGATTTTTGAGTACCTGAAGTTCTTCTACTGATAATGTGGGTAGAGTTCCAGTAGGAGGACAAATCTCTGTCTGATTGGGTTGTGCTTGAAAATTCTTGGATCTCTGGAGTCCTTTTTCACGCCTCTTGGCTTCAAAATTAGTTGGTTTGCCATGCAATTTCCAGCAAGTTTCTTTAGTATGTCGGTCCTTTCCATAATGGTCACAGCTAACTGGTTTGGAGAAGGTAGAGCCACTGGGCTGGGTAGTTTGGAGAGTTGACCTCTCTGTTGGAAGAGGAGGCATCATGGATGTACGACGCATATCCTCAGACTGAACCAAGGCATAAGCCTGCTCTAAAGAGGGTAATGGCTCTCTACTGAGGATTTGAGCGCGAATCTGATCAAACTCAACATTAAGTCCAGCCAAAATATTGTATATCCGAAGCTTGTCTTTGGTAAGCTTCATTGCAGCAGCATCAGTCGAACATGCAGCATTATAGGTGTCATAGTAGTCCAATTCCTGGCACAAACTGCGGAGCTCAGAGTAATATTGGGATACAGTAATATCTCGTTGCTTAGTGCCACCAATATTCACATGGAAATCATAAATCAAGGAGTAGTTTCCTACTTGTGAATAAGTCTCCTTGGCAGCCTTCCAAATTTTTGTGGCATCAGGTAACAAAACATACCCCCGGCCAATCTTGGGTTCTATAGATCCAGTTAAATATGCCATTATGATAGAGTTCTCAGATGTCCATTTGTCATAAAGTCTATATGTAAGGGCAAACACCTTTTTTTGACCATTAATATAACCTAGTAGGCCTCTTGCAGAGATTGCCATCTGTGTTGTTTTAGACCACATCAAATAGTTGGTCCCATCCAATTTAATTAGGTTAAGGGGAATAGAGGAGAATTAATCTTGGAGGTTTCCATAGTAGGGGAAATAACTTCAGAGGAGTCCGCCATGGAGATAATTACAACCCAAGCACAAACTGACTAATAGACTTGAGTAGAACAATGTAAGATACCTTCACCAAGGATGCCGTGTATCAACGTCTGGAAACGAGAGACACATCTGCAACAAGTTTTGATCTCTTCATACAATCAGGGAAGAATCGAGGTTGGCTATTCCTGTGATCTCTTCAAAGTACATCCCATCAAACAAAGGGATACACGGCACTAGATGCGAACAAATTCTTTATGGAGATATTTAGTTCATAGGAGAAAGTAGAGGATCAAAGAAAATTGAGATAAATGGGCAAGAAAGGCGGTAATGGTGAATCTCGATAGGACAGTAGGGTTTTAGGGATGGTTGCAGGAAAAACATGGGCTGACGATAGGTATTAGGGTGGGCAGGTAGGGTTTTAGGTAGGGCAGTAGGGTTTTAGGGATGGTTGCAAGAAAAATAGGGGCTGGCGATAGGTATTAAGGTGGTTGGGAAGGTATCGGGTAGTGCTAGGATGGCTGGGGAGAGGTGTTCGATGATGGCGGTGGTGGAATGGGCAGGTGTCGGCGGCAGCAGCTTTAGAGAAGGAGAAAAGAAAAAAAGAGAAGAGAGGAGAGGAAAAGAGAGAGTCGGTAGCCTAGATAGGCTTTGATACCATGTTGTGAAGAATGGAAGAGAGTTAGATATCTTTCCACACACAGCCTTTATTTATAATGAAATAATAAGAAGGAAACTACCGCCATACCCCTTATAATAATAGAAGGGAAATAAAACTAATAAACAGTAAACTAAAGAAACCAAAGAGTCCCACACGCTAGCACTAGTAATAGCTCTAGCAGTTTCATGACGTAACTCTATCATAAGCTTTTTCTAGATCGATAAAAACCATATGGAGGTCCTTCTTGCCTTCTCTACATCTTTCCATGAGTCTCCTAAGCAAGTAAATAGCTTTTGTTGTGGATCTACCTGGCATAAAACTAAACTGGTTCTCCTTAATGGTAGTTTCTTTTTTCAAGCGGGTTTCAATAACTCTCTCCCACAGTTTCATAGTATGACTCATTAGTTTTATACCTCTGTAGTTATTGCAGCTCTGAATATCACCTTTGTTTTTGTAGATAGGAACCACAATATTTTTCCTCCATTCATTTGACATTTTCTTCGTGCTCATAATTTTATTGAACCACGTAGTTATCCAAGATATCCCATATATTCCTAGGCTCTTCCAAATTTTTATTGGAACGTGCTTTGCCTACATTTATCCTCCTTAAAGTTTCTTTCACTTTTGTCACCTTAATATTACATATATACCTATGACCTGTGGTATCATGGTGGGTAATGTAACAATCTGGGACATTATTTCATGAGACATCTTCATTTAGTAGGCTGTAGAAATAATCATTCCATCTTTCTTTAATGTTTTTATCCCTTATTAGAACTCTACCATCTGCACTTTTAATACATCTAACCTGGTCTAATTCTCTGCTCTTTCTTTCCCTCGTCTTAGCTATTTTATAGATAGTTTTTTCTCCTTCCTTTGTACTCAGATTGTTATAAAGATCATATTTCTTTGCCCTTACTTTTCCCACAATCTTTTTAGCTTCATTTCTAGCAAGTCTATATCTTTTTAGATCCTTTATATCCTTAGTCCTTTGCCATGTCTTAAAACTATCTTTTTTAGTTTTAATGGCTGCTTGAACCTCATCATCCCACCACCAAGACTCTCTAGGAGAATAACATTTTCCTTTCGATACACTTAGAACCTCTTTAGCAACTTTCTTAATACAAGCAGTCATTTCGTTCCACATTGTATTAGTGCCTCCCTCAAAGTTCCACATTCCTTGTTTGAACGTCGGGTTATAAATCTAGCCAACCATCAAATGGAGCAGTTTACTGATTGTCCATAGCATAATATTATACGGAGATTATCGGCATATCTGCTCTTAGGTGACGCTCTTGCTGGTATTGTTGGAATAAACGCTGCTACTCTTCTTTATATAGTAATTCGACCTATTGCTCCGGATCCCCCCATCAGTTTATTAGGAAGAGAAGAATCAAAAGGATCGAACTACTTACTCATTATTCTAAGGTGAATCATAGAACACCAAAAGCTGTGGTATCTTATGGACCTAACATAGGTCACAAACCAAGGTTGGGGGAATCCACAGTAAAGGTGCGAAAGCCACTTCTTGAATGAATTGTCCATTTAAAGTTCTGGGGTAAGGGGGAAATTCATTTACCTCTCCTATCTTTCCTTTGTCCTTTCGGAAGAACCTGTTATCTGCAAGCTTCTGCCTCTTTGCCTGATTATCTAGATCTTCTTGAGTCAGAATATACCCTAAACCATACCTTCCCTCATTAGGTTTGGTTTTCAATCAAAGGGCTTCAGAAAATCCAATGAACCTTTAGGTAGCTCTTAAAACACAGGATTCGGCACAGACGTGGTATGCTCTCAATCTGATAGAAATTGATCGTTCCCCTGTTCCTTCTGGTCTAGGTGAATAATGGGTAACTACTAGTGTAGTCAGTCTACGTGCTATACTCAAGTAGTGTATTATTAACTAAATGAGTGTTCGATATAGGGTATCAATAGATGGCTGCTCTTTCTCTCACATTTTTTTTTAGAGAGAGCAGATATAACGATAACGATAAAAAAGAAATTGGGGAGATGATAAAGGATACATAGACATCTAAAGGGATTTCTATTCTATTCCTTTGTATTTTATAGAGAAAAAAAAAAGATATCTCGTTCATCTATCTCCCCACATTATCAGTAAAAGCTTTCAAGGTTTTTCCTTTTAAGTGCCACCACCTTATCCTAGGGCAAAAAACCTGACATTTCTTACTATTCGGCATAGTGAGACATATATCCATGACCAATAATCTATATTGAGTGGTTAGGCTCTCCCCGGGTATAACTTTACAATCCTTACATAACAACCTATCAGACTTTCTAGTTAGAAAGAAATTTATTTGGCTTTTATGATGTTGATGGCAAGGGGGTTAAGACATCTCAAATTAACAAACCCTCTTTGCTACAGGATTTTAATTCAGTCCAATACAAAATTCTGCAGAGAAAGTAATAGGAATAATTACTTATCTTGAAATCTATCCATCAGAAACTGATGAAACTTGGGTTGAATGGTCTTTATAACAATTATGAACAACCCTCCAAAGTTGAAGAAGATCGGAACAAAGTTGAGGAAGTTATGGGGCCTACTGGTAGGCTGGACCTGGTAGTGCCTGGCTCTGGACAACTCCACTGTAATTTTGTGATTTGATTTTAATTCAGCCAAAGAAATTGATGAGGCTTCTAGAAACAGTGTCGCCAGCCAAGGGATAGCAGATTGGGATCAAAGAAAACACAAGAATTGCAAAGAAAAGAAGAACAAGAGGTTGAGTCTCACAACCAGGTGAGGCTCAACCAGAAATTAATTGATTATCAATTTTTCTGGAAAAGCTCTAAGAACTACTGCCAACTTCTACTCCTTTTATTTATAATGAGAATCCTTACAATTAAAATAGGAAAGAGAGAAAACTACTAAAATTAAACCTCCTTATAACATAGGAAGGTTTTAATACAATAGAAAGAAAACTTTCTAAATCTGAAAATAAGAAAGTAAATACTTGGTCTCCAAGTAATTGACAATTATCAATCTATCCTAAATATTAGGAAACAAACTAAACAATGAAATTAGGAAACTAACTTTTAGGAAAGAAATAACAAAAGAGTGAAAATCTACTGCTGGTACTGTTCACGTGAACAATACCACTGTTCAGTACCACGTGAACAGTGTTGACCAATAAAAGTGGACTAGATGCTCCTCTCTCTTTTCAAAGTAAGTGTTTACGATAGATAAATCATAAGCCATAGCAAAATCTAAAATTAAAGTCCCTTCCTCATTCCTCACTCCAAAACTATATCCCCCATGCACATCTTCATAACTTCTATGATCTCCCCCTACATTTCAATTAGATCACCCCCTATAATGATTTTTTCTCCTTGTCGTAAACCTTGCACAAATCTATCCATGTGTTCCCAGAATTGTAGTTTACTATTTGCTTCCAATCCTACTTGGGGTGCGTGTCCACTAATTATATTGACTATCTCTTTTCCCATCATTAACTTGATGGCTATAATCCTATCACCGAATCTTTTCACATCCACCTCATCATTCTTTAAATCTTTATCCACCATTATACCCACTCTGTTGCTATTATTTTTATCCCCTGTGTATTAAAGTTTAAAGCCTTTCAACTCCTTAGCTTTTTTACCCTTCCATCTAGTCTCTTGAATGCAAGCTATGTTAATCCTTCTTCTCCTCATTACATCTATTAATTCTAGACTCTTACCCGTTAGAGATCCTATGTTCCAAGATGCTATTTTAATTCTACACTTGTGGACTAGCCTCTTTACCCATACTTGTACACGGTGCGAGAACCCTTGCCCATTTATCACCCGCATCCGGACGCTGATGTGGCTACCCTCACCAATTTTTCACCGCATTCCGGCGATACGGCGGCCCTTGCCCATTTTTCGCTACACTAGGGACCAGGTGTAACATGTCGTTTACAGAAAACGCCCTAGTATTATGTTGACTATTACTTCTTTGTAAATCCATGTTAAGGGTTTGGCTAGTTTTTGGGGGTACTGGCTGCCGACCTAACGTACCAACCCTCTTACTTTATCCGGGCTTGGGATTGGCAGTATAACACTGGCGGAGTTTTTTGTTTCTTACCTATGCGATTTCCCTTTTTGTTTTCATTTGCTTATGGTTTGTTTCACGGTTGAAATGATGTTTTCTTGTTGGAGAATGTTCTATGTTTCTTCATGGATGCCATCCAGGTAACCTGAGTCTTGTATTACAAATTACAAATTCGAATTGGATTTTAACTAGAAATTCGATTAAATATAGAATTAGAATTTGTTTTTTTTTTTTTCAAATTCAGCGGATTTCGGATCAGATTCGGAGGGGTATCTGGATAAACGGATTTGAATTTGGATAGTGATATATCCGATTCAAATTCGATCCGTTTACATCTCTATACATTACCCACCAGAACACCACAGATCGCAAATATATACGCAAAATTAGGGTGACAAAAGTAAAAGAAGATTTAAGGAGAATGAATGTAGGAAAAGCACTAGGTCCATATGAGGTCTTAAACTCACAATAGACGTTTGGAAAAACCTAGGAATATATGGAGTATCTTGGCTAACTAAGCTGTTCAATAAGATTATGAGTATAAGAAAAATGCCAGATGAATGGAGGAGTGGTATTGTGGTTCCGATTATAAAAATTAAGATGATATTCAGAGCTGCAATAACTACATAGGCATAAAAATAATAATTCATACTATGAAACTATAGGACAAAGTTATTGAAACTCGCATGAAACAAGAGACTACTATTATGGAGAACTGGTTTGGTTTTATGCTAGGAAGATCCACGACATAAGCTATTTACTTGCTTAGGAAACTCATGAAAAATTTAGAGAAGGCTAGAGGGTTCTTCATATGGTATTTATTGACCTAGAAAAAACTTATGACAGAGTCCCTAGAGAGTTAATCTGACAAGCACTAGAGAAGAGAAGTGTTTCAATGTAAATATGTGGACATAGTCAAGGATATGTATTATAATGTGGTGACACTAGTGTGAGAACCGTGGGGGGGGTCAAGGTAGTGAAATCCCAATTACAATTGAGTTACATCAAGGATCAAGTTTAAGCCCTTATCCGTTTGCCCTCCTTATGGATGATTTAACCAAAGACATTTTAGATGAAGTTCCTTCATGCATGCTTTTTGCTGATCATATAGTTTTGGTGGATGAGACAAAAGCAGTAATTAACGTCAAGTTGGAGCTATGGAGATCAACATTGGAATCAAAAAGTTTTAAGACAAGTAGAACGCATAGGCTAAAGCAGGCTTGGGATGCCCTCGTTTTTGTCACCTGTAGGCCTAGCGGAAGTGGCGATATCATTTGCTGGACTGCTTCTGTCTCCCCCCAATTGTTTCTGTATTTTATGTCTTTGTGGGATCCTTTCTCCTTAAATTTGGATTTGGAACTTCTATTCCTCCTGTAACTGTTGATTACAAAATTCGTTGATGCTGTTTCACCTCCACTCGTCGGTTTAAATCTTCCTTCTTTGCATCAGCTGCTGGAATTTCAGAAAAAACCCAGAAAAACCCACAGAAAGGAGTGCTGACTGGGGAGAGAAGAGTTAAGAGGATGAAGAAGACTTACAAGGAGTGTTGAATGCTAAATCTTAAACCTGAAGTCAATTGAAGAGTGAAGAGAGAGAATGGTGGGAGCTTTTGTAAAATATATTTCAGTTTGTTTACAGAAATAAAAAAGAGATGGAGAATGAGAAAAAGAGAGAAAAAAGTGGAGGTGAAAACTTACCAAATAAGAGGAGATGTCGGCGATCTTGGTGTTGTTAGGAGACTATTGCGAGCCGGAGTTGTTTGGTAGCTTCGGTCGAACGTTGAAGTGTAAAGGGAGAAATGAAATCAAGTTTTTAATATAAGGATTTGGGAGGGTTAATTTGGTCATTTCATCCTTTCCTACTCTTAGAAGGTTGAAAAAGTCATTTTACTCTTAGTTGCTTGTAAATGCAACAAGGATAAAATTGTCTTTAAATTTTTTTACTTAACATTGCTAGTCAATGGGGTGTGGTTATAATTATTATGAACTTTAGGGTAGTCATTGTATTTGGACCTTAGTACATGGGTGGTATGAGTAAATTTCCCTTATTATTATTATTATTATTAAGGAAAATTACATGTACTACCCTTGAATTGTAGACTAATTACACCTATCATCCACTAGTTTCTGACAATTACACATCCATCCCTAATTCCAGAAACGTGCAACAAAAAGGTCCATTCTGTTAACGGTGTTTAGTTTGTTGGTGATGTCAGATCATTCTAAAATTCTAAGGATGAAAAAACCCTTTGCCTTTCTCTTTTTCTATTTCGCGAAGAAAAACAATCTTCACCTTCAATGGCAGCTTCTCTTTCAACATCTTCTACTTCGATAGCATCACCTTCCACAGCTACTCCAACGACGACGATGTTTGACCGGAGTGGACTTGGATGCCGTCCGTGTAGCTGCGGTGATTCAAAGCGCCGTCTGTAAGGAAGAAAGAGTAAAGGTTGTAAACCCTACAAGGGCAAAGTTGTCTTTTAAAATTTAGACTTAACATCGTTAATGGAATAGACCTTTTTGTTACACTCTTTTGAAATTAGGGGTGGTATGTGTAATTGTCAAAAAACTAGTGGATGGTAAGTGTAATTGATGTAGGCTAACCTAGGGTCTCTAGTTTATCCTACTCTTACACAACCAACTAACATAAGGATTAAAGAAATAATTAACTAATGTGTAGGGACTGTTATGGGCAGCAACACACATGACATGCTTACGAGACTAGTATCATGATAACCACAAGTAAAGAACAGTATAAAGCCAAGTAACATGATCAACTAAGCAATTATTAATTAGGTTTCATGTTATGTTCATAGTAAACCGCAAAAGATTTCAAAACTCCTAAAACTAACAAGATTAAATGCCTAATGATTAGATGAACCCATGAACATGTAAAAACAGTAACTTCCCAATAATTAAAGAGATGAAATCCTAATCATAACATGCTAAATATGAGGGCTTAGCTGTAAAGAAACTTCTCACAGTGCTAACCATGTTAGTAAGTACTAAACACGACTAGACTATGATAGAGATTGTGTAGAATAGACTTACAGCAAAGCATAGATGTAACTGAAATAATAAACAGCAGAAACAATGGGAATAAACGATAACAAAATAGATATGATAGCAAACCAGAAAACTAAAGGATGTAGACTTACTAGACTGAAACAAAGAACCAGCTATAATGGCGTTACAGCAGTGGGGCTGGATTGTTCTTATAACCAGAAAAAAAAAAAAAAAACAGAAAAAGCTCTCGTGCTCTCTCTCTCTCTCTCTCGTCTCTCTCTCTCTCTCTCTCTCTCTCTCTCTCTCTTGCAGGTACAACAACTATCTTCTCTCTCTCCTGTGGATAGTAAACTTCTTTCTTTTCTTTTTCTGTTTTTTTTTTTTTTGCATTTAATAATCATCATCTGATTTCATTAATTAAAAAGAGCCTTTATAAGCTTACAATCCTAATTAGAGTATAACTCTAAAGACTAATAAAACAAATCAAATCATAAACCAACTAAACAACTCAAAAGGGGCCCACAGCTGGGACCCACAACTCTAACAAACTGAAATTCCCACATCTCCAATAATAAAACAGAATAAAACAATAAAACAAAATAAAATAAATAGAATCCTAAATCTAATAGAATCCTAAATCTACTAGGACTCTTAGAAAGAAAAGAAGAGGTTCTCGGCTCTCTCCCTCCCTACGGTATCCCTCTGATCTCTCTCTTTGAGTTCCCTTTCTCCCTTGCTGTTTCGATAGCTTCTTTCTCCTTTCTATATCTTTCTCTTTCTTGGTTTTCTCTCCCTATACCATAAGGTATATTCCTATATCTCTTTTGTTTTAATTCTTTATTTTGACTCTCTACAATTATCCCATCATCCCATTAATTATCCCTAAAATCATCCCACGTTACTATTTTGGTTCTTTTCCCTTTTCCTCCCTTACCTGATAATGGTGTTTTCGATATTCTCCATTGACATTCTCTTTCATCCCTTTAAGTGAGATTCAGTTTCCATTAATTGGTATCAGAGCCTAGGTTGAGTATAGGTTAGGGAAATGACAAATTTTGAATGTTGGGAGGATATTTTAAAGGTTCATCTGCGTTAACAACAAGTAACCTTAAACCTTTTTCTTGAAACCAGTTTTGAGGGTTTACAACAAATAGAAAGCAGAGTGGCTAGGTTGGAGCAATGTATGGGTATTCCACTCATAGAAAAAGAACCTACTATTGCATCAAAAGAGGATCCAACCACTCCACCTGACATGGAAGCATTAGTATATGAAGCCAATGTCAATGACGAGGCGTTTCCAGTAATTTTTGACGACAAGGCAGAATTCCCTGATGTTCATATGGTAGATGGCTATAGTAAAGAGATCACAAGCGAGGTTGTGATTGTGGTACAGGCTAAGGTTATGGCTCGAGGAAACAAACTACAACAAGCGTTCAAGAAGGATGTTTCCGGTGCATTGGATTTTGTTTGCGATGAAGCGATCACAGAATATGTGATCCCATCGTCGTTCTTTGACGAATGGATCCCTCAACTTGCAGATTACATCCCCACCATTCGTGTATTGTCGGAATTTTATTACCGTCGACTGTCGCTAGATGTATCTCCCATGAGATTATTTCGTCGTCTCTACAAAATTCGAGGACGAATTTTTTTAAGTGGGCGAGAATTGATGCAAGCCAAGATCCATTGGATAGGAAGATTTAATTTAGAAACCTTTGTAAATTTTATTTCTATTGCTTTAGTTTTATTTTAGAGTTTTACTTCTATTAGGAAGGTAGTTTCTCTTTTTTTTGTTTTTATTTATTTATTTTAGTTGTGGGTCCCTTATCCCTTAGATATAGGTGAGTATTAGTATTTGAGTTGATTTCTAATTAGTAGTTGAGTTTAATTAGAACTCTTATATTAAAGTCATATTTGAGTTCTAATTGTGTTTTTAGAGTTTCAGTCCAATTAGGATTTTTTTTGCATTCAATAATCATCATCTGATTTCATTAATTAAAAAGAGCCTTTATAAGGCTTACAATCCTAATTAGAGTATAACTCTAAAGACTAATAAAACAAATCAAATCATAAACCAACTAAACAACTCAAAAGGGGCCCACAGCTGGGACCCACAACTCTAACAAACTGAAATTCCCACGTCTCCAACAATAAAACAGAATAAAACAATAAAACAAAATAAAATAAATAGAATCCTAAATCTAATAGAATCTTAAATCTACTAAGACTTAGATGTCCTCATCAGTAATTAGTCCATAGTCCAGGGGTAGTACGTGTAATTTTCCATTATTATTATTATTATTATTATTATTCTTGTTTCTTGTATTGTCCAGCATATACCATTCCCAATCAGCCAACTGATAAATTCTAATTTTCTTCTGAATATTTCGTACCAAAGACCTATCCCATATATCAAATGATTGATTTCTTTTCAAGGAATCTATTCTTCCTCCACCCACCTAAACCCCTTAGAAGCATGATGGAGGGTGAGTTGAAACCTCTTTTACCCAACTGATCATCACATCCAGCCTTTCTAAATCTCGAAGTTGATTGAATGCTATTACATTTAACTTTATGTTCTTGATTTCTCCCTCAAATGCTTGTCCAAAAATCTATTTTCTTTATTTTTAAACTCTAATTTCAAAGAGCTGAGTCATCGTTTTTCTTATATTCTGGTTGAGAGGTTGTGGGTGTAGTTTCCTGCATCACTTAATCTCTTCTTAACTTCACCAAACACGGGTTGCCATGTAGCTGCCATTTAATTCGTGTTAATGGCTTGTTATATTTATTTAAACTTCTTCAATTGTATCTTTAAAGCTTTTAGAATCAAACCTATGTTTAATCTGCACTGGCCCAGATGGTTGAACACCTGGTACTTTAAACTGAATTTCTTCCCTATTTCCACTGTATTCTTTACCACTTTCTCTAATAAGCTGCTGCCTGCTCAACTGATTCTCTGTCAATAGCTGATACAGCACAAATCACTCTTCTTTTTCCCTTACTTCAAAGGAGATGTACCTGACTTTGGTGAAGTTGTCTCGGCCAGGGTAAAGCATTATGTTGGTATGATGATGACTACAGTATGATGTCCTCATTGCAGCAATAGAGCCCTAAGGATGAGTCATGGCTTGAGAATTAAATTTCAACCATGCATTGTTTTGACCTGAAAATCTATTTTGAATAATGGCTAAAAAACATTCCTTAGTCCTGTTATAAACATTAACTTGCACTGTTAGGAGACCCCAGATAGGCCTAGAAATAGCAAAATTGTATCTTTGGAAGAGGCTCTGGTGTATGGAGCACGTGCTTGAGCGAAAAGACAAGGCTCTACTGTTTCCTGCCATTTATTTGTCACGAATCTAATATAGGTTGTTACCTAAATGTTGGATCAATTTAATTTGCAAATTGTTGAACCATATTATTTGTTGGAATGGATTCTGTATTCGTTGTTACCCCCCCCAAAAAAAAAAAAATCTGTATTTGTTATGCGCACTGTTGAAGTTTTCTAATGGGTTGGATTGCTAATCTTCTGTCCATACCTACATCATACATTTGAGCCAATTATATTCTTTATTGATTGCAATTTTAAATTGTCTACCAGGAGGTTATATAAATAAGATGTTTCCTCCAATTTTGTGCAGATTATGTGGTGATGATTTCGGTTGCATTTCTTATAATTTTGTTCAGCGTACAGAAGTTTGGGACAAGCAAAGTGGGACTTGCTGTGGGCCCTGCTTTATTCCTATGGTTTTGTTCCCTTGGGGGAATTGGGATCTACAATTTAATAAAATATGATAGAAGTGTGTTTCGGGCATTTAATCCTGTTCACATCTACTACTTCTTCAAAAGGAACTCAACTCACGCGTGGTTGTCCCTTGGGGGTTGTCTTCTGTGTGCAACAGGTAACAATGCCAATCTGAAGATTAGGATTTGGGAATTCATATGTTTTATCAGTTTATAAATGTTTCCAGAAATAATTTCAAAGATCTGGTATTCTCTTTTGGCCTGTATGCCATATTCATAACTGGTTTCACAGTCAAGCTGTTTTTTTTTTTTTTGTTGAATTAATCCAACTCAGCCATGTGGACCCATCATCTGGTGAAAATTTTCCATCATTGTATTTTAGCTGTCAAATTAGTGCTGATGTGGCGATTTTAACCGTTGGATATATAGAGTACCATTTGGATTGGGCACATGCCAAGATAAAAAGCGAAAGTCTTATGGTCCATGTCCGCCATTTATCCTTTTCTCAGCCATCTGAGTCTTGGTTCAATAAACTTGTTGATGGTGTCATGTGGTGTGGTACATTTCGGATGAAACTCAACAGGTGGGGTCAAGAATCATGTGAACTTCTCCACAAACTTTGGGGATCAAGTAAACAGCTTGATGGTGGATAAAATCATCAAAAGAGTTGACCTCTCTAGACGTTTTCTTCAATAGAAACCATGTCCTTTCAACTATTTTTATGTATTTGGGCTTGGAAACTGTTTAGTTGTAGAATAGTTAATATCAAGACCTTCAACTTTCTGAAAGTTTTGATATTATTGTATTAGAGGTGTGATAAGAATGTGATGCAAATCATCTATGCCAAAGTGATGCTCTAATGCATGTGGAAATTATCCACTGTATGATGAGGTCAGGACTGAGGGTGGACCTGAACAAGCTTTTCCTTGAAAAGCAATTTTCTAATGAAAAAATCTTAGTTATTATTATTATTATTTATTTTTTTAATAATAAAGAGGCCCAGTGCCAGTTTGTTACACCTTGGATTCTGTAAAACAATATTGGCGATGTATGGTGGAGTTTTTCCATTAATATCACATAAATGTGTTTTTTAAGTTCTAAATCAACAAATGCATTGCAATTCATTATAGAGCTTATTAATTACTAAAAGTACTATTGTACTCTTCCTCTCATTCCACCTTCTCCTTTTAGGATGTCTGAGGACCAATTAATTATGTTTCAGGTTCAGAGGCAATGTTTGCAGATCTTTGCTACTTTTCAGTGATATCAGTTCAGGTAAAGCAGTGCAATATATATAAGCATTTGTTTACCAACCAAAAGGGGAAAATTGTTGCTTCATCATCTATTGTCTGCTTATAACAATTGAGAGGTGGTGCTCTCTCTCGTTGTTCCCTTGAGCATAGTTTTCTGATTGAACCCCAAAGAATGAAAATTAAAGTGGGTCCCAGGGAGGGGCTTGGGGAAGACAGAAATGAAATGTGTTCTTTCTTGTTTCTTTTCACTCTTTGGATGAGTAAATGATAATGAAAACATGTCTTGATTGCTTTGCTTGTGTTTTTTGCAGCTCACATTTATGTTTTTGGTTCTGCCTTGCCTTCTGTTGGGTTACCTAGGTCAAGCTGCATACCTTATGGAAAACCTAACCATGTCTGATCAAGTTTTTTTCTCCTCCATTCCAAGTAAGCTTGAAATGCTTTGTATTTTGGCTATTTACCAATATGAAATGTTGTGTACCTGAAACTACTCGTTCTCATTAAATAAAGGTGCCTGGCTAAGTGTGATTTAAAAATATGTAGGATGCGGTTAATAATGTTTGTTTTTGCACATTTACCTAGCATTTCTCTGAAAAAAAGGGGAAAATACTTACATGTTCATATTGTATGTTTCATTCCACAGGTGGTGCATTCTGGCCAGTCTTTTTGATAGCTAATATTGCTGCATTGATTGCTAGTCGAGCAATGACAACAGCCACATTTTCATGCATAAAACAATCGACAGCACTTGGTTGTTTTCCTCGCCTGAAAATCATTCACACATCTCGAAAGTTTATGGGTCAGATTTACATTCCAGTCATTAATTGGTTTCTACTGGTATCCTGCTTGGTGCTTGTCTGCCGCATTTCAAGCATAAATGAGATCGGAAATGCATATGGTAACCTAAAATTACCTTTACTTCTCAGTTATCTATTCTCCCCCTTCCCTTTATATATATATATATATATATATATGTGTGTGTGTGTGTGTGTGTGTGTGTGTGTGTGTGTGTGTGTGGTGTTGGCTGGTGGTGTTGGCTGGTCAGCACGACCATGATGCTGGGATAACTTTTAGGGTCTGAAGATCATAAAGGGGATGTTATTATCGGACATTGTTATTACAGGAGGTTGGGAATAAGAAGTTATGGTTAGTGGAGAAGTGCTGCGTAAAAAGATTATGTTTTATGCTTCTGTGCAGCTATATATATATATATTGCTTTGGAAGTTATGGATAGTGAAGTAAGTGTCGTGTAAAACGATTAGTTTTATGCTTCCGTGCAGCTTT
Organism: Protea cynaroides; assembly: GCA_028583415.1. Classification (NCBI taxonomy): domain Eukaryota; kingdom Viridiplantae; phylum Streptophyta; class Magnoliopsida; order Proteales; family Proteaceae; genus Protea; species Protea cynaroides. The sequence goes on along the minus strand of CM053276.1, from coordinate 11,509,960 downwards.
TTTTCCTCCTATATATATATATATTGCTTTGGTGTGATTTGTACATATAAGTATGCATGCATTTTTTTTAAAGGGAGATTTCTATTATTCCCCTATATTTACTCCAGTTATCCTATCTCAAACTTCTTTTCTGATTCCCCAGAAAAGTATACTTTCACCTCTCTTTCTCCCTTGGTAGATTACCCTTTCAATTGGACCATCTTGCGCCACCCCCTCCTGCAGACCCCTCCGGCATCTCACCTCAAATGCATCTCCTCCTCGCCCCGACCCTATGCATCTTCCCCCCTCCTGCCCAACTACGGAAGTCCATTCTCCTTCCTCCTTCCCCTCCTCTCAGCGGCTTTGCTTCTTCATGAGCAATTGGAGAACTGTTCTGAAAATGGGATGCAGAAGGATCAGTCACAGCTGGCAAGTTCAGCGACATAACCATAGCCCTCGGCAGCATCCACGCCCAAAAGTGCCACCCAAAAGTGCATGTGAGCGGTGCAAATCGATGCGAGAGCTCTTCTTCTCCCTCCTTGTTCTCCACCAACACAGCATCATAGTTTGAAAGGAAGAATCAGCAATCCTCGACGAGATCATCAAGTACACACCTTTGGCTGTTGCTCATGTTTGACCACTCCAGGATAGGGAAGTCTCGCCTTCATCTAGGGTGTTGCAGTCGCCGGCACTGCCTATCTAGGTGTTGAACTGCCACTCTGCTTCCTCTGGCTAGTTGGAATTGACATCCAAGTCACGCCCAAGGCATCGTCGAGTGTGTCGATTTGGATAAGAGGGGAACAACTTAATGAGTCGTTGGCTGCTACAAACCCCAAGGCAATGTCACAGGTTCTCCCACTTTCGTCCATAGTAGATGAGGTTGAAACTCATTACCTTGAACCTGTCACTCAACACATTTCCGTGATGGGTGCAAGATACACCATCAAATCGAGTGCAAGGTATGCATTGCTTCCCCCCTTTTTTTTACGCAGTTTTTATTTAATGATTTAAATATCTTTCTATCAATGTGTTTCGTACCGATAATTTTGGATTTACTAAGCTGGGTTGGTTTCGTTTTATTGTTTTGGTTGCAGATATGTGACGGGTTGAATAAATCCCCTGCTCTGTTAAAAGCTAGATTAGAGCAACTAACTGGCAAACTTCTGGTTGAGGAATTCATCTTCTTTGCTGAAGAGAACATTTGACCAGCTGGACTAATTGATTAACTGATCAACTGCCTCACCAGTCATCACTCAACCTGACAGCCAAAGGAATCCTCACTGCTTGTAAGATGCAAGTTGTCTTCTCCTCCTTCCTGTCCTCTTAGCGGCTCCGTATCTTCTTCATGCGCAATTGAAGAACTACTGAAAATGCAGATTTTAACCTAATGAGAAATGGATGAAACTCTGTCTACCGATTTAAAACCTCAAGGATGAGAAAGGAAACAAAAGAAGTGAAGAGTAAGATTAGTCACCTACCCAAAGAAAAAGAGAAAAGAGTTAGTTGACGATAACAATGGAGGCAAATGAATTGTTGCTCACCACATGTGAGAAGACACGAAGTTTCTTGCTACCGAACAGATTTCTTCTTATTGCTGGAATTACCTACTGCCAGAGACGTTGTTTGGTTGAATTTTTTTTTGGGGTTGGGGTTGGGGGGTGGGTGGGGGTGGGGAGAGGTATCTGGCTATGCCAGAATTTGGCCTTATTCCCAAAATTCCTATAGCTGGATCACTCATACAATGGTGAGAGGTGGAGAGCAGGGCTAGGAGGCAAGAAAAGGGGACCAATTGGAAGGGATAATCTAGGGATTTAGAATTACCGAGGGAGAAAGAGAGGTGGAAGTTTGCTTTACTGGGGGGAATCAGAAAAGAAGTTTAAGGTAGGGGAGTTTTATGTAAATATAGGGTAAGTATAGGGGAGTGAGAAATTTTTTTTTTTTAATATATGTGTGTGTGTGTGTGTGTGTGTGTGTGTGTGTGTGTGTGTGTGTGTGTGTGAATGTACACATACTCAAGGTCAATGCAAGTGCCCAAAACATCTACTCAGGTGCAGCACCGCCAAGGTTCTAAATCTTGGATCTCGACCCCATCTCGTTGAGGACCGAGATTCCGAAATCTCATCGAAAATCTCACCGAGACACTGCATTTTTTAGAACATAGAAAGGTCGAGTTTTTCGAGATTTTGAGATCTCGAGAAGGTCAAGATTTCATTGAGATCTCGCTGAGATTTAGAAGTATGAGCACCACTGGACTCCCATACAACTGCACCTAGAAATTCTTCTTTCGGTTAAATGGTCTTTCTCATCATTTACTTTCCTAGAATCTTTGAGCAACTCTACAAGAAATTGATGCAGAACTGAGGCAGTGAATAACCACTGGAGGACATTCAATATTTTCAAATTCTGAATGATTATGGATATGGGAAATTGTAGAACCCTGAAATAGTGGTGCCAGCTCAACACATAGATAGAGTTAGCTCTACAGTCTGGAGTAGCGAAAGAAAGATGGCCTGTACAATCTCTGGGCTTTGGTTTCCATTTTAGCCCCACCCAACCTTGTTTTCTTGGGGGGGAATTGAAACCTGGAAATGGCTATTAGCTAGGATACTCATTTCCAATCTTAAACCACAATATCTGTGGTGACTTTCTTGAAGAGGTCCATTGTTGCAATCCAATGAGCAAATTTTTTTTTACATGGCACTCTAATATCTGGCACATGGCAGCTTTGTGGTGCTTAAATTGGAAAGAGTATTTTTGTTCATCCGTTGGAAAATATAGGGGTAAAAGCTCAACGTATGGTGGGCCATATGTTTTAGATGGGACCCCCAAATTTGACACAGGGCTAGTCCATGGGGTGTACTACCATCCGAAAGTCTGTTTGTCAAGATCAGCTCTTCACATGGCTGGGCCAGGTAGATAAGCTTATCTTGACAGCTGTCAAGAAATTCCTTATCCGTGCGTAAAGTTCTTGGTTCTTGTTATTTTTATTCTTTTTATTGTCATTTAAAAAAATTTCTGATGTTTAATCACTTTACAGGCATTACAGAGCTTGGGGTAATGATGACAACAACAATCTTGGTAACCATTATTATGCTTCTTATATGGCAGATAAACATCATCATTGTGCTGGGTTTTCTGGTTTTTTTCTTGGGATTGGAACTGACTTTCTACTCTTCAGTTTTATGGAGTATGGGAGATGGAAGTTGGGTCATATTGGTTTTTGGGGCGATTTTGTTTTTGATAATGTACATTTGGAATTATGGGAGCAAGCTTAAGTATGAAACTGAAGTCGAACAGAAGATGTCAATGAATTTGTTGCGGGAACTCGGTTGCAACCTTGGGACCATCAGAGCTCCTGGTATTGGCTTACTTTATAATGAGCTAGCTAAGGGTGTACCGGCAATTTTTGGCCACTTCTTGACCACTCTTCCTGGAATCCACTCTATGATAATTTTTGTGTGCATAAAATATGTTCCAGTTCCTGTAGTGCCTCAGAATGAAAGGTTTCTATTCCGGCAGGTCTGCCCAAAGAGCTATCACATATTCCGCTGCATTGCTAGGTACTGTTCTGGACACCACCCAGACTTGAGTCTTTGGTGGATTTTGGTACTTGAAACATCATTTTTGTTTACAGTCATTAATTTTTAGTCATGGTGAATTTCGGTTCTACTGTCCTCAATCACTCACCATCTATAGAAAACATGTTTTCATTGTATTATTTTGTGTTGGGATCATGGTTCTCAATCTTGGCAAGATCTCAGAAATCTTGACCTTAATCTCAGAAATCTTGGAAATTTCCATCTTTACATGTTCAAAAAAAGCTGTCTTGGCGAGATCTCGAAAATCTCGACCTCACCGAGATGAGGTTGAGATTCGAGATTTAGAACCTTGGTTGGGATTGGACTACCTCTTGGAATTAACATTGCCTGAATTTAGCCAAATAAGCAATCAAGTCTCTTCGTGAGTGGCTGAAGGGATTGGTTATGCCTAAGAGGTGGTGCATTATAAAGAATGAAGAATATGTTGTACATCAATTGAGCCCTAATTATCAGAGTAGCTTATCTCTCTTTTTTTTTTCTTTCCTCCCCCCCCCCCAGTTGGATTTTCCACGAAACAGTAGTAGACTTATACACTCATTTGCATTAATTTTTTGGCTGATGCCTTGAATTAGAGTGGTCCGTGAATAATATCACTTCCAATGAGATTTTTTGGTTTTTTTCCTGGATCATTGTGAACAATGCTTGCCAACCTATGGATCTGAATGAATTACACTTTTAAGATTGAATTTTTCCTTCAATTGAAAATTTTAACTTCGCTGAGATGAATCGTGTTCTCTGTTTGTGTGTTTTGTGTGGACCATAGTTTTTAAAACCAGACGGGAGTTCAAACTGAAAAAGGCCTTGTTTTCCCCTTTTCCAGTTTGGTGCTGATTTGGTCCAATTTTATAAACTATTATGTGGACATGATGTCAAATGGTTGTGATGCCACACGTTAATACTAAGCCTTGATGAGGCAGGCTTCTTTGTCTTTCTTCTAGTGAGCGTTAACCCACTTTTCTTGGTGAACCTAATGCTTTTTGAACTTTTGTTGCATATTTACCATTATAAACAGGTATGGCTACAAGGATGTGCGCAAAGAGAATCATCAGACTTTTGAGCAGCTGCTAATTGAAAGCCTTGAGAAGTTCATCCGTCGAGAAGCTCAGGAGAGGTCGTTAGAGAGTGATGGGGATGATGATATGGATTTTGAAGATGAGGCCTCTTGTTCAAGGGTTGTAGTTGCTCCCAATGGTAGTTTTTACTCTCTTGGAGCTCCACTTTTGGCTGATTACAACTGCTCCGACAGGACCATCTCAGAAGCAAGCACCTCGGCAGAGGTGAGACCAGCCCATGTCCCAGAGCCTTTAGTATCTGATACAGAGCATAGTCTTGAACGGGAGCTCTCCTTCATACGGAAGGCCAAAGAATCTGGGGTGGTTTATCTTCTCGGTCATGGAGATATTAGAGCAAGGAAAGACTCATGGTTTATCAAGAAACTGGTTATAAATTACTTTTATGCATTTTTGAGGAGGAACTGCAGAAGGGGGGTTGCAAATTTGAGTGTGCCTCACTCAAATCTGATGCAAGTTAACATGACCTACATGGTTTGAATATTGCGGATGCGGCAAAGGCAAGTTGTCAAATATTTTGGACATTGAAGTTTGCTGGTGGCAGTCAGTGGAAAGAGGCTGTGGATCAGAGGGAATTTGTTGGGGTCAAAGCTGAAGTCGCACAATGTTGACAGACAATGCAGATTATACCCGAGGGCCATAGAACGATCTATTGCTGCTATGGTTTTGCACTTGAATGCGACCTGGTTTTGAACATGCCAAGCACTGAAAGCTTCCTCATTCTATTGATTGGAATTTGCAGCTTTTTCATGCTGCCTTCTTGTATTGTGTAAGCGAAGAAATATATATAGGAAGGACTTTGTAATTATTGTTGTGAAGGTGAAGTAAATTAGCCATTTTTTCTATATTCTGTTCGTTTTGTAGCAGAATAAATTCCTTCTCCAAGTGCAAGTTGCGTAAGGATTGTCTGTTACTAGTGAGCTGACCATCACTGTTGACACTTGGCCTCTTTGATCATATTGCAATCTTGTAATGTTTCATCGTAGTGTTCAGACATAAGAACCATCAGTGTTAACAATAAATAAATAAATAAATTAGAGAGACTGATGGTTGATCATCTTGCCTCTTTTTGTTGAAGCCATGACCATAACTGCTTATCTAAACTGAGTTGAATGTGACAAATAATGTTGGCCAAAATTATCTTTACTTCTCGGGGTGAATGGGTCAGCTGCCGGAGATCCCAATTCGGATCAGTCGATTTGGATTGGGATCAACATACGATGGGCCTCACCTGAACTTCGCAAATTCTGAGGGTTCACGTGCATTGAAAAGAAAGCCCGGATGATGAAACAGGTACTCTTTCCAGTAAAGTTTTGCAACTAGGTTCCCAATCCTGCATCGCGATAGGACATTGGAAGTATGAAGATGGTTACGTTTTGGGTTCTCACAACCTACAATCTTGGAGGAAGATGAAAATTTAGGGATGAAAGTTTGGGACACTTAGGGATTCTTGTATGCCAAAGAAAAGTTCCGCAGATACAACAGTTGGAACTAGAGTTCTAGACCATATCACTACTTGTGTCCACAAAGAAAGAGACGGTCTCAAGTGGAGTACCGAAGCTGAGGGAAATGGAGTATTCTCCATAGCGATGAGGGAAAAAGAGGGTTTTGGAGATAAAAAGAGCTTTGACCCTCAGCCCACAGTGGCTCTAGCAGCACCCAATGGTGGCTAAGCGGTGGCAGAGGTGGTTGGTTGCAGTCATGGTTTTAAATCCAGGTTTCGGACATGGTACGGGTCAAATCGAATTAGTGTAAGGATTCAATGGGATGTAGACGTGTTGGATCTTCATTAAAATAATATTAATACTGATTAAGATCTCAAGGACGGAAAAGAAAGTTTGTCTTTCTTTTACCTCATGGAAACAAGCATTGAAAAAAATTTCAACATGTAAAATTTTTACATCAAAACAAAGAGACTAAAGGAAAAGCTTCCTGTAAAAACAGTACAAAAAATAAATATCTGAAAATTTTCATTTTACACGATTTTTACCTGAAAGCAAATGGAGCCTTGAAATTTTTTTCCCGTGGCTGTTGGGGAATTTTCCATGCCTGCCATGGATTCTTAATTTGGTCGTTTTCTTCATACCTATGGGGGAAGTTAATGCATCTTTATACAGGTCGCCTCAGCCTTACAGGTTCTTTAAAGTCTGGTATCATGGTTGAATCTGAAACTCAAAAGGTTTTCCACTTGGTTGCAAAGTAATTGCAAATGCTTGGAAACAGATTATCATACTGCATTACCAGAGCTAATATGAATCACTTGCATACATTTCTGGTACCTTGTGGTAAGAGCGTGGAAATAAGTCAATTATGGGAAACAAATCAAAATTTTCTACAAGGAGTTCTATCTTGGTTTGCAGTCAGCTTAACAAGCATTAAAATAGTTTTCCATTACGCCTAACATTTTAATTAGTACACCGCCCTCTGAACAATCAAACATTTCTCCATCTAGCATTTTAATTAGTACGCCACCTTCTGAATAATCAAACATTTCTCCATCTAGCAGCAGAGTGCTCCAACTTGCTAATTTTGCTGGTAAGAACATCAGACTGGGAACTGGTTTCGGCTTCCAGAGGCAGTTTGCAGACAGGTTTCTGTTTTGAGGCGAATTTGAGCCTCAGAAGCAATGAATTTGTCATCACCCCTATGGAACTAAAACCCATTAGAGCTCCAGCAATTGATGGAGTCAGCATGATCCCAGTCACTGGCAGCAACAGTCCAGCAGCAATTGGAATTCCAACCTGTAACAGTTTCAGCAATTGTAAGACGAATTATGTGCAAAGGAAACAGAGAAGGAAGGAAAAAAAGGGTGGGAGAAGGAGTATGATGCTTCCAAACTATTCCTCATGGTGTCTTTCCATTCTTGAAACATCACTGACTACCCTTCCTTTCAGCCAGAGTAACCATGGATTGAAATGTGAAGTTATTACAGAGACAAAAGGATCAACCAACCCCAAGGTTTTGAAATTTCGGTTTCGTCAAGCATTTCGGCCCTGGCCGAAACCAAAATCTATCGAAAAGAGAGATTTGGGAAAACTTTGATATGTTACGCCAGATGTTTCGATTTGGCCATTTCGGTCGTCAAATGATCATATTTGGCCTGAAACTATAGGGAAACCCTAATTAAGCATCTCTAAACATGTGTGATTTTATAGATTGTGAAAAAACACACCCAAAATGGTAGTTTGGCTTTGAACCCTAGGTTGCTGGTGTATGCCGTGGTGTATTGTATCATTGTGAAATTTGAAATTTAGTCACATGATGCTTCAAATAAACCCAAATGTTAAAGTGGATGCTCCACAACAGATTTCTAAGCATTGATTCAGCACCAAAATGAATGATTTTGCAAAAATAAAATAAAAATAAAAAATTGAGGTTTTCTAACAGTTCTAGAGCTCTTACTAATGAGCATAAAATTCATCTAAATATTATTAGAAATGACTGAAATTTTGGCGAATCAAAATCTGTAAACTGGTTGAGTCAACATGCATTTCATTTTGACCTGAAATTTTTTTGCCAAAATTTCAAATATTTCGGCGAAACCAACCAAGATTTATAAACTAATTTGGCTTTGATTCCTCTTTCCAAATGAGGAACTTAGACAGCTGTGAAGTTGGAGACCTTGAAAGGCATCTTCATCTTTTCCCAACATGAGAAGTCCACACAAACTATTTGGAGGCCATTATCTAAAAGATTTCTGCAATCAGATGCTAGAACAATTGGAATTCAGATCAATGCACTTCTTTTGGTGAGTCATGGGAAAATCACCAAATCAGTGCACTTACCAAGTAATTCTTTTGGTGAGTCTTGGGAAATCACCAAATATGAGCTAGCATGAGACTCGATGACTCAAACTGGCACTTTATATTTTCTCTTCTATTCTGATCTAGACTTTTTTCATCAGTTAAGAAAATTTAAACCTATTTCAACTTTAATAAGTTCAGTTCAGTTCTTCCAAAAGCACAGCTCTCCTCCTCCACCCTACCCCACCCCCACCCCCAACCCTCTTTCCTGATTGGATAACACAATTCAAGTTTGTTCAGTGGCAAAAATCTTACAATGTTATATGCAAATGCCCACCAAAGATTCTGCTTCACTGTCTTCATGGTTAATCTGCTTAGTTCCAAAGCTTCAAGTAACTGCATGGTAGTTATCCAGATGTCAGTCTCCAATTGGTTAGTAGAAGGGCTCATATTTAAAGCAAGCAGAAGTTACAAAGAGCAGGATAGCGAAAAAAAAAAAAAAAAAGTTTTTCTTTCAATTGTGTAGCTAAAGCGGTTTTTGATCCACTCAGCTCCAATTGGGTAGCTAGAGCGGTTTTTGTTCCGCTCAGCTCAGTTTGGTTGGCTGGCATAAATGCTAATACATTTCTTTCAATTTGCGACCTTAATCAGTATATGCAAGGACTATTCTACTGCACATGTATACTGTTGGATTTGTGAGTCACATTTTTTTTTTTTTTGACATGTTTTCCTTTAAATTTCAATTTCCCACAAGAAAACAAAAGCTGAATGAACAAGGTTCCTCAGAGTGGTCTTCTATTTATTTTTCCCTTCTTCCTCTCCCCCCTTCCACAATTGAAGTGATAAGCATCAAAGAACAGAGGCAATACATGTGCAACCTGAAATAATATCTAAACAGACTCTACTTCATGAAAATGAAGATGGAATTTCGTAAGGTTGATCATTATGAGTGTTACGATGAATTTGATTGGGAAGTTCAATGGGGAAGAGATTGAGCTTCAAGAAATAGTGAATGGTCTCATCAATACACAAATGTATAACTCCCTAGGAATTTCAATTGTGCTTATATTCATCACTGTAGGAATTGTTTCCCCCCCCCCCCCCCCTTCTCCTTTTTTTTCCTTTTTTTGGGGTGTTTTTTTTTTTCCTTCCCCCCCCCCCTCCTTTTTTTTTTTTTTTTTTTTTTTTCCCCCCTCCCTTCCTCCCCCCCTCCTCCCCTTTCCTTTCCCAAAGTTTATCGGGCCCTTTTGTTCAAATAACAATTAAGATGAAGCAGGTCGGAACAACGATCTCTTTATGATAAACATAGCTGTCAAGGCGACAAGGCGTTCCCCAAGGCCTTCTCCATCAAGGGCCCCCGCCCCCCGGCGACAGGCGCCCACTGCATTTTTTATTTCTAAAATATTAATGTTTATATATATGCAACATCTAATTAAATAATCAACATTTAAGACATAACTTAATTAATATGTGGTGTGGACCCAAGTTTACTAATGTACACTAAGGACCCCGGGTTGTGTCTAGAGTTAAGTAAACAATTATTTATGACTAACATTTGCGTACTTATAACGAGTTTGATCGGAGCCCCCTCCCTTTAATTGCTACCTCCATAACTATTTCTGAGATGTTTGGAAATTTTTGAATCCAAATTATAAGAACTCCATGGACATGCAGAACAGAAATGCTATTTCCCTGGGCATCAAAGCAAAAGATTATTTTGGCGCACTCCGGTTTAGTGATGATTTATTATAATAAGATTTATATAATTTTTATATTTAGAAAAAGCCTAGCATTTAAAAGTTGAAAATCCCCCCCGCATCCAAAAATATTGTTCTTGAACAGGGGGGTTGACTTTTTTCCTTCCGAATTTGAATTTTAGTTTTTTTTTGTTTATAAAAGGGGGTTTTGCTTATTTATCGAATAATATCTTAAGTAAATGTAAACTTTTGTTTAAATAACAATTAAGATGAAGGTTGCGGTCAGGATAAATGTTGTTCCTCGGCCGGCGACCACAAGGCGCCCAGGCCTGTACAAACCGCCCGGACGCCTAGGCGACGCCTTGACAACTATGATGATAAACAGATCCATTTTGCAAGTTCGTTATTACGGGTAGTTCCTACAAAGGATCAGACTAATGACGTATACAATACTTGAATTCTCAATGTAAATGCTACATAGTTGGTTCTCATCCTTTAAAGACTACAAGTGTAATAGGAGCATCCGTCGACAAAAGGATCACCCTAAGATGATCATCTCATGGCTATTGAGAACGAATCAAATCAGATGGTTCTATTAGAATTGAGAGATAACACTCATAATGATAGCCTCTAATATATATATATATATATATATATATATATATATATATATATATATATATAGAGCCACCAAAATGGAAAAGAAATAGTTTAACGTAACTACCTGTGAAAGTCTGTTACCCATAAGAACAATTGGTGACACCTCACAGGCAGCTCCAACACCTCCTCCCATGGCAACTCCGACATCTGATGAAGCCAAGGCAGCAGCATCATTAATTCCATCACCAACCATGGCTACAATTTTCTGATCCTTCTGTAGTTCCCTGATGAATTGCAGCTTCTCATCTGGTTTGACTCCTGATAACACCTGTCATCCACATTGCTTCTTCACATATATAGATCAAATAGGTGCAATTTAGAAGCAGATATGATCCAGATAGTGGATTACCAAAATAGGCTTGATATTACCAATGTACTTGTGAAGTCGCATAGTTTTAAATACAAAAATATTTTGGAATTTGTCAAATGATGCTATATTTTCAAACCATAAGACCAATTTTGTGCATGAACACTGAAGAGACTTCATTTATAGGCTTTCCAAACCAAAAGCAATCAATCTGTCTGCTACCTCTTGCATCAAATTTTAGTTGTGAATTAAGGATTGAAGATAAAAGAATTCCCACTTTTACACTGAAAAAATAAGTAAATCCAACCATCTTTACATATTAAGTTTCTCTAGATAATTGAAGGTAATATGCCTCTCATCAAGACCTAGTAATGCATCTGCATAAAGTTCAATAGATATAGGAATAGCACGTTGATGAAATTTTGAAATAATGGGGAATATCCTTTTCCAAAATTTCACAAAAGATAGAGATGCTTATTTTCTATTTCGCCATGTGATTGGACAAGTCTCAAGGCAGTGTGAATAATCAATAGATAAAAAACTCCACATACATTTCAACCAAACTCTTTGACAGCCATTAGAAAAGTTGTTTCAACAAATAAAGGTAAAGTAAGCTAAGAGGAATTTCAAGAACCACCTTTTTAGAAGCCGAAATTACCAAAACCAAATGACCAAAGAAATTTAGTATGAAAAATTTACCGAAATTTATCGAAAACACCGAAATTTCACCAACATATTTTGTATCGGAAGAGGGCAAAATCCAAAATTTCAACCTTACTTCTGAATTTCATTAAATTGCTAACAATTACTAATTGATCAAATTAAAGGAACTGTAATTAGCTGAACACAATAAAGTTATAGCTTTTTGAGGAACCAATATTTAGATCTGATACAGAAAATCTATACTTGTATCAAAAACATGCAATTGTAAAATTGTTACCTTCTCTTTGGCGATACCAACAACAGATGCCACATATTCAGCAGCGTGCTTTTTATCCCCTGACAGCATGTATATACCTATTCCTTGCTTCGATAGAGATTCAACAACATGCTTGGCATCTTCTCTAATCCTGTCCTCGAAATAAATGAGGGCTGCTAAAACACCATCAACTCCTACATATACAACAGACTGATTCTTAAACTCTACTACTTCTTGAAAGGGGTTCTCATCAACACCATGCCTGCAAAAATGATTCCGATAATCTCAAGAGAGTGAATAGCTAATAAGTATAATTTTGCACAAGGACAGAATTACCAATCAGTCTTCACAGCTAAGATTTTTCTTGGGATGATTCCAATTCCACTTGAGCTCATTTTTTTTAGGTAAATAAATAATTGAATTAACAACACTGGAGCTCATATTGGTTAATGGTCTTAGTTAATATGACCCTAATTGATAAATGTGAACTTAATCAGGGAATCCAAACTGGTGTAACCCTTTTGGGTTGAGACTTGATTCAACACCCCACCCCAACCCACACCCCCTAAAAAAAAAAAAAAAAAAGAAAATCAAACTATTTCATTGTTTTCTTAAATATGGACATTTTAACTCTAATCAAAGAAAGTTTATTAATGGGAGGACCATTTCCTTTTATGAGTGGAGGTTTAGAAATAAATAACCTATTCAAGAGGTAGCCCATTAATTGGATTTCTGGTGGACTAATGTATACTGATACAGATTTTTTAGGTAAGGAATCCTCTCATCTTATACAATTTCCATTCCTTCTATTTGTAAGTAAGCAATTATTTCATTCCATTAATTGAATAAATGTTCATTTCAAGATCTTGTAACTGTTTTCAACAGCATCCCTGCAGTTATTGTATGCATAGCTAACAAGACCACAATTATGCAAATATAGTAAAGAAAACTTTCACTTGGAAATGAAGAGATAAGTGACTAATACCTCTGAACCCAATCTAATGTTCCAACAGAAACTTTTTTCTGCTCAATAGTTGCTACTGCACCAGACCCAGGTTCCTCCCTAAATGTTCCATCTGTTACCTGGTACAATGATTTCTTAAGGAAAACAAGAAAACAAAAAAATAATGTATCTCTGACACCTAAAGGAAGATCTAGCACAATAACCAAAAAGAAAACCCATGGAATTGTTAACAAGAAAGGAGACCATGATGCTCATATTTATGCACACATAACATAGAAAATACGCAAAGCAGTTAAAAATAGTTGTAGGGAACCTAACACTACAGATAAATCGAAGGTGTTTTAGACTTTACGTAACTCCACAAAACCCTAAAAAATTCCTAACCAGAGCCAGAAAATCATAAAAGGTGCATGCATAATGGAATCAACCAAAGAATAATCATGAATGTATAGTAAGAATAGACTATAGAGTTCTTCAAAGTGCCATCTGCACATAGGCTTAGGCTGACACTTTTTGCATAAGTTTCAATTTTGGGATGGAATTACTGGGATTCTTGCTCCTTAAATGCATTACCGATCAAGAAAATTAAAAAAAAAAGAGAAAAAAAAAGAGAGGAGAAAACCACATGCTCCTTACACTCAAGTGAGAACCAAAGGCACAAAGACCATCAATTTATGACATCACTGTAATAGTGCAATATACGAAGCAAAGAAATGAGACATGGAATACATAACAATGAAGCCAACTCAAAATATGGTAGGGGACTAGATCTGTAGCTTTTCTCCACCTATTTTCACATCCTTCTCTCCCAGGCCCTCAAATAAAAGGCTGATCCCAACAAGCTCCATACCTATAAGTGAAGGGAAAGCGCGGTAGGCGATCACGTCTCCCAGCCAGTAAAGGACCATTTGAGCAGAAAAATTATCAAGGTGTTGCTCAGGATCAGTTGTCCCATCATATCAGCCCAGGCGTGGCACGACAAGACCTGCGGGTAACCAGGCCCTCATGATACATTCAGAAAGTGCTCCTTCAGTGTTATACAGGTGTCGTGCGGGATTTTTCCGCCCTTCTTTAACTCTTTGGAGTCGGGCCCTCAACTCGTTGAGTTCACGTTCCACTTGATCCTTGACGAGTTTGGGACTAGGGGTGAAAGTTTTGCCCTGACGGCCCAAGCCTGCCCAGAACCGCCTTGAACCAGGTCAGGGTCTAACCTGACCCGTACCCTGATAGGGCCCAATCAGGGTATAGGGTAATTTTTACCCTGTCAGGGTAAGGGCAGGTTAGGGTTAAGGCCTCGGGTAGAGCCCGGCCCGACCCTGACTTCAATATATATATATATATATATATATATATATATTTATATATTTAGATATATAAACCTATATATATATATATATATATATATATTCAAAAATCAGATTCTAACCCTAATCCCTAATCCTTATCTCCATTCGTCGCTCACTCTCTCCTTCTCCTACCGCAGCCGATGGCACTGTCCAAGGAGCCACCATATCAGCGTCTCAGCCCCATCGAGTCTTCTTCTTCCTCTTCGTCGGCGGCCTGATTTTAGATAGTATTCTCTCTCTCTCTCTCTCTTAATCATTGTTAAGTCTGATTTTTTTTCACCCATTCTGTTTCTGTTCGTTGGAGGTTCATAGATTCTCTCTCTCTCTCTCTCTCTCTCTCTCTCTCTCTCTCTCTGTGAATCATCTATCTTCGTTAAGTCTGATTTTTTTTTTCCGACCATTCTGTTCTTTGGAGGTTTATACTTTATAAATTTTTCAGACCATTCTTCTGATCCTTGCATTGTAATGGCTAAGTATTGCTTGTTTTACAGTTTCTTGGGTGAGTTTGGTAATCGATATTGGGACTAGTGAAGGGGCTTCGAGTGGTTCGAGTGTTTCTGTACGTGGTCCAGCAGCTTGGAAGGGCGATCTGCACATGGTGGTTTTAAGAGTTTTACAGTTGGTAGTTCCAAGAGTTTTGAGTCCGTTTCTGGTAAGCACTATGCCTTTTTTTTTTTTAATGATCTAGTGTTCGATGATTTCGTTAAATTGTGAATTGAATTTGTTTTTTCCCTATCAATGTGCTTTTGGATGCATTGACATAATGTTCGGCATTTTTATTTTATTTTTTTCTTTTTATTCACTTCATGATCTCTGGTAAGCAGTAAGGAAATTATTATATTTTCTGTAATGCTTTTGTCATTGATTAGGGTGCTGGTTATTTATAAAAAGTGAATGAAATTTTTTCATTTATCTGCTTCTGAATTGAGATGGATGCTCTGGGATATTCTATTTTTTTTCATTGTTTGATTTTATTCACTTCATTTGTTGTCAAGATGTAGTTTGGACCATGGTTTAAAATCTCGCAGAGATCTCGCCGAGATCTCGATGTTCTCGGTGTTCTCGGTGAACACCGAGACGAGAACCATGGCAATAATGGTTCTCGGAACACCAAGACGAGAACCATGGCAATAATAGTTTTCGGTCTCGATGTAAGTTCTCGCCGAGATCTTTGTGTTATCAGCAGTTTCTCGGTGAGATCTCAGGATATTTTGTGTTATTGGTAGTTTCTCAACAACTTCTTACCCGAGATCTCGGGATATTTTGTGTTATCGAATGCTACATGCAGGAGCAAAACCAAGTTGCTTTTACACTATCTCGGCGAAATCTTGCTGAGATCTCGGTTTTCTAAGAGGCCGAAACGCCTCCGAGAACCGAGATTTTAAACCTTGGTTTGGACTTTCATGGAAAATCTCTGATAAAATGGACTCTGTTAGACTCTTAGTTCATGAGATTTGTGTCCATTTAGAGAAATGGTCTATTGCATTGTAATGATGGTTTTAAATTCTAATTGTGTTTTTCACCCTTTTTTTGTGTGTAGGAAATATGATTGTGGACTGTGGATGGAATGTGGACTCACTAGACTGTGGAGAATGAGAGAGAAAGAGAGACAATTAGTTTTCATACTTTTGACCTTTTGCTAGTTTTCAGCCTTGCTACTTTGTTATTTCATTTTATTGCATAATGAATGTTATTGTACCAGTTTCTCTATATTCCTAGCAGAAGAGGAATATTAACAATTTAACATTATCTTCTATGCTACTATTTTGGATTCTCATGTATTGTTTTTATATTACTCTATGTTTCTATTATGTTGTGCTTTATTTTATTTTGATCCTCTCTATTAAGTTATCATTAATCTTGTTACTGTATTCCTCTCTTTGATAATCATTCATGTCTTTTACTAATGAATATTTGGCATTTATATGTTAAAATGTTGAGTTCAGGGTAAATCAAGGTAAACCCTACCCTGATTTAGGGTCAATCAGGGTAAACTCGGTCCGACCAGGCCCGATTAGGGTAAATCAGGGTAGGGTAGGGTTTGGTAATACCCTACCAGGGTAGGGTAAGGGTTGAGGTTATGTACTACCCAGATAGGGTAGGGTAAGGTTTGGGTTAACATGAAAATTTTTTGGGTAGGGTAGGGTAGGGTTTGCAGATACCCAGCCCAACCCGACCCTGTTTCACCCCTATCTGGGACGTGCCCTTTCTACATCTCTGTTGAGTCGTGCATCATCCACTCTTGCTTGAGCATCGTTATGGGGTTCTGGGACTTGTCCTAGCCTCTCGGAGACCAGGATACGGCCAACACTTGGATGTACGCTGGGTTCTGATACACTCTGCGAAGAGGCAATGCTGTCTCGCTGCAAGGCTCTCGAAACGGGAGGTATACTTCAAGTAGAATGATGGTAACGTCTACTGACTAATCGTTGAGGCTGAGGACGAGGGGGCTTCCGAAGATCATCCCTTCCTGCTTGGCCAACCTGAGGCTAATCATTGTGATTCGGCACTTGGGGTTGACACTCATGACGGGGGGGACGTCCTTGGTGGCGCTCCCTCTGTGGTCCTCTGTCATTAACTTTGTCAGCACGCGGTGGTACTGCAACAGGCTGTTGGTGAAGGAGATGATTTGTCAATATCTCCAGTTGTTTGTTGACAGTATCAAACTGCACCTTGGTTACGTACTATGGTGAAGGAAGAGGTGACATCTTTGCTTTGGGTGCAAAGTTATCGGCAGCAAGTATTCTTTCTTTGTTAGGTCTGGGGTTCCCGACTGCTGCATGATTGTTGGCAACAGGAGGATTACGGGATCCGCCAGCCTGCTTTCGATTCACATTGGAAGAATGTGTCTGCATTTTGTGGAGTAGATGGGTTAAAACACTACCCAAGGTTGAACTTCTTTTAGACACTACCACAGATTCTGACAGACGGCGCCAAATTGTTGTCTCATCGAACGGGACAGGTCTTGAGCTCGCCATAGATGCCTGCACAGAGAAAAGAAAAGATACACCGTGAATGGCAGGGCTTGGACGCCCTGAAACCACTCCGATGCCTGAGTCAGTCTGGTGAAACAAGCAGTATGGGACAGTCACAAGGGTGGTTGCCCTTTTTGTCAGAGAAGGGAGTTCAAGTAGTTGCCTTAGCTCAAACTTGGGGATGAAGATGTATAATGAAGTGAGGGAATCCTCTGGTTCAGATGTGTTGTAAAAGAATTTGATCCCTTTTGTCTTGTTCAGATCTTCAATATATAGCCCAAGAATGAGAACGGTTAGATGTCTACCACGCGTCTTGACATGGCAGGTATGGGCTGATGTGCTGGAAGATTCATGTAATCTAACTCGAGATATGAGAGAGATTTTCCCTCCAATTACATAGATTGATAGACATGATGCATTTAATGCGCATGGTTTGCATTTAATGCGCATGGCCAGCGTGTATTTCTCTGAGCTAATCCCATACTGCTTTGACCGTTGGATCATCTCATGGGAACGCCACGTGGTTGATGGATATCTTTTGATATGTAGAATGAATCTTATGTGCATCGGTCCGAGGCATTCATGAAACATGGGCGGCACTGTAATACTCCATGATCTTGATAGCTTTGGGCCTCGGATGTCATAATACATCCATGGTGATGATTTCCACATGTTGTGATTGGAAGGCTTTGCTCTTTCGGGTGCCTCGGAAGATTGTTCACGGTCTTCTTTAGGTGTAGACCTTTGAGTGTCTCTTTGCAACGACACATCTGGACAGTACACGTGTCATGTAACTAAGGGTAGATATAATCCCCATATCAGGTATATAAAAAGAGGATTATTGAGTTCTTTCCCTCATGCTGAGAAAGCATTCATTAAGAAAAAGTAAAAAAGTTTCCAATTGACAATCAGAATTTTGAAGTATTTTTTCTACCAGAACTTGTGGTAGATTGTGAGATTCATAGGAACTCTTGTGAAAACCTATAATTTCTTTCTTCTTTCCATGTTGCTTAAAATTTTCTACGAGTCTCTGTTTTGTTTTGTTAAAGTGCTTATGTTCCCATATGATATTTTGACGTTTTGGGAGTTAGATTAGGATTTATGTCTAATTGCTGTCGATTAAGTAAGCAAGGGCATTATTGTAATTATTTCTTTTATTTCCACTGAAAGTAAAGAGTTCCATAAGTGGGCAGAAATCCAACTCCTCTCGGTTTCCATTTTCTCTATTCTTCTCTCTTTCCTTCTTCACTGCTAGTCTGCTACTTCTTCCTGTTTTACTTTGTCAAATGGGATCGGAGCGGTATTGAAACTTCAACCTTCTATTGCTTTTATGAGTCAACTGGAAAGGTTATTCAATTACAAGATACAAAGATCTCATGATCCTGAGTTGATTTTAGGAGAGATAAGACAAAATAATGACAAGTACCAGTCTGTGCTGGGAATTTCATTTATTTAATTATTTTCTTTTATGTGCATGTGTTTGAATTAGTAAGTAGTTTGAATTTGACTTAGTGAGTAGTCCGACATTGAATCCAATTGGGCAGAAGAAGGACTGGTTTGCTACCCCTATGTATCCAGATTCTAAGAAGAAATCAAAATATTTGAGTTGAGAAAAACTCAAAATCAGAATTTTGAAGGATTTCTTATACCATAACTGGTGGTATTTTGTGAGCTTCACAGGTATTCTTGTGAAAACCTATAATTTCTTTCTTCTTTCCGTGTTACTTAAAAATTTTCTATGAGTTTCTGTTTTGCAACAAAAATGAAACCTGGGATGCTCAGAAGCATCCCAGATAACATCCCTTTAAACAAAAGAAGGGCAACTGTCCCAAAAACTAAAGATTGGGACCGAGCTGCCGGCCTAGCTAAGCCTTCAGCTATGGCACTGACCTCACGAAAACAATGGATAATGCACCATTGGATCCGTCCAAGGTAAGAATAAAGGCATACCCATTCCTGAAGACACCTCCAAGGCACAAACCTCTGCATCAGCATGCAACGGCACCAGCCGAGTCCGACTTAATCCACAAATATTCACAACCAGATTCCATAGCTCTGCTAATACCAATCATCAAAGACGAAAACTCAGCTAACTAATTTGTTGATACTCTCAAGTACACTGCAAATGCAATAAGAACCTGTCCTGTAAATCCTCTAAGAACATCACCCGCACCTGCACGGCCCGGATTCCCCAACGAGCACCCATCCACGTTCAACTTCCTCCACCTTCCTCTCGGTTTTCTCCATTCTACCTGATGCACCTGACCCTACACTTGTGGCGAGGTGGGGAGATGGAACCAATTGGCCAAAACTAAGTCGGCTACAGTTTTAACCAAACAAAGAGTCTAAACCGAAGCCTCTGTGATGTCCTTCATAAAAAAAAGCTTGATGCAGTCAGTGAATTGCCTAGAATTTTCAAAGCAAGCATCATTGCACTCCAACCAAATGTGGCGAGCAACAATAAACAACCTGGCCATCCAAATTTCCTTCATCACGACCATCTGTTTCTTCCGCCTCCAACCAGAGAAATGGACATTGAAATGTTCAAAACCCAGCCGATGAACATTGAAAAAATCAGCAAACCAACTCCATAACGCTACCAAAATCTCATAATACAAAAGCAGATGCTCAAAAGACTCTGCAGCCTTATTACAGAGAAAGCATCTCAAAACAGATGGAATCTACCATTGTCGCACTTTGTCATCCATCGGGAGAGAAGTTAATACAGCGCCAAGCAAATAGAGACAACCTCAGGGAAAAATGCTTACCCCAAATAGTGGCAGCCCAAGGCGATTTGGGATGTAACTCAAGGGTTTTGTTCCATGCCGATTTACAGAAAACCGGCCAGACTTGGAGCATAACCAAACTCAAGAATCCTGAACTCCTTCAGCTGGAATATGAATAGCTTTAGCCTGGGCAATGAATGACCTCTTGTAAAAAAAAATCGAAGAGACTGGAGGGAAAATCCAGCATCCATTCTCAATAAAATCAGCAACTGATGCGTGCATCTCTTTGAATAAATCATTACCCAGCCCTGAAGCTTGAACTAATGAATTATATCCCAACAGACGTCTCGCGAAAAGTCAATTGAAGTCCCAACACCAATAACACAGTGAACTTTCCCAGAAATCCAAGCCCAAACTTTTTTAATCCTCATCCAATCCGCAGAAGCATAGATGCCCGTTCTAGGAGAGCCATCCACCTTGAAGTACCTTCCCCTCATATATCTAGCAAATATAGAATCAGTCGTCTTGATCACCCAGTGTTGCTTGACCAGCATGGCTACATTCATGTCGCAAAGACAGCAAATACCCAGACCTTCCTCTGACCTAGGCCAGCAAACATGGTTCTTGATGCCTTGCTTTTATCTGGATCGCTACTCCAAATGAAATTTCTCATCCATTGCTCAGCCAATTTTATAAGATCTGAAGGCCAATAATAAATATAAAAATAATGAATCAGAATGCTAGACAAAACAGACCGCACCAGCTCCACTCAACCTGCCATGGAAAGCAGTCTTCCTTCCATTACTCGAAAGCCAATCAGATCCATCAGATCCGATCGATCTGTTTCACCTAGGCTTGTCATAAAATCCAGTTTCAGTTTGTAATGCATCGCTTTCTCTACCATGGTTTAAGCTCATCATAAAATCCAGTTTCAGTTTGTCATGCATCGCTTTCTCTACAATGGAATCACATAACTTTGAGGACTTTGCTTACCTCCCAAAAGGTTAGCCTATACATTTGGAGCAAGTGGAGAAACTAAGAGTTAGAGAAGGAAGGAAAGAGAAAGAGTAGATGATTGCTCCTTTCAGTAAACTTAAAAAAAGAAGAAAAAAAAGAAAAAAGAAGAAGTTCAGGTACATTTCTACTAATCTTCAATAAATCCTTCAACTTGCATCTTTTTACATACTAGGAAGTCTGGCAACAAGAAACGATTAGATGCTGCCAATAGATGAGAAACAATCTCATAAAGTCTTAGCAGCCAAAGATTTGACAAGTCATGAATTGCAATGAATGAAGGCACTAATCACTTGGATGAAACTGGAAAAAGTAGTTAAACAACAGGCCAAAGGAAGACATGAGATATAGCCATAGGCACCAACTTACAGCAGTTGGACATTACCTTCACATTCTGACAACCAGCAGCCTGGGCAGCTTCTACAATTGCTTTTCCAATTGGATGAATTGTATTTGATTCAACTCCAGCAGCTAACCTTAGAACCTCAACTTCCGACCATTTCTGGTTTGACTTCTGCCTGAGACAGAAGAACATGATTCATTCTTATGCTAACAGCAAATCCTAAACATCAGTTTACGTTATAATCAACAACACAATTGAAAGGAGTTCAGAAATATCCCAGCAGCTGTAATTTTATAACACATGATATTGGGATGTCAATACAGAAATACAGAATCCTCTAATTCCACCAGAAAATGAAAAAAAAAACTACACAACACTACTTCAAAGGAGTCCAGAAAAAATCTTGACATTCACAATTTGTTAAAACACAAGGTATTGGAATGTGAATCTAATTGTTCAACCATAAAACCATCATTCAGATACAAAAAAGAAAATAAACCAGAAGATTCATATATACCACAACAATGGTGGCAAAACTATTCTTCTAGAAATTAACTTGACCTTCGAAAAATTTCAAGAATGTATCTGATGGGGATTGGAATTTGGGATCCCCAAACCAGGATCGCAGTAACATGTAGGACCAGATTCCAAACAACAGCAAGAACCAAAAATCTAACCCACAGATTCAAGTCAGATTTTACTATTTTAGCATGTTGTAAAGACTGGACCAAAGAAAAACATATCCAAAATGGAAGATGATCCAACGGTTGGATCCTGAGATATGAGTTACTTGAAGTAGACTTCCTCCAAAATAGTGACCAGGAATAGAACCGTGAACAGTAAATCAGAAAAGAAATGATGAAAATTTGAGAATAGAAAAGGGAAGACAAAGGGAAATAAAAGTATGACCTTTGGTGTCCCACCTTGGTAGTCTCTCACTATCGGAGGTCTCTCACCTCATGAGTCTCAATCAACCGTCTCCCAGAAATCTAAATTTCATAGACATAATGGGCAAGCCAATAACTTATTTATTTCAATTTGTAGAGAAGGCTCTATGGCCGCTGTAACAAAATATAAAATAAGAGAAGAGGGAGAGAGAATTGATAGGTGTTCCTCTCCTCATAGCAGTCACTATTTATAAACAAAATAAAAGGGGTAAAGTGAAAGGTCTAGGATTCCACAAGATAAGGAGTCCTAGTTACATAGTTACAAAGTAAATAGAAGTTCCACATGTCAACATGACAAGGACTCTCATGACTAAAAGGATATATAAAAAAAAATAAATAAATAAATAAATATATATACATATATATATATATATATATATATATATATATATATATATATATATATATATATAATAAAGAGAAGAAGTCCTAAATCAATTAAGGAGAAGGAAACTCCACAATAGATGGTGGAGTTCCAATTACATTAGGAGAGTAAAAGAGGATAAGAGATAGAAACTAATTCTCTACTGTCACTGTCCTATGAATCAATATCTGCTGGTTTGACCAGGTCAAATCAATGACTTATCTTCTTACGCATCTGGAATGGGTTAACAAATGGGCCCATATTCTTCTATTTCTGTCGTTGGGTCAACCCCTCCCCCCCGGGCGGGAACATGCTCTAGCTTGGAATAATAAGAATAAATATGAACTACAATACCGGTCTTTCGGTAATAACACCAACTCACAAACACCAAGAAGCATAGGTTCTTCTCAAGTAAAGCAGGTAGTAGTAGTAGTAGTAGTAGTAATAGTAGTAGCGGTACCAACAATAGTAGTAGTAGTAGTAGCGGTACCAACAATAGTAGCAGTAGCAATAGTAGCAGCGCAGTATAGGTCATTGTGAACCACGTAGTACTAGCAGTATATTATAGGTCACATTAAGACCTAAGGGTTTAGTCTAGTAGGCTATTTTTTTGTGTTTGGCTTTTTCTTGCTTCGGAAAGCCCCCCCCCCCCCCCCCCCCCCCCCCCCCCCCCCCCCCCTTTCCTCTCCTCCCCCCCCCCCCCCCTCCCCCCTTTCCCCCCTTATTGTAGTAATTCCCTTCCCTTCCCCCTCTTCCTTTCTGCAGGATGATGTCATTGTAAACCAAATAGTAGTATCAGCATAATATAGGTCAATGTGAAGTGTGAACCAAGTAGTAGTAGTAGCAGCAGTAGCAAGAGCAACAATAGTGGTGACTGCACACGTAACGGAAAACCTTAAACAACTCTCAAGTCTCAAAACGGCAACCTAGGTGATTGCTCTGATACCATGTAATAAAATATAAAATAAGAGAAGAGGGAGAGAGAATCGATGTGTGTTCCTCTCCTCTTAGCAATCACTATTTATAGACAAGATAAAAAAGGTAAAGTGATAGGTTTAAGATTCCACAAGATAAGGATTCCTAGTTACAAAGTAAATAGAAGTTTCATATGTCAACATGACAAGGATTCTCATGACTAAAAGGATATAAAAAAAATACTATTCTAATAAAGAAAAGCAGTCCTATTCTAATTAAGCAAAAGGGAACTCTACAAGAACTCCACAAAAGATTGTGGAGTTCCAATTACACCAGAAGGTAAAAGAGAATAAGAGATAGAAACTATTCTCTGCTGTCATCTGTCCAATGAATCAATATTTGCTGGTTTGACCAAGTCAAACCAACAATTACTTATCTTCTTACGCATCTGGAATGGGTGTACGAATGGGCCCATATTCTTCTATTTCTGTCGTTGGTCAACAGCCTCATTAAATTATATAGACCTGCCAATGACTGAAAATAGAAGTTAACTCCTAATTACTAAAACTAAAAGTAGAAAGTTACAACTTGGTTCCCAAGCTATTAAGGCCTAAAGACTTGGTCATTACATAAAATAAAAACTTACTAAATCCCAAAATTTGGCTACCGAGTTAATAACAAAATAGAAAGTCTAAGATTTAGACACTCCCTATTACATAGAAAATCAAAATAGAAAATAGCTAATATTCCCTTATCCAAAAGTTAAACTAGTACTTACTAAACTAAAAAATAGAAAATCCTAGAACTAGTAACTAAGGAAAATAAAAAGTCGCTTTTACATAAAGCTTCTAAAACTGAAATAGAAACTACTAATAGCTAATAGCTTGCTTGATCAACACTCTAAGGAGGAGATCTTCTAGAAGATGTGATGGCTGGAAAAAGATTCCCCTCATCATTGCTTGCACCAGGAGCTTGTGGGGACCATCAGTCATTATACCAAAGGCTGGAACATGGGCGGGTACTGTTCACGTGAACAGTACCACGTGATCGACCTCTTCTCTTAATTGGACCAAAGAACTACATTTCCAAAATTGAAGATGATCCAATGGTTGAATCTTGAGATTTGAGAGTTACATGCGAAAGTAGACATCCTCCAAAACAGTGAGAATATAACCAATATTTCTATCTGGAATTAATAACATCCAAAGTTTCTGCTGAAAAATACCATATTTGTGGCATGGAGAAAAACAATCAGCCATTTGATTGGATTACTGAGAATTCCATAAATTTCTTTATTTTCTTGTATCATTCTTACTTCAGTGACAGTAACGACGTATAGTATTTATAATATGGCGATTCTTATACTACCAGCTTAAGCTTTTTAAGCAAGATTTAACATAACAAACATGCTTGGTGCATAACTTCTATGAATACAATTAAAACTAGACGATTGTTGATAACATTATTTTTCCAACTAATAGTTAATAGGCAGCCTTAAAAGCATCTCGTTTTTCACCTAAGCACTAAAGTCTAGATTATTCTTAGCAAAGGCTTCCACAACTGATTCAGAAAATGAAAGGAAATTAGTAAAACTCCGAAATTCAAGTGTTCTTCTTTTCTCCTCCTTTTTGTAATGTTTGGCACATTTCATTCATATGGAGATCAAGTCAGCCAAAGATGGCAAGTAACTAGTTTAAAAATTGGTTAGAACCATAGTTGTCAAGAGTCGCCTAGCCCAGGCGCCCATGTGACGCCTCAGAAAATCAGGCACCTTACTCGCCTAGGAGATCACGTTGGTCGCCTAGCGCTTCATTAGGCCTCCAACGCTTTGGTTAGCCTTGGCGCCTTGATAACTATGGTTAAAACCATCAAATATCCATGGCAATCTACTCCCTTAAATATCACAATTTTCATTGGAGGTGTTAAGCTTCTCTCTTGTTTGTACCCGAAGAGAAAATGCATAGACTTTTATTTTAGAAGATAATTTTCTTCACAAATGGAACAAATGTGTTGATACGTATAGAGCAATGGAGCATTCAAAAAACACATTTAACACATTACACATTTCTATCTCCACTCAACCTTGAATTTTTGTCTCCATCACATTCAAGAGTCGTCACTTTAGTCACAACAGGTCTTCCTATCGTCAAGGTCCCCGTCTTGTCAAACACAATTGAGTTCACCGAAGCAAACTTTTCCAAGACATGTCCACCACGTAAAAGCAATCCTCTTGTTGCCCCTAGTGAAGTTCCAACCTAAAAAAGCACAAGCTCAAATGAATTAAAATATGATAACATATACAAGTATGAAGACCAGAAAACTTCATTGCCATCTCAAATAAGGAAGAAGCTATTCTAGTAAAAAGGTTACCAACACGGCCGTCGGTGTGGCAAGGCCTAGCGCACATGGACAAGCAACAACCTGAACTTGAGTAATAGAAGCCAGCGTTAAAAGAATATAATGTAGAACAAAGGGTAATAAAACTCATTTAGTAGCATGAAAACTGATAAAAATTATCAAATTTAAGAAAAAGTCTTAACATAACAAATTTGGGACTAATTCAAAGGCAAATCAGTCCCTAACTCTCTACAAGTTTTGAAATAGCTAATGCAACATCACTGATGTATATATCACTATATTATGTGAACATGCATGTGCATGTATGTGTTTGTGTAGTTGGGGCTCAAACTTTTACAGACATCTAGTATTGCAGTGCATGTCACCCATTATTCATGACAGTTTCAACTTGAACAAAGTTCAACAGATGCAGAATAAATCTAAAAAGAAACAGTAGAAAAGTCAACATATTGAAAAAAAATTGAGAAGTTAATACATGACTGGCCAGTGGCCACCAACTTTGACATGGGTTGACCAATGAAAGGAAGATCAAAGCGAGTTGACCACAAATGAACACATAATTGTATTCATGTTTGGAAACTTCTCATTTCACTTTTTCTTTTCCCCTCATCAGTTACAGAAAGGATTTGTATCAACCATAGTTGTCAAGGCGATAAGGCAACCCAAGGCGTTAAAAGCCATCATAGGCACCTAGGATCCTAGGCGACCAACACGTTCCCAGTATATTTTTTTATTTCTAAAATACTAATGCTATATTAATGTTTATATATATGCAGTATTTTACATAAGTAATCAACATATAAGACATAGGTCACATAACCTAATTAATATGAGAAAACCAACAAATAATGAATGAAGTATAGGGAATAAATTTTTTGGCAACATCGGCATCCCAATCTCAGAGTGGTTTTTAGTATAAGGATAAAAAAACTATTTTCATATTTTCCGTTAGGGAACTTAACAACCTATGGCCAATAATGAGGGATGGTTGAATTGTAGATAAACGGATACCTTAAGGGAGGTACGTGAAATTTTCCATTTTAATTAATGATTTATATACACATATGCAACAAGGCAACCGCCCAGGCCTTCAGGGCGTCCAAGGAGCCGCCCAAGCGACCTAGGTGGTTGCCTTCTGAACATCCCCAAGGCGCCTAAGCGCTTCGCACACAAAATACCGCCCAAACGCCTAGGCGACACCTCGACAATTATGGTATCAACAGCAAAAAGGAAGTACTCTACAATTTTTGAAACAAACATCTTGGACAATAGATTGCATGGAAGAAACAGAAGCTCTCTCCCTGTCCTTTATACAAACAAAAAAAAGGGGGGGGAGGAAAAGGCTATTCTTAAGACTTCGGAAAACCTAATTCTCCATTCCAAAAATAGTGACCATAATGATATCCCATTAAACAAAATCACAATCAGCCAATACAGAGGAACGTGGGACATAACCTCAGTAAATCAAGGGCTTTATCTTCATTCTTCAAAGGTTCTTCCATTGATCCATTCTTTTCCCTACATACCCTATATTATGGCATGTGGTAGATACCCCACAGGAAAGAGCAATTTTCCACAAGATTAATTCTTGTCCAATGCTGCAACAGCCTTTAAACATTTTGCACGACAGCTAGTGTACTCCGAGCAGGCCTAGATAAGCTCCATATAGCTGTAGAGATGGTACCATGGAAAAATAAATGATCTGCATTGTCAGCCTCCATAAAACACATGATAGATTTATGTGCAAGTTGAAACCCTCTATCTGTAATTGGTCCCTTGTGAGCACTCTATTTAAGGTTACCATTCAAACCAAAGCATCTATCTTTTCTAAAAAATCTTTACCCCCTTTAATCCCTTCACGAAAAATTCATAATAGAACTCCACTGTAAATAAGCCTAGCTTTCTGTATTATCCTATCAGCTCTTGAAGAATCTTCTGACCATATAGTGTTACAAAGAAGCAGGACTGTTCTTCCATATAATTCTCTTGCTGTAATACCCCAATTCTCGAGGTATTAATTACCCGATGTTTTCCTTTTCTATTTAGACATTTTCTGTTAGATTTTGTACTCGGGGGTATTTTGGTAATTTTAACCTCAGTTTGAGGTGAGAGAGCAGAAATTTATAATATACTGTAGTATAAATTTAATCATGTTGGAATTTAATTTGAATATTTCTTTATGAAGTGTATAGGTATATAATATACAATGTATGGTTATACCATCACATTATGTTAATAGGTGGGCCCCACATGGCTAGATGGTCATCTAAAAGAGGGGTAAGTTTTAAAATAAAACTTTATAGTTTTGGGTTTGGTTGTAATTGGAAAATATAAAAAGATAGGGAAGAAAATAAAAGAATTTAAAAATTGGGGACAAATAAAAAGAAAATTTTGACACTCAAGGGTTTATGTGTAAAATTAAGAAAATGGGAAGACTTAAGTATAACCAGTGCATAAATTAGAAGGATACCATTACATTTTATTTATTAGACCTTAAATTTAGAATTAGAAAACTTAAGTAAGGGTAAGATAGTCATTCTATTTCATTAATTATAACTAATTACTTAATAATTTAATTAGCATTATATA
Organism: Protea cynaroides; assembly: GCA_028583415.1. NCBI lineage: Eukaryota > Viridiplantae > Streptophyta > Magnoliopsida > Proteales > Proteaceae > Protea > Protea cynaroides. The sequence goes on along the minus strand of CM053276.1, from coordinate 11,481,445 downwards.
TATATATATATATATTAGTGTAAAACGTAAGAGGGGAGACAAAACCCCTTTTCTGTTTATGTAAGGGAGAAACAGAAAAAAAAAAAGATGAAAAAGAAGAAGAAGAAGAAGAGGAGAAGGAAGAGGACGATAGAGATCAAGGTACGTACCAAACCTCTCCCAACTCTCTCTCTCATCTCTCTGTCTTTCCTCCTTGCTGTTCACTCAAGAGGAAGAAGAACCCGAAAAGGGAACAAAAAATGAAAAACCCTAATTCTGTGAATTTACTACTCCTTTTAGGTATTCATTTGTTAATAATCTCTTCTTAGCTTTGGAAATTAGTCAAAGAAATGAGACCAAGGAAGTTTCCATCATTGGAATTTCCAAACCCTAGGTATATAAGCTTTGTAGAACAGAAATGTTAGTTTTGGAAAGCCTATTCTTCTAATTGAAGATGTGTAAGGCAGCTTGGTGTCTTGGATACCCAAAATGCTATGGTTAGGTTTTTCAATTTCATAATTAGGTAATCTAACCTTCTAATTAAGACTGTCTAGAACAACATAGGTTTGAGTTCATGAACTTTATGGAATCAGCCCAAGTGTAAAGCTTTAAAATAAAATTAAAAAGATTAGGGATGACTGATTATATATTCGATAAAACCTGAAATCAGGTCCGGTAGACCATTTGGTCAGCCGGTCAAGCTTAGAGGAGGATTGTTAAATAGGAATTTTTGGGGGTTTTACTTCCTGCATTTCCACACCTTAAAGGCACCTGAAATTTAGATTTCTAACTATGTTTTCAATTTAATTTATCAGTTTTAAGTTAAGAATAAGTTAATTTCATCCCAAATTCCATTCTTTTAGGGCGGGAATTGGGAATTGTTAACCGTCTTGCTGTCCTAGTGTAAGAAGTTCAGCAAAGGGCATATTTGGGGCTGGAAAGAGAAAGAAAAGATTACTTAAGTTGCTATCTTAGGTGAAAGACTGAAAATCAGCAATGTTAGGTGAGGAAAATTATCTATTTATACTGGTTATATATAACTAGACTTGTCATGTAATTAATTTATGCATGTGGTGTATTCTATTGTGCTGAAATTGTATATTAAGAAGAATGACATGATTGTTTTACTAATTAGTATGCTAATTTTGTTATGCATGAGTAAATCTGCCTTTAATTTATATTTCCTAGGTTAAGTGCTTCCTAAATGTGACTATTGGTTATGATGAATGGATGTGATGTTGGCTGAGATGAATGAAAACATTATGGAGAATAGTCTATGTAAACGTGCATGAAAAAGTTATCAAGGAACCCAATAAGACAAGGAAAGTGAATTCATATGTGCAAAGAAAAGGGGAAAGCTGTCCCAATTTGTTTCACAAGATAGGCTACTGGCACAAGGCCAAAGCATAAAAGTCTTAATATGACTAGTACAGAACAAGGAAGCGAAAGAACAAGATAAATAAACTTAGAACCCATGTTTGCTGCTCCCTTCTCATTAGGGGTAAAATAATGAGTGGAGATGCGTTGCACCTATAAGTATGGAACTTCATTGCCTTCTGTATTCAACCGAGACGTCAGGGACGTCAACAGTCCGACTGTAGGGCTGAGAGTTCTGGGAACTCGCCGCCTTAGAAGCGAGACATTTGGGACGTCATCTGTACATGCAGCTATTCAGCTGAGACGTCAGGGACATCGACAGTCCATTTGGAGGACTGAGGGTTCTGGGAACTCACCGCCTTTGGGGCGAGATGTCTGGGACGTCATCTGTACATGCAGCTATTTAGGCGAGATGTCAGGGACATCAACTAGTGCTTTAACGACTCCAGATATTAAGCGCAATGCAGCAAACACCTAACTGGCTTACCTAGAATTATTTGAAATGTTTAACTGAGATTTTTGCATTCCTAGCATAAGTATTTTGTGATTTCTGTTGTAAGTAGTTAATTTTTCCTCATTGAGCGAAAGCACATATGTCATTTAAATGATGGATTTCAGAGATTGGTGGAGATCACTCAGAAGTATATCCTGACTCAATTGACCCAGCTTCCGAAGAAAGGAGTATCTGAGACCGTTGAGCTTAGATTCTTTTGTACCATTGTGAGAACTTCTGTATATACATAAGGAACAAGAACTATGTAATTTGGCATGTAAGCAAAGTTTTGAATGTAAAGTAATGGTGCCACCAGAACGAGAAATGTATGTAGCCTTTTTTTATGTTAATTAATGTCATTCTAGCTTCCGCTAGTTTATTGAAATTTATACTTTATTTGTTTGTTTCTCTTTGAATTTCTTGAATCTTAGCAGCTTAGCTGTAACGTCCCTGGCCTTGAGTTGGGGGCTTCACAATTTATGTGGCATTAGAGCAAGAGGCTCAAATCTGGTGGCTACCTAGAATAAGCTATAAAATGATAATTAGTAAAGTAGGTGCATAATGAATAAGAACGTGGTGAGTGTCTTATAAGTCTTTCAAAATACTAGTATCTTTCTCAAAAATATGATAGTCTGTGGTTCAGAGAATGATTCTTCACATCTTTCTTGACGAGGTAATGACTTTTCACATTTTTCTTGACGAGGTCACTATTATGTAAGGACCTTCGCAGCATTGACAGTGAGTTGAACGGTCTAGACTATACCTTGGAAGAGCTAGAATTCTCTCCCAATGTGAAGTGTTGAGCAGATTGTAGGAGCAAGTTATATATTATATATAATTTCTGGTATTAAGTGGTGTTTACTTAAATTAGTTAATATGTAAATTAGGTAGGCTGAATCGTGGTGAACTGTTCCAGGCATTGTGTTAGGTTCGGGTCTGTCAGCTCGTATACTTTTTTATTCCGAAAGCAACACATTCTTTTATATCGGAATCATTTGCTCTGAGATTTAGGGATATTCCTGAGTTGTTGGAGTGTAGCTTGGTTGTGGCTTTACCGTCAAGAAAGTCACTGGTGGCCAACAAAATCATTAAGAATTGTTAAGTGTTGATTGAAGGGTGAATATTACTAACGATTTGATTGTTTTGGGGATAAAGATTTTGATATAATATCTGGTATGGACTGGTTGCCAGTTTATCACACTAATATTCTCTGTTACGAGAAGAAAGTAGTGTCCCAACCTTTAGAAGGAGCGTAGTTTATATTCTCTAGAGACAAGAAAAGAGCAGTAGCAGTAATTTCGGCAATGAAAGCAAGGAAGTTATTTAAATTAAGGGTGTCAAGCTTTCTTAGCCTCTGTAGTGGATACAGAAAAGAAAAGACCGAAAATGGATGAAGTTTTGGGGGGCAGAGATTTTCTTGATGTTTTCCCAAAGGACCTGCTAGGGCTACCAGTTGACAGGGAAGTGGAATTTGTTATCGAATTGCTTCCAGGTACGACACCAATATTTAAGGCACCGTACAGGATGGCCCTAGCTGAGTTAAAGGAATTAAAAATTCAACTTCAAGAATTGTTGGATAAGGGATATATCCATCCCAGTGTATCTCCTTGGGAAGCACCAGTGTTGTTTGTAAAAAAAAAAAAAAAAAAAAAAAATGGATGGTACATTGAGACTATGTATAGATTACAAAGAATTGAACAAGGTTACTATCAAAAAAGAAATATCCTTTACCACGTATAGGAAGAATCTTTTTAAAAAACTGATTTAAGATCTAGTTACCATCAATTGAAATTGAAGGAAGAAGATAGACCAAAAACAGCATTTAGAACCAGATATGGACACTAAGTCTTTAGTGACGCCATTTGGGGTAACCAATGCACCGGCTATGTTTATGGACCTCATGAATAGAGTGTTTCGGGATTTCTTAGATCGATTTGTGATTGTGTTCATAGATGATATCCTAGTCTACTCTAAGAGTGCAGAAGAGCATATGGAGCATGTGAGGCTGGTTTCGTTGGGACTGAGGGGAAAATAGTTGTATGCAGAAATTTCTAAATGTGAATTTTGACTGGATCAGGTAGTGGTTCTAGGCCAAGTAATAACTGCTGAGGGCATCTCTGTAGACCCAAGAAAAGTAAAAGCAGTTTTGGATTGGACAAGACCAACCACGGTAGCAGAAATCAAGAGTTTTCTAGGAATGACTGGATATTATAGAAGATTTATTAAGAATTTCTCCAGAATTGTAGCTTCACTTACTAGACTTTTGAGGAAAGATGTTAAATTTTAGTGGACTGAAGAATGTAAAGAGAGTTTCCAAGAATTAAAGCAAAGACTTGTCATTGCACTAGTCTTAGCGTTGCTCACTGGATCAGGAGGTATGATAATATATAGTGATGCATCTTATAAAGGTTTAGGTTGTGTACTGATGCAGTATGGGAGAGTAGTTGCATATGTCTCAAAGTAGTTAAAAGATTATAAAAAAAAAATTTACTAAGCTCATGACTTGGAGTTAGCAGCAATAGTGTTCGCTCTGAAGATATGGAGACATTATCTAAATAGGGAAAAATGTAAGATCTACACAGATCAAAAAGTTTAAAATACTTCCTCGCTCAGGAAGATTTGATTATGAGACAAAGGAAATGGTTGGAGCTTATAAAAGATTATGACTGCACTATTCATTATCATCCAAGTAAGGCGAATGTAGTGGCTCATGCATTGAGCAGAAAATCTCAAGGGTTATTAGTAGCATTGTGGACTGAGCAACCTGAACTATATGAAGATAAAAAAAATAAAAATAAAATAAAATAAAATAATAATAAAAAAAAACTTAGAAATGTTGGTGGAAAATACGATAAAAATATGATATTTATGTTAACAGCAATGAGCATTTATGTTAACAGCAATGAGCATTCAACCCACCATCTTAGATTAAATCAAAGCTGCTCAAGTTACTGATGCATACATAAACAAGATTAAAGAAAATATTTCAAAAGAAAAATATGTTTACTTTACTGTAGCTGAAGAGGGGACTGTGCGTTACCAGGGCAGATTATGCATTATAGATAATGAAGAATTGAAGCAGATAATTATGCATGAAGCTTATGATACTCCATATTCCATTATCCAGGAAGTACGAAAATGTATAAAGATTTGAAATTTTTTTTTGGTGGAACAACATGAAGAGAAAGATAGCAGTTTTTGCGCAGAAATGTATGACTAGTGAGCAGGTAAAGGCAGAACATCGAAAGCTCTCTGGTTTACTACAACCTTTACCTATACCTGAGTGGAAGTGGGGAAATATAACTATAGACTTTATTACATCCTTACCCCCATCACCAAAAAGGTCATGATGCGATATGGGTGATAATGGATAGATTAACTAAATCTGCTCACTTTTTACCTGCGAAAGTAACCTTCACTCCTGAGAAACTAGCCCACATCGATATTAAGGAGATTGTTAGATTACATGGAGTGCTAGTGAGTATCGTTTCAGACAGGGACCTAAGGTTCACATCACGATTTTGGTGAAGTTTGCAACACGCCTTAGGTACCCAGTTACATTTCAGTACAACCTTTCATCCCCATACCGATGGACTGTTTGAGAGGATTATCCGGATTTTGGGGGATATGCTGCGAACTTGTGCCATAGACTTCAAGGGAACTTGGGAGGAACATATTACCTTGGTATAATTTGCATACAATAACAGTTATCAGGCAACTATTAAAATGGTACCGTAGGAAGTTCTCTATGGTAGGAAATATAGATCCCCTAGGTGTTGGTATGATGTGGGTGAACCTCAATTATTGGGACCTGATCTAGTACAACAAACAAGTGATAAAATTGAGCTTATTGAGAAAAGAATACGAGTAGCCCAAAGTTGACAAAAGAGTTACGCAGATATCAAAAGAAAAGATTTGGAATTTCAGGTTGGTAATAAAGTGTTTCTGAAAGTTGCTCCTATGAAAAGAATAATAAAATTTGGGAAGGAAGGCGAATTGAGCCCAAGATATGCGGGACCTTATGAGGTATCGGAGAGAGTTGGTCTAGTGACTTATCATGTTACCTTACCACCAGCTCTGTTAGGCGTTCCAAATATAAAATCATTCAGAAGAGGAAGCTACATAGGAGCAAGAAGAATAAATGAGATCGAGAAAACCCCAGTTGTTCAGTGATTAAGGTTTGATTTTGAATTTCGAGGATGAAATTTATTTTTATGAGGGAAGGGTGTAATACCCCAATTCTTGAGGTATTAATCACCCGATGTTTTCCTTTTCTATTTAGAAATTTTCTGTTAGATTTTGTACTCGGGGATATTTTGGTAATTTTAACCTCAATTTGAGATGATATAGTAGAAATTTATAATATATTGTAGTATAAATTTAATCATGTTGGAATTTAATTTGAATATTTCTTTATGAAGTGTGTAGTTATATAATATACAATGTATGGTTATACCGTCAAATTATGTTAATAGGTGGGCACCATATGGTTAGAAGGTCATCTGGAAGAGGGGTAAGTTTTAAAATAAAACTTTATAATTTTGGGTTTGGTTGTAATTGAAAAATATAAAAGAATAGGGAAGAAAATAAAAGAATTAAAAAATTGAGGACAAATAAAAAGAAAATTTTGACACTCAAGGGCTTATGTGTAAAATTAAGAAAATGGGAGGACTTAAGTATAACCAGTGCATAAATTAGAAGGATACCATTACATTTTATTTATTAGACCTTAAATCTATAATTAGAAAACTTAAGTAAGGGTAAGATAGTCATTCTATTTCATTTAATTATAACTAATTACTTAATAATTTAATTTGCATTATATATATATATATATATATATATATATATATATATATATATATATATATATATATATATATATATATATATTAGTGTAAAACGTAAGAGGGGAGACAAAACCCCTTTTCTGTTTATGTAAGGGAGAAACAGAAAATAAAGAAGATGAAAAAGAAGAAGAAGAAGAAGAGGAGAAGGAAGAGGACGATAGAGATCAAGGTACGTACCAAACCTCTCCCAACTCTCTCTCTCATCTCTCTATCTTTCCTCCTTGCTGTTCACTCAAGAGGAAGAAGAACCCGAAAAGGGAACAAAAAATGAAAAACCCTAATTCTGTGAATTTACTACTCCTTTTAGGTATTCATTTGGTTATATTGGTTATATATAACTAAACTTGTCATGTAATTAATTTATGCATGTGGTGTATTCTATTGTGCTGAAATTGTATATTAAGAAGAATGACATGATTGTTTTACTAATTAGTATGCTAATTTTGTTATGCATGAGTAAATCTGCCTTTAATTTATATTTCCTAGGTTAAGTGCTTCTTAAATGTGACTATTGGTTATGATGAATGGATGTGATGTTGGCTGAGATGAATGAAAACATTATGGAGAATAGTCTATGTAAACGTGCATGAAAAGTTATCAAGGAACCCAATAAGACAAGGAAAGTGAATTCATATGTGCAAAGAAAAGGGGAAAGCTGTCCCAATTTGTTTCACAAGATAGGCTACTAGCACAAGGCCAAAGCATAAAAGTGTTAATATGACTAGTACAGAACAAGGAAGCGAAAGAACAAGATAAATAAACTTAGAACCCATGTTTGCTGCTCCCTTCTCATTAGGGGTAAAATAATGAGTGGAGATGCGTTGCACCTATAAGTATGGGACTTCATTGCCTTCTGTATTCAACCGAGACGTCAGGGACGTCAACAGTCCGACTGTAGGGCTGAGAGTTCTGGGAACTCACCGCCTTGGAGGCGAGACATTTGGGATGTCATCTGTACATGCAGCTATTCAGCTGAGACGTCAGGGACATCGACAGTCCATTTGGAGGACTGAGGGTTCTGGGAACTCGCCGCCTTTGGGGCGAAATGTCTGGGACGTCATCTGTACATGCGGCTATTTAGGCGAGATGTCAGGGACATCAACTAGTGCTTTAACGACTCCAGATATTAAGCGTAATGCAACAAACACCTGAATGGGTTATCTAGAATTATTTGAAATGTTTAACTGAGACTTTTGCATTCCTACCATAAGTATTTTGTGATTTTTGTAGTAAGTAGTTAATTTTTCCTCATTGAGCGAAAACTCATTCTGTCACTTAAATGATGTATTTCAGAGACAGGTGGAGATCACTCAGAATTATATCCTGACTCGATTGACCCAGCTTCGAAAGAAAGGAGTATCTGAGACTGTTGAGCTCAGTTTCTTTTGTACCGTTGTGAGAACTTCTGTATATACATAAGGAACAGGAACCATGTAATTTGGCATGTAAGTAAAATTTTGAATGTAAAGTAATGGTGCCACCAGAACGAGAAATGTATGTAGCCCTTTTTTATGTTAATTAATGTCATTCTAGCTTCCGCTAGTTTATTGAAATTTATGCTTTATTTGTTTGTTTCTCTTTGAGTTTCTTGAATCCTAGCAGCTTAGCTGTAACATACCTGGCCTTGAGTTGGGGGCGTTACACTTGCATTCCCAATATATTTCTCTCTGTAATTGGTCCCCTGTGAGCACTCTGTTTAAGGTTACCATTCAAACCAAAGCATCTATCTTTTCTAGAAATCTTTACCCCCTTTAATCCCTTCACAAAAAATTCATAATAGAACTCCACTGTAAATAAACCTAGCTTTCTGTATTACCCTATCAGCTCTTGAAGAATCTTCTGACCATATAGTGTTACAAAGAAGCAGGACTGTTCTTCCATTTAATTCTCTTGCATTCCCAATATATTGTACTTCAGTAATTAAATGCATTTTTCAACATTTCGGCCAAAAAATTCGGTTTTAGTCCAGGCCAAAATAAAATACTTGAAGATTTACCTGGATTACCAGCCTTCGATGGAAATTTTGCTCATTTTATCGAAATTCAGTCATTTTGTTGAAATTCCAGTCATTTTGAAAGACATTTCAACAAAATTTCAATAGATTTCACAAAATTTTTATCTCAACTCACCCTATTTGCCCAAGATTCCAGAATTGTTATAAAACCTCCATTTTTTCAGCAAAATCCTTTGGCTGCTGAATCAACGCTTAAAGGTCAGATGGGGATTATAGGGTTGCTGTAAATTGATGTTCTCGAGAAATATAGCTATGTTCTCTCTCCTAAATTCTAAGAATCCTTTTTCCCGTGGGCATCGCGCCCTCCAGTCCTCACCTCCATGGCCGGCACTCCACCGGCCATGGAAAGCCACCCCCCTCTGGACCAGCTCCTGCCTACTAGTTTCTTGGAGGATGGTGAAATTTGTGAAGGCCAGTCAGTGCCCCTAGCTAACCCAACTCCGGCTGCATCTGCTAGCAAAGGCCGATGGAATGCTCTATTCGACTCTACCCCACTGTCTCAAGGGAAGGGTTTTCCCTTGAGATGAAGATGAAGTCCAGGTCACTTCTTGCTTGGATAGCTCTTTCTCAAGCAAAATTCCAAATGGGCTAACACATTAGTGGGTCAATTCGTGGGTCATAGACTCCCGTCTCAGTTGGTTGAGATTTCCCTCCCCCGGCAATGGAGACTCTCGGAGGGAGTGGAAACTTTTTTTGCGAATAATGGCAGCTTTGTTTTTCGCTTTCTTGATGAAGATGACAAGGTGAGTGTCCTGGACTTGGAGAAAGGGATTGGATATGTTGCTGGTAAACCTCTTGTGGTTAGGCAATGGGATGAAGCCCTTAGGCTCGATAGTATGAATGTGAAATTTCTCCCCATTTGGATATCCCTTCCAAACCTTCCTTCCCAGCTATGGTGTGAGGAGGCCTTGAGCTCAATAGGCTCAGTTATCGACACCCTTTTATTTTTGCACGAAGGCCCAAGGTTGCCTAGCTTTTGCTCATATCTATATTATTGTGCGAGCAGACGCCCCTAAGTGGAGGCTACCTCAGACTCCCAGGCTTGGAAACCTTCCAATGCTCGTTCGAAATGGAGACCTAAACCTTCGGTGGAGAACACTTCCAACTCTAATGTAAGACCCGCATCCATAACCCCCTACTAACTGGGATTTTCTTGTGCGAGGTCTTCCACACTCCCTCAGCAGGTGGACCCGACGCGGATCGGATTAGTGCACCTGAATCCTAGGTAAAGATCTCTACCCGGTCATGTTGAGAGTTTATAAGGCCTCAAGTGGGCCCAAGGGGTGCACCACCGGGTTGGATGCTGAAAGCAGCATCCAGGGCTATCCTTATGCCCAGCCGGCTGATGTGAGCCGGAGACAATATCATCCGGTTGTCTACCTCTAGTTGAGCCCATAGGTTTGACCCAAGTCAACACTTGGGTCTCTCTCTCTCTCTCTCTCCCCCTATAAATATGCACAAATCCCAAATGTTTGGGATTTGTTGAAGGAGAGAATGCTGCAGCCTGCAACAACCATTGGAAGTTTTGGAGGAAGAGCAAGCTCCACCAACCTTGTGCTCCCTCTCCACTATCCAAGTAGGTACCCTAAACTCCCCTTACATTAAATGCCTTCTATTCCTCATTAATGGTGGTGGTTACCACCATTAATGAAACCTAGGTAAAGGAAGGTTTTGACCATAGAGTGGTGCCTACCCCACTAAGGGGAGGCTATGAGTTGGAGAACCCCAATCGTGTTGGGGGAATGTTCCCTCACCACTAATGAGACCTTGTATGAAATGGGGAATTACTAATGAGACCTTGTATGAAATGGGGAATTACTAATGAGACCTTGTATGAAATGGGGAATTACTTTCCCCACCTCTATGTGCAGCTGAGCTTGGCTGAGCCTGGTTCTCGGGCTCAGCCGATGGATGCAAGCCGTCTATAGGGGCTAGCCTTGCATCCAGCTCCGATTTGGTTGTACCGGACCTAGGTCGGCAGATGTAGCCAATGGAACATTCCACTGGGCTACTATCCATAGACTGCCCCACACTTAAACATTTTTATGTTATGGGCTAAGCCGGTGGAACATTCCGCGGGGCTATTGTCCACCAATTTGCCCGTGGGTTTACTTGGGAGCGCTGTTATCAACCGATTGATAATAGGCCCGGCTGAATTGTCAGCCGGCTATGATCAGCCGATTCACTCCCAGTAGCCTTTATAGGTTTTATACTCAACCAGTAGATTCATGTCGGCAGAACATTCCGCCGGGCTCTCTTTTGCCAATTAGGCATAGAAGACCAGTTGAGCCGGGGGGATTTCCCACCGGGCTATGTGTAAGCCATCCAGTGGATGTTTGTCGGTGGATAATTCCACCGTGGATACTTCCACCGGGCTCCTTTCCACTGATTTTCCTGCAGATAGCCCATCTGGCTATAGCATCCCTCTAGGAATGGACTGTTGGTTCCCAACTTGCCTTGGGACACGCACAATGGACTTATAGGTCAGACAACTTTGGGTAATAAGCTTCTAACCTAATTCTAAATTTATGCAACTGTTTAGGGAAATCCGGATGGGATTTCGGGTGAAGTCTTCAGCCGACTTCAGTTCTTCAACTTCTCTCATTGTCAGGTGAGGGGTCGGATTCCGTTAGACTTAATAGGACTGTTAATGCATGACTATATGTATTTGACTGGTAACATGACAATGATAACTGTATATATACTTATTCATGCCTTGCATTACAATAACATGTTTTGACGAAGCAGGGAGAAGGCCAGTTAATACTAAGCAACCAAAAAGGATGCACCTCTTCATCAAAGTCCATGACCATCTAAACAAAAGTATGATGAATGTTGAGTGTTAGTCTCCTGACTGGACTGGGGTCGGGGTTCTCTACTGGAGTGAGGCCCCGTTATTGTGCTAGCATTTAGATAGTAAGTGGTTATGATATTCATACCATAATTAGAACCCTGGCCAGTAGGATGTAATGTATTGGCATAGGCTCAGAGGGTCAGGGACTCAAACTTCCCCTATGAACCACAGTTGTCAAGGCGTCGCCTACGCGCCCAGGCGCCCTTGTGATGCCTTGGAAAATCAGTGCCTTGGTCACCTAAGCGAGCACCCTGTCAGGCCTCTAACTCCTTGATTCGCCTTGGCGCCTTGACAACTATGCTATGTACATTCATAGTGGTGATGGGATGAGTTCACAGTCAAGGACTATGGATGCCAGGACGGAATCTATACTAGGCAGGATGACGAGCCAACAATCAGGGACCAGAGGCAACTCATCCTAAAGGAGTGGATGGTCGCGGTCTCGGGACAGTGGGCCTTATACTCTTTCCTGTGTATGAGAGTTGGATCTGCAATCAGGGGCTGTGGTGAATCTCGAGACGGCACTAACAGATCATTACACCAAACTTAATTAATGAACACATTTCTGCATTCATGTAGATGTGCATAGATTGACCTTTCACTGAACTGGAATGAAAGCTCACCCCCTATATCAATACTTCTTTTCAGATTCTGATGCAGGTACTCTTTTTGTTGTTAACTTCATGGACTCCCCCACTATGGATCCTAACCACACCAGTACTATTGGGGAGCCCCTTGAGGAGAGTTAGAGCAAGGACTGTGTCTGTAATGACTGTATCTATGCCCCCTGAGCAGGCGCCACTTCTGGATATTTTGTAGATAGATTGTATAGTCTATACTTTGGAGTTTTTGTCAGATTTATTATTATCTGGATAATTGTATAAAACAATATGTTATGAATTATGTTTTGATGTAAGTTTTTGGATGATAACACTTGTACCTAATTACAATTATCATTAGTTGGCATAAGATACTTTATTGATTTATAAAATATATCCACTACTGTATTCTATCTGTTTTACTCTGATTAACTTGGATAAGGTGTGTTTGTGTTGTGTGGTGATTTGGTGGTTCACGACATGTGCGTGATCCTAGGTGATTCGGGTCACTAGTAAGCGACCCGGGAATTACGCCCGATTATCGAAATGGGTTGTGACACCTAGGGTTGTAGTCAAGGAAAATCGAAGTGAAGAAGATGAAGCTGACATGGAAGCTTAGTCTTAGGATCTAATCACTAGAATAACCTAGCTAGCAAAAAGGCTACTAGCATAGAGACAGAAGACCTACTTACCTACAATAGGTTCAAAGCCCTAGACATGGTAGACGATGAAGAAATGTCTACTTCGAAAGATGAAATTGCTCATTTTGATGACTCTCCCTCGGATGCCAAGCCAGATCACGTGCAGGAAGATACCTTTTCCCTTCAACTCGCAAGGCAACATAACTCTACTAGTCCTCTACAACCTGTGGGAGCCAGACCTGAAGCATTTCCCCTTTCTCGCTCTACTGAGAAACGAGCTCCACCCACCTACAGCAATCTTTCTAAGCCCTTCTCGAGGAAAAGCCATTCCCTGTCTTGTGAACCTACGGTCCAACCGGCATTACTCCCTGGTCCCGGTCTTTCTGCCCAGAACCAAGAACCACCATCCAAGAGGCCAGCCTCTAATTTGGCTCAACTATCCCAGACCCAACCACTGCAGCACCAGGTTCCGAACCTAGTGACCCGATCTCCCAACCTAATTACTAAACCCAACCAAGAAGGAAATCTTGTCGTTCTCACTTAACTACCCACCCCCCTTAACTGAAAAACTATAACGCGTACGTTAGCACAACGGTGCTTGTAGATCAACTCGACCATTAGGAGAGAGGGCTCCACGATCAGCTAGCCATTGCTTGGTTCTTTGCACTAGCGGAAGGTCCTTCTAAGCCAGGATCAAACTCTTCTTTTGAGTATGATTTGGCCCTGCAATGGTAGAACCTGGTGAACTGGGAATACTCCTTCACATTTCTTCTCTTATGATTTTTGCTACTTTGTTTCAAGATGGAAATATTTAGGCTATTTTTAGTTGCGTAAATAAGAATTAGGAAGCATATGGGAATGCCATAACGGTTCGAAACACGGTCACAGGTTCGAAACACAGAAGCTTGTCATATTGCAACCTAGTGGTCACAGGTTCAAAACATGGAACAGTCTCTCCGCATTGCGGGGGTAAGGTTGCGTACATTCTACCCCTCCCCAGACCCTGCAGAAGCGGGAGCCTCATGCACTGAGACACCTCTCCGTATTGTGGGGGGTAAGGCTACGTACAATTTATTTGGTCAGTTGGTTTGCCCTGTCTCCTCTTGGGTGTAGAGGACTATCCTTCTCCGTAGACAATTTGCCCTATCTTCCATAAAATCCCACATTGATGATGGGGCATCACTATTCTATAGTAAGATAATTGGCATCCTCATGGCATCTTGGTTTCGGCCTATTGTGAAAGGATCCAGCTCGACTCCGGGAGAGATAGACTAGCTACTGTTTCTTCTATCATGTCTAATGGGGTGTGGTCTACTGGTCAAGCATCCTCACATAGGTTGGTGAAGGCTTGGGAACTTCTTGATTTTGTCCCTAGAAGACCCAATGGGAATGGTGACCTCACATGCTGGACCGCATCCTCCAATGGTATGTTTTCAACAACTTTAACTTGGGATCTTGTTGGATATTGCAGCCCCAAAGTTCCCTAGTTTGATGTGGTGTGGTTTAAGAGACATTCTCTTTGTCACAGCTTCATTCTTTGGCGAGCCCTAACCCAGTCCCTCCCCACTGGCTCTCTTTAGTATTATCAGGGTATCATTCTAAGTGCTAGCTATGGTTTGTACTGGGGATCTGGAGAAAACGTGCAACATCTCTTCTTCGAGTGTTCCTTCTCCAAAAGAGTATGGGGGAAGATCCTCGAGAAGTGTTGGCTGTGTTATAGGAAGATCTGGCCTTTTGATCCAGAATGGAGGTGGATCTCCAAAAAGTTCAAAAGGAAGTCTACCTGTGATATAGTGGTTAAGCTGGCCTTTGATGTGACGGTGTACCATATCTAGTTCGCGCATAGTTGCCAAGGTGTCGCCTAGGCATTTAAGCGCCCCTGTGAAGCCTTGGAAAATTGGGGGTCTTGGTCGCCTAGGCAGACACCTTGGTCGCCTAAGCCCCCTGTCAAGCCTCTAACACCTTGATTCGCCTTGACGCCTTGATAACTATGCGTTCGAAAGAAATATGTGCCTGTGGACATCCAAGTCGAGATCTTTCGTTCAAATCTGAGAAGCCATTATATTCGACGTACGTGGAACGAGGATGCATCTTCCCTTCTCCCACCCAAATACCGAGAGGAATAGATTCATTCTATCCTCTTGGGATCTTACCACCAGATGAGGTGGCTTGGGTTTTCCGGGCTTGCGCCCTAGTTGTGTAAGGAGCCTAGCTCTATTCTCTGGATACCCCAAGTTTGTTTCCCCTTTTTCCATGGTGTTGTCAATATAATTATTCATTCACCCAAAAAAAAGTTGCTTAAAGGTCAGTTGTGGAGCATCCACTTTGAGATTTGGGTGTATTTGAAGCAGCATTTGGCTAAATTTCCTACTGTTGTGATGGAAAGGATGTAGTACACCATGGCATTCACTAGCAACATAAGGTCCAAAGCCAACCTACAATTTTAGGGTTTTTTTTTTTTTTTTTTTTTTTTTTTTTTTTAAGCTAAAGGTTCAAGCACGTTTAGAGTTGTTAACTAAGGTTTTTGGAAATTTCACGACAAAATATGGCCATTTGACCAACCAAAATTTACAGCTGAAATACCATATTTCGACCCAACTTTTGCTTCTCAGCGAAATATTTTGGTTTTGTCCAAGGGCAATGGTGAAACCTAAATTTCAAACCATGATTTTTAGCACCAACATAAGTAAAATTTTCCCCATTTATATTTAGCATCCCATATTTGAAAATACAAATAATTTGTTGACCCGCACACATACTCCACCACTCGACCAGTGATAGAGCACTTTGTATGATTATATCCCTCCTTTTTAGCCCCTTCACATAAGAATTCTGATGCCCAACCAGAAAAACATGAAACGTTCACTGAGAACTGATATGCCAAGGGGGTCTCTTCAGTCAAAACTGTAACCACTCTCAAAGTGCAGGTACCTCTACTTCTTACATGACTCTATCCCTTCTTTTCCTTAATTCCTTATAATTATCCTTACCCCCAAATCTAAGCCCACAGTTTGTTTTTTGTTCTCAAGGTTGTAGTCCACTTAATCCCATCTAAACCATAACCACCAATGTTTAAATTAATGATAATGCATCCTCATTTTGGATAGCCTTACTTTGGGCATTTTGAGCAATATCAACTTTGGAACATTAAAAAATAAAATAAAAAAAAACTGTGACTGCTGTGACCCCTTTAAGGAACCTTCCAGTTAGGACTGTCCACATGTCGGTGCCTACTGTTGCCTGTGGCCCTGTTGGTAACGATAAATTGAATTTTGATGACTGCTCTCTAGGGAATTTATGTTCATCAGGATTAGGTGATGTGATCAGAGAGTCTACGAATTATTTCTCTTGTTTATTCTGGTCATATATGTAAGGATAATTCAGTTAAGAGATAGGACAGACTCCTAAGTCCAACCCCTTTGTATGGGTTTGGAACTCTCCATGAGCAAAAACCTCATCACCATGGTAGAGGGTGACTCGGCTATTATGGTAGGTTGGTTTAGGAACAATGGGAATGTCTGCTGCAAATTCTCTCACCTTCTCAAATATATTCGTCAATTGGCTTCTTCACTGAGTGTCCAATGGAGGGTCACATCAGTCGATACTTTGACCAATGAGCTTGCCAGGCAAGGCATTATGAGGTCTAGAATTGTGGTTGGGGTGATGTTCTTTGAGATTCAAGTACTCGTTGTGGTTGGTTTTATCCTTTTGGTCTTTGGGCTCTGGGGAACTACACTTGTCTCATTATTTTATAATAAAATATGTAAATTGCCGGCATCCCATAAGACAAATGGTCTGTTCGAGAACATTGCTGCTGCCAGTTAGGAATATTTACAAAATTCAAACAATAGCAGAAGAGTAAAATATGATGTATTTAAGAAGCTACACCTGCATGCATGCACACACAAGGGTGTAAAAGCAAATTGCAATTGGAAGAAAAACCCCATAACTATGGTTTCAAGTATCGATACGATACAGGGTGTATCGGCCGATACGTATCGGAATCTACAGTGGTCGATACGATACATGGCGATACTTATCTCAGTTTTTAAAATAAAAAGTGTATCCACATATAACGGTTGTATCGAACCCATATGGGTCGATACAGTTTGATACGCATCGATACAGCCCGATACGGTCGATACAGACCGATACAGATACATGTATTAATTTAAGGAAAAAAAAATCAAAGAACCTGCAGAAACAGAATCAGCCAAAAAGAAGAAGAAGAAGAAGAAAGAGGAGCTGCTACTGCCACCGTAGCCGATTGAGAAGAAGAAGAAAAAGAAAGACAGCAGCCACCGCCGACAATCGAGAAGAAGAAAAAGAAAGACAGTAGCAGCAGCCACTGCCGCTGCCAACGACAATCGAAAGAAGAAAAAGAAAGACAGCAGCAGCAGCCACTGCCACTACCGCCAGAGAAGAAGCAGAGCAGCCATTGCCGCGGCCACAGAAGGAGGAGAAGAAGAATGGCAGCACCACCGCCACCGCCAGCACGAGAGAGGAGAGGGGAAGAAGAAGAAGAAGAAGAAGAAGAAACAGAAGAACTTAACTGTGTAAATTTCTTCCCAGCAACTTTGTTTGCAGCCCCGTCCATCCCATATGCACTCGACGAAAGAGCTTTTCAGGCGATCCCTTTTCTTCCCTATATATATATATATATGGTCTATGGGACATGATCCCATGTATGGCATCCTACAGATAAAAAATCTGTACAGCTCAAAAAAAAGGTTAGAAATGATATTAAACTTATAAAGAAAAAAAAATTAAAAAATAAAACACTACAAATAACAGAGTATATTTTTTATCATCCTATGATTAGACATAGTGTATTGAATCCCGTCACTCAATGTCTTTGTAATTGGACCATATATTGGTTATTTATAGTGTTTTTATGTTTAAAATTAGTGTTTTTCATGTTCTTTATGCATTCCATGCATATCTTGTCCGTATCTTAGCGTATCCATGCGTATCCACCGTATCCACGATACAATACGTCTCTTAAAATCGCCTGACCGATACGATACTGATACACGATACTTTAATCCTTGCTCATAACAAAGTATTTGATTTCTCTATAATGATGGACCCATAAAACAGCTCTTACTCAGCATGCGGATTTCAAAACAAATATATCCATCCTGGAAAACACAGGGGAGCATTTGATGCACCCCTTTACTGAAAAGAAGATGAAAGTTGACACTGAAGTATAAAAGTACCCTGCGCATGTTGAAAAGATGTAGTATAGGCACAAGTATGCATAGTATCCAATAGCAATATCCATCAAAACTGGAAATTCTAGAGACAAATTGGGTATAAGAGTTAGATCCAGACTACCATACCAGAACACTACAGGAGAGCTGCAATGCCAGTGAAAGTAGATTTCCATGAGGAAAGTTAGCAGGTAGAATGTGCATTCCAAACACGTTCCAAAACACAAAAGTTGCAGCTGATAGTGCCATGACTCCATATGTGAACTTCCCAGCAACCTGGTATAATTAAAAAATAAAAAAAATAAAAAAAAAAATAAAAATTCTACAGCATCAAAAGTAACATACTGGCATTGTAGAAAATATAAAGCCAGACATAATGACAGCCAGTTGACATGATTCAAGTAGTGGATCAATTAAAAAAAAAAAAAAAATATATATATATATATATATATATATATATATATATATATATATATATAGAGGTCATCTCCATGTCTTACTTTATGCTGGTAAATAATTCCGTTTCCAGGGTAGCAAGACATTTGAAGAAAAGCAGTTAGCAAAAATGAAAATAACATTCCTTTTACAATAAAATTCTCTATTATGGGTCTCAAGCCAGTTGGAGAAAAAACTAAACAAAATAATAATAAAATTCCTTCCCTCCAAACTTACAAGTTCCATTAAAGACGTTTGAGAAACTCCGCTCGCACAAAGTGCATACCAAAACTTATGACAGAAGAAAATGTTTATGACTGCAATAAAGGTGTCTAGGAAAGCATGAAATGTACTCCAAAGCGTAGTTGTAAATTTCATTTATGTTTGGTGATATAAATGAATTTTCAGATATTATCATATTGTAGTATTTCATTTAAATATTCAGTTCTAACCTTTTGCTAACTAAATGTACATATAGAAATACATACGAACATATATGTGCACGTGTGTCAGTGTATGTAAAAGGTTTGCACTACCAGGGAAAATGCCAGGGTTTGAGTCGAGGGCGGCCACTTAGAAAAAAATGACAAAGGTCTCACCCTCCCAGGCCCCCGCATAGACAAGACCAGCACTTGGTAAGGACCCTTTCATTTGTATCCATGAATGTGTAAATGGAATATATTCAAAATGGTCCCCAACAAAGGTGTGGGGTAAAGATTGTAAACTAAAAGTGACAAGAAAGTGAGAAACCATCGTCACATTCAACATTTCTCATTCATCCCAATATCATAAATATTGTTACTCAAGTGAAGCCTTACGCATTTGATTTAGTTCAGATTTCAGAAACAAACTCAGAAATACTGAATACAACACAAATCAAAATCAAAAGTTTCAGACCAAAATAATTGAGAGGTCTTGAGGCCAAACCAAAAATTCTGGCACGGAAAAAAAGAAAAGAAAAGAAAAGAAAGAACTAAACCGTGTGAAATTATCAACCAAGCTCTGATGTCCTAATTCCAACGACTCAAACAACTCTAATGCATATATAATCAGTCATACTCATACACTAATGGCTAATGCTCACAAGTGCCAGTGACAACAGCCATCGAAAGATGCATATGAAATCACAATGCCAAAAAAAAACAATAACTCTCTCTCAGATCCAACAATTTATTGGCAAAGCGGAGGAGATGGAAATGAACCAGAATAGCAAATGCTTTATATATTCTTTATAGATCATAGTTATCAAGGTGCCCAGGCGAACCAAGGCGTTGGAGGTCTAACAAGGCGCCCGCCTAGGCGACCAAGGAGTCCGATTTTCCAAGGCGTCACAAGGGTGCCTGGGAGCCTAGGTGGCCCCTTGACAACCATGTTATAAATGGACACACCTCCAGAAGATTTGCATCCTCTCCCTTCTAAGAGAAATCAAAGGAATGAAACCTCATTATAAGAACTCAGTTCACCTCAGCGAACCCATCACAGGGTACCCATACCTCCCATAGTGTATGTTTTCAAACAAAACCATCACAGACTTACTTTCTAATCAATATATATATATATATATATATATATATATATATTATGGGGCAGGGGGTGGAAATTGGATTGTTTACAGTAAAAATATAAATTTCAATCAGCCTGCCCCGGGAAAATGTACATACTACTAAGTGTATCAAATAGCATAGCCATCAGAAATTGGATGAAGCAGGCATACAATGACCTCCATGTGCACATAATTTGAGGAATATAAGGGTAGTTATTTAACACAGATAAGAGGAGAACAGAATGCTAAGGTAGAATATGAAATGTTTTGAGGTGGAAAAAAAATTTGAAAACAAAGGCTTAAGGAAAAAAAAGACGGCAAAAATTCATATAAGAACAGGACTTATAAAGCTTAGAGCAAATGGTTTGGATAAGACTAAAGATAGTGAAAGTAGATATCCATTACATGCACAAAAGTATATAGGACTAGATCCCACAAGAATGGGAATAGGCACAATGCACAAGCATAAAGCACCCCTGAACAGAGAGAGAGAGAGAGAGAGAGAGAGAGAGAGAGCAGTTGTTCCTACATACTGATGATTGAGACAGTAACAAGGGTGAGATCAACAAGAACATGGATCAAAGTAGTAGAAAAGATTGTAAAACACAGGGATTTAACAGAACATAGCAAGGCCAGACTCTCTCATCAACTCTGAGGCCATGAGAGGAAAGATTACTGGGCACTGCTTTGTGAGTTGTGACAAAGTAAAGCCAATGGAGCACATTACAGTGAAGTAGAATGACATTGGCAGGGACCCTTTTGTCTAAATTTGTGATATCAGCATGCCTGCAGTCTTTAGATATCCCTTCACCCCTGATTTTATGCACTGCTTGTTTTACAATTCTCTCTGAGAGAGGCGACGAACTTTCCCTTCGTCCTATTATGCCCCAATCCCCTCTTTCTACTCAGAACTGATGGTTAAGTAGCCTGCATTCTGGTTTAAGCTTCCAGAGGAATCTTGTTACCAACCCAGTTCTCTAGTTTGGAACTTCAGATAAAATAAAAATCAGTTGTTGGGATACTAGAAGATGATTGTGGCCAATTTCAAATAGTTGCAATAAGATTCTGACCCTTTAACCTATTTCAGATCCTTGCCCGGATACACCTAGAAATAGGTACATTGTAAGCGCTTGGGACTTACCGACCCAGTTTTATTGTGGAAGGGATTTCCTGTTAGATCTCTGTGTAGATCCTTTTGGTTTCTTCCCAGGGTGGCTTCTTTTGGCTATTCGGTCTTGTTTTCCCTTTGGGTAATTTAGTGATTTATTCAGCAAAAGAAATATTGATATAAAAAAAGTACACTTAAGGATTAGTAACAAAATATAAAGAAAGAGAGAAGGAGAGATGGAGAGAATGGAGAAGAGTGGAGAGAATGGATTGAATTAATCCTTCTCCTCACCCCTATCTTATTTACAATAACAAGACTTAGAAATATTAGAGTCTAAGTAGACCTCACAAGAATTAGAATTAAACTAGGACATTAACTTAAATTGGAAAATAATCAACAATAAGCTATGTGAAATCTAGACAGAAAAACCAAAACTGTACAATCTTCAACACTCCCCCGCAAGCTGGAATATGCTCCAGCTTGGAATAATTTATAAATATGCACCGCAACACTAGTCTTCAGGTAGTAACACCATCTCACGAACACCAAGCGGCATAGGTTCTTCCCACAGAAGGCAACAATAGTAGTTGTAGCAGTAGCAGTAGCAGCAATAGTAGTAGTAGCAATAGTAATAGTAGCACTAATAGTAACGGTAGTAGTAGTAGATTATAGATAGTAGCATAGTATAGGTCACTGCGAACCAAGTAGTAGTAGTAGATAACAGGGCACTATAGGTCACTGCAACCAAGTAGTAGTAGTAAATAGCAGCACAATATAGGTCACTGCGAACCAAGTAGTGGTAGTAGGCTCTTTCACAAGCAAAGAAGTAGTAGGCTCCAACACGTGCAGGTAGTAGAGATTGCATCACATGCCAATAGCAGAGATTGCATCACATCCAAATAGTAGAGGTTGCATCAGATGCAAGTATAGATATATATACCTTCTCCCCTCACATAGAACATTCCACATGGACAAATTATGACAGGAGATGTCAAATTGTAGGATATAGAGTAAAATATCAATAGGAACAAGATATCCAAATTTCAAAACCATCCTACAGTCACATTAAGAAATATGGTGAAGTCCTAGTGTGACTAGGAATAGGGTAATGATGCAATGGATTTTTGACATTAATTGAAATCATAGTTTTAAAACTCGACCGAGAAGGGTCGAGATCTCGACCTTCTCAATAGTCTCGAATGGGTCGAGACGAGAAACTGGTTCGAAACTGGGTCTCGACCAGTTCTCGACTGGATCTCGACCAGTTTCGACCAGTTTCGAACTGGTTTAAGTGATAACACGACCGAGACTCATTTTTTCTCTAAGTTTCATTCTGTTTTCTTCTTCTCCTCCATTCCTTCTTCTCCAACCTTGCATCTAAGGTTCGAAAACCTTTGTTCTTTGCAAATCTCTCCATCAAAGTGTTGTTGGAGCCTCATTTTAACCTGTTCTTTGCAAATCTAAGGTTTAAGGTATGGTTTTTTTCCCTAAAACTTATTTATTTACATGAATATGTTCAATACATGTTGGTTCATCATGAAATTTATATATGTGAGAGTCATTACGCCGATCTACAACCTCATCCTTTCGAAATTTTTTTTTTGCATATATTTTTTTTATTTTGATTTTCTGTTTAAAAAAATATATTTTTCAGCAATTAAAAATTAAAAAAATATGATAAATATTAATTAGATGGTGTTGAAAATATTATATGATGAACACCGTTGGCCGATCTACACAGCCACGGTTTCATTTTTTTTTCTGTATATATATATATATATATATATATATATATATATATATATATATATATATATATATATTATTTTTTGTTTAAAAAAATAAAAATACATTTCTTAAATATTAATCGGTTTACTTTCAAAATAATATATGTTGAACACCGTTGGCCGATCTACACAGTCACGGTTTCAGTTTTTTTTTCTGTACATATTCTTATTTTTATGAATTTTTTATTAATAAATCCTATTTTCCAGCAATAAAAAATTAATAAAAAAATATTAATACTTATCTATTGGTGTTTAAAATAATATATGTTCAACATCGTTGGCCGATCTACGCGGTCACGGTTTCAGTTTTTTTTTCTGTACATATTTTTATTTTTATGAATTTTTATTAATAAATCCTATTTTCTAATAATAAAAAATTAATAAAAAATATTAATACTTATCTATTGGTGTTCAAAATAATATACGTTGAACAGCATTGGCCAATCTACGGTTCCATGTTGTCGGATTATATTTTTTGAAAAATAAATTATTTTTATTTAATATCCAAAATTATTAATAATATCTAAATAATTATGGAAAATTAGGAAAAATATTATGTTATCTTATAACATAGTTTTAAAATTTTGAAAAGTAATTTCAATGTGTTTTGAGTTGTATAACTTGTATTCGCATATTTGATGCTTTTATGTTCTTCAATTTTAAGTTTTATTAATGTAAATCTATTGATTTAAATTTCTCTATTTATCATCTTATGTAATAGTGTCTCATTCTAAATATTATGGCTGCTTTGGGTTCTCGTGAGGGAGGTGGTGATGCTGGTCGTACTGATATGACTTGGCAGTATTGTACAGCCATTGACGGTGATAGAAAGAAGACCCAATGCAAATTCTGTGGGAAGAAGCTTATGTCTAATGGGATTACCAGACTTAAGCAACACTTGAGTGGGACTTCTACAGACGTGGCAAAGTGTGCTATAGTTCCTATGGAGATTACCAAGGCCATAGCTGCACAGATGAAAGGAGGCCAGCAGAGAAGGGCAGAGAAAAAAAAAAGTAAACAACAATTTGAAGAAGCAATCCAAGGCACAGTGCATGGTTTAGATGATGATAGTTCAGATGATGATGGTCTAGATATATGTGTTTGACTGAGGAAGATTCCAGAGATCCGAGACGAGCAACAATGGCTAGTAAAGTCAGCCATGAAATGGAAATGGAAAGGTTGAGGCAAAAAGCCTTAGGGGCAGGTGGTAGTAGATCATTTCAGCAACCCGAAGAACCACAAACACGGAGTAAGGGAGGGTTGGCTTCTATGTTTAGAAGATCAAAAAGTATTAGAGCACAACCCTAGGCACCACCACCTACTGTTAGGGATGAGGATTATGTTGAGATTCTACAGCAGGATCCAGCAGTTTTTAGAAAAGCTGGCGCCAAAAAGAAGAGATTGAAGAGCATATGGAACTGGAAGGGTACAAAAGAATTTATTGGGGATGCCTTTGCTAGGTGGTCCATCTATATAGTATCCCAGCAAATGTCAGTGGTAGACCATACTATCAGTCTTTCTTTGATGTAGTTGCTCAGGTTGGTCCTGGTGTTAAAGCCTCCACTCTATATGAAGTGATGAATGTCTATCTTCCAAGAATTAAAAAAGAGTGTATGGATAGAAGGATTAAAGAATAACTGAGGTGTATATGGGGTTACTATAATGTGTGATGGTTGGACTGATCCCACTAGAAAGTTCATCATCAACTTCATGGTCTACAGTGATGGGAAGACATCATTCTTGAAGTTTGTGGATGCATCTACATGCACAAAAGATGTTAACTACATCTATGGATTGCTACAGACAGTGGTGGATGAAGTTGATGCTACAAATGTGGTGCAAATTGTGACAGACAATGGCAGCAACTACAAGAAGGCAGGTGTAAGACCCGCACTCCATGAATCGATCTAAACCTTTAATTCATGTCGTAACAGGTCTTCCAATCATCACCGGGCCAGACGGGACGAGCGGATGACAACCAGGTATGAAAACGGACCAAACTAAATGACATTTTTTCATACCGGTCGATGGTATCGGTCGACCGGTATGCCTGCGCAGGCAGACCACTTAGATCCGGAAATGGATCTCTGCGGGTCCCACTTTCTAAATTTCGAACCAAAGGACTTTCCTAATGTTAGGGGGGCTTCCTAAACTCAACCCTAGTCTATATAAGTACCCCTAAACCTCCTTAAATCCCTTTCATTGATCCTTACAAATCCTAGAAAGGAGAAAGAGATTGAAGAAGGAAAAGGAGCTAAGGAATGAGAGGGAAGAGCCGTCATTGCCGTTGGACGAAGAACACTCTACCGTGAACCAACAGTAAGTGTTTAAACCTTCCTCTACGTTAAGCGTTATAGTAGGTTAGTCATGAATGGATCAATACCATGCAAGGCGAGGTATTGATCTAAACCAGAATTTGCCGTCAAACCCTAATATAATCGGTAAACCCTAGATTCAAGTTCTAAGTTGAAGATCATCGAAACTAGGACTTGAATGGAGTTTGAAACAACTCTAACTCAGTGCTCAGACCTAGAATGTATAGAAGAAACCCTAAAATCAACAAGGGGTGGCCGACGGAAGGCGAGAACCGGGTGTATGGTCTTCCGGAGACATACCGGTCGTCCATACCGGTCACACCCTATGCGACCGGTACCTGCGACCGGTATCTCCCGGAGACTGGTCTGTGGGGAACGGTCGACCATACCGGTCGCACCTTTCCCCACAGTGCCGCGACCGGTACTCGCGACCGGTCTGCACTGTGAGGAGTGTTTTGACCTTGTTGGTTTCCGACCAACGTAAACCCTAAGAAAAACTATTCTAATTCAACCCTAACATCGTGTAGGACCTTGTGATAGCGAATTTGGATTCTGTGACGCGGAGCAAGCTATTAAACAAGCGTCAGGTAAGAGAATCGGATCTAAACCCTAATAATTTAATAACAGTAAAACGTTTTTAATAATTATGATTCTATGAACTGATGTTTGTGCATACTCGCATGTCATCTTTACTTTCAGTTATTATTATTGTTCATGTATACTCGCTATGCTAAGATGTGACTGTTAGGCATGTGATTGTTTTCGTTGGTATGTGAAATGGGAAGGGCCTGGGGTCTGGGATCATTCCTCACACTAGCACCTTTTCGTATCGTTCTGTCTTAGCATGCTTGATGCGAGTAGGGTATCAGGGGGAGGAAGTGGCACTATGGTCTCCGGCCCGGCCACTAGACTCTAGCTCTATCTCTATGCCGTAGGGAACTGTGCTGGGATAGGGCCTACTGTGATGACATATAGGATTGGTTAGTTGCGAGCCCAGTTTGCAAGCCCTCGTCAATAGGGGCTTACGTGTTGGTATGGGTAGGGTACCAGGGGAAGTGTTGGCGGTGTTTGATCCGGACGCTTTAGCTCTATCTCTATTCCATGGTGGGTGCATGTGGGACGACAGTGGTGTTTGATCCATTAGGCGGCTTCACACTCGTGTATAGAGGTGCGGTGGCCGCCAATCCTTTTTATAGCACATTGCAAACTTAAAACCAGACCATAATGTGAATGTTACTCATGCATATGTTTGTTGCATTGTCTGATTGTCTTATTGAGCTAAGTTGTGAGCTCACCCTGTATATATATACATGTTTTAGATGTTGATGCAGGTTATATTGTGGAGGACTACATGGATGCTCCGGTGTATGGAGGTGTTGCTGCTTTAGAAGTGCAAGCAGGAGAGGACGAGCATGACGCTTCATGCGAGTGTCCTTTCTGCGTGTACCTCTAGGATGTTGATTTAATTTATTTTATTTATTTTCAGTTGGAGATACAATTGATGTAAGGATAATTATTTATGTTTCGGTATTTGAATAATTGGATATTTTATTTAAATTATCAATAGAGAACTCAGTTCATTTAATTTAAGACTTCCGCTGTATTTTATTATATTCTGATTATGGTAATGTGCAATGGTTTGTATGATTGGACACGGTCTTATTGAGATCCTGGTGTGAACCGTTGGTTCAGTGACGGTTCACTCACACTTTTGGTTCAGCCGGAATTGAGGTGATACAGCAAGAGAGATGATGATGGCTAACTATAACCTTTTTTGGACTCCATGTGCTGCCCATTGCATTGACTTGATGTTAAAGGATATAGGCAAGATCCAAAAAGTAAAGCAAGTGATTGAATAAACACGCCAGATGACAACATTTGTATACAACCATGGCTATTCTTTGAACTTGCTGAGGGAGAGATGTGGATGGGACTTGGTAAGACCCGACATTACCAGATTTGCTACCAACTACATAGCACTAAAGAGCTTTCAGGCAAAGATGGTAGGCCTCAGATCGATGTTTGCATCTGAGGACTGGTTTGGGTGGAGGGAGTCCAGCTCTCCTGCTGGGGTTCAAGCACAGACTACTATAGCTTTAGATGAATTTTGGAGAACACTGAAGGATGTAGTCAAAATTCTGGAGTCAATAGTGAAGGTGCTGAGATTAGTGGATACAGCATTCCAGCCCACCATGCCACATTTATATGCTGCCATGGATATGTTGAAAGGACCGTATAAAAACTGTGCTTCCACGTAGAAACAAACATTTTGTGAAGATTATCAAAGATCGATAGGAGAGTCAGCTAATGCACCCATTGCATAAGGCTTGTGAGTATATTTAATAATGTCTTTAATTTCGTTCCACTTAATAGTTAGTACTCTATTTTAATCTGGCGATTCATATTTTGCAGCATACTATTTGAACCCCAAGTATCAATATTCACATGTGCTTGGACTCAATTCTGACCTTATCGGTGAGGTAAAAGATGTGGCAAAATTGGTGCCAGATTATACTGTACAAACACTGGTCAATCTGGAGGTGAGTTGTATGGTTTAAGTGCTGAATTATTTAAATATCCATATATTACAATGGCTAATGGTTATAAATTTTGAAATGGGTGTAGATTAAAACTCAGAGATGGTCTTGGGAGTTTTGGAACTCCCGCCGCAGTGGCTGGACAAGATAAGACCTATCTTGGTATGGAATTATGGAAATTGAAATTTTCAAGTAACATAACTTATTTAATATGTGTGTTAAAATGTGTTCTTCATCTTGTGCAGCTGAGTGGTGATTGTTGTATGGCGAGCATGTAGCTGAGTTGAGGAGAATAACAATCAAAGTCCTATCTCAGACATGTTCCGCATCTGGGTGTGAGCGAAATTTGAGTACTTTCTCCCTTATCCATTCAAAGAAGCGAAATAAATTGGGCTCTCAACGTCTAAATGACTTGGTATTGCGGATAAGGAATCGTTGATACGAGGAGTTGTGAACCTACACCCCTACCTGAAAGTAAGGTTCCAGTAGTTGTGCCCGAACCATCTTTTGAGGCATACCGGCCTACTGAACGAGGCAATAAGGGTGTCAACAATTAGGTTATCTTTCTTTCTATTTATATTAAGGATTCAACTTCGTTTACAGATTCTCTCCTCAAATATGAATAAGGAAGGAAGCAACTCAAGACAAAGCTGGAATTGATACCCTTTTTTGGTCAAACTCCATGATCTACTTAAAATTCTTATTTGACTAAGTGGTGGAACGAAAGCTGACATGGCGCTCCCTATGGGGATTTTTCCCTTTCCAATGTTGGTCAGTGTGAAATATGCTTTTGAAATGCGAAGTACCATTACGAGCTCAATATATACGAGTGTTATTCCGTTTGATTTATAGTAAGAGGGTAAGTAGCCTTCTCGGCTGATAGAATGTGAATTATAGAGTTTGACACGTAGCCGGTTAGCTGTTTAAAAAAAGAAAAAATCCTCCACAACTTTTCATTTGAATTGATTTCCGCAATCGGTAATAGCAAGCAGGACTAAAGAAAGCAGCAGTCAGAAGCAGTTGGATGCAGGGAACTGTCAGTCGGCTGCTAGGAATAGTCAGAAGCGGTACACTGTTTACCAGGAGGACCAGCAAGAGCAGGCTACGAAGTAGAGACTTTGAATCTAAAGGAAGGCAGTCGGGAAAGCCCTAAAGGTAAGAAGGTCTTTGTTTAAGTCAAGTGACTTAGCTTAGAGAAAGAAAACCGTTAGTGAAGTGTCGGGAGAT
The DNA here is from genome assembly GCA_028583415.1 of Protea cynaroides. Lineage (NCBI taxonomy): Eukaryota > Viridiplantae > Streptophyta > Magnoliopsida > Proteales > Proteaceae > Protea > Protea cynaroides. The sequence goes on along the minus strand of CM053276.1, from coordinate 11,452,473 downwards.
GCGTACAGTTTCGGCACTCGAAGAAAAGCCACTTCTTTTCTTGTTCTGGGAAGTACTACTTAAAAGTCAAGCTCTTTGTTGCAAGCCGAGCATAACAGAAGATAAAAGGAAACCGGAACTTGAGCTATTAGACAAATTTCATTAGCAAGCGGTACTTTGATGACCCACTTACTTGCCCTTTGTTGTGTAATCTCCTCCTTGACCAAGTAGTCTCTGCCACTAATACCCCCGAATATCCAACATGTTTTCTACGCCCATTACAACATGAAACTGAGGGTACAGTGCTTGAAATTTGAACAAGGAAATGAAAGAGCTAATCGAGCTAGCCGACATCTTCCAACTATCTTTAGATGAAGAGGATCCCTATGTGGAATGGGTGAGAGACAGAGCAGTTCCAGTGATGGATGAGCCTGGTTAGATGCCCGAATCCACTGTGTCTGCTCCAATGGGTACTAATCTCGAGCGATTTATGTCCTCGGATGAGGGTCGTGTACACGCACAGTCGCCTAGACTGTTTGACCCCCCAGCTGGTAGTGACCTAGAAGGCGATGATGATACAATGGATCAAAGTGGTTGGTCAGCTTCTGAGGGGAGTGGTGATGGTGGTGGTGGTTATGATGGTGGTGGTGGTGGTGGTGGTGATCCTAGACCAACTGTACCCATTATTAGATTGACCGGCGAGAGTCAGTATACACACTACACAAGATCCAGATCATGGTGGACACGCATCTTCATCACGGCCTACAACTGGGTATACACGTAGGTCTCGTCAACGGGAACGCCTTTTGCGACCAGTGGAAGAAGAAGAAGATCGTTTCTTTGACATCGTTCCTGATCCTGATATTATGCATAATGTTGAAATTGATAGCATGTCCACAAGCTTTGGAGGACTGAGCATTGAGGGTAGCAGTGGACGGGAGCAGGGGCAGTGGAGTGCTCATGGATTTGGCACCACTTCGGCGTACGGTTCTTATTCCGGTGATGATGACAGCATGATGGGAAGTGCATATGATTATTCCGCTGATACTAGTAATGCTACATCACAGACTGGCTCAAACTTTGTGGACAGTCTCTTTTCAGTCCCAAATTTGCAAAGAACCACGTCCCCACACCAGCCAATATATGCTCACTTTACTCCACATTATAGTGAATTGTATCCAAGGTTAGGTATCTTTAGAAACTTCTCGGATCATGTATATGAGAAATATGTGGAAGACTACCAAACCTTCTATAGCCGAAGGATGTCGTGGTAGGACTTTGTTTATCAGACCGAGATATATTTTCTTCAGCAAAGTCAATCTGATCAGATGGAACCTGCACGCCACTCTACATATGATTAGACATTGGGATGGACTGATGGGAATGTATTATTTCATTTTGAGTATTTAAGTCTTTCATATAATGAGCACTTGTAAGTTATGTCATTTTGTGAGATTTATGATTTATGAATGTATAATTTTTCGATAATGTGATTACTTTTTATGCTTTAAATGTGTTTATATATGTTAAATAAGTATTTTCCTGCAATATATAACCTTAAAATGGCTCTAAAATGGACTTAAAACATCAAAAAATGGCTAAAACCATAAAAAAAACCTGTCGAAACTTCCATTTTTACCCTTTGGGAGTTTCGGCAGGTTCTCGCCGACCGAGATCTCGGTACTCTCGGTTTTCTCAAGGGTCGAGACACCCTCGAGATCTGAGATTTTGAACTATGATTGAAATGTCAAAGATTCAGTCAGAAAATGTGGACAAAAATGGCAGGCAAGTAATTAATATAACTAAGATAAGTCATTAAAACTTGGGAAAGATCCAATGGTGGAGATGAAAGTTATTAAGGAGTCCTTAAGGTGATAAAACTCTTTATGACAGAAAAACTTCAGCAGTGTTTGATCCAATCAGAAATAGAATCAATTCCCAGCAGAATTTGATGGCCTGCTTATTAGGACCAAGTCAACAGCCAATGAGATAAAAAGATATCAAACACTCCTAATAGAAGTACGACTTTCTAATCCTAGTAGGCAGTAGCTGTAGCAGAGCAATTCAGATTAGAACAACCACCTAATCAGATTAAATCTAATCAGAATATCAAGACAATCCTAAATCAATGGAGCCAGATTTGGGTATAACAGATTTAGCACGGTGCAAGCAGATTTATTGATAAAGCCATAGTGCAATTAGATGACAGTTGGTTGATTGGATTAGATATTATTAATAATAATAAAAAATTCATCTACTATAGCCAAGAGCAACAACTCAACGCATGATGTAATCGACAAGCCAATAGAGACAAGTCGAAGTAGTGGTCGAAAATCAACTTTACCATATGGTAAATTGGACAGCAGTCAATGGAAGACAAGATACCAGACTTGTGATAAGAACCAAACCAGAAAACCTTGGACAAATTCGATGATGAACATGAACAAAAAACCAGACCTAGAAGATAGGATTGAAATAACACTTACTTGATTAATGGTAAATTGTAACCATGAATGGCTAGCAACAGCCAATAATAGAGTTTGACAGAACCAGCAATGGATCAAACCAGAAAACAGAGAAAGTGTAACTTAAACTAACCAAACAGTAGTTCGATCATCAAACTCAAGCAACCATTAATGGACAACAAGAACAGATTTACCAAGGAATTGATGCAGAGATACAGATACAAAAACGTGCAGAAATGGGAAACTAAAGCAGAGGCAGCAATGGTGGCTGCACACCCAAACAAGAACTTAAATGACTCTCAAAACGGCAACCCAGGTAACTGCTCTGATACCATGTAAAAAAAATAGAAAGAAAGAGAGAATGAGAGAAAATGGAAAGAATGGAGAAGGGAAGGGAGAGAATGGATCGAATTAATCCTCTCCCCCTCACCCCTATCTTATTTATAATAAGAAGACTTACAAGCAGTAGAGTCTAAGTAGACTTCACAAGAATTAAAATTAAACTAGGACTTTTAACTTTTACTGAATAATAATCAGCATTAAACTAGGTGACACGTAGACAGCAGAACTAAAACTGTACAATCTTCAACAGGATTTATAAAGGATCTGAAATTCTGCAGGAATAAATTTACTATGGCCCCGTTTGTTTTAACATAAAATTTTCGTGTAACATTTTATACGTACAAAAAAACTTCAATGTTTATTTCCAAGAGGTAAAATATTGTGATCTCTAAGGGGGATGGAAAAGGAACTTCGTCTTCTTTTAACTACTGGAAACAAACATTGAAATTTTCTTCTACATATAAAATGTAACACATAAGATTTTACCAACAAATGGAACCTATGTAAATCAAAACATTTTAAATGTCTTAATCTGAAATTTCCTGAATCTAATTCATTCCAATAAAATCAATACCCCAAATAAGTTCCTATTATGCGTTTTCATTGAAATGAGATAGAGAAAGGAGGACCTTGTCAGCCAACTGCTGCACAGGAGCTTCCCTATTCTGTGCTTCTTCCACCAAACGAACAATGTCTCCCATCACAGTCTCACCACCTGGCCTTCTCACTTCAACGGTAAGCATACCATTCAAGTTTATGCTTCCTGCCGCAACATCAGACTAAGACAAACAGAAAATTTGCTGTGTGTTAATATAACATATTAGAGAAATGATTGCTAAAAGCACAACCGTAAAGACCCCTCTAAAATATTTCTTTTGAAGAACATAAGTATACAACAAGTAGGAACTGGACACCATAGGTCTCACAAGTCACAAATATTTACATATAATCTGATATGGAGGTAATACCCCAGCTAGTTTTGTTACTGGAAGTGGCTCCCCCGTGAGACTTGATTCATCAACTGTGCTTCTACCAGCTCTAACAATTCCATCGGCTGGAATTCGGTCCTGATCATTGAAAGAATTCACATCCAAGGTATCATAAAGAAAAATCAGCAAACTACAAAAAAAACTTCTTCAACAACAGGAAGCAAAGAGTGCACCATGATTCCCAATGTTCAACTGAAAAGAAAAAACGATCAACTTATGGTCCAAAACTTATAAAATGGATCAGTCACCAGAACATAAAAGTCAAACATGCAAACATACAGAGGTTCAATAAAACTAGAATAGCTAGGCGAATGAACTGGATTATTTTGACCCAAAAAAAAAACTTTCCTGCATGCCTGTACTAAGGAGAGAGAAAGAGAGAGAGAGATAGAGAAGGGAGGGGGGGGCGGACCCACATGTCTGCCACTTTTCAGCCACATGGATTGATAATAATTCAGCAGGCTGACCATTGAATGGATCCGAGAACCTTGATAGGCCACCTGTAAAATTTAGAAGCCTACCTCAATGATATTACCCCCCATGTATAGGTTTTCTCCCCTTGACTTTCAATTGTTCCTGTTGAGTTCACTTCCTAGAGTTTTCAAACTTTTTATAACCTCCGTAGTGAGACATGGGAATAGTCTATCTCAATCATATTGTCCACCATGCATCATAGTTGTCAAGGCGTCACCTAGGCGTCGAGGAGAGCTTAGGGGAGCTAGGCAATAAGGCGTCTTTTGTACAAGCCAAAAGGCAGTCGCCTTGGGGACCTAGGCGCCTTATAAACCTGGGCGGTCACCTTATGTGTCCATTATTTAAAAACATTTTATATTATTTTTTTGTTTTGTTTTATATATTTTGTTGATGTGTATCTGATATGCATATAACCATTGTTTTTAGTTTTTTGTTATGTTACATCGAGAATCATGGAATCACTGCTTACATATATAAAATGTTTTTTCTAAAATGAATAACAAAAGGGGGAAAAAAGCTATCGATTGAACAACGAAGTGTGAACAGTCGCTCAACTCTCAAGCATTCTTCAATCTTCTTCCTCTTGGACCACGGCTACTCCAAAATTCTCCAACTCCAACTTACTCCAAGGGCTTGAGGTAACAACAGTTCAGCACTCTACCACCTATCGTGCTTCATCGAACAGGTATGTTAAAAAAAAAAAAATTCCCTACAATAGTTCGACTTCAAGACTTCTTCTTCTTCTTCCCCTTCTCTGCTCCTTTTTTTTTTTTTTTGAGTTCCTGCGCTCTTCGACGACTGTGTTTTTTTCCCCCGCAAAAGTCCATTGACTTCGACCCCCCCCCCCCTTCTTCTTCTTCTTCTTCTTCTCCTTCTCCTTCTTCTTCTTCCCCTTCTGTGCTCTTTTTTTTTTCTTTTGCATCTTCTTTCTTCTCGGTTCTGGTCCTCTGGACCTTTGATTATTTTTTTTCCCCTTCTTCCCCTCTTCACTTCTTCCCCTTCTCTTCTTTTTGTCGATGACCCCTTTTTGCCCTTTTTTTTCTTCTCTCTGTACTCTGTAGTCTGTTGTGTTCTCTTACGGTCTTACATAATTACATTATATTGACTCATTGACTGTAAATGTGAATGTGAATGTGAATGCTGATTGCCCCCTTCTTCTCTTACTTTACCTCTCATAGGCATAGCACAATGCTGAATATGAATGTGAATGTGAATGTCAATTATCCCTTATTTGTGCAGTGTGAATATGCTTCTTTATGTCCCATACTTTATTCATTATTTATTGGTTTTCTCATATTAATTAGGTTATGCTTTAAATGTTGATTTTTTAAGTAGCATACTGCATATATATAAACATAAATATAGCATTGATATTTTAGAAATAAAAAAAATACACTAGGAAGCACCTAGGATGGCCTCTAACGCCTTGGGTCACCTCGTCGCCTTGACAACTATGCCATGTATAAGGTTTCCCCCCGGCCCTTCAACTGTTCCTATTCATTACATGTTAAGTTCACTTCCTAAACTTTTCAGACTTTTTTATAACCTCTGTAATGACACGTGGGAATATAAGACTCCAAAATTCTAACCACGGTTAGATGATTATGTGGACAATATGTAGTTATGTACACAAAATTTGGCCCCAATTAAACTGCACGTGGGAGTTATTAATGGCGTGCAGGAACAGTTCCTGTTATGGGCATGCAGAACTCTATTCCCTTTTATTTTTACATGCAAAAAGAATGAGATAGTGAGAAAGTACAATTGAAAACCAAAGGAAACATAAGGACCAGTTTACTCACGCCAGGCAGTAGAACAATCCGGTCTCCAACACAGAGGCTGTTGCAAGGAACTTCAACCGTCGAGTGCAACTTTTCTTCATCCCCATCAACTATAAGACGGGCTTTTGATGGTAGGATACTCAGAAGTCCAGTCATATCACTGCTAGCTTTCAGTTTTGCCCTCTGTTCAAGATTCCTTCCTAACAAGACAAATGCTATTAACATAATTGGTTCCTCAAAGAATGACTTCCATCCCTGCATGAAAAACAAATCCCTTCAACACTTACAAACATCATGTGTCCTTCTCAAGCCAATTTCCAAGTTTCAGGACTGGCCAACAACTTTGATTAAAGTTGAAAAAATGAACTTCAACAAGCATAAGAAAGATTCACAGAAACACGCTACCAGGAAACAACATTAACTTTAGGATGATTAATATAGCAAAATAGAGCATTTATCAAACTCATTTAATACAACTAAAATGCTAAAATCTTAAATTCAGCACCACAAACTCGTCACGAAGACAATCAACTGTCTGAAAAAAGAACTTTAAATAATTTTTATTTCCCTTACCCAATGTATTGAGATTCCTGATTCGCAAGGAACCATTTGTATTGTGCCATTAGCTGCATTGCTCAAGTTTCTCATGACATTAATAAAAACCTTAAATTTAAGCTAGAATTTTGCAGTTAGTTCTCACAACTCAACTAAAGGCAAGTATTTCACCTAAAATGCATAGTTGTTAAGGTGCCAAGGCGAACCAAGGTGTTGGAGGCCTGACGAGGCGCCTAGGCAACCAAGGCGCCTGCCTAGGCGACCAAGGCGCCCGATTTTCCAAGGCGTCACAAGGGGGCCTGGGCACCTAGGGGACGCTTTGACAACTATGCAGTAAAATGAGATAAATAACACAGTAATATGCCTTTTCCAGCATCCCTGTGAGAGATTACCTCTTAAGCTTCCACCGATCTTCTTGGTTCTCCCTTAGAGACCCAAGGCGTTGGAGGGTCGCTGGATGCACAAAGCGGCCTAATTATCAAGGTGCCACCAATGCTCCTGGACGCCTAAGCAATGCCTTGACAACACTGGCTTTAAGCATTAGTCCCTTTTCAACTTGATAACGCGCCCCCCAAAAAAGAGAACACCTATCCCATAGTTGTCAGGTCAAGCTGTGCCATTGATATACTCATCTGAGTACACAATCCACTGGTGAAAAGGTTAGAAAATATATAGAAGTGAGCAACTGTGGTGTGGTTTCAGATTTGGGGATGGCTGGAACAAGTAATCGACATCCTATTTTCTTCTTCTGATCAGCTGGGAAAGATTTATTTGGAAAAGAAAAAAAGAGAAAGAAAGAACAGAGGGCATAACCCCATCAACCCCAAACAAGTTCATGTCATAAAAATTAAAAATAACCAATCCAAACACAATGCCAAAGAGGATGCTTCCCCTCCAACATCCCTGCATCAAGGAGCAGAGAGCAAATAGAAGCAAAGGATATGGGATAACCGAAATGACAAGATTTTTAAAATAACACCATCAGTGTTGACCAGCAACCAGCTATGCCAAACGAAGCCAGCTTTGGTCTTTCTTGAAGCTTCCATGCACATCATATCTCAAACTATATGTCTAGATCAACAATGATTATCATTGCCACTTCTACTTTTGCTAGTACAGCTGTGGCTTCACATGTTAGCACTATTCCTATTCCAACCAGTATTCATAATGGGTTAATTTCTCTACAATGAAGATGGATACTCTCAGGTGTCTCATTTCTTAACTGAAAGTCCCATTCAAAGATTTGAAAATTGGGTATTGGACCCAGATTGTAATCAGGCAATAATGACCTGGAATGGTTTGGATTGGACAAAATACTGAACAGAAGCTGATACTGCCACTGGATCAACCGATTCACTGCATTTTACAGATCAATCAAGATTGGAAATTCTTCAAATCATGGGCCTATCTGCCGTTGCACTGCTCTTGCCCGCAGGTACTCATGCAATAGCTTGTAGTGCTTTTACAGTCACCCCCCTCTTTCATTGATTTGGTAGACAAACACAGGAAATGTATCCAATTTGTCTTCCTTATCCAAGCGATATCTGACAAACCAACTGATGCAGATCAGGGTTTACACAAGAAGGAAGAGGAAGGGCCGCAAGCCATACATGAACAGTACCCGTGTGAACAGTGTTCCTAATAGTCGATATACTATCTCTACCGCCAGCACTTAATATGTCCTAGTCAGCACTATTAGATAGTTAGTTTGTTTCTTAAATCTATTGTTTAATTAGTTTCCTAATATATGGAATGGATAGTTGGAAAGTCTAATTACTTGGAGACCAAATCATAACTTTCTATTTTTTAGATTTAGAAACTTTCCTTTGAGTTGTATTAGAACATTCCTATGTTATAAAGGAGGTTAGTCTTTCCTATTTTCTAGTCTTTCCTATTTACTTGTAAGATCTCAAGCTATAAATAAAGAGAAAGTAGGCTGGCTGCAAAGAGTAGATTTTTCCAAAAATAAAAGTGTTGAAACTTATTTTCTGGTTGTCTCTCAAAGGTTGTGAGATTCAACCACCTATCGTTCCTTATTATTTGAAGTTCTGAATTTTGTTTAGATTCTCAGACTCCCTTACCTAGCTGGCGACATTGTTTAAGTGCACAACAATTAGTTTCTTTGCTGTTTTGATTTAATACTCGAAACATCAACCTGAAAACACACTAGAGTGGGGGCGGTACCAGGTACAGCCACTTTTCGGAGCTCCTAGCTCCTTCAATTTTTATCGGATCGTCCTCAAACTTGGGAGGGTATTCACAACTGTTACAAAGGTCGTCCATACCAAGTTTCATCAATTTCTGACGGTCGGATTTCCAGATAAGAATTTTTTTCTATTACTTTTCTCTGCAGATTTTTGTGTTGGACTGAATTAAGATCCTGTAGCAAAGAGGGCTTGTTAATTTGAGATATCTTAACCTCCTTTGCCACCACCAACTCCCCACTACCAAGGACATCTAAATGTCAGTGCCTAACATGATTGCTTGATCACTTAATTTGGAAAGGATTGAAAGTTCCTTAACAATCTACTTTAACCAGCAATCTGCCATCCATCTAGTCGGATACATGATAATTCTATAGCTAAACTGTATGTTTTGGGACATGCATGTTTTTGGGAATGCTTGTATAGCTTTACAGCTTCACACTGCATGAATAAAAATTTCCTATATATAAATGTGAATGATTCCTACAACGCCATTAAGAACCGGCTTCTCTTAATGGCCCTAATATAAGCCACGTGGCAGCTCTGTTGGACAATGTCCACAAACTGATCCTCACAAGGAGATATGAAGGTTTGAACATTGGTTGACAATTCAACTTTGGCAGCTTCAAAACAACTTCAGTCTGAACAATAGAAACACAATGGTAAAATTCCTAACATGGTAGGTCGTACAGTAGAGATAAGAACTGAAACTCGACACATGACTAATCCAAGGGGGTCCAGCTGATCAGTCAGTGTGACCAAACTAACCTCCACATGGCACAAAAAGGTCAGACCCATCAATCTTTTTTTTTTCTTTAGGTGAATTTTAGTTAGTATGGTTATTGGCTACACCAGAAGGCGAATCTTGGTGTGACAATAAGGTTGTCATATTGCAACCTGGTGGTCATGGGTACGAAACAACAAAACAGCCTTCCGCGTTGCTGGGGTTAGACTGCGTACATTCTGCCCTCCCCAGACCCTGCAATAGCGGGAGCCTCGTGCACTGGGACGCCCTTTATGGTTATTGGTTACACCATACACTAGTCACCAAACAATAAAGAGTGAGATGAAGGTTTTGGCTGAGATACTGGACAAGCTTGGGGTTTCATATAGCCCATCTTTCCCCACCAAAAAAAAAAAGAAAAGAAATTATGACCTTTCATATTCACAACCTTAACATCATCTTCCAAGCTATCATTCCACGGAGAGATGAACTTGTACTCCTATGGGAAATGCATATGATTAGTTTTAAGTACACTGATCTTCTCACAGCATCTCAATGTTAGGATGGGCCGATGAACTCCATTGGAATTTGGAGGGTAAATAAGTGTAATGAAAATCATGTCACCAACAAACTAAAGCCAGGAATAGAACCCAGAAAGCTGAAAGACAATCAAAACATAGACCCATAGTTGGTATCATGAAATGGAAAACTTGTAAACTTAATTCAAGCTGCCAATCCACAAAAGCATTGTGATTGGGGGGGCGGCCTATTTTTCAAGGCGCCACCAAGCCGCCTGGTCGCCTAGGCGATGCCTTGACAACTATAGACCAATATCCACTTCCTTTTGATCGGAATTTTCATTTTGAAAACAAGCAACAAAGAAATTTATTAAAGGACCATACAAAGTACACCAGTCCAAATTCCAGAATATCCACAAAGCATGATTTCAATCTTTAAAGTCTTAAACCAAATTCATAAAATCATACCAGTTCTAACTAAGTGAGCTATAATATCATTGAAGGAATGTAAATACCAGTTTGGGTACCAATGCAGCAATGGAACTGACAGCAAATGATGCTAGAGCCCCGAGACCAACTAAAGTGTTCATGTTAGGAGCTCCTCTAATCAGGCTTTTCAGACCATCTAGGATAAGTTGGCGGCCAGGACCAAGTAAAGTAAATAAAGACAATGACAGATGAAATCCTGTGGAGTGAAATGCACGGATCCATGAAGCATTAGCTCCAAATATATGAGACAGATGACCAAAGAGGCATACAGCGCACAATGCCCATGAGACAGCAAGGTCCCGACCTGTTGAAATTAGTAAAGTTAAATTAGTCTGCAGCAAATGTGACAGTAGCAGAACGCTTTGTTTCATATATAATGTTTGAAGGTCCATAAAAAGGTAATGGAGAATCCCAGAAGAGTCATTATTTCTAGATAGCATCATTATAAAACAATTAGCAAGAAGCATACCACTTTCCTTTAAACGATTACGTTTTTCATCCATCTTTCTTTCGAATACTCTGTAGAAATTGTCCCTCGTAGAATCTGCAGCAATGGAAGCACTTAGGACATTTATATATAGTCAGCACAAGTGAGAGTTAGATTTAACCACACTACAACGGGTGTATTTAGTAAAGGAACCTCATAACAAGGGATGTAAACGGTTAAGTAGAAATCCAGATTGTTTCTGATTTTATATTTGTTAGCTTGGGTATTTTATTCATATGAATGGCTACCGAATATGAACTCAGATAATTTTTCTATCGGAAAAAATGATCAGATAAGAGTTCAGATATTTGTTATCCGATCCAATATTCCAACTCTGTTTATAAACACTTAATATTTTAGACAAATAAATACACGTAACAGATTATTGGCCTGAATGTCCTTCAAAAATAAGGATTTTATTAAATTTAAAATTGTGTATGGCATGGTAAATAACAGAACATCTGCAATTTATAGGGCACATATATACCATTCAACCTCTAACCCTCTCACCCCATCTTCTCGGCTTCCTTATGCTTCATCTTTATTGGTTTTTCCTGGTGTTGCCACCAGAAGGTTGAACTTTGAAAATCCATACACACTATCTCATGCACTCAAATCTTTGAGACCGCCTGGTTGAGGCTTCTCAATTTTATCATCTGTAAATTATAAAAGAGAAGTAAAGAGCAAGAGAGAGAAGAAGAATGGAGAAGAAGAATAAAGGAAGGAACAAAGGGGAAAGAGGAGAGATTGATTGTATTCAGATCTCCCTCCCATGACATTGCTTTATATTTATCAATAATAATGTAAATTACATAAGTGCCCCTCTCTTAACAAAAGAAATAAAGAAAAGCTAGTGTAGCCGACCTTAAATATAAAGGAAACTAAATCAAATAAATCACCTATCTACTAAACATCAACATACCTAATATCACCATACTAAATAGCAACAACTCATAAAACTATATACCCTCATGGTACATAGGCCTACCCCCTCAAGCTGGAACATGCTCCAGTTTGCAACATAAATAAACTGATATATGAATTGCAACACAGGTCTTCCTGGTAGCAATACCAAATCACGACCTAGAACCACCAACGAGCAGACTTGAGAACCTACTGATAAAAGTGCCTCACCCACGAGCAGACCCGAGCCTCTTTTCCTTGAGTAGACTAGAACAAACTGATAAAAGAGTCTCTCTCGTGAGTAGACACAAACACGATTGCTCCAACACTAATGTAGAGTAAAGATGTAGGCTCCAACACGAGCATATATGATCCTCAAAACTAGGCTCCAACACGAACAAACACGAACATGAACACGAGCAAATATGCTCCTTAAAAGGTAGTAGGCTCTAACACAAATGTAGAGCAAATATGCTCCTTCTCCCCCTCATGTGGAGAATTCCACGTGGACAAACAACCAAGGTCAGCAACAAGGGGCAGCAAGGACTAAGCACACAACCGGTTCTAAAATACACTCCATAGAGAATCAATTTCAACAATCGATATCCTTCAAACAAAAATACCAGAAAATTGATTCCAACAATCGAGTCAACACCAAAAATCGAACCAGATAAATCAATTTCAACAATCGATGTCCCCAAAAAGTCCAACCAGAAATTTCGAACCAAAAAACCAATTAAAACAATCGATCTCCTCTAAAAATTCGAACAAGAAACCTGAATAAAACAATCAATCTCCTCCACTTGGGACTTCAGTGAAGCTCAGAGAAAAAAAAACTAAGGATGGGTTCTTGTTTTATGGAACAGGCGTTAAGATGAATTAGCCTCACAGTTTTAAAGAACAGACCGATGTTCCTTTCTTCAACCCTTGCGGAAATGACTACATCATTTCTAGCTGGACTGGTTGTGGCAGTTGCTGCTCTTGCTGGGAAATACTGGATCAAGCTTGGCAAGCATTCAAGGCTCGGCCCCCCTACACCTATGATTCGCAAGTTCTATGATGGTGGTTTCCAACCTACAATGACAAAAAGGGAAGCAGCTCTTATTCTTGGCATTAAGGAAAATGAAACTCCAGAAAAGGTTAAGGAAGCTTACAAAAGGGTGATGGTTGCAAACCACCCAGATGCAGGTGGCAGCCATCACCTTGCTTCCAAAATTAATGAAGCAAAAGACATAATGCTTGGAAAGACAAAGGGAGGTGGATCGGCTCTGATACCATGTCAATTATAAGAGAGAAGTAAAGTGCAAGAGAAAGAGAAGAAAGAATGGATAAGAAGAAGAAAGGACAGAACTAAGGGGAAAGAGGAGAGATCGACTGTATTCAGATCTCCCTCCCACGACATTGCTTTATATTAATCAATAACAATGTAAATTACTCACTCCTCTCTTAACTAAAGAAATAAAGGAAAGCTAGTGTAGCCGACCTTAAATATAAAATAAACTAAATCAAATAAATCACCTATCAACTAAACACCACCATAACTAATATCACCATACTAAATAGCACTAACTCATAAAACTATGTACCCCCATGGTTAGGAGCCATAGCCGTACCACATGCACTAGGAACAAAAACAAAGCCACCACCATATCCATATCACCATATGAACCGTACTCTAACCCGGTGCTATCTGCGAGAAAAGATGGGGCACACCACTACAAATGTCCGGCGCTGTTCCTTATACTCAATCCTCCAGCACTGGAAGACAAGCTACCACATCAATGTAGAATCAGCCTTCTCATCTAGTTGGAAACGGAGACGAGGCCCTCTCGTATAGAGCTCACGTGCGGAGGATGGACGTGCACCATGGTCAAGATCCTGTGTGACGTGATCAAATTGGGTCTCTCTAGTGAATCTAATCGACTTTAGCTCACACTCCTCCTCAGCCACATGATACCGCTCTCGAAGGCTTATATCATGATCAGACAATGATAGTGTGCGAGTATCCTCACTAGAATGGGACAAGTCAGGATCCTCCTCATCAACATCTCCGCAAGAAGGGGGACTGGTGTACACCCGGGTCGGAAAACCCAAATTGGTCCACTAATGGACCCACCCAAACAATAATCAACAAATAGAAAGTGTGATGGCAATTCTGTAATTTCCAAGAACAATTCAAGGCTCTTTTTGTAGGCAAACAAGGCTTTAGGACGCAACAGAATTTATAATAAAAGGAATGAGGGTATTCTTGGAAGCAAATGTAAGGAAAGGATGTGCTGGAACTAACTAATCAAATCAGCCGTAATACTGGAAATAAGCATTAATGCTTGCTGGAATCGTGAGGAACAGGTATCCTTTCAACCTACGCCCAGAACAGAACCAGCAACAACCTATTGGGGCTTCAGGTGGAAGAACTCAGTCATTACAGCACCATTCATTCCAAACTTCAGGAGAAGGTTTCATTTCCTTCTGGCCTCGTGAATCCACATGGTATTTACTATTTACCCCAAACAATAGGAAATGAAGGGTTTCCAAGGGCCTGAAACTAATTTGATGGAAAGGAGAGGTCAGATGTGGTTGCAGGTTTTGCTTTCTTGCAGCAGGGTACTCGGTTTGGACTGGGACTCTATGGTTTGGATCGCCTTGGATAGGACAGAACCCAGGGTCTCAGGCTGAAAGGGCTAGTAAGTAGTAACCGGTGAGTTCAGAATCAAAATATGGGGCCGTTACAGTCGCCAAAAACAGAGCATGATAGCAGCCAGAGAATCCCCACCTCCCACAAGATAAGCCTCTTAAAGTACACTTACTGATTGACTAGCTTGAACTTTTCTTACTGCGGAACGCTATGCTCTCACTGCCAATCGCTTTTGGTCGCCTTGGAATTCTATTCATTCTTCTTTACTGCACTGCCTACCCTTGATAGTGATAGTGGGTTCATTCCACTCGTTTCGGTTAAACTCACTTCGATCGCCTCACTGACTCCACGCCTTTGATGAATGGGAAGTTACCACGGCTACCCTGATCGCTTTCTGTTCACGGTAGCCGCTGCTGCGCCCTTACTTGCCCATCCATTGGGCTTACCGATCATGTCTCCGTCACTGACGTTCGTCAAGCAGGCCACGTAGATTGGCCAGGGTTTTCTTTGGCTAATGATACCTCAATCCCGAAGCCTTCGGAACATCTTTTTTATAGGCACCTCTATCTATATGGAGAATTCACTGCTGAAGTTTGACCAATGCTCAAATCAGACTTTGCCGAGCAATGATCAACTTAGGACCTCCGTACATAAACTCGCTAGTCGAAATCAACTTCAAGGAAGAGGAAGAGAAAGGGGGAAACCAACCAAGGGGATGGCAGTTCAGGCTCACACAGATGAGGGAGAAAGAGATGGGAGAGGAGAGGAAGGAGCACAGCTCGCTGGCTGTATGGCCTCGCAGGCAACTACTCAAAACCCAATTCAATTTTCCATTCCATCAATCTGTCTAGCCAAAGGTTACAAGCATATATTTAAAGAAATTAAGACTCCCTAAATTGCAAGACTCCTAATCTCATCCTAAAACCAGAATTATAACCATAGTTGTCAAGGCGCCAAGGCGAACCAAGACATTGGAGGCCTGACAAGGCGCCTAGGCGACCAAGGCGCCCGATTTTCTAAGGTGTCACAAGGGGGCCTGGGCGCTAGGCGACACCTTGACAACTATAAGTATAACTAAACACAAACTCTATCTCACATATGACGTATCTATCTATTATCTATATAGGCAAACTTGAATTTAAATAGCAAACTAAATATATTATGTATCTAAATTTTAAACTGCTTCCTATATTAAAATAAAAAATACAATAATAAGGATATTCCAAATAAGATGAACCACTAAGTAAATCCACATCAATATCGTCTTTCGTTTCTGACGAGCTGGGAACTGCATCAAGGGTCGAATGCTCAAGGCGACTGTGTGTACATGACCCACCTCTGTAACCAATAAAACCCTCTCCTTTTCATACATAAAAAAAATTCTAAACTAGAATTATAAATTCGTCAACATCATCACCCAACTGATTGGGTAGCAAGGCCGCAAGGGTCTAAATTCTGGCCAAAGTTTCGCCGAAACTTGGGATTTTTTTTGCTTATTTGTGTGGTGTATTTTTAAACTTCTTCAAATATCCATTGAATGATTGTCACTACAAAACATCCTAAATGCATTTTTATGTCTAGATGATAGTATGCTAATGTACGCTGGAAATTAAGGATTGTATTTAGAGTTCAAAGGTAACACTTATTTATGACTAATATCATTTAAATTTTTTCATTTATTTTAAAATATTATTCATAAATAAGCAAACAACCACCATTTAAATCCAATGAAAATAGTCTAAAATTCAAATTCCAAAAGGATAAAAAGTTAAGTTTCTAATTGAAGAACAAAAACTGGATTTTTTTATCACGGAACAATTTTCAACTTTCAAATGCCAGCTTTTTTCACCAATTTAAAATTTTCATAAATCTTATTATGGTAAAATATCACTAAAAAATCGCCAAAATAATTTTTTGTTTTGATGTTCAAAAAATTATTCTCATTCAGATGATTTTAAACAGCATTTGCATACTCCGAACAAGGTTTGACCGGAACGTAACTCTTTCAATATAAATCGGATTCAAGCAATGTCAGATTTGTCAGAAAGCTAGTATAATGGTTTTGCAACAAATCCGTGATTGCTTGAATCGAAATTATGTTGAAGGAATTACATTCCAGTCAAACATTTTTTGGAGTATGTGAATGTTGTTTAAAGTCGTCTAAATGGAAATAATTTTAGACATTAAAACAAAAGATTATTTTGACGTATTCTTGGTTTTTAATGATGTTTTATTCTAATAAAACTTATGGAATTGTTAGATTAAAGAAAAAAACCAACATTTGAAAGTTGAAACTCCAGTTTTTGTTCTTAAAGTGGAAAGTTGAGTTTTTATTCTTTTGGAATTTGAATTGTAGACTACTTTTATTGGATTCAAATGGGGGGTCTTTGCTTATTTATGATAATATACTTAAAAGATATTAATCATAAATAAATGTCGTGTGTTGTATATTATCCCTCATGTATATTGTTCCTTATCTTGTACTACTTTGACTTCTAAGGTCAAAGTACACCAAGTTTCGACGAAACTTGATATTTTATAAGGTGTTTGGACCAAGTTTTAGCCAAAACTAAGATTTCAACTGAAACCTGGTCGAAACAGTGATTTCGGACCGAAATTTGGGACTTTTTTGTTCTGACCCTACATTTCGACATTTCGGCCGAAATCCGAAATTTCGACCAAAATTTATAATTATGCTGGTTCGCCTAGAGTCAGGCCCAACCTCCAAGCTCATCCACCACCGGTACTACTCTATTCCTCACCCACTCCACCAAGGAATCCTCATCATCTGATTCCAACTGGAAAACAATGTCTAACATATATAAAATTGAGCCCCATCCATTTTATATTAAGCATTTTTTTTTAAATTGTTGAAGGAAATTCCATTTCTTTCAACCTGAAAACAAAATTCTAACACCGTGAGGCCATAGATCGGGCTCATGTATCTCACATATAAAAAAATCATCATCAAATACCATGTATTCATCATGTTTTTTGCAAAAATTCAGTTTTGGAAAAAGTTTCATACCTTTGAATCTTCAAATCTCCACCAAAATGCAACAAACGATGATGTGGCATCAACGCGGAGACTCCCATAAATGTGTTCCAGTAGTACGCACGGCTCATGTAGCAAAAAAAAAAAAAAAAACCAAAATCCAGATTTCCCCTTCTCTGCACCCAAAGGGATATGAAACAGACAAGTCTCGGTCGATATAAGGTCGACCAGAATCTGGCTCGAACCTAAACATCCAAAATTTCATTGAAACAGTGACATTTTGGACGAAATTTGGTATATTCCTAACTTATAGAATCTCGTCTCAGGGAAACCGAGATTCCCAAAATTACCGGCAACCATGTGTAGAACAAAATTCACTGCCTTTCACTGAGTATCAAGAGAACTGAAGGATCAGCTCATTACAGCGACATTATGGTTTAGGAAATGAAGTCATCGTTTATGTATGGCAATTTCAAGTCATACAAATCTTCATTCATATCAGAGTTGAACATCCAGTAATCAAAACAACAAAACCCTTATGTATAGAAGAAACATAAAATATGTTGATATTAGAGAAGAAACACTACAGCAGACCATTCATCTTTGCAAGAATATTCTTTTCCTTCAAAAACTGGTATCCTCGTTGTAATTGGTAAGTATACTCAAAAGAAAAATCATGCAAAGTAGGTTACTATGTTTCTTCTACGACACTAGACAAGTAAAGCTCAGGTATTAAAGAGCCAGAAGGAAGTGCAAAAAGCACTAAAAAAAGGCAAATATTTGCAACATCCAGGCTGAACAAATTAACTGTTAATCACCAAAAAAATATGATAAGAGAACCAAGAAGCAGGTTGTTCCTCAAATTGAAAACGTTCTCCCCTTCACTGCAAATTCTTCACATGTAAAGCAGTGAGAAGTTCATCAGCTTCCATCCTTTTCTTTTAATGAGTTTCATGATTGTGACATACTATATCATATTTCTAGCCGACAGCAGCAGAAAAAGACCTTTTTTTCTTTCTTTTCTTTTGATAGCTGATAGGGTGCAGTGTTTCCATCCACCAACGATCATAAAAAGACAATATAGGGGATCCCTCGCTTGAGAATGTTAACCTGAGACTCTTCAATTACAAAGATGCCCAAAGTAAAATATCTTTTTCTTACAATAATCACCAGTCAACTTGGTACATCAGTCCATTGATCTCATTAACTACGGCTTGGATCAGCTTCATGAAAACTATATGCCAGGAATTTCCCCAAATATCACTAACGAAGAATGTTAAATTTATTTTACTTGAAACTGAGAAAAAAATAGCAAGAAAACCATGTGAAACTAAGGAATTAGTAGGACAACATAATAGCAGTAAAACAGTCAAAGCGATGAAAATATATCCTTCATTTCAAGACCCTCAAATTAGTATAGCGAATATTTCAAGTAGACCAATAGTGGAAGAAATTTTTCACTGCTATTTCAAGGCTTTCAAATTTCAAATAAATACCGGCTTACTGGGTGAATCATATTCTTGGACAGTCAGAGACTTTCACTGGGTTTTAAGCATACTGTAGGAAAGGCCAACAGCCTAGTGAATGCAATTGCAGATTGAATTCTATATAGTTTTCGTTTCGTTGTTGGAACAACATTAGAATGATTGGATTGAATAACCCCTTATGGAATGGATACTCAGCTGCATGTGAACCATCAGGTACTGGCTTATTCGATGTACTTTGTACTTTTAACATAGTATTATTGTTTAATTAAGAAAAGCAAAATACAAAGATTGACAGAGTTGATATCTACTGCAACTGTAATAATAAGAACAATGGTAGCTGGATGAAAGCTCTGCCAAACGAAGAACTCAATTAAAGGTTAGATAAGATTCCCAACCATACAAATCAACATTCATAAGATATAGTAAGGTCTTTGCTAAGCCATGGGAATAAAGAGAATTAGGGAATAACCTATACAGTCTACCTAAAAACCAGAAAATCAAAATTAGGACAGACATCAAGACAGACAAAACAGAAACATGAACAGATTTGCCAGAATCCCATATCAATCTGATACATCCAACCCCTTCAAGGAATGCTAGTGCTCAAGTGACCAAATGAATCCAGAAAAGCTGTAATCTTGAGATCGGCTAACAGCATTGATCCAGAAGAATGAACTCAAAAGTAAGAAATGCCCCTCCAACCAAATCCTTCAACTGCAGCTGATGAGCCCACCTACTGAAGAAGAAATTATTTAGAAGACTTGACTTTATAACCTATGTTTCTACATCTAGGGTACTGAAAGGAGATGAAGAAGAAGCTTCCAACATACAATGAGTCACGATGAGATGGAAAATCCCAACAGAACAGTGACATACCATCAAGCAGAGATGCTTCTTAAAACAAATCCTTTGCATCCTTAAGAAGGAATTTCTCCTACAATAGCTCCTTGACCTGCCAATTACCCACCAATCTTCACATAAATCACATGAAAACCTGATATGGTGTTTTTGACTCTCCTATCAAGATGTCTGAGTGAACTTGATTCATTAATTGATTGAGATGCATTAAATTTTGAACTTATTTCTTTAAGTTCAAAATGCTGATAAAACAAGATTGAGCGCACCTTCGTCCAATAAGCTAAATTTTGAACTTCTTCAATAAGAAATCATGCTTATGTGACTGACATTGAACTCAAAAGCCTTATACAACTTATAAGTTTGCTAAATATGAGAGAGTACACCAAGAAAATGAACTCCATCTAGTACTACGTGAGAAATCATACGCATAACCCCTCCAGAAAATGGCCATTTACCAGCACAAATATAAAGAGAAGGATATCCAACCACAATTTGCTCATCCTCTTGAAAACTTCAGGGTCACAATTCAGTACAACATCACAAATATAGATGATCAGTTTTCAGCATTAATAGAGAGGAACAAATCCCCATAAACTATAAAACCTCAAACATGAAGAGGAAATGAGGGGTGGGTTATATGACAGTCCAGATTCTATGTATTCATCAAACATGACATGATGTCAAGCTGTCTACAACATGAACCTTTGGAGCTGAAGGAAAACTTATATTTTGAGGAAGCACCAACGAGGATCATCGATATAAAGGAGCATAAGCTAAGGAACCGGGAGATTTCCTTTGTCAAGGTGCAGTGGAAGGATCACTCAATTGAAGAGGCTACTTGGGAGCGAGAAGAGGAGATGCATTCCTGCTATCACATCTGTTTGAACCTCAAGCTGACAAATTTCGAGGACGAAATTTATTTAAGGGGGGAGGATTGTAACACCCCAGCCCAGCTAGAATGTTATTAACGTGCTTTCTTCCTTTTTGACAGGTGAAGTAAGTGATTTGTGATGGGAAGGGCATTTTGGTAATTTTTCCCTCAACCCAATATTTATTTCTAATATCACGTGTAATTGTATGGATAAATTCATGTTATATTGTAAAGATGTGTATGTGTTTGGCTAAGTGTAAGTATAAGACATTTTTTATATCAAAACTATGTAGTGGATGGCATGAATCATGATATAATTGTAAAGGATTATTTATAAGTTTCTTGTTGAGTCCACCACTAGTAGACTAGTGGTAATATTTTGGACTCAAGGTTGATTGAAATGGAAGGTCATGGGTTCAAGCCTCATGAGAGGCATAGAGATGGGTATTTTATTTTTATTTTTATTTTTTTGTGGATTATTTTTAAGTGTGGGGCCCACATGTAGGTGGCAGCCCACTATTGGTGGATCTTATGTGTTTAAGATTATTTTATTTTCAATGGCATAACTGTAAAAAAGAGATCAAGTGAGGGATAGCAAAGGAATGGTGAAATGGTAGGTTGTAATACTTCATACAAGTGAAGGGCATAAGTGGTCCCTAAATTAAAATGATACCAAAATCAGAAAATTAGCTTTCTATGCATGTTAATGCATTAGCATCTTTTAGGGGCAAAATGGTCTTTGAACTTTTATTGGATTCCAATGAAGTATGACCTTGGAGATCACGCATTGGCTATAAGGTGATGGTATTTAAGTCATTACACAAATGGGGGTTAAATGGATTTAACTAAATCAGTTATTATTTAAGCTTTTGTTTATGCAAATAAGAGTTCTTTTGGCTGAAATCGTGAAGAAGGGAAAAGAGAGCTTTGTTCTTGAAGAAACACTGAAAATCTGATTTCTCTTGGATGAATTTAAGGTTTGGTTGTTGGTTGATTTTGGAGATGGGTTTCTAAGACTAAATGGACTGAGTTTTGGAGCTCTACAAGTAGGGTTTCGATTATGGGAAGCTTGAGTTGCTGAAATTTATTTTTGAAGCTTGAAAGCAAAAATTTCGATTTTCATTTGTCGGTGCTTGGAAGAAGCTGATTTTGGTGTTTCCTCAAGTACTAATAGAGGTATGTTTCAAGTTTACTAATTATTAATGTTAATGCATGTGGAGCTTGGGTGGATAGATGTTAATTGTAGACCTTGTAAGGTCCTTTAATGGAGTTGTTCCAAGGTTGAAGATGACCCCCTAGATGAACCAAACCCGTTTTGGTTGATCTGTTCTGGACTGGCAGAATGACCCATGCTCAGTCCAAACGCCATAACTTTTCGAATACAATTCGGAATACAATGATTCCGGTTGCGTTGGAAAGATCTTTGAAAAGAGCACATTTTATTCAGAAATAGACATTTTCAAATTCGGTTTCTATCTTGCTCAAATGTTAGGTTAAAGTGAGTACAAATACAATAAGAATAAAAATTAGAAAATATTTTTGGGACTCTTTCCAAACCCCTAAGGGTTATTTTAAAGGGATTAAAGAGGGATTAAAATGAGGTCTTTTGCAAGGTTTTTGAACCCTAAAACTTTTCTTTGAATCCCTCTTGAGCTATTATTTGCTTATGCCAATGTAAAAGCTGAATATTCAAAGTTTTAACCAAAGAGAGACTTCTTGCAATCTTTGAGTAGAAGAGATAGGGGGTGAGTATAGGGATGTTAAGACGAGTTTATGGATGGAGTTTAAAGTTAATTGATAAGCATTATAGCGATTGGTCCTATTCTATTTAATTGTGAATAGGATTGAAATAGCTGAATTTTTTGAAGTACTATCAACAAGGGATTCTTGAAGCTTCTCTTGGACAGCAAGGTGAAGAGATTGCTAACCTGTAGCAAGCCTAATAAAAGGTTATTTAAAATATGAAAATGATAAGGATGATATGCTTCAAGCTTGGTGAAATTTAAGAATGAGTTTCTTGTATAGTTATTATGGAATATAGATGCTTTTGATATGCAATGTATACATGAATGGAGAGGTATTGTGATTTCAGTTCTTGCTGTATTTTCCCTTATCATGATAAAAAGCATGCCTAGGAAATTTATGAAAGGTTTCAAAGTACTAATACAGCTTTAAGTTATGATGGTATATGAATGGGTAACCAGTCCAAGTAGGTGGACAGCATTGATTAAGTTGGGTGAAGTGTGTATGATGATTAATGATGGAAATGATATACCTAAGACATTTACCCCCAAAAAAAAAAAAATTATATACCTAAGACTATGAGGTCTATGAGTAAACTCTATGAATTGCTTGAGATAGACTTTATATGCTAAGTACTGTAATTTTTCATGCTTAAGAATGTGAATATAGCATGGAATAAAATCTCGCCGAGATCTCGCCCATTTCGCCAATCTCAACACTAGCCGAGACAAAAATAGGGTCGATAACCCTTTTCGTCTCAACCATGCATGTTATCGCCGAGATCTCGACAGAGATCACGCAATATCTCGCGTTTTCAAGCTAAATCTGGCAATTTCTCGCGATATCTTGACGAGAAATTGCTTTTTGAGTTTTTTTTTCGCTTTATAAAAGAGACATATCACTGTTATCGGTTGTTCTCGTTCAAGAACTCAACCGAAAACAGCTTTGTTCTCTATTTTGCTTAGTTTTTCATATCTACCTCATTTCTTCCTCTTTTTTTCTTTGTTTGGACTTTCAACTTGCTAGCGGTGGTACTTCGGACTGCGGGGATTGCTGTGGGAGCTTCGTATCAACTGTTGAAGGTAAGATTCTTGCCTAAAAATTAGATTTTTACATGAGACTATGAGAGAGAAAAAAAATTGTAAAATGTGATGAAATTTTTATATGTTAGATACGTGAACCCGATCTACGAGCTCACGGTTTCAGATTTCAATTGTGGTTGTAGGTATTTTTTTTTTCAATTCTTTGCATTTAAAAATGAATTTACAGCAATTAAAAATTAAAATAATTATTATTTATACTTATTTGATGATGATGACCTATTTATATATTGATCACCGTTGGCCGATCTACTGTCCTATGGGTTCAGATTTTGATTTCGGTTGTTGTTGGTATTTTTTTTTCAATTATTGGTATTTAAAAATGAATTTCCAGCAATTTAAAATTAAAATAGTTATTATTATTACTCATTTGCGGATGATGACCTATTTATATGTTAATCACCGTTGGCCGATCTACTGTCCTACGGTTTCAGATTTCGATTTCTGTTATTGTATTTTTTTTTTTTTTTGAATTATTTATCTTAAAAAAATAATTTCCAACAATTAAAAATTAATTTAATATTTGTTAAAAAATGCTATAAAATAAGGAAAAATATTCTGATCACATTTTAAATATGAGAAAATTTTTGAAATGTAATTTCTGCGGTGTTCAAGTTTGTAAGGTTATTGAACTTTGTGTTTTCTATGAAACAGTGCTAGAAAATTATGTCTACATCAAGTTCTAGGGCAGGCGATGGAGGCGACGGTGTCAGTTCCCGTACTGACCTGTATGGCAATATGGGACTGCCTTTCAGGGTGATAGGAAGAAGATCCAGTGTAATTTTTGTGGGAAGAAGCTTCAGTCCGACGGCATCACAAGACTGAAGCAACACTTGAATGGATTAGGCAAAGATGTTTCCAAATGCCCGCAGTGTCCTGTGGAGATATCCAGGGCCATAGGTGAACAATTGAGGGGAGGGAGGCAGAGGAGGGCAGCAATGGAAAGAGAAAAACAGCAGTTTGAAGATGCAGTTCGAGGCACCATACCAGAATCCAGTGAGGAACATGAGGCTGAGGGATGGGATGTAGAGAATATGACAGAGGCAGAGGCAAGACAAATGCGCCATGCGGCACTGGCTAGTAAAGAAACCTTAGATCAGATGTGGAAAGGAGACGGATAGAAGCAGGTACATCTGGAGCAGGTGACAGTGGTAGTGGATTTGTTGAGCCTGAACCACAGAAACAGAGCAAAGAGATTGGTTCTTGGTTTTCTAGATCACAAAGTAGAAGGAAAGAACCTATGCCTCAACCACGGGGACGGGATGATTATGTTCAAGTTCTAGAGCAAGATCCCAGAGTCTTTATGAAGCAAGGTAGCAAGCAGAAACAAATAAAGGCAATGTCTGGCGGAAAGAATAGGGAGTCAGTAGGGTATTCTTACTCTAAGTGGTCGTTTTATCATGGCATCCCAGGAAACGCCACCCCCTTTCTTTCAAAGCATGCTAAATGCAATTGCAGAGGCAGGTACAAGGATTAGAGGGCCAAATCAATATGAGCTGATGACTCATTATTTGCCTCAACATAAGAAGGAATTACAAAACTGGATTCTAGGCCAGAAGAAAAATTGGGAAGATTTAGGAGTAACCATTATGTGTGATGGCTGGATTAGTCCTAACAGAAAGTCCATCATCAACTTCATGGTTTATTGTAATGGGAGGACAGTGTTCTTTAGGTCTGTTGATGCATCAGCTGAAGTAAAAGATGCAGACTATACTTATGGGTTGTTACAACAGGTGGTGGCAGAGGTGGGAGCTCAGAACGTTGTCCAGATTGTGACGGACAACGGCAGCAATTTTAAGAAGGCAGGGGAGATGTTAATGAACAATGCCGACTACAATCTCTTTTGGACTCCATGTGCTGCCCATTGTATTGATTTGATGTTGAAGGACATGAGCAAGATAAGTAAAGTGAAGAGAGTGGTTGAGCAAGCAAGACAAGTAACCACTTTTATCTACAACCATGGCTATTCCTTGAACATGCTCAGGGAGAGAAGTGAAGGTGACTTGGTCAGACCAGGCGTCACTAGATTCGCTACGAACTTCATAGCATTGAAGAGCTTTGAGGCGAAGATGGCGGAACTCAAATCGATGTTTGCATCTGAGGAATGATTTTGGTGGAGACAGTCAACTACCCCCCAGGGAGTGGAAGCACAAAGTACCATCGCTTCAGACGAATTTTGACAAAACGTGAAGGTGGTAGTCAGGGTGTTGCATCCTGTAGTGCAGATATTGAGATTGGTAGATACTGAGCGAAAACCTAATATGCCACTTCTTTATGCTGTTATGGGCGCATTAAAAGTACGTGTAAAAGCTTTGATACCACATGGCTACAAGAATTACATAAAGATCATCAATGCCCGATGGGAGAGCCAACTCATGGATCCATTGCATAAGGCTGGTGAGTAAATTTGATGATGTATTTACTTTAGTATTACTTATGTACCAATATAATTTTTATTTGTTTTAACCACGTATCCACTGTCAAATATTTCAGCATACTATTTGAACCCCAAGTATTAGTATACGCATGTACTTGGGACGAACGTAGAACTCATTGAGGCAGTGAAGCTAGTGGTTACAAAGTTGGAGCCAGATCCCCAAGCACAGGCATTAGCAAACCTAGAGGTGAGTTGTATGCTTTAATTACTGGAAATATGGCAAAACTATACATTGTAATTGCAAATATTTATAAGTTTTTGATTGTGTGTAGATTAAAACCTTCAGGGAAGCCCGTGAGAGTTTTGGGTTCTCCGCTGCAGTGGCTAGACGTGACAAAAGTGATCCGTGTATGTATTACGTTTAAATGACATACGAAATTAAATTATCTTATGTTTTATGTATTACGTTTAAATGACATACGAAATTAAAATATGTTATTGTTCTTATGCAGCTGAATGGTGGGTGTTATATGGTAAAGATGCACTAGCTCTGAAGAAGATAGTAAGTAGAGTATCAGCTCAGACATGCTCTGCATCTGGCTATGAGCGAAACTGGAGTACTTTCAACCTCATTCATATAAAAAGGCGGAATCGACTTGGCTCCCAACTGCTAAATGGCTTGGTCTTTGTGCATTACAACATGAGGCTGAGGGTGCAAAACATGTTCCATGATAAGGAGGATGATACCCCACTCGAGCTCGCCAACATCTTCCACCTTGACTCTGAAGAGGAAGATCTATAAGTGGAGTGGGTGCGGGACAGAGGAGTACCAGTGATGGATGAGCTCGGGGGGATGCCTGACCCCCATTTGGCCAGCCATTTGGATACTTATGTCAACGAGTTTCTAGCATCGGAAGAGGGTCGAGTCCATACACGGTCACCCGTGCCGTTTGACCCTTCTACTGGCACTGATACAGATGATCCTGAGTGAAGTTGGAGTGTTAGTGGAGCTAGTGGTAGTGATCATGGGGGTGGGCGTGGAGACCCAGGTGGAGGTCGAGCCACTATTATCAATATTGGAGTTAATCTAGAGCCACAAGCACCACCTGTTAGATACACTGGGGAGAGCCAGTACACTCATGCAACACAGGATGATGACCATGGTGCACGTGTGCCATCTTCATCACGTAGACCAACTTCGTATTCACGTAAGCCTCGGCATCATTCCCAATCTCAACATGATGAAGATGCTGATTGCAGTAACATGATGGACATCGACGTTGATAGCCTCTCTACTGGCTTACAAGGATTGAGTGTGGAGGAGAATAGCAGTTACTGGAGTGGACAGGAGCAGTGGAATGTTCCTGGATATAGCACTAGTTCAGCATACACCTCAAATGATTATGTTGATATCAACTTCGTCCCCTATCCCACTGCGACTGCATATGGTTCTTCCTTCGACGATCGTTCAGATGCAGGAGCACAGACACAGAGTCATAGTGGATCAACCAACTTCTATTTTGTTCCATCAGTACCTCCGCAAGAGTCTACGCACCAGAGTACTACTTCAGAAGTTTTTCCATTCTTCCCAAAGATAGGTACCCTTCGAACAGCTAATGATGTTATATTTACGACATACTTTGCATCAAGAATGTCGTGGGAAGATTATGTTGCTCAGTTGGAAGACAATTTGCGTCGACAACTTTCCCAGATGTATGACGATAGTAGGATGGATCATCCATGACACTCTACGTATTACTAGACATTGTATCTGTATGAGGATTGTGGAATTGTGGACTATGGGCACATGGGGACTATGGGATCATTCAGTATTGAACATTTGAACTATAATGTAATGATATATAATGAAAAGTTATTTTGTTTCTCTTTCCCCTAATGCATTATGTTATTATCTCATTTGCCATATTTATTTAATATAATAGCCAATATTAGCCTAAGTTTACAACAAACTTCAATGTTGACCGCCAAAACATGGGTATAAACCTAAACAACTACAAAGAGTCATTATTTTTACAATTTTATGCTCTAAATATGTTTATGTATGTAAAAATGAGATTCCCCTGAAGTTGGAGACCTAAAAAATGTATTTTGGCCACCGTTGTCTCGGACAAAATGCAGTGTCTAGGCGAGATCTCGGATTTGGAGGAGGCCAAGACTCCTCCGAAACCCGAGATTTTAAACCTTGGAATATAGATCATGTGCTATGAGGAAGTGCTGAATTAGCTAGAGGGGGTGTTTAAGCTATAAAAGTTTTGTTTTCCGTAAAATTAGAATTTGTTGAAAACCATGTACAGGTACATGGTTATGAACTCTCGAAAGTTACAATAGGTGTTGTATCATGGCAATCTGTAAGAAGATGGAATACCCACGAAAATTGTTAAGTAATGATAGTAAGGATAAAAAACAAGAACATTATAAAGACTTGAACTGTTATAAAACGTTTTGAACTGTAAAGGAATGTTAGAACTGAGAGACATGAACAAGACCAAAAGAGAAGGAACAAATTTGACAGTTAAAGAACCTGTGTTTGCCGCCCCTTTTCAGTAAAGGTAAAATAATGAGTGGAGATGCGTTGCACCAAGAAGTCTAAAACTTTACTGTTTTTATTAAGGTCGAGAAAACTGGGATGTCAGAGAGCTCTGGGAACTCACCGCCTTTGGCCAAGACATTTGGGATGTCAAAGAGTTTTGGGAACTCACCACCTTTGGATAAGACATCTGGGACATCAACTAGTGTTAAATGACTCCAGAGATTGAGCACAGTGCAACAAACATCAGACCATCTTTTCTTCAGAAATGTATGAATGGGAAGACAAGAAAAGAAATGGCTAAGTACAGAATGGATATGAGAAGGGCTGGTTTGGCAACAATCTCACGTGTAACATTACGGGTGAGCCAACCAGTGGGGCGTTGGAATTACTAGTATACGCCTAAATGGAATGGATGAATGTTATGCAAAGCCTAAGAAAAGAAAGAGATGAACACAATCAAGCTAAGAAATGAATGAAATTAATATGTAAGTTAAGTTAAAGCATAACTTTTATGTTTATCCTAAATGAAAGGTGATGTTTATTGTCATGTGATATTTTCAATGGATGCATGTATAATCTTGCCAGTTTAGTAGTTTCTTTCACTGAGCTATGGCTCACTCCCAGTTGTTAAATGTTTTACAAATGATGAGACTAAAGAGCAAGCAGATGAATGAGGATGGAAGTCCAAGTGATAGAATTTATCTCCCCTTAGCACTCTTTTGATTTATGTTGATAAATGATGTAATCTTTTTGTAAAGAAATGTGTAAATATAAAGTCTTCCGCTGTTTAAATGTTGAGATGATATTATGGTTTGCCATGTGTGGGTTTCAATGTAAAAATGAAAAAAATTTATAGCAGGTTTTACATGTATTTATTTATTCGTTTGTCTATATCTTGGGCTAGACCACCAATCCGAACCCGTTCCTGGGGATGGCTGAGCATAGCCATTGACAAAGAAGACCCAAGAAAACATCTCGTTTTGATTTGAAACTGCAAAACACTTGTCAGCTTCCCTTGAAATATCCGAAATAGATAAAATAGCAAGGGGAAACCATACTGAAGCATGCCTGACCCATCAGTGATTATTTCTTGACTAAATCCAAGGATAATAACCTTAAGAGAAAAATTTTCCTCTTCCTTAATGCAGGCCTGATTTAAATTTGGGCCAGAATTTTATATAGGTTTGAAATGGGTCTTAATTTTTGGGTTTTATTATTGTAATGTGCTGAAAAATAAAGCCCAAAAAAAAATGGGGGTTTTAAGGGTACCTGCTTTTTGCTGATGATATTGTTTTAGTGGATGAGACAAAAACAAGGATCAACGCCAAGTTGGAGCTACGAAGATCAAAATTGGAATCAAAGGGTTTTAAGACAAGTAGAACAAAACGGAGTATAAGATAAGTAGAATGAAGACAGAGTATATGGTGTGTAACTTTAGTCACACAAAGACAGATAATGAAGTGGAGAAAATTAATAAGATGGAGACCCAACAAAGTGATTATTTTTAGGTATCTAGGTTCAATCATAAATAAAGAAGGTGATATAGAGGATGACGTTTCACAGAGAATTAAAATAAGATGGATGAAGTAGAGAAGTGCGTCCGGAGTGTTGTGTGATCAATGTATTCCTTTAAAACTTAAAGGAAATTTTTATAGGACAGCCATTTGATCAACTATGATGTATGGTGTGGAATGTTGGGCAGTTAAGAAGCATCATATAGATAAACTTAGTGTACCTGATAAGGATTTTGAGATGGATGTGTGGCAAAACTAGGAAGGATATAGAATGATCGGATCAGAACTGATTTGGGAGTAATACCGATACATGCTACGAGAAAGTCGTTTGAGATGGTACGGCCATGTTCAACAGAGACCGTTAGATGTTCCAGTACAGAGGAGTGATTTGATTCAGATTGAAGGATCTAAAAGAGCTAGGGGCGGACCTAAAATGACTCTAGGGGAGGTGGTCAGGAAAGACATGCATAGTTTAGGCCTCGTTTTCAAATATGACATCGAACAGAGCTGATTGGAGGACGAGATTTCATGCAGCCGACCCCATTTAGTTGGGATAAGGCTTTGTTGCTGTTGTTGTTGTGTTTTCCTGATGCCTACTTCTACCTACGATCCATTCGGAATTTCAGCACCATTATGGCCTCGATTACAGAATGTATGAAGATAAGGGCAAGTTTGAGTGGACACCTGAAGCCAATAAGACCTTTGAACAGATAAAGAAAAGAATGACAGAAGCTCATGTTCTTCAGTTACCAGATTTTCAGCAAGTGTTTGAAGTTGCAACCGATGCATCCCATGTCAGCATTGGAGGCGCATCAGCACAAAAGTGGGTACCCTATTGCCTACTACAGTAATAAATTGAATGATGCTAAGACGACATAATTTAGATATGTCCTGGAACTGTACGTAGTTGTCCAGATTCTTCGCCATTGGCATCACTACTTAGTGGGCAAGGAGTTTATTTTGTTTACTGATCATGAAGCTCTCAAGCATCTCCATTCACAGAAGATTGTGAGTCACAGACATGCCAAATGAATTGCTTATTTGTAGGGAGTTCACTTTTTCTTTGATATATAAAGCAGGCTAGAAAAATACGGTTGCAAATGCCTTAAGTCGAAGACGTTGCACACCTTCTCGGCTCATGCTATGGATATTAGCCAGATCAAAGATGAATATGGAGATGACAAAGAATTCTCTTCTATCTACAAGGAGTTGCAACAAGAAGGGGCAGATTCAAAGTACTCCATTCAGGATTTCTTTTCTACAATACCTGATTGTATATCCCAGACACATCCCTTAAGCACCACCTCATGAGAGAGCTACACGGTGGACTCGGTGGACATTTTGGAAAGGACAAAACCCACCTCCTGGTTGTTGACCGACATTATTACCCACGAATTCAGACAGATGCTGAGCACATCGTACAAAGCTGTTGAATTTGTCAGTTGGCAAAGGGCACTAACCAGAATATGGATTGTACTCTCCAATTCCTATTCCCCCCCCCCCCCCCCCCAAAAAAAAACACCATAGTAAGATATTAGCATGGATTTTGTGCTTGGATTGCCGACCACACAGGAGAGGTATGATTCTATTTTTGTTGCGGTGGATCGTTTCTCCAAAATGTCTCATTTTATCCCATGTCGTAAGACTTCTTATGCGCGACACGTTTTTGCCACTATCTTTTTCAAAGTAGTGCGTCTACATGGTTTGCCTACCTCGATTGTTTCTGATCGAGATCTGAAATTCATGAGTTATTTTTTAAAGACCATGTGGTTTAAGACCAACACCAAACTTCAGTTTTCTACGGAACAGAAAGAAGTCGTAAATATGAGTTCGAGAAATTTTCTTTGTTGTCTTGTGCATGACTATGAGGAAAATTGGCCTTCCATTCTTGACAATAGCTGAGTTAGCCTACAACAGTTCTGTGAATAAGACTACTGAACAGACTCCATTTGAGATAGTCCTAGGTATCCAGCCCAAGCGACCAGTTGATTTAGTCCCTCTCCTACCACACATGCATATTATTATTGAAGCATATG
The DNA here is from genome assembly GCA_028583415.1 of Protea cynaroides. Taxonomy (NCBI): domain Eukaryota; kingdom Viridiplantae; phylum Streptophyta; class Magnoliopsida; order Proteales; family Proteaceae; genus Protea; species Protea cynaroides. The sequence continues at coordinate 11,420,396 of CM053276.1, read as the reverse complement.
AGTTTCTTCAACATATCACAGAGATTCATGCATATGTGCAGCAACAGATAGCACTCAGCAATGACAATTGACAACTACAAAGCAACAGCTGATTGGCATCGGCGATATGTGGAGTTTAAACCTGGTAATATGGTGATGTTACGTATTGATCCTGAAAGATTTCCACTTGGTCCAAACTCCCAACACAAAGCTGCATCCTAAACGAATGGGTCCATAGAAAATATTCAAATGAGTTAGCCCTAATTCTATGTTCTAGAGCTCCCCAAAGATATGGCCATCATAGATGTGTTCAATGTAGCTGATTTGACTATCTACCAGGGACACCATTCAGCCGATGAAGATTGTGAACATATGTTACAGTTGCCACAGTTGCCATCTCCTGCGGAGGATGAGATTGAGAAGATATTGGATGACAAGTACACTCTGAAGATTGACGCTACATGGATTCTTGCTGAAGATTTCCGATGTCTTGACCCAAACCTTTATGAGTGCTATATGTCTGCCATCCATTCGTCAGGGACGAATGTTTCAAAGCCAGGGGGAGCTAATGTAGTCCCAGTGTACTGAAGATGGAGTCAGAGCGGACGATTGGTTGCCAACCTGGATGTTGACTGGGGGCAGTCCGATCAATACTTTCCGAGAGCTACTGAGACACTTGGACGATGACCGGTCGACCACCACGTAGAGAGGACAACCTTTCCCGAACTACCGGACGATGTGGCGGTCGACCAAATGATCGTTCGGCTAATATTCAAGACCTGTTTTATCGCAGGTGGTCGAACAATCAAAAGAGGCAATCGACCGCCTCTGCCGATATCAGTTGCACAATACTTAGATTTTCTTTCCATTTTTTATTGTTTCTTTGAGTTAGTTTCTATGTTTTAGCTTTATCTTTTGTCAAGCTACCTAGTCAGAAGTTATTACATCTTTGCTTACTATTTTATAAAGGTTATCCAAGAGACATCGGTAAAAGAACTGGGAAAACATATCTTCCCACGATTTTGCATAAGAAAAACTTTTTCTTCTCAATGCAGCTCAGCTCTTGTGGTGACTCAAGCATGACCATGGTGAGGCTTTGGATTGGGTGGATAGTGAAGCCTTACCGCAGGCCTCAGTGGTGAAGCCAGGTTATATCTTCCTTTTCTTAGTTTTAAATTTTCCATTTAGGATTAATTCTATTGTCAGTTCGTGGTTCTGGTTTCTCAACCTCTCACTGCGATTCTGGAGTTATTTGGGCTTGCCAGTGTTGAATCTAGTAGACCCCTGCATTACTACCTGATATGTCAAAACAATGTTTAAATTGACAAGACTAAAATGTTACAAGATACATCAAAATTATTAGAGGAACAATGGAATTACTATAATCCAATGGAAGTCAATGATAGCCTCTGAAGAAACCAAAATATGTCAGTATATTTTAGCAACATGGACTGAAATCTAGAATTATTAACGTTAGAACATAAGATGACTCCTGAAACATTTTTCTTTCAACCTATGCAGTGTTATTGTAAAATTGATCTCCAAGACCACGATTAAAAGGCTCAAAATTTTTCTGGACGAGATCATCGCTACTTCACAATTTGCATTTATTCCAAACCAACTCATATCTGATGTTCTGATTATATCCTGACTGCTCAGGAAGCTTTTAATTACATCAAGCGGAGGAAGAACGGGAAGATAAAATTCATGGCTCTGAAAATTGACATGCACAAATCATATGACAGATTAGAGTGGGACTTCATTGAAGGTATGCTTTTTAGACTTGGTTTCACTCCCTTATGGGTGAACCTTGTAATGCAATGCATCAGAACAGTTTCTTGAACTTTGATTGTTAATGGAGCTGAAAGAGGTGATTTTGTACCCTCTCGGGGAATTAGACAAGGAGATCCCCTCTCCCCAGCTACCTTTATCATATGCGCTCAAGCTTTATCTTCCATCATTCAAGATGCGAAGGACCAAGGAGTTATCAAAGGTATCAGAATTCGAAATGGAACCTTTTCTCTTACTCATCTCCTTTTTGCTTATGATTGTTTACTTTTCTCCCAAGTTAACCTTGGAGAGATTAACTCTCTGATAGATTGTCTTGAGCTATATTGCAAAGCTACTGGTCAAAACATTAATTTGAAGAAATCCAGCAACACCTTCAGTCCCAACACTCAACCATGCTTTAAAAGGTGGTTCTCCTGGGTCTTGAAGATAACATATGGTGATGGCCCATCCAATATTTGGGGTTTCCATCTGATTTTGGCATTCAAAGAAACTCATTTTTAAAGATAGCCTTGACCGCACCTTGGGCAAGATGAAAGGTTGGAAGGCTATCATGCTGTCATGCAGGTAAGGAATTTTTACTCAAATCGACGGCCCTTACAATATTTAATTTTGCAGGATCACATATCAAACTCCCTTCCCATCATTACGATATGATTAGGAAAGCAGCAACAAACTTCTTTTGGAGTGATGGTAGCAAGCAAAAAAGGGATTCATTGGATTTCTTGGAAGAGACTTTGCCGATCCCAAGAAAAAGGAGGCCTTAGCCTTTGGCATTCTCACTTCAAAACAGAGCTCTTCTCGCTAAACTGGCTTGGTGTATCTGGTCTTTCCAGAATTCTTTCTGGGCTCTTTTCCTTGAATCAATTTACTTCCCTCACACTGATTTCTTCATGCTAAGATTGGACACCAACCTTCTTGGGCTTTGAGGAACATTACGGATTGTCTAAATGTGCTGCTTGATGGTCTGATTGGGCATGTAGAAACTGGAGAAAAAATTGAAGTTTGGGAAGATAAATGGATCCCTTCAATCAAAGGTTTTCGGCCTAGAACTTCAAAGCCACCTGGATGTTCTATAAATTATGTTTGTGACTCGATTGACCCAATAAATAGAACCTGGAGATTGGATATTCTGAAATCTTTATTTCAGCATGAGGAGATTGATGCTATTCGTAAAATATAGCTAAGGCTTTTCCGTACAGAAGACTATTTGATTTGGATTGGAGCCAAAAATGAAAAATTCTCTGTCAAATCTGCTTTTCACCTCTTATCAAACAAGCAGGATGAAGAGGAGCTGCAACATCCCTCATCTTCTTGGATCAGATGAAAGATGGTTCCTAAAGAAGTCTAGAAACATATTTGGCATTGTAAATCCCTTCCTAAACTTGGGGGTATTCTCTGGCGTGCTTGTGCTTAAGGGCTTGCTTCAAGTGAAGATCCGATTCATCGCCAAATTCCTATGGACCCAACTTGCCGCAGATGTGGAACCCAGATTGAGACTATTGATCACATTTTTCTCACATGTCCCTTTGCCCGTGCTATTTGGTTTGGCTCCTCCATCTCCTATATGGTTCCTCAGAATTCAGATTTCAAAGTTTCTCAATGGCTTCAAAGCTAGGAGGGTATTTTTCTTCAGTCTAAAGGTGATGCTCAGGAGGCTCTGAGAATATCTTCCTTCATCTGTTCGTTTCTAAGGAAAGCAAGGAACGATCTGATTTTTAACTCTAAAGAATGGTCTCCTTTCGAGGTGGCTTTCTGAAATGGCATACAAAGAATTAATTCAAGCATCTCGTTCTTATCTCCTCCCTTCAGCTGGCAATTCCTCTATTCCCCAAGAGAAGGTGATTTGGTCCCCTCCCCAAGTAAGAACTATTATAATCAATACTGATACAGGCCACTTTCAGAATTCATCCGTTGGAAGCATTGGTTTTATTTTTCGAAATCATATGGGGGATCCTATTTGAGCTGTCTCTGATGTCCTGCAATTTAATTTTGCTAAGGTTGGAGAAGCCTTGGCTATAGGATCTGCACTGCTTTCAGCTCTGGAGGAAGGAATTTCGTATTTACAGATTAAATCTGGCTGTACTGAAGTGATTAACTGCTCAGTCAATGCAGATCTTCCCGGTGATTTACTCCCTTGCCCGGAAGGCCTTGACATCGAAGGGGATGATCAATTGGCCTTTTTCCTGTCCCTGGCTTCATGATCTTTGTATGAATTATGCCTCGACTTGTACCCTTTCTTTTGATCAATAAAATCTCCTTTTAACCCCCCCCCCCCCCAAAAAAAAAAAAAAAGAGAGAATCCTCAAAGAAGAAATTAACCTACTGGGCCAATTAGTTTCACTATTTAACTAGAGGATATTAAGTATATCAATCTGAAGTTTGGAGAGAAAGAGAGTTCTTGCACCACAAATGCCATCCAAAAAAAAATATATCTCTACTCGGAAAGAGTAATGATCATAACAGCAAATCAATCTTGTGTTTTAAGAGGAGAATAATTAGTATATCAATCTCAAATACAGAGAAAGATAACAGAAAAAGAGTAAGATGAAATTTGTAAAACTGTCTTAATCAAGTGATAAATTAATGGATGAAAAGATGGTTTCCAACAGAAGTACTAAAATATAGTAAATGCATACCTCGAAGATTGGACTTAAACCCACAATCAGTCAGATGCTTAGCAAGAGTCTCTCCTAACTGTTGTTGCCAATTCTGGGCAACCTTGACTTCTTTAACAGGCCATATAATTGCTGTCTCAGTTGCAAAATTGACACTGGCAGAAGACACCTGGGGCTGGTCATATCATACACAGACAACATCATTGATGCTGATCTATGGAACCGTGTAGCAAATGATTGATAAATGTTTCCAACAGGGAGCCAAGGATAGTAAAAATTTTATAAAATATTATTAAAATATAGAACCATCAAAATAATGGATAACTGGATATGCCAAAAGCTCTCATATTGATTTTCATAACTTAGACCTCAGGGGTCTGCCTTCCTAGATTTCAAAAAAAGTTTCTTTTCAAACCAATCTTACAAGTACATAGTTTCATTGTTAATGATAGTACACTTCAACGCAATGTATCGGGCCATCCAATTAGGTCATGGAAAGTCCAACATCACAAAGCGAACCACAGAGGGAAACACAAGGAGATGCGATCCTTGATGATCAACATGTGGGTCAAAAACTCATCTTCAGAAGATATATAACCTTCAAACTTTTCTTTTTGAAGAAATAAAAGGGGTTGAGTCTGTGGACATATAACGTTGGACCTTGTTCCATTACATTCATTACTGGCTAACCCTTTGTACCTTATCTTAATGGTTACACACCCCTTAATTGTTTACTTTTGTCAATAGTCAGACACCTCTTTGAGGATTGTATATGTGACCCTTATGAAACTATAAATAGCCCAGATTCCCCTTGCTCTTGATAACAGGAAAGTCATTTAGTGTTAGTCTCATCATCATTTAGCATTCCTCGGTCTTAATTGGTGTTAACAAATATTATTGTAAAGGGATGGGCCTGATTAGCCCCATTATCGTTTAGTTTAAGTGTTTAGTGATGGGCCTAATTCAGGCCCTGTACCGACATTAAGTGCTTAGTGATGAGCCTAATTAATCAGGCCCAGTACCTACTTACTTAAGAAAGCATGGGCGCTGATCCCTTTTAGGATCAGTGCCTATGTGGCCTATCTCATCCCCTATCCTCTCATCTACTCACCTTCTTATCTGTTATTAGTAACTAGGACTCAATCCTTTGGAGTCTTAGATCTGTCTTGTAAGTCCTTTTCTTCATCTAAAAATAGTGGCCAGGAACCTAGGAGGAGAAGCTAAATACAATTGATTCTGCCAATATACAGCAGAATCGCCACCTCTCTCTCTCGGTTTTTGGCTTCTGGTTATTTTAGTTGTTATTTTTGTAACAATTGGCAACTGTAGAACAACTAAACTAGTTTATCATTGTTCAAGTGCACAAGCAGAGACAGACTCAAGAGAAGGCAGGCCATGATATCATGGAGCAGTGTGTCCTTGAAACCATTGACTTCAAGATTCTTCTCATACCAGGGTGAAATGTTATCTAAAACTGCATCCATAGAAAATGTACTATCAGTATCCATATTGAAAATCCTAGCATGGGCAAAATATGAAAGCCATATTGCAAAGTTTATCTGATAATTTTCCTGCACTAAAATGGCATCAGGCTAGACTCTAGGACAATGAGTTTCACTAAAATAAGTAAAAACATTGCAATGGAAGTCAGAGACATTAAAAACCTTCACTTGTAGATTTTGATGGAATACCCAATGCCTATTTGGTAAACAACTCAGCGTTCTACCTGGACTGAGAGTTGGTTTTAGCAAATTCAATCAAGGGAAAAGTGAATTTTAGCGTAGCCAACAACCCTATACTCTATGGTTAAATGTAAGGGCCTAGCTCTCTGATCTCATGTTATATAATTCTCTAGTCTATGACCCCAGTCTGATTTCCTCTTTACTTTTTCCAATGTGATTTCTATCTAATTTTATCTTAATCTGAAATCATTCAGCTGTTATATTTCTGGGAAGTTTCAGATAATAAGACTTGTTCTAACCCTACTTTCAGCAAAGATAATTCTTACTCTTTCATTCACCCAAAAAAAAAAAAAAATCTTACTGTTCAATTACTCAGCTTAATCACCTTAATCATTTTTCTTGATTAGAGTTTCAATAACTTACCAGTAATGTTTTTGCACCATTTGAAAATTGATTTGTATGATTAACACTAAATTAAGTTTATCTCCTGCTATTAGGCCCAAGAACCGTTGTTAAACATAGTTCTGAAAGTTTAAAATCCTTAATCTCTTTACCTACAGTTGCTGTCTCAGCCCAGCAACCGTATTAGCTTTGCTTTATGTAACTATGTCCAAAACCTTAATTTTCAATCTTTTAAAATCTGACATGCAGGGTTTTAGTCACACCCCAATCCTATAACAGCGCCCGGATATTGTGGATATAGTAACGTAAGTGGACTTGGGAACAGAAGGCCGTAAAAGCTTTGGTTTGGTGGGGATAATACTACACAGCTTTCATTCCGCCCTAATAAAACACTTTGGCAATAAAATAATAACTTGAAGCATCAAAAGAATCCCATTTTGAACCAGCACTGAACAATCACTGCCATACGTATGAATAGCAAGAGAAATATAACCGTTGGCAAATTTTTTTAGCAATATTTTATGGGGGAAAATGATAGATGACACATACTTGATTTTCCAATATTCGTTTCACACTGGCTGCACATCCTCCACATGACATTCCCTGCATCTCCAAAGCTAAGACACCACCAGGGCGAATATGTAACAAACTATAAGGTGCAATTTTACTGGAACAAAAAAAAAATTAACTTACCCCAACATCAAGAATTATTACATCGGGTGACAAAGCCGATACTTTATCAGGCTCTTCTGCAATAGATTTTGAATTTGTTTCCGAGATGTTTGACCCATCATCTCCGTTGCCACCACCACCGCTGCCTCTGTTTCCTCCAATATGTCCATCACTCCCACCGCCCGAAGCAAAGGAAGCAGTAGAAAAACTCGATATACAGGCGAAACGAGACGATAGTGGAAATGACACATGCAAACTTCGTAAAGAAATGATTGAAGTGAGATCATTTGATCTTTGAAAATCGCCATTGGAGATGCATCTGATTCGACCGGACAACAATCGCTTTTGAAGGCTTTGATTTAGAGTTCTCGTGAAATGCCGATGAAGCCCCAAAACTAGCGGCTTAGGAAATGAATTTAGCGCTTTGGATATGGAGAGGAAAGTTGCAGTTGAAACAGTGGACTCCATGAGAGCAGCTTCGCAGTACACAGAGACGATGGGCACTGGAGCTGGCGTTGTTACGACGTTCTTGTCGGTGGTTCGGGTTTGGATTTTGTTACGTTCTGGTAGGTAGACAGTTCGATATCGGGGATATCCTTATCTACCAGTACCACGTGGCAGTTTTAGCTGAACAGATTTGTTATGACTCCGTTTGTTTTCATGTAAAGTTATTTTTATAAAAAAATCCATGTAAGATGATTTTAAAAAAAAATTCTGGTAAAATAAAATTTTCTTCCAACATAAAATATAAAGAAAAACATTGAAAATGAAAATTTTTCACATAAAAAAATTAATTTAAAATAGAATTCCATTCAAACAAAGCCTATGAAAAATAGAATTTCCATTCATTTGCTTGGAAAATTTTTCGGTGAAACAAACAAGACCTATGAAAAAAATAGAATTCCCATTCAAAAATTAAAGGAATTCTTATGAGTAATATATATAGTTGAAATCACCAGGAAAAAAAAAATCCCAACAAAATGTGACAATTGAGTCTCCTCAACAACTTTCAGTGTCTTATGTTTTCGTAATCAATGGAATCCAAAGCATGATCCTTTTTCTGTCTTTGCGTCTCCGATTAGATGACCTCATCATCAATCTTAATTGTTCTATATAAATAGTGGTTTTCTTCTATTTTTTTATCTATGGTGTGGCAAACTTATGCTCTTTTCAAGTCTTCTTGTGTGTGTGTGTGTGTGTGTGCAACTTTTCGCCCAAATAAAAATATGTACTAGAATTGTTATAATTCAAAGACTTCTAAAGTTTGAGAAATATTTGAGAATATCAACAGAGAGTTTTGCTTTTATTGAATTTCCTCCCACTATAATAGTCTTTGTTCAATGCATAATGATGGAAGCTAACTTCGGTTGGTTAATCCAATCAATTCATCGATGGTCGACTTGGAAGCACCCTTTGTTTCAAAGAGAAGAGGACATATGGGGAAAGACAACACTCTCAAAAGAATAGCAAGTTGGAAAGAAAAACGACTATGATTGGCAAGTTGGGAAGTTGGGAAGTACCAATCAAGTAAATTGCAACAGCTATTCCTTTTTATCCATTGGTGATTTCTTTCGAGGATTGGATGTTCAACTATCATGGTATGGTATCTGAAAACTAGAAACTTTCTACAAAGGAGACTTTTGTGGGTGACTTGCAATGGTTGATTGATTAAAATATAGAAAGATCCATGTTTACGACATTTTGTTAGATTTTAGAATACAATTCGTGAGATCTAAGCCCAAAAAAGGCGTCCCAGTGCCCAAGGATCCTGATTCAGTGAGGTCTGAGAAGAGACAAAATGTATAAAACCTTACTCCCGTAGTACGAAAAGACCATTTCTATATTTTAAACTTGTAATCATCAGGTTGCATTATGACAATTTTACTATCATACACTAAGGCATTAAACCCGAAAAAAGTACTAGACTTAAACCTAAACAATTGTCCAAATTCTTGGATTTCATATTTCATCTCATTATTAAGGCATTGGAATATCCATAACTAAAGGAACTTATTTTTGCTTCACGAGGTTACTACAATACTCCAAAGTCCAAATCCCACCCAGGCACTCAGTATTGAAGATTGCCTAGACTTCCCTAAGTAGGGCCCAAGTCCAAAATGAGCTTTCACATTGAAATTAGCACGTGTTGAAAATGAGCATTCACATTGAAATTAACACGTGCTGGATAATCTTTACTTCAGCATGTTGGGACCTCCCCACGAGGAATGGGGCCCACACAGTTTGTCGCGACAAATCATTTGTACCCTACTTTAGTATTAATTTGTGAGGCCCTAGTAGGCTTGAAGGAAAATTTGGGATGGAATTGGATTGCTTGACTGGAATTCGTCAGCCTTTTCATTTATACCACCAGGCTTTAGTCTGTTTGCTTAGTTGCCAAGCAGCTTTACACCACCAATTGAGATCTCCCATCGCATCAGGCAAACTATAGGAGAGATTTGATTTTTGTGCTTCCTCTCATTTTAATCATGTTACGATGTTAAAGCTTTTTATTTATTTATTTTATTAATGTTATAACGTTAAAGCAGATCCTACCGTGAAAAGATCCAAATCCTAATATAACGTGGTTGATCTAAAGGCTGGAGTTTAATCAGTACACATATTCATATATCGGTATATGTGTTAACTGAAATCCAACCTTTTATAGTCCACAGATTGGCAAGAGAAGATTTCTATCGTTGTGAAATGGTCTTTCTCCATGACAGTGGTTAGTGTTGCCTATAACCCTGGTTCCTTTTGATACATGACGATATATATAAGAAATATGACTTTTCCTACATTGGTTTGAATAAATCATTTGTCCATGAAAGGCCTAAAATTAAGGAATCAATCTAGTCCAATGCTCAATGAATTAGGGTCTACTTAAAGGCCTATAAATAAGGAATCTATCTATTCCTCCTACCCATCTGCCCTTTGTGGATGATTATCTTTTGTTTTCCCAAGTCAAGTTGGATAATGTTAATACTATTAAAGGTTGTCTGGATGTATTATGTAGAGCTTTTAGGCATAGTTTGAATCTTAAGAAATCCAGTTTAACATTTAGTCCTAATACTCCTACTCGGTTTAAGTGGTGGTTCTCCATAATCCTTAAGATTCCATATGGAGAGGGACCTACTAAGTATTTGGGGCTCCCATCTGAATTTGGTATTTCTAAAAGCATTGTTTTAAGGGTATTTGTGAGCGTACCCTTAGCAAGGTGTCTGGTTGGAGGAGTAAGCTTCTCTCTCATGGGGGAAAGGAAGTTTTACTTAAATATATTGTTTTAACCATGTCAAATTTTGCAAGATGCATTTTAGATTTCTTACATCTCATCATCAGTCCATTAAGAAAGCTGCTGGTGATTTTTTTTGGAATAATGATCCTAAGAAAAATTGAATCCATTGGATTTCTTAGAATCGACTTTGCTTGTCCAAGGATTACGAGAGACTGCGATTTAGGGATCCTTATCTGTAGAATTTAGCTTTTACTTACTAAAATTGCCTGGATCCCTTCCATTAAAGGTTTTAAACCTTCCTCACAAGACCCCCATATTACAGGGAATTTTTTGTGGGGATGGAGCAGGAGAAGGCTTCTTCTAGAATCCCTTCCTGGAGGTGTGTTCCCACAACAGTTTGGAGACGTATCTGATCTTGCCCTACCTTGCATAATATTAAGGCTTTCTTATGGAGAGCGTGTGCTCATGGTTTGGCATTGGGGGCTGATCTCTTGGATCGTTAAATTCCTATTGATCCATCCTGTAAAAGATGTGGAAGCAACTCTGAGACTGTCAATCATCTTTTGCTTCATTGCCCTTTTGCAAAGGTTGTATGGGTTGGTATGGCTTTATCTCTGAAGTACAGGGAGGAGACGATTTGAATCCTTCTGGTGATCCCCAAATTTCCCTTTTTTAGTGGATCCAAGGCCGTGATCGTTTGTTCTCTGTTTCTAAGCAGTTTGCTAAGAGGATTTGGGCTTTTACATCTTTTGTGTGTTGGTATTTGTGGATCAGCATAAATGATCTTTATTTTAATGCTAAAATTTGGAGCCCATTAGAGGTTATTCTGCATGCTACTGGGCTTTTCAAGTATTTGCTCAAGCATTATCACATCTGTTCAAGGTTTTTGAAGCTGTGACCTAATAGTGCTCCCACCCAAGTGGATTCCCCCCCCCCCCCCCCCCCACCCCCTCGGTTGGTATTACAAAATTAAATGTTGATGCAGCCTTTAATGCAAATTTGGCTTTGGTAGCATTGGCCTCATATTCAGAGACAATAAAGGAAATTCCTTGCTTGCTGCTTCTGAACAAATTTATTTATCTTCAACTTTCATGGGGGAGGCTCTTGCCATTCGCAGTGGCCTTAGGCTTGCTTTGGAGCATGGTTTCTTCCCTCTTATTGGGGAATCTGATTGTGAACCACTTATTAAATATATTATGGATCTTGGATTTCCTTGTCCAATTGATGCTCTATCTATTAGGGATGACATTGTTCTGTTAGCATCCAATTGTAATATTTCTTCCTCTGTTGTTATTCTTAGGGAAGCCAACACTATGGCTCATACCCTAGCTGGGAAGGCTCTGACATCTGAGGGAATGCGTCAATGGTCAAATTTTGTTCCTTGGCTTCAAAAACTTTGTTTTGATGAAACTTCGATTGTATCCTTCAATAAATTTCTGATTTACTAAACAAAAAATTGTCCACTTAATAGACCATCTATATAGGAATATCTCAAATGTTGTGTATATAAAAAATCCTTTTTCCAAGAAAAGAGTAAAATGGTTGCTTCATGCTTGTGTTCTATGCAATATTTATTACGGTTCGTAGTCCTGGCCCGACTTGGTAGGGCCATTGGACTTAGGTCAGGCCACGCCATACAAATTGTGCTAATTTCAGGCCTAGAACCAGCCCATTTGAATATTAACTGTATCGCATGAGTTTGAAGTCTGAATCATAGTTAGTTAAAACGGGAACAATAACAAAAAAACGAAGTGGGACGGAACAGGTTTTAAACGGAGGAAACAAGAATGGTACAGTCAAAAAAAGGTCAAAGATTCTGAAAACCGCAAAAAAAAATGAATGGTACGGGTTTTCAATGGATCAAATATATTACGGTACGATAAAAAAAACAACAACATACTCCTATAAATTTAAAAAATATACCTAAGTTAATGTTAATGGGAACACATGACATTTATGATATGCCCAATCATAAACCGTGAGAAAACAGTAATACAATAATGAGTTTATAAACAATTACGAATAAGTGGTCAACTTTTAACCCCACCTCGGTTACATGTAGAAAACAATAAGAGTATTAAACGATGTAGGATTAATCGAATCATTACTCATGAACGATGCAAGTTAAAATACGGATATGACACAATACGCATTTTAAACCTCAATGCTTGGAGTATAGAGTATTTTAAAATATTTTTGAGGTCAATAAGACAATACGTGTTTCAAACAGCAAGGTACGAGTTTAAAACAAAGGTCTGAACTCTGATTTGCTCTTATGGTATTGAGCAGCTGGAGGAACTGTAGAACAGGCTCAACGAAGCCATCTACGATGGGAATCAAGCTTCAGTCAGTGAATACGTGATTGTCCTAAAATAAGTATTTCTCTGTATCTCTCTCTAATTCATTTATTTCATAATTTAAATTTTTTTTTAGGGAAAATGTGACTCATTTATTTCATAATTTATATTGATTTTTTTTTTAAGGAAAGTATCTGTCACATTCTTATCTTAATCTCACCCACCTGTCATTGTTTGCGATAATATCCCTAACACCACCTCACGACACCCAAATCTTGTTTATATGCTAAAAAGACTTTTTTAACCTATATATTCGGTTTCATTTTTTTTTTAGATTTTTTATTTTCTGAATTATCTTATATTTTCAACTTTATTTTTTTTATTTTTAGGCATCTTCTTTACACACTGAAACCAGCATCTTCTTCTTTTCCAAACCTCCGACTACACAGAAGGGAATGGAAAATCTGTGGGAAATATTCTCAACAAACAGCTCTTCGTACCTTCCCTGAATAGTTATCGTAATGCGTATAAAAAAAAAAGAGATTACAGATTTGGACAATCGGAGTTGAGGATAACCGGATTCCTGTGAAGTTCTGGTTTTCATTTGTTCATATCTGTACTATTTTTTGTTAGATAGGTAAATCGCTTTGTCTCTGCAACAATCCAACTGGCCAAGAGTTGATTTTTTCTCTGCAAAACCGTTCACACTAGATCTTCTTTGCTTCACGGATCTGGTTCAGTTTTTTCTCAGGTCATTTAGCACCTGTAACCCTAGTTCTACTGATCTAGGGGAGGAGGCAGTCGGAAAGATAGCAGACTTCCGTTTGTGTTTTATCTCCATGGGAGTTTGCTGGAGCGCTCGAGTCAAGGCATAGAGTCTATTTCACACAAGTACTTCTGTGGTGAGCCTTCGTTGCTTTTTCCGAGCTGCTTGCAGTAGTATTTTTGGCTGGAAATGCTGATGGTGATCACTTTAACGCATTGAATTAGCGGGGTTTTCCTTTCCCCTGCTTGAGCTGGGTCCCTGTGGATTTCCCCTGCTTGAGTGTTTAGTAGATGAAACGACGAAGTCCACTGCGGTCCGGGTTCAGTTTCGGTGGTAGCGTGCGACTTCTTTGTGTTTTGGGTGTCTAACTTGAACATTTGTGGCCGTCTCTGAGTTGGAAACTTTTCCCCAAACCATCTCTTTTCGTTGCAATTTTTTTTTCCTGAGTTTTTAGTAACATTTTCACACCATTTTCCCAAAATGTCCGTTTTGTCTTGTTAAGTCACTTGTTTTCACTGGATATCTTGGAGTCCTTTCCAATATTTGTTTCTGACTGCAATTGTTGATCTGTAGAAGATTAGTTTGTTAGTTTTCCCAAGGAACTCAAGTATCCCTCACATTCCGCTGGCAAGAGAGAAGGGTTTTGTGTTTGCTGCAATGCAAGGGAAGGAATAGAGAAAATGAGAGAGCAGCAGGGGAAAGGGAAGAGAGAGTCGGCGGAAAAGGGGTGAGAGATCGAGAGGGAGGCTGCAGCTGGGATTCCATCCAGGAGGGAGCTGTTGGCTACGAAAGGAAGAGTTAGAAAGGGGAGGGAGAGATACCTGCGGGAATGAGTTGCAGGAAAGTTAGAGAAGGGCAGACACGGGTCATCGGAGGAGAAGAAGAAGAGCAGAAGAAAATTGGCAAAGCATAGAAGCAAAGAAGAAATGGAAAGGAAGGGAAGAAGAAGAGGAGGAACCGATGATTATGGCTTCGACAGGATTTGAGAAAGACAACATTCAGGACGAATGAATTTACTCTGAGGAACTTGTCTTCCAGGCTTCCGACGTCTCCACTGGCGAAATAGATTTCGCAGACGGTGGTTGCGGGCGAAACGAGTGCTTGTGGTTAGAAATTAGGGAATTATATTTAATATCTAATCTCAAATAAAGAAAATAAATTTTTAAGTTTTATAAAATTAAAAAAGAAGAATAATTCTGTCATATATTAAATTAAATTGGTGTTAAATCATCAATTGAGGGACATATCTTGAAGACGGGGTTTGATGGATATAATCTTTCAAAAATAATGCGTGTTAAGAAAATTATCGCAAATGATGGCAGATGGATAAGATTAAATTAAACAACAAGGATTGTGACAGATATTTTTTTCTTTTTTTTAATCACATAATCTTCAGTTGCTGTATCAACGTCGAACAAATTTCAAATCGCATTATCTTCTGTTTCTGTATCGAAGAAAAACAAATTCAACATTAATACCATTTGATGTTTGGGGATTCTTACCTTGAAAATCCTCTTGTTGTTTTCGTTCCAACTTCTCCATTATACATTTCGTTATGGGTGAATCCTTTTAACATTCCTAATACATATTGGTTTGAAAATCTGCTGTGATTCCCTGCATCTACATGTTGCCAGAAAGAATTAATTCCACAGCGGGCCAAAGTCATTCTCAACATACCACATCCATTGGCATGGACTTGTATTGCTGCCTTGCAGATATTAAGACGTGAAACTATTAAAGGCAGTGAGCGTATTTAGGTATGTGTTTGATGTTATGCTCACAAGAGCGTTCTCTATCTGTGATTTTTCCTGTTTGTTTCTTCTTCATTTATGTAACATTAGAATTTGTATTACAATGGCTTATTTGTTTTATTTAATTTTTTTTTAAGACATTTTATGTCTTAACATCATATACTTTTGACACGTTCTCATCTTACAATCACATATGCTGATTTGCATTTCATGTATTAGTATGAATTTATGATGTATTCTGCTGTTATTTTCTCTGTCGAGCTTATATTAAGAAGAGGGAGCGAGGAACCTAGGCTGGCAGTCTAGATTCCCTAGGAGTGCATCCACATTCCACCCCCCTCCCCCCCAAAAAAAGGGGCATTATATTCAGCGTAGTTTGAGAGATGAAAACTGTTTCATCAATGTATTTCTAGAGTTGAAATTTTATTTGTGTAGCTCTTTGTATGTTATGATTAGCTTGGTCAGTATCTTTCTTAGGCAGAAAGTAATCAACGCTATGTTATCAAAGCCAAGAACTCCACCTATCAAATCTATGACTTCTCTATTAATTTTCTTAATTGTATATCTGTGGGTGTGTGCATGTAGAGGAGGCATGCATCAGGCATTGTTGCTGGAATTTCCCAGTTGACAATGGTCAGTTTTCACCTTGTAAAAAATGATGATTTTTGTCTATTGAAGAAAATTGATGAACTCTTTATTCTGCTGTGTATGCCTACTTAAGGGAAAAGGTGTTTCACAGTGTAAGAAGGCAAGGCCACTCAAGGGCACAAGTGATGTACTGACTGAACATACGAGCTTTATTAAGACTGTCAAAGAGACTAACAACAATAACCTGATATTTAAGTGAACTGACAGAAACCCATATATAGTCATATAGGCAAACTGATTTATACATAGGCTGATGGATTTGCTTTAGGGTCTTGGAGGAAACCAATTACAACTGGGAAGAGGAAGTACTGTCTGATGCTGTCTACGACTTTCAACTGAAGGATAGATGGTCTTAGGAACTTTTAGGAGATAGATAGCCTTCTTTGGCGGCTTACTTTGCCAGCATTTGAGGGTTGTCTCTGATTTACATCTCCAGTTTCTTCATTGACCATTTTTTCATTTAAGAAAGTGGAGTTCTTTAACTTCCTCCAACCATAAATCCAAGATGTATTCTTTTGCTTGATGCTGAACCTTTCAAATTCCTGTTGCAGTTCAGAGTAATCTCTTTTCAGCTCTTCCAGCATTGTCTTGACCATTGCTAGTTCTGCTTTGGTGGTCTCAATCGCCTTTTCAGCAGATGACCAGCGATGTTCTTGTTCTATGATTTCCTCTGGAACTGGTTCCTTTTTTTGGATTGCTTCCCTCATCTTTAATTGCTCCGAGAACAAGACCTGTGAATCTAACTTTCTTTCTCAGCCAAGAAATGGTAACACGGACCACTGATGCATTAGCTCTATGTCTGTCCAGGACTTTGTGGTCATATGGAGGTGTAGTTTCAAACATTTAGGTTCTGTCTGTTATATAAATGTGCTCTTTGAAAGGGAATTGCTTACGAGAGGCATTCCTTTCTTATGGAAAAGCAAAATGATTCCAAGTATTCAGAACTCAGGAAAGAAGATAGACCCCTACCCACCCAAAAAAAAAAAAAAGTGGTGTATTAGGATTCTGAGATGTAGATTGCATCAAAGAGAAAATAGCCACATCAGATGTGTTACTTGATCTAATGGACATGGGTGTTCTAGTATTCTCATTGTTGTGGAATGGTTCACTTGTAGGTAGTTCCTACCGTTTGAAGGATCCTAGTGTCCTTCCATCTATGGCAAGAACCGATGCAGTTCATGAACAACTTTGATTTGTCACTGTTCTTTGTGACAGTTGAAAAATCACAATGTTTGTCTATAAATTACCATAATCAAATTTGTTTAGGTGTAGTTGATATCCTAGGTGTGACTGATCATATGGCTGACTTAAAAATTTATCTGAAAGTTATTACCTGGATGATAGTTCTGAGGGGCAACCGATCATTTTGTGCTGCGTGCATGCATGCATCAAGTGACAGCTTGTCACATTCCATTAATTTGCACAACCTCCGCCGACCATGTTCAGTTATTGAAGGATGATTCTGTGAGAAGATTAGGTAATAAGAATGTGTAAGTTGCGTTTTATGGTGGAGCTACAAGACCTATTCAACATCCAGTATACAAGGTTGACTATCAGAAAGAATTAAAGGTGATGAGTGGGATTGGAAAATGAGAGATAGGTTACCTTGAGATAGGTGTCAATGGCTCTGTAGAGGCCATCATTGCATATTCGTGCACTTGGTGGCAAGGCTTCAGCAAGAACTTGGAATTTGGAGATGGTAAGATTTGGGTCTGTGGCAATCTCAGCCAAAAAATTGTCTAACAACTTGCTGACTTGTGAATTTCCAAAGTTCTGTTGCTGTCTTTGCTGTTCACGCATCAAGAAATACTCTACAATTCTTTGAACTGAATCAATGTCGTACATGGTGATTTCTCCATATGGAGAACTTCTCCAGGGAAAGTTTATTCATAAAAGTGTCCGCATCAAATCCTTTTAGTTAGAAATGTTACTCTATGGTTTGGTCTGACAGAATATTAGGAAAAAAAAGGGGCGTCCCAGTGCTCGAGGCCCCTGCTATTGCAGGGTCTGGGGAGGGGTAAAATGTACGTTGCCTTACCCCCACAATATGGAGAGGGTGTTTCCGTGTTTTGAACCCGTGACCACCAGGTTGCAATATGACAACCTTACCGTCACAGCAAGGCTCGCCCTCAGTTTGACAAAATATTAGGAGCCTATAAAATGAAAAGGATGAACCATGAATACTTACTATGAATGCTTCTCTTCATCTCCACCCCTGTAGTTTGGAATCAAAAGCTCATTCACATTGGCATCCTCCAACACCATCCCTATCCTCTTCTCGAGTTCCGATACAAGTGCTGGAGTGGCTGAATATACTGTTGCCATCTTTAGCATCCGTAACAGGAACTTACATGATACAGCTTTCCTCTCGGGTGGAAGAATGCTTATTAAGCTCTCTATTAACACCCTTTGCTCCTTGTTATAGCCTATACTTCCTTCCTGCCTCTTTCCACTCAGAATACTCAAGTGCAGCTCTTGCCTTCCGGATCCCTGTCGACTATGGTTTTCTAATTCTAAATCCATGCCACACAACCATTTCTCTGCGTAGTGCGTAACGCAATCACCAATAACTTCTGGTTTTGCACCTTTTGCTCTTATTGCAGTTATAATTCTAACAAAATGATCAATACGAAGGGTCGACACTTCATCAAACCACCATCTTGCATTACCCTCATTAACCAAATTGTCCTTAGAGACCTGCCAGGCAATGGAGTCACAGCACCTACTGATAAATTGGAGGTTCTCAGCCCATGGAGAGAGAGATTCACAGGACTTGAGGACAGTAATGGAGTTCTTCCAAGAAGAGAGGACTATAAATTTGAGGAAAGACTCAGTCTTGGAGATGAGGTTGCCATCTTCAAACTCTTCAGTCATCTCCAGGAATTCTGATGCACATCTTAGTGGAGTTACATTTGTAGGAGTCAGATCTATGGGGAGACCATAGCAAAATTTTAGAATGATCTCAAATGTCTCTGGTCCACCAGGGAAGTTGTTAATCTTGACATCATTACCGAAATTCAATTTTGAAGCCTTATGCAGATTGAGTCGATTCATGTAGCCACTTTTTGAAACCAATGGATGCTGCTCAGGAATAAGGTAAAAGTTCATTAAACAAAACTAGGATATACTAGGAAATTAATTAGTAGATGGGGAAAAAGAGAGAAAGAAAGAACAACCACCAGCGGGAATATGGCAGGCTGCAGGTCCTGTTTCAATGCCATTAACAGAAACCATAAATCATGACTGGAAAACTACTTGGAGTTCCTTTCTGTTGCATTTTTTTTCTCCATGGAAATTTTCCATGAGTTTGGAGCAGGGACTCACCTCATTTAATTGAAGCGTGCAACATGGGCAAGTAATTGGTATCAGATCAGCTGGGGTTAGGGTTGGAAAATGCCGATCTGAGGTTGGGTTAGACCATGGTTCAAATAATCGGTATCGGATCGGCCAGGTCGGCATCCGATTTGTCTTGGTAGGATCAATCAATTCATATCTGTTTTGGACATGGCCAATCCAGATTCGATACTGATTCCTGACAGTTTCTTGAGGATCGGTTCGATACTGTTCTGGATTGTCTGGCCAATCTCATACTCATTTAAAAAAAAAAAAAAAATTCAATGGGAGTTGCCATTTGATGATCATCCATGGTTACTAAAAATATAAAAATAATATTTTTTTTTTAATAAAATATTAACTGATCTGTATCATTGGATTGGACTGATTCCAAAAAGGTGCCTCTCTAGCCAGATGGGTCGATACTGATTGATTTTGAAAACGATGGATATCGTGTTCGATACCTGGATTTAGAACCTTAGGTTAGACTAGGTTAGAGTTGAGGTTTCTAATTCAACCGGCTAGCCCAACCCTTAAAGCTCCACTTCTTCACCCATCGGCTTTGTTTGGTTGCAAGGGGAATTGAAGAGAAGGGAAGGGAAGTGAAATTTTTATACTTTAAATGAAAACTTTTATTATAGCACATGTTATAACATTATTATGTAACTAATTTCAAATTATTGCACATTTAGTTATTAACTTATACTTTACTTTGCATCCAAATCACTCCCAATTGAAAAGGAAAATAAATTTTACATGTTATAAGTATCATTACTAAATATGTTAAGAAAAGTAAAATAACTTTTACATCTTATACAATCAAATTGTATTACAACTACAAAAGTTTTCATTAAAGTATAAAAATTTCACTTCCCTTCACTTCAATTCTCCTTGCAACCAAACAAAGTCATCAAGCATGACAAGGAGAACCGTTACTAAAAATTTGAACAACATGCAGAAATCTGGGCCATCATAAGAAGCTTCTCATAATGAGCCATCTAGGGGGGTTTTGCCCCGGTCCATGTGTAAAATCATATGGTTGTACCCTTATTATGGTAGACGATAAGCAGCTTTCAGCCCACATATAAAGTGTAGGCTTTGGGAATGGACCATAGGGTTATTCCGAGGTGGGTCAACCTGGACTGGCTGGTTTAGGATTGGAGAACCTCTTGGGGCTACATACTTCTGAGGTGGTGGTTTAGGTTCAACTGGTTCAACAGGTCTAAGCCGGATGACCATAATGGTTTCACAATGTTTGATTCACTGGATTTTGAGGTTGGGGTTAATTGGTTTGACCAGCCATGCTGGGCTGGGTTTCAAGATAGTGGTAAAAGACCACTGACCCGCAAAAATGGATTTCTCTCTTCATAAGTTTAAAGGCTTCTTTATCAATTGTTTTGGTCCTTTGGGCCACTTTTGGACCAGCTGACCCAGCGGTTCATGTTGCTTCTAACCCAATCTCTTAGTGGAGCAGTTAGTCCTGTTAGGATAAAAAAATTAAGAAAATTTACTCATACCATCTCTAGATTTAGGTTCAAACACAATTACTATCTTAAAGTTCACAACAATTACAACTACACTCCATTACTATCGGTATTAAATAAAAAAAAATTTAATATCAATTTTATCCTTTTTGCATTTACAAACAAGAAATGATACTTTTAACCTTTTAAAATTGATAAAGATGAAATGACCAAATTAACCCTCCCAAACCATTATATTGGAAAATCTCTTTTGATTTTTTCTCTCTCTTCTCCCACGTTAAACC
Source organism: Protea cynaroides (assembly GCA_028583415.1). Lineage (NCBI taxonomy): Eukaryota > Viridiplantae > Streptophyta > Magnoliopsida > Proteales > Proteaceae > Protea > Protea cynaroides. Next base: position 11,399,460 of record CM053276.1, on the reverse strand, counting down.
GAAGTACTCTGATTAGCAGCAAACTCCGGGAAAGCGAGTTTTACTTGAATTGAAGGCAAATTTCTGCAGGGGGAAGACAATATGTGCACCAAGGAACCGGTAAAACAGGAAGGAAATAAAAGCTTTGTTGCAACTGAAACTACACAGAAAGGTTCGAACTCAAATGCATGATTAGAAAAGTCTCCAAAATTTACAGGTAAGTTTGAACCCATCAACATTGAAAGGCAACAACAGCCTGGAGTATGGATTTATCACCCAGGCAGTGAGGTGTTATCAACTTGGGAACCTAGAAAAGGAAAGAATAGGCACTCTGAGACCCAATTACAAAGAGAGGTCAATAATTCCATAGGTAGTACCAATTCAGCAGCAACACAGTCCCACAAGGATGATAGTACCCGCAGTGATGGAAACCCAGCAAGAAATAGACCAAAATAACTGGAAATAGACCAAAATAACTGAAGACAGTTCGAAAGGGCCTACAAAGCTTAGTTTAGTATTTCACATGGGTTCTAGAAAGGAGGAACTTATCAACACAGGTGAAGTTGTTTACCCACCACATTTCAACCTCCGAGCTGTAAATGAGAAGGAGACTATCCTGAAACTAATTGTGGATGATAACGTTCCCATTCCATTAACTGTCAAAGACCCAATTGCAGAGAACAGAAGTCTTGATGAAAGTGTCCCTGAAAGCCCAGGGAAGGGCAAAATAGAAGGCATGGCGAAAAGCATTGTCAAACCATCAATGCATCAGAAATTTAAGATTCAAGGGGGATAATGTTGGAGGAAGGAAGAGAGAGGATGTCGAAAACCACTTTCCATCAGTGAGGATTAGAATAATTGATTTGTAGAAGATTAGGGCTCTCTTTGGTTTGTATTATATAATATATTATGTAATACATTATGAAATTTGTGATTGTTTGGCATGATTTATAATGTCTATTTATAATTAAAATAAATAGATATAATGCATAATCTACAAATAGGTTATTAGTTGTTTATCATTATAACCTATTTCTCATTATATAATGTATTATGTTTAGTGATACCAAACGGTCATTATTTATTACTCAGAATCTATTATCATAATTGATTTGTCACAAATAGCTCATAATACATTATATAATACAAACCAAAGAGAGCCTAGGTTGAATGAAAAAAACAAATCGAAACCCTAACTCGCCGAAGATACTTCCTGTACTATAATACTACCTTACCTAAGGGTGTCAACGGGCCGGTCTGGGCTGGTTTCTGTTCGGGCTGAACTGGTGTCGGATTTTATAAGCCCAGCCCAAAACATGTCCATTAAGAGTTCGGGTTGGGGTGGGCTGCGCTGGACACAATAACTAACGGGCTGGTCCGGTGTCGGTTTGTTATCGGGCTGGGTTTATTGAGGTGATTTCGGGTTGGTTCGGTCCCCTTTTATATGTAAACTATATAGCCTATTTTATTATTTCTATCTATAAAATTAGCATTATTCCTTCCATATGTATGTAATTTAATAAACTATAACAATTAACATAATCTTTTCAACTATAGATTCACATAATCTTCTAGATCATGAAGTGAACTCTAATAGTGTAACACAATCTATTAAAATATAAAACCATTAAAATTAAGAAATTGGGCCTGAACGGATCTTACCGGTATTCGGGTTGGGTTTTATCGGTTTGGGCTAATTCGGGCTTCTTAACGGATCTGTCCGGTTTGGTTTCGGTTTGGGCTGAAACAGTGTCGGGCTTTACAAGCTCAGACCAAAACCTGTCCATTAAGGCTCGGTCCGGGCTGGGTTCGGGTTATATCAGGCTGGCTCGGTCCGTGCTACTGGGCCGGGCCCAGTTTTGACACCCTTAACCTTACCGTCGTCATTGGAAGTTCAACTTGCTGCAGGAGTCGAAGAGGTTACGAGCCGTCGAGTTAGGTCTTTAATTCAGTCGATTTCAGTTTTCTCGAGGAGTCTTCAGTGTTTAGTTCGCGATTTGTTAGAGGAAAGAGAAGAAGAAAAGGAGATGACAAGAAAAAGAAAAGGAAATGAAAAGGTTATTCTTATCTTTTTTTTTTTTACGAAATAGGACAATATAGTCCTTTCACAATACTCATACGATTCGAATGATTCAAATCGTCTCCTCCCAGTACTTCAGGGAGGAGGGAGATGCCCCAGTCGGATGGCCAACACGTAGCTCTCAGGAAAATCCGAGCCCCACGTCTGAGCCGACACCCAGTAGACAAGCCGAGCCGATAGGGGGTGTCGGCTCGGACGTGGGGCTCGGATTTTCTTGAGAGCCACGTGTCGGCCATCCGACGGGGGACGTCTCCCTCCTCCCTGAAGTACTGGGAGGAGACGATTTGAATCCAGTATGGGAGGAGATGATTTGAATCTTATGAGTATTGTGGTGTTGGCTCGGACGTGGGGCTCGGATTTTCCCGAGAGCCACGTGTCGGCCATCCGACGGGGGCTTCTCCCTCCTCCCTGAAGTACAGGGAGGAGACGATTCGGATCCATACTCATAAGGTATTTTTAAACTTCAAATTTTGAATGCGTGCTAACGTCAACAACTAGCAGAAAAATTATAATGGAATGACCTTTTGTGTAACAAGGTTTGGCAATTAAAGGTAGTATATATAATTATTGTGAATTTTAGGATAATAGTTGTATTTAAACCTAAGTGGTGGTGGTATAGGTAAATTTTCCAAAAAATATATTTTAGCTGCGTGTAGTCAAGTCACTACTTGTGTACTAGTTCATTCATGACAAAATTTGGATTTTGTTTACCTTGTGGGCATAAAATGTGATGTCTCCAACTTGAATACTCAGATCCGTTGGAACTTTAGAAGTCACAAACCTGCGCAAGGCCACCAGAAAATGATGAATATCTTGAGTGATTATGGGAACAATTTCGATCAATAAAATAAGAAGCAACCAAGGTTCTAAATCCAATATCAAACAGGTAACAATCATGTCAAAACCAATCCGATACAGATTACTTGAACCATGAAAGTAACTCTTAACTTTATAACAAGAAAATAATGAAACTGTTCAGGAATGAATGTGGTTACCATGCTTGTTCTTTCTTTTCAAAGAACTCATCTGCTATGACTGTAGCTCGAATGGCATTAGGGTTATGGACATGGGTAATGAAGTCGGAGATATTGCCCTGGTTTTCCTGTAGACTCAAATGAGGAGAGTTCATCATGGTGCCCATCTACTTTCTCTACCACAAACATGTCAAGAGGAAAGTTTAAGTAGAGAAGAACTAGCATCATAGGGAGACAGCATGGCCCTGGTTTTCCTGTAGAATCATAGAGAAGTCTGTGGTTGTGAAAAGAAGGGTGTTAAATCAGGCTGTTAAAAGAAAGGACTTTCTTTCATTCCTCGAATGTATACTCCCTCTCACAGAATGGATTATTCTGGGTTCGTGGTATTATGGTTTAGAGACAAAATGTAAGGATGTCTACAGCCACAAATTGTACAGGACAAACAGCTATATAAACTGTTGTGGCCGGGGGAAAAGAATGTTGGGATATTTTGTTATGTGTAGTCTATTTCAGTCCACGTAATTAAGAGATGAACCACTGGATGAATAAGTGGTTATAAATAGATATATAATTAAAGGGTGACAATGTAAAACCAATATAAGTGCATGAGGCAAATCTTTTGAAAAGTGTAAATTGAAGAAAATGTTGTAAAGACTTGAAAACATGTCGTTTGATCAAGAGTAATTGGAAAAATTTAAATCGTTGAAAATCTAGTATTCGATGGTATCAAGAAAAATGCAAATTACTTACCCAAAAAAAAAGAAAAATGCAAATTGGAATAACGTAAAAAAAAATCTAGAAAATGCGGTGTTTGGCGATATCAAGAAAAACGCAAAGACTTGAAGAACACTAAGAAATACAAACAAACAAAAACAATTTGAGTAAAATGACATAGGGTTTTAATGTGGTTTAACACATTAATGCGATCTGTTACATCCACAGGAGAAGATGAAGATGATTTACTAAGTGTAATTGAAATTTCTCAAGAAAAAACTCTCTAAAATTTAGCTCAAAAAACCCCTTGCAGACTTCTCTTTTGGGCTAGGGCAACACGATTCCAAAATAACAATATATATCTCTTCCAAGTCGAGTTGACCTATCAAGTCACTGGATTGGATCAAACCACACTCCTAGATGAGATCAATATTGATGAGCGCCTAAACCCTCTTTTTTCATTACGGACCCCGGAAAAATTCTCATTTGAATCTCCACCAATTTTTGTCAAAGCGAGTCAATCTTCGAAACGGGCACACAAATTGAAGACTCACATAACATTTCATTTTTGATAATGCTTGAAGAATTTTCTCTGCAATTGTTTCTTGGTGGAAGTAAAACCTTGTATTTTGGGTCACAAGTTATTGGTTGAGGATCCAAAGGGACCCGCAAGGCAAGTGGTTGGGGTTGGATTCATCTAACTAGTCTAGCTCTTCACATCAATAATGTGATGGCATTGGTATTCAGATGTATTTGGATTTTCTGATTGTTCCATAGTTAGTTAAAACAGGAACGACAAAAAAACAAAATGGGATAGAACGGGTTTTAAATAGAGCAAAATAAAAATGGTACAGTAAAAAAAAGATCAAACATTCCAAGAATGGAAAAAATACGAAAGCGGACGGTATGGGTTTTAAAGGGATCAGATATAATACGGTACGGTGAAAAAACAACAATATACTCTCATAAATTGAAGAATTATACCTAAATCAATAGGAACATATGACATTTATGATGTCTCTGGCCATAAAATGGTGAGAATTATCATCTTCAGTCAAGTAGTTAATTGATGTTTTATGTTTGTCCAAGACTTTAAACATGAATCTAGAGAGAGAGAGAGAGAGAGAGAGAGAGGGAGAGAGAGAGAGAGAGAGAGAGAGCTCTCTATGGTGGCCTACAATATATATATTTGTTATGACCCACAACCCACACTCTACCCTAATAAGTAATAAAGTAATGAGTTTAGAAGCAATTATGAGGAATTGGTAGCCTTTAATCCCACATCGGTTACATGTAGAAGACAATAAGAATATTAAACAATGTGTGATTAATTGACTCATTATTCATTGGAGGTGCAGGTTAAAATACAAAAATGGTACGGTACGCATTTTAAACATGTTTTAAACGGCAAGGCTTGGAGTATGGAGTATTTTAAAATATTTTTGAGGTCAATATGACAATACGCGTATTAAACGGTTGAGTATGGTATGGCAAAATAATATGCATTTAAGACAAGTTTTAAATAACTGAGGATTATCCTTGTCGGTACTAATGATTTGCTCATGCACCATGAGAAAACATTTAAAGGGGTAGGCTCAACTCAACAAGCTTAAAGCATGAACCAAACATGAATACAATGACACATGACCTACCCTTTTGTATTTTTGGGGAAGAATATAGGTAAGGGTGTCAAAATGAAATGGAATTATCAATTATGTACTGAAATTGAATTGAATTATTTAAATTGAAATTGTGAAATCAATTATTAAATGATTTTTTGATTATGGTTTTAAAAATAAAATTGTTTAAACCGATTATTTGGAACCATTAAAATGGATTAAACCTTTACTCTAATCCCTTAATGCTAAATGTGTATATTTGTAGAAATAAAATTTATTTTAATGCTTTCTACATAGCATACTTCTAAATGGTAAGTCCACTTGCATATATGATTAAAATTATTTTAATATTTTCCTTGGTTTTCCGTCTCCTCTGTTCTTAACTCTCTTCCTCTCCCTCCTGGCAACTAAACCATTTAAAAACTGAAAAATCAAAATAGGTATTTTAATACCGTTTAATAAGTGGTTCGATTTTGATTTTACTCATTACCCTCTAAATTGAAATCAAATTGCACCATTAAACTGAAACTGCACGATTTAGCACCCTTAAATATAGGGTAGCAAAAGAGAAAGATGAAGTAAAAAGAAAATGGCCAGAGAGGTTTCCACCTTCAAATACCCCCTAAAATAAGGGTGGAGCTTATGGACGTGAGCATGACAGATCATTCTCTATCCAAAAGTTAAGAGTTGCCACATCATCTTTCCTCATGGCATAACTAGGTGTACAATCCAAAGATTCTCTTGACTATCTCTCTTTGGTATGGCTTATATTTATGTTTATGAGTTATTTATGACAAATCATTTATCATAATAAATTATGAGTAATAAATAAAAACGATTTGCTACCATTAGACATAAAGAGATAATAATAGATTATCACAACAATGATAAACACCTAGATTTTGAATTATATTGATTTATTTTAAATATAAATAGATACCATAAATCATACCAAACAATTAGGCGCTCTTTGGTATAGTTTATTTTTATGTTTATGAGTTATTTATGACAAATCATTTATAAGAATAAATTATGAGTCATAAATAATAATCATTTAATACCACTAGACATAAAGAAATAATAATCGATTATCACAATAATTAATAACACCTTCTTATCTATTTGTAGATTTTAGATTATATCAATTTATTTTAAATTTAAATAAGTACCATAAATCATACCAAATAACTACACATGCCATAATGTATTATATAATTAATTCTATAATACATACCAAAGAGAGTCTTACATATGTCATAATGTATTATATAATTAATTCTACAATACATTACCGAGGAGAGCCCTAGTCTAAAGAAACTTTTTTTCATTTGAATTTCAAGAAACACTTTCTCTTTATCCAAATCAATACCTATCCAGAATAATATCTCTAGGCCTGAAACTCAAAATGGGGGTTAATGTTGGAGGGCTTTTCCTTATACCTTATGTTTACTTGTAGCTCATAACTTATAAATGGCATTGAAACAGGTTCTGCATATGGCAGTGCATGGATTGGTCCATGCAATGGTTGGATTGGTTTATTTGTATTGATTTTCAATCTGACTGATCCCCCATTTAATTCTGTTTTAATATTATTATATATAGTTAGTATCCATCTCGTATCAGCTTTCCATGAGATCTGTACACCGATTCGATCTAGTTTTAATCAAGGATCGTAATATCAGTTTCGTGTCTGATTTCGACTAGGCAAGATATCCAAATTTCAGTGGTTTTGGCTTAAATTTCAGGGAAACCTAGTAAAAAAAATAAAGTTTTGAATGTTAGCCTGTTTTGGGAGATAAATCAACGTGTTCTATTTATTTTCAAAACATTCCTTTTTAATCCCATAAAAAAAGCAATTAAAAAGGAGATAAAAATATAAATTACAAAGAATAAAATCCCAATTGAATATGGAACTCAGTTGGAGAAAACGTTGGAGAAATAAAAAGAAACTTGTAGATAGTGGATAACTTATTCTGAAACCATAACAAGGAATCTGAAACGGTATCAAATATTTGAACTGTAACAATCAAATTCACAAGAAGAAAAAAAGAAAAATTTGAAATGGAAAAGCAATATCTGAAACGAAATATGGTCGAAACCGAAATTTCTGACCGAAATCTGATAATTCCTATACCGATTTCAATTTAGTTTTGGTTTTCAAAAAAACCACAATATTTGGGCCGAAATTCTGAACATCGGTTTTAATACTATTTGTAAGACACTGTAACGGTAACGTGTCCCCATTGTATCCTTACAAGGTTAGGCACCAAGGTTAATGTGCACAGGACCGGAACTCAAGTCGGATCTGTCTTGCATGGAGAGGATCAGCCTGGAATCGGCTTTTACACATGTAATCTCATTTCTACCATGCCGCTACGGCATGTTTACTTGGAATTAGCCGATTCTGATCCGGATGGGTCGCAATCAGCCGATCCAAACTGATCCCTTCAACCATGAGTGGCACCCATTCATGGTTACAATTCTCCTCAGCCCCAAAAAAGGTATCCAGCCCAAAATCTAACCTGAAGTTATAAAAATCATGAAACTGCAACAAGAGTGAAATGAATATGAGCAATGCAATAGTGGATCTTTCTAATTTTGAGCACAGTTCCTCTGGTCGTCGTTTACTAAAATTTTGAGAGAGATAGCCATAGGGGTCCTCTACCACATGGGTCTGTCCTTGTACTGCATGGCAGCAGATCGTGGTAGACTCATGGCTTATTAAAAAATCTGTTTTTTTGTCATGGAGAAACTCAGCGATTGCTGTCTGCATGGGACCTCATCCTCTTCTGTCATTTAGTCGTGATAATCATTCATCAGACGAACTGGGATGTTTAACATTTATACAGATGCATCCCAGTCTGTCTGGATGATAAGAGAGGATTTTTTTTTGTGTATTTTTCACCTTAACAGTCTCCCACACCTGCCTTCGGCCAATGCCAGTATATGCTCTAAGCTCTCTACTAGTTACCAACTTACCAGAAGATCTATCCCTAGCTAGTAAGTTTTTATACAGTTGGTTGGTGTCTTGCCCACTATGTGCAGGCACACGCGAGGTATTAGGTTTGATTCTCGTGTTTTCACATTGTGACCTAAGGCATCCTCTTTATCCTTCCCCCTTTGGTTCTTCCCTTTCCTTGCCCAGTTGACTAGTGTATTGTCGGTTGAGTGTAGGTACACATGAGATCATGGGTTCAACCCTTATCCTTCCCTCTCTGGTTCTTCTCTTTCCTTGCCCAATTGATTGGTCTCTTGTCGGTTGAGTGTAGGTACGCATGAGGTCATAAGTTCAACTCTTGTGTTTTTCGTTCCCTTCCAGTGCTTCCCTCCCATATCTCTAGTAGTGTAGAAAAATCGTTTATGGGCACCAGTAGAGTAGGAAGTTTAAAAAAAGAAAGAAAAAGTTTTTACCAAAAAAATATAGAAAATAAAAAATTTACCCTTTGTAAGTAATTTAGGCATCTGGCCTAATTACAACTCCAGATGTTGCCTATTTGGTGGGTGGGTTAGCCACAAGAATTTTTAGAATCCCATTGAGAGTTCCTGATTTCTTACAAAAGAACACTACAACAATATGAATTTTTTGCGACGGTAATTTTACGTCGCAGAAAATACATTCCCGTCGCCAATGATTTTCTCTGACGCAAGGGTTTGCGTCGCCAGTTCGTCGAGGTAGAAGCCGTCGTCTAAAATCACGACGCAGAATAGGGGTGCGTCGGTGATTACATTGTCCGACGAAAATTATTTACCGTCGCAAAAAATAGATTTTATCGCGACGAAAAGTATATTTCCGTCGAAAAAAATAAATATTTTTATCAACGGAAATATAATGCTTGTCGTGTAAAATCAATATTTTTATCTACGGAAATATAATTCCCGTCGTATAAAATCAGTATTTTATCGATGAAAGTAAAAGTTCCGTCGAGAAAAATGTATATTATATATGTAATATAATTATATTTACCAACGGAAATATATTACCGTCGGAAAAAATGTAGATTTAAAAAAAAATAAAAAATATACCTATGGCCCATTACACCTGTCAAACCAATGAGATAATTACACCCTGTAAAAACATGATAGAAATATAATTCTAAATTCCAAATCTAATTACATTATAATTACAAAATCCTCATCATGCATGTGATTTGTTCTCAAAATAAAGAAAAAGAAAAAGAAAGAGTTCCAAATCCTCATAGTCCACTAATTGAATAGTGCTCAGGCAATCCTATTGACAATGAAGCTGATTGCGAAGGACCTAGATAAAGAGAACATCTCAAAACGTTCTTGTATAGACCTAATAATATAACTAGAATAAAATAATAAACAAATCATTTTCTTTGATGAATATCAATCAATTAATTAAGAATAATAGATTTACTTTGAAATAAATAACACAATGAAGAAAACACAGTTAGCAATGAACAAGGTTGAAGAAAAAAAAAAAAAAAGGAGTAGTATTAAACTCGTAGAGTAGCATTCATAATATACATTACTCACAATGCTCCATTAAACACGTAACGTTAAACTCGTACAGGAGATATTATATCGAATGCATTCATTGTACAGGGGGGAATTCCCGTCTATATACCATATGAAATAAAAATATTGTAAACTACTGAATCATGCTCTCTCAAGTCAACATTAGAAACATCATTACAAAACCAAAAGAACTCTATAAGATATGCATTTTGATGGGATCTGAAACTTGTTGGCCCATAAGTTCTTGAGTTACAAGTAAGGGTGTCAACGGGCCGGTCCGGGCCGGTTTCGGTCCGGGCTGAATCGGTGTCGGGTTTTATAAGCCCAGCCCAAAACATGTCCATTAAGAGTTCGGGCTGGGTTGGGCTGCGCTGGACACAATAACTAACGGGCTGGTCCGGTGTCGGTTTGTTATCGGGTTGGGCTTACTGAGGTGATTTCGGGCTGATTCGGTCTGGACCGGGCTTATCAAACTTATCGGGCCAATTTTATATGTAAGATATATTGTTTATTTTATTATTTCTATCTATAAAATTAGCATCATTCCTTCTATATGTATGTAATTCAATAAATTGTAATAATTAACATACTTTTTTCAACTATAGATTCATATAATCTTTCGGATCAATAAGTGAACTATAACAGTGTAATATAATCCATCAAATTTTAAAACCATAAAAATTAAGAAATTGGGCCGGATGAACCTTACCGGTGTTCGGGCTAGTTCGGGCTTCTTAACGGGCCGGTCCGGTCTGGTTTCGGTCTGGGCTGAAACGGTGTCGGGCTTTACAAGCCGAGACCGAAACCTGTCCATTAAGGTTCGGTCCGGGCTGGGTTCGGGTTATTTCGGGCCGGCTCGGTCCGTGCTACCGGGCCGGGCCCATTTTTGACACCCTTAGTTACAAGGATGAACTTTATAACTGGCCAAGCCAACTGGGGAAACAAACAAACTATCATTTTGTAAAAGGGATTCTCTCCTAGTAGTAAAAACAACCAAAAACTCCATTTCAGAATGAGGCAAGGACTTGATTTTTAACTTTTGAAAGTAATACAGGGACAACTCAAACTAAATTAAATCCAAACAAGATGACTTACACAAGGGAAGAGATACTGGAGAGAGGTAGAGCGATGGGGGAGTAGTGAGAGAGATTCCAGACAGAGGCAGAGCGACGAGAGAGTAAGGGAGCAGTGAAAGAGATGCTGGAGAGAGTTTGAGTGAGAACATATGAATATGGGAGAGACAATGTGAGTAGGTGAAAAGTATGGGAGATCTCTAGGTAGCTTTCTTAGAAAGCTTTCTAGAAGAAGTGAGTAGGTGAAAAGTACTTTTTGAGATTTTACCCAAAAACAATTTTCCGAGAAAATGAAAAGTTAAAAAGAACCGCCCAAGTTGTTTTTGAGATTTTACACAAAATTTATTTTTTTTCGGGAAAAGAAAAACTCAAAAGAACCACCCAAATTACCAATGAAAATAAATCTCCTCGACAAACAATGTTTTAGGCGACAGGATTTTAGATCCCGTTCGGCAAAAGGTTTTTTGGAGGCGGAATTTTATATCTTGTCGGCAAAAAATGATTTTTTGTGACGAAAATTAAGATCTCGTCGGTTAAAACCTTGTTTGGTGATGAAAATTAGTATCCCGTTGGTTAAAATTCTTTTTGGCGATGGGAATTTTAGATCCTGTCGGCTAAAACCTTATTTGGCAATGCAACTTAACATCTCGTTGGCTAAAATACTTTTTAGCGATGAGAATTTTAGGACCCATCCGCTAAAACCTTGTTCGGCGACGAAAATTGAGATACCTAAAAGGCACAGTGGACTATGGTCTATGGTAAGGGTGTCAAAACTGGGCCCGGCCCAGTAGCACGGACCGAGCTAGCCCGATATAACCCGAACCCAGCCCGGACCGAGCCTTAATGGACAGGTTTTGGTCTGAGCTTGTAAAGTCCGACACCGTTTCAGTCCAAACTGAAACCAAACCGGACCAGTCCGTTAAGAAGCCCGAATTAGCCCAAACCGATAAAATCCAACCCGAACACCGGTAAGGTCCGTTCAGGCCCAATTTCTTAATTTTAATGGTTTTAAATTTTAATAGATTGTGTTACATTATTAGAGTTCACTTCATGATCTAGAAGATTATGTGAATTTATAGTTAAAAATATTATGTTAATTGTTATAGTTTATAAATTACATACATATGGAAGGAATAATGTTAATTTTATAGATAGAAATAATAAAATAGGCTATATAGTTTACATATAAAAGGGGTCCGATAAGCCCGATAAGTCTGATCCGAACCGAACCAACCCGAAATCACCTCAATAAACCCAGCCCGATAACAAACTGACACCGGACCAACCCGTTAGTTATTGTGTCTAGCGCAGCCCACCCCAGCCCGAATTCTTAATGGACATGTTTTGGGTTGGGCTTATAAAACCCGAAACCGGTTTAGCCCGGACCAAAATCAGCCCAGACCGGCCCGTTGACACCCTTAGTCTATGGTATCCTAGAACTGAGAAGTTCACATTGACTGCATATTTAGATGCAGATTGGGCAGAAAATCTTGATGATAGGAAGAGCACAAGTGGTGGTGCATTCTTCTTAGGGAAGAGCCTAGTGGCATGACACAGTAAGAAACAAGAGTCTATTTTCTTATCTACAGTAGAGGCAGAGTACATAGCAGCTGTAGCTACATGCACTCAGGTAATCTAGATGAAAAGACAAATGTCAGATTTTAGTGTCACTTGTGAGGAGCCAGTGGTCATTAAATGTGATAACATGAGTGCAATAAACATCTCCAAGAATCCAATGCAACACTCAAAAACCAAATACATTGATATTAGATATCATTATTTGAAGGATAAGGTGCTTGAAGGGGAAGTGAGACTGAACTTTGTTCTTACAACAGATCAAGTGGCAGACATCTTCACCAAGACACTTCCAAAGGACTCCTTTGAGAGACTCAGAGACCAGCAAGGAGTGGTGACTCTTGGCACCCTATAGATGGCACAGGTGTAGGGGGAATTGATGACCACATAGCATCATTTTTCACCTATAGGATTGAAAAGATGCGGTGGGCACTCCTATTGATGAGGCTATGTAGGAGGAGCATATGTGACGGGGGAGCTTCATCACATGCCAGTATGCCCTTTGGGCTTGTTGTCAAAGGGGGAGAAAGGTTTGCATATGTGAGAAAATGTGAGGGTTGCCAACAATTCCAAATGGGGAGATTGTTGGAACCTTGGCCATTGTTGAGCGAACCTTGGCCAGTGTTGAGCAGATATTGGCAATTCATGGGCAGTTCTAAGTATGTTGTCATTGTTGGCAACCATGTTTGCATATGTGGGTAATCCAGTGACAGTATGGGCAGTTTAGTAATTTTTTAGTTCTCTAACATGGAGAAGAAGAGAGAGAAGGAGGAGAGGGAAAGAAGAGAGAGAAAGTGGGCGATGTGGCTTGCCACCTTGGCACCAGCCCAGGCCAGCATGGACGAGGCCCGTGGCACCAAGCCAGCAGCAAGGAACATGGTCATCTAGCCACCAGCCAGCCCCACAAGGCCAGCTAGCAGCATGCCATGCCATGCCATGCCACGTACAGCAGCACAGCACAACAGCAGCACTGCCGCATGACAAGCCAGCAAGCTCAAGGGCTTGTAGCCATGCGCATGCCCAAGGCACAACATAGCCGTAAGCCCCTGGCTTGTAAGTCACAAACCCGCAGGCCCGAAAGGCCAACCGCTTGCACGCCCCGCAGGTCCCACATGGTTCTCACTCAATAGCCCCCATGTGCTCAACGAAATGCCACAGAGAATCACCCACAGACACCCTATTGGAAAAATTAGGATTTACAGGGCAATCTCACACATTGACAAGGGCATTTTGGTCCTTGGGAAAAAGAGAAGATTCGAGATGGAGAGACTGGATCAAGACACATCGCTCTGATTCTCATCGAAAGGCCAATAAGAATGTGGGCTAGGGTGTAGCTCGCGAATTTGCTTCAGATGCTCCCGCGAGCATTCGGATTGGCCGAAAATACCTTATAATGGTGAGTCGCGATGAATGGAGGTGGCTTCGTGTTTCGGTATGGCGCACATATGGTATGCTGGCACAGTTGATGCCAATCCAATGGCTACGAAGGTTTTCGATCGCGCCTAATGTGATGAAGTCAGATCGAATGGCCCAGAAGCAATCCCTCTTTTTCTGATTCAATCCAACGGCTGCGAAAGAGAGATTCTGTCCGAGCCAATCGATGCTCGACAACACGGTACGACATGTCAACCGAGGCGGCGATAAGGTATGGTGCGGCGCAAGGAATCAGCTCTAAAGATTCATTTTCAAATGATCTGAGTGGTCGAACTTTGATTGGCCATATCTCAGCTGTTCGACCTCCGATCTGAGTGATTTAAATTCCTATCTTCCTCATTTTCGAAGGTGAACTCAATGAAACAGTGAAGGAAAGCCCTGCTTCAGTCTAAGGTGCCATTATGCTCGAAAATCCATTGAAAGTGTACTTCGAGAGTGGTGTGAGCCATTCACCTTCACCTATTGATCATCAATACCTCTATAAAACTGAAAAAAAAGTGAAGTGAGTGTTTATTGAGTCTTCATAGAAGCTGTAGTGGGAAGAAATGACATTAGAAGTGGTGAACAAGCTCATTAGAGTGTTCCACAGAAGGAGTGATTACGTCGGAAAGGTAATCTCTCACGCAAACCCTCATTGTAATGTATGTGCTTAATGGGAAGGGTTTGTAATCAAAATATTCATGTTATTTCTGGTCTATTGGGTTGGGGCTTAGCAGACTTGTGGTTATAGCTCGTATTCGAGTTGTAGCTCATCTTATCCTGGTGGTGTGGCACCTCGCTGTTGTAACAATTGAACTTCACCTATTATAGTTGCGTATTGAGTATAATACGAAACCTTGCTTAAGGTATTACCCCGTGGACTAGCCATCACAGTGCGTGATTGGTGAACTACGTTACATCTTGTGTTGTGAATGTATATGTGAATGTCTATGTGTGTAGAATAGAAGTTTGTGTGCTGCAGGTCTGGGTGTACACACTTGGCAGGCCAAACCCCTGTTATGGATACTCGTGGGTGTGTGGTTAGTGTGTGCACCAAATGTGTTTGACAAATTGGTTGTGAGAAAAATCCGTCTGACAGCTCGAGGCAGCACACAACAAACAACAACTCTTGACAACAGTGACCAAAGCAGTAAGCCAGTTCATCTCAGTGGAATTGTTTTAGTGGAAACTGATTCACCCCCCTTCACAGTGATTACTTGAGATTAACAATAATTACACATTAAATTGCTTTTCATAATTACCATTTCCAAGTTTACCTCTTTTGGTAAAAGCATATTTTTTTTTTTGGTAAAATTGGTAAAGCAAGTTTATTTCTTTTAAATATATGAAGAATAAGTTTTATATCTTTATGGTCCGATTTTTTCAACATGAACGTGTATATATAGTTGTGTATCAGACCCTTCATCCAGTGGTAACTTGTGAGGGATAAATTTGATATTACACAATGTCCCCTTCTACCCATTTGACTGCAAAAACCACAATTGTGCACAAAACCTTTTGTTGTCTATCTTTAAATAAATTTTAAGGAACAATTTTATTGGGGGATCTTCTCTAAACATGCAAGGATTTGTAAGTTGGGACAATTTTTGAAGTTTTTGTTCCTCAACATAGGAGAACCACATTACACATGCAATCAAAGGTAGGGGGTGTCAAAATTGGGCCCATACCAAAAACAAAACGGAACCAACCCAATACGGCTTGGATCAAACTGAAATCGAATCTTATTGGATAGGATTTAGGTTGTACTCTTAAAACGCGATAAAAAACAAAATCAAATTGGATCAATTTATAATCCGTACCAAATCAGACCAATAAGACTAAAACCAAACCAACCTAATATTGACTTGATAGGAGTCCATTAAGCCAACATTTTATTAAATATACATGTAGGAAACCAACACTGAAACTGAACCAGCCTAATAATGGCCCGATAGAGTCCATTAATCCAATTTTTTTTACTACATATATATATATATATATATATATATATATATATATATATATATATATATATATATATATATATATATATATATATAGTAAGTTAAAACCGAACTGGTAGCGGAGAGATAAGAGTCTATTAAGTTAGCCAATAACAAACTGACACTAGACCAGCCCGTTAACTATAACGTGTATAGTGCAGCCCACCCAGCCTAAATTTCTATTGTACATGTTTTGGGTTGCCCTTAAAAAACTCGAGACCGACTTGGATGGTGGTGGCGGTGGTCAAGCCTTCGTTTTGGCCCTACTTTCTCTTTTTAACTCCCTGTCATTTGCTTTGGAGCAATGAGAGCTAGTTTTTGAACTCTCAAATTTGGGCTCCTAGAGTAAAAATGAATCCGGTTCACTCCCTAGGAGTTTGGAATCGGACTGGACTTCCCAAATGGGATTCAGTTTTGAAATTGCTCCTAGGGAGATGGAATGCTGGAATCCTAGAGTAGGAGTGTTATCAAACAGGGCCTTAGTGTCCGATTCCTTGAGTGTAGGCACACATGAGATCATGGGTTCGACCCTTTATCCATCCCTATCCGGTTCGACCCCTTCTTGCCTAATTGGTTGGTGTCCTGTTGGTTGACTACATATGCACACATGAGGTCAAGGGGGCTCTCATATTTTTTGTTCCCTCTCCGATTCTTCCCTTGTCACATCTTTAGAAAGTCATGGGTTCGACTCTTGTACTTTTCGTTCCCATCCAGTTCTTCCTAGGGGTGCAAGTTTTACCTTGACGACCCTAACCCGCCCAGGCCCGCCTTGAACCCTGGCAGGGTTAAACCCGGCCCGAACTTTGACAGGGCTGGGTTAGGGCTTAATTTTTTATCAACCCTGGCATGGTTGGGTTGGGTTAAGGTTGACCCCCTGGGTTGAGCCCGGCCCAACCCGACCCTGTATATATATGAATAATATACTCTAGGAAGCGTTGCCGACTCTAAGAGGCGTTGAGACATTGTCTGAGAGATTGAGAGTTGACTGTCAAAAAAGATTAGGTGAGAATCGAAATCTCTTGAGGAGTTTTCCCTGTTTTGAGTTAAATATTTTTTATAGTTTGATTGTTATTGTTTCGGCTTCATTTGCTGATCTATTAGAAAACTGTAATGAGATTTTACTTTGTTTTGAGTTATGTGTTTTCAATCTTTTTGTTGTTCTTTTAACAGATTGAGTATGTTGTTTCTATTTTATTTGTTGATATTTTAGAGTTCCCCTTTGTTTTGACTATCAATCTTGTTCATATTTTCATCGTAGAGATTTATGACTCCCATGAGTGTTGTAATAGACAATCAAAAACATGTTTAATGATTGACAGGAGATTTCTATTTGAGCTAAGATCAAATGAGTTTTAAATGAATTGTATGATTGATATCGTTTATCCTCTCTTTTTTTCTCTTTTTACCTACGGGGATCTTTTTTTTTTCTCTTTTGCCTCCTCCTGAATAAGGGTTAATCAGGGTTAACCCGGCCCAACCTGGTCCTGTCAAGGTCAATCAGGGCAGGTTAGGGTTAGGCCCAACCCTGCCAGGGTCAGAGTTAGGGTTGTATATTTTCTGACCCTAGTAGGGTTGGATTGGGTTAGGATTAAATTTAAATAATCAGGATTGGAGTTAGGATTTTAAAAAACCCGGTCTAATCCACCCTGTTGTAACCCTATTTCTTCCCCTCCCATATCTGTAGTAAAGTAGAAAAATCGTCTATGAGCGTAGGAAGCTTAAAAGTGAAAAAAAAGAGAAGGAAAGGGTCTTTTAACAAAAAAAAAAAAAGAAGAAAAAAAACAAAAAAAAGGATTTTCCCTTTGTAACTTATAAGCAATGGAGACATCTGGCCTCAATTAATGAAATTCCGGACATTGCCTATTTGGTTGGTGTGGTTAGCCACAAGAATTTGAGACTCCCATTGAAAGCTTCTGATTCTTACAAAAGAAGACGAGAGATCTCTCTCAGCCTCTCTACGATTCTCTTTTATGCGTCCTTGCTGTACATGAACATGCAAAGCTGATTGAAGCCTTGAACAGTCGAAACAGATCGGCTGGAGGCCATCCCTATCTTCTGTATATAATCTTTTTCCTGGCCAAGAAAAAACAGTTGAACAAAAAAGAAGATGAAAGCATGTGAAGTGACTTTAGTAGTATTTGAATGCAAAGTACTGATTTACATGTGCTTCAAAGTATGATTCAAGTGACCGGTATGGAATCGTTGGATTTATATTAGTTTTGGATTTGATAAATTCTTGATTCGATTGTGTTTTAATATTATGGGAAAATTTCAGTCACACCTCTGGTAGTATGACTTAATCTCATATGTCTACCATTATTTGCGATAATAACATTGAGATTTCTTACTTTTAAAAACATGGATCAGTCAGACCTTTTCCGTTAAATCATGACCATTAATCGATGACGTGTCACCATCTTAAATTCATTAATGACAAAATTATAAACAGTATCAATTATGTGTTAGCTTTTTATTTGGATTTGTATATCGGTCCAATCCGGATTGGACCGATTTTGGATACCATGTCTGATATCTGGACTTGATGTTAAGTTTTGGATTTGATGTTAAGTTTTTATCTCAAAGGTTTGAACTTATAAGTGGAAAGACTTTCACATATATAAGGTACCTCTTGTAGCTTGATTTTGTCCGATGCACAAGATGTTGCCACGTATCTGTAGATCACAAACACACAGTGAGATGGGTGGGATGGGCGGGTTTTACCTTGTGGCCATTCTAATGCATAAGTCAGTATGAGCAAGGACAATCAGAATGGGACTCAAGGATATGATACCCGAGTTCCTCATATATAGAGAAGGGATTGAGGTATAAGAGCTTAACAAGATCTTTCCTTCCTAGTTTAGAGAAGATGATATTTAGGTGAGTGACAACTCATAGAGAATGAGAACAATAGATTCTAGAGAGAATTGTATAGAGCAACGGTATCTTAGATTGAAATTGGAATTGGATCCCCTCTCCTTGCTATCTCCTTTAATTTATATGCAGAGTAAGAAGCTTGTTGAACATGCTTGCCCTCCTCTAGCCAGCTTGTTCCTTCTGCACATGTCATCATACCCCTATTATATGGGACAGAGGGCCTACGACTCCCTAGGAGGGAGCATATCTCCGATATTTGTCCTCTACGACCCCAACTAGTCCATGTCATTAGGTCTATTTGATGTAAGTGGTTGTCCTTTTCACCATCGCAAGTAGATATGAGATCTTTTCTCTTGTGGTGCTCCCTTGTGAGATGATGTGGCAGGTCGTGTCAGTACATTATGCATTTAATGCACATTGTCAGTATTTATGAGTATTTATAATAGCACATTTAATGCACGTCTGGTGCATTTAATGCTATCAGATCTTCCCTCCATCAAGCAAAAAAGGATGAATCGTATCGTTGATTGACGGATCGAGTCCGATTCTCGGCTTTATTTGGTTGACACGTGGACCCTCCTGATGGGCGTCATGCAATTGACCCTATTACATATTTCTTGATCGCACTTGAACGGTCCAGATCGGTCCCATTGTATTTTCCCCCAATAGTACCCAAGATTCTAGACTTAAAGCTATGTGAGACTATCCAACACTATCTCTTACTTGTTGCCTCTCTTTGGGTGACAAGAGTAAATATGGTTCCACTTTTGGATGACTTTAGTTCTTCTTTTGGATGACTGTAAAGAGGAAAATTTATAATTCTATTACCATGTTAAGTTTCCATCTAAAAAATTTGAACAAAAAATACAATTGCACTAATAAATTAGATGCCACGTCAAGAGATTTTGTCATTGGATGTATCATATCTTAAATTTGAAGAATGATGTCCTTTTGTCTTTTTTTTCTTTAGGTCGATATCGAAGTGGATCGGTCTTAGTTTTCAAGATTACACCATCAACCTTCGTGCTGTCTTGTTGAGCCACGATATGCAGATTTTCCTTATTTTTGCAATGAAAAGGAACTTTGTCTTTTTTTTACGGAACTAATATTGTATTAAATATACATGCAGGACATCAACATCGAAACCGAACCAGCCCAATAATGACCCGATAGAACCCATTAATCCAACTTTTTTTCTACAAATACACATAGTTAGTCGAAACCGAACCAATAGCAGATCGATAGGAATCCATTAAGCCAACCAAATAATAAATCGATACTAGACCAGTCCGTTAATCAACGTCTACTAACCCATCCAGCCCAAATCTCCATTGAACATGTTTTGGGCTGCCCCTATAAGACCCGAGACCAACTTGGACTTACCGAAACCGACCCATTTTACCCACGCTTGTGACCCCTCCTTCGCGGGAATGAAATCAGAAGTGAAACGGCCAATGTCTGAACGAAATGAGAGAATGCATTTCCAAAGGGCTGTCCTTCTGCTAAATGCTTAGCGTTCGTTACAAGTGGCAAAAACGTGTGTATTATTCCGTAAAAACGAAGAAAATCAGGGGTAAAATAGTCAGAAAAAACAAAGTTTGAAGTTTTTGACTTCCCTTCTTCGTCGTGGACCTCGAGGACGCGGTTGGCGGTTTGCTTCTCTCGTTCTCTTCTCTTACCCATAAAACCAGAAACGTCTCCGTATCTTCTCATCTTTCGGTTTTTGAGATTCAGATCTGCTCACCTGATCTCATCTCATCGAGGGTTGAAGAGGGAGAGAAGGACAGAAACAGAGGAGCGATGGCGACTGTCTCTCCTCTTGCTAAATACAAGCTCGTTTTCTTGGGCGATCAATCTGTCGGAAAAACCAGCATCATCACCCGTTTCATGTATGATAAATTCGATAATACGTATCAGGTACTAGCGATCTCTACTCCTCTGGTGAAGATCCGTTTTGGGTTTTAATTTGTTCGTTGTTTCGGTTGGTGGATTGGGTTTTTCTTCACCTACGATTGCATTGCTGATGATTGGTTGTCGTTTGGTATCTGGAGACTAAAACTTTTGGTAGTCCGGCAGGAATTGTGTCTTCTAATGTGGCTTTGTTGTTTGGTTTTGTTTTTAGATTTGTTGATCATTGCTTTTGGCTGCATGTAGGTTGATAGGAAAATTGTATTCATGAATTGGTGCGTTCAATTTTTGAATTACTTGAATTCAAAAGATTTGTCTCGAGTACCGATTTCAACTTGAATTGCTTTGATTTTGATATCCCATTGCGCCTCCAATATCCTAATTGATCTTTTGAGTTTTAATTTTCTTTAACTTGTTGTGATAATGCAAGAGCATCGTGCGATAAATAATTTTTTTGCCAAAATGGAAATTAGTAATATTTTCTGCTTAGATTGGCTAGTGCCACAAGATTTCTGTAAATCTACTATGGTTGCTTTTTGTGCATAAATTTTTACATAGGTGATTGCTTTACAGATCTAATAATGTAGAATCAAGATGTATTTATTTGCCCTCTTATTTCTGAATCTTTTCTTTCACTCTAAACTGATGTATTCTGTTGGGAATAATCCCACATTGGTTAAGTCTGGAACCTTGGGTGCCTTATATATTTGAGAGTCTTTGAACTTACTAGTTCGAACTTTTTGAGATGGAAATGTAACATATACCATATGTAAGCATGATGATGCATTATAGAAAATCATAAAATATTTCAGAATAACATGAAAGAATTTGAATTATAACCCTACAAGGTAGTGCTATTAGTGCTCATTAACTATGTAATTAAAGAAGTAATTGTAATCCCCAACATTCAGAATGGATACTTGCTCCTTATCCCAACCTTGATTTCACTGTTGCTTTCTTATAATTGCACATTTTATCCCTTTAAGTTCTGTTTAATTAATGTCATTTTCTGTCTACTTTTTTCTATTACAGGCTACAATCGGCATTGATTTTCTGTCAAAGACGATGTACCTAGAAGATCGGACAGTTCGTTTGCAGCTATGGTAGGAGTAGGACATATTTCTTTCGTTGTTTCAATGTTAAAAACCTGATTCTCTTTTCATGATTCCTTATGTAGATGCTTTTCTAAGTTGGAAGCATGTTTCTATAATGCATGAATGCAATTTTTTTTATTTATCATTAATGGAAACACAAACATTCAATGCCAGGTGAACTGGGTTTTCAAAGAGGGGGGTGTACATAAGCTGATAAGCTGATCTCTAGCAACAGATAGGGAGGAAGTTCTTGTGATTCGTGATAAATAAGATGAAAATCTATCATTTTTAGCTGTGCATTGTCAATTCAAGTTTAAAAATTATTGATCCATATCAATGTTCTCTGGTTCCTGCACGTATGTTCGGTAATATGGCTTCCATTGTAGGATTCCGGTGGTAACAGTACTGCAGGATCTTAAGGTAGATCTTTGAATTATAGTATGAAATTCTTTTTGGTGGGTAAGATTGGGTTGTAGCCAGATCTCTACCAGTAATTGTATAAGAAAAAAAAAAAAACAGGCAAGTTTATGTAAAGTGACTTGCTTTTTATCTGCAAGATTTATAACTTACCAGGAAAAGAAGGATATATGATGAGTTGTAAACCTAAAGAAAAATAGAAGGTAAATCATCTTTTTGAAGAATTGGTGCCTAGGTGGATTGCTGTTAGAATTGAGAGTTATCTCTGCCTCCCAATGACAGTTACACCTTTTGCTAACTGCTCAAGCAATGCCTACAGGAGTTGGTACTGAAAACTTATTTCTTCATATGGGAATTATGTGCTAGGTTGAGGCCGGGAAGATAGCTACCAACTCCATCAAGAGAATGGATCTCACTCAAGTAGTTTTACCAAAAGCCTCTGCAGGGTACTTTGTGATTATGAAGAATTGTCAGAGGCAGAATGGTTTTTGGGTGGCCTAATTATATAGCATGTTGTTTTGCATCTGTTTAAAGTTTTCTTAATAGACAATTAGTGCTAAAAAATAAGTGAAAATAAAATGATGGTGTAGAAAATAAACACATGAGAGGATGTAAGGAAGATAAGTATTTTATTCAATGCCACTACATCACATTGTTGCTTAAATTTTAAAGTTGCTTGTTGCTGCTTGACGTCCTTGTTCCTTTGCTTTTCTTGATATATGGCCTTTTGTTACCGATTACGATTATAGAAACCTCATATACTAAATCAACAGGGATACTGCTGGACAGGAGAGATTTAGGAGTCTTATTCCAAGCTACATAAGAGATTCTTCAGTTGCAGTAATTGTCTATGATGTAGCCAGTGAGTAGTAGTTTTCTTGGCATACTTTTATTTGTTTTCTGTATTCTTTTCCTTCCTTCTCTTTGATCACTTTTGAATACATTATGCGTGGGTGACAAGCGAAAATTTTCCCTATAAGCAATAAAATCAGTAGTACTTTTGGATGCCAGACAGTATAATTCCCTATTTCTTATCTTTGTGTCATTGTTCCTTAATATTGATTTGAATTGATTGTGGACGAGTAAACAATCCTTGCAGTTCTGCATCTAATATCCTAATCTGATAAGTGACCTCCACTCTAACAAAGCTTTTATTAATAGTTACCAGAGGAGTTTTTGCTTTTTTAACATTTTCAAAAAAGCATGCTTAATTCCATCGTAGGAGTTTGGTAGTAGTCAGATACTGGACGAATTGGCTTAGCCCAATATGTTGACCATTTTTCACATGAACAACCTATCTTATCTGTAATCCATCATCAACCTGTAATACAACAAAATTTTGCATAACTGCCTAGTCTAGATTCATTTTATCCATGTGAACCAATATGTGCATATTTCAATATTGAAGTTGTGTTTCTCTATCTAATTGATACAGATCGGCAATCATTTCTGAACACCTCTAAATGGATAGAGGAAGTACGCACAGAACGAGGTGGTGATGTGATTATTGTCCTTGTTGGGAACAAAACCGATTTAGTTGAGAAGAGGTAGGTAATAGCTGACATTCTGAGTTTTATTTGCTTTAAGGTCTAGATAAACTCATTTGTGATTTTATTGATATATGCCATTCCGTACATTTCTTTCATCTTATGTATCTGTACTGCACCATTGAGATGTCTGCAAAGTTTGTAAAAGATAGCATTAGTGCACTTGGGCAACTGCGTGATCTATTGATTCTTGAAATTTAGTTTTATTTTTATTTTTATTTATTTATTTATTTTTTTTATCATTTGATCCTCTCTTGAATCTGGAAACAGCCTCTCTCCAAAGCGGGAGTACATAAGTTCTTCCCCAGACCCCGCAGTGGCAGGAACCTTATGCACTGGCTATGCCCCTTTATTGTTTCAGTCTCTCAATGTGTGTGGCTTTGGGCCTATCTGTTGTAAAATCTTGTTGATGATTTCTCAGTATGAATATTCATTGATGATGCATGAAAAACTATCTAAAATTTGCACCCATAGTAATTCTAGCTAGTTTAGCATGTACTTATTATTCCTCTAGGTCTGGGGAGATGCACTAACTGTGCTACTTATCAGATTCTATGATACCTATAGAAGGTTGAAAATGGGTTTATCAGGTTGGCATACATCAATAAGGTAGTTTTTTAATCTTTATTATGGTCCTCAGATTTTTTTTTTCCTGAGTGATCAAACAGGCAGGTTTCAATAGATGAGGGAGATGCCAAATCCCGTGACTCTGGTGTCATGTTTATAGAGACCAGTGCTAAAGCTGGATTCAATATCAAGGTTTGTAGTGTATTCTTTTCTTATGTCAGTGCTTTTTCTTTTGATGAATATGTGCATCAGTATGCAAGGATTCTACCTTTGATGTGGTGAGCGTATATCTTAATCTAGGAAAAATTGATATGTAGGTCTATCCTAATCATTGTACTATTAAATTCGTTAGACATGAGAGAAACATAGTAGTCTGGAATCTTTACACTGCAGACAGATGGCTACCTGATTGAGTCAATGTTTTGACATAGTTCTCCTTGGCATGGACAATGGCACTATCTCGAGTGCTATCATTTTGTATACACGTACTACTTGTACTTGATTACCACAAACAATGAAAGCAAGTTCTTCATTTACTTGTGATTTGTTTCTCTGACAATTACTTGACAGATTTCTTTATCTTTGATTTAATAATGCAGCCATTATTCCGAAAGATTGCTGCTGCCTTGCCAGGGATGGAGACCCTCTCCTCGACTAAACAAGAAGATATGGTTGATGTGAACCTGAAGCCTACTTCAAATTCATCCCAGCAAGAGCAGCAAGGAGGTGGCTGTGCTTGCTAGAGCATTACACAGATCCATTGGAGGACAGTGTGATAGAATTAGGTCCAGCCAATTTTCATGTGAACAGTTGGAAAAGGATTATACCAAGGGTCACTAAAGTAAATGAGATCACAGCTTACAGAGATCAAATGCCTTTGGGGAAATTGTTGGTTCACTAAATGTTAGGTCATCACAAGTCTTGGGCCAAAGTAATCATTGGTGCTGCTCATAAGATATTCACCTTTATTTGCAGTTGCAGTTGTGGTTGGTTGTTTAGTATTTTGAAGGTTGTATAATGAAAGCCATATATATATATATATATATATTTTTTTTTTAAATTTTGAACTTCACTAATTACTGATTGTTGAAGATTCTTCAATATGAGAGCCTCTTTCCCTTTTGTAAACAGGTTTTATAGCATGCCTCTTTCTTCTGTGGTAGTTCTGCTAATCATGGTTTCATTTTTACGTCAATAGGAAGATAAAAAGATAACTAGCTGTTCAATTCAATTGAAAGTGCTATGAGAAAATAGTCCAGGTTTCAGAATTTTGGTCTCTGTATCTTGAGTTTCTCCAGACCGAGTGAAGCTCGACTCAAGCCAGAGTTTTTTTTTTTTTTTTTTTTGTAATTCTTTTTGTTTGCTGTGTTCTTTATGGGAAAACTCTACATGCTACGATCAACGGGAGGAAAAGAAAAACATCAAATGTTATTTAAATCAAACTTATCTGGAAATGTAAAAGTGATTAAAATACCTTATTTACCCAATAAAAGGTGGGTAAATATTCTTGTTAATTGTAATTGAATTGAATAAAATAAATTTTAATATTTTATAAACCCGTGTCCAGTTGTATACATTTGTATACTGTACTCGTAAAGTAGAGACAAATTGATAATTTTTTTAGACATTAATGCTTTATGTTTGGAAGATTCTAAAAAAAATAAAATAAATAAAAATAAAAGTAATAATAAATCAATGATAAAAAATCATTATAAGATAAAACTAATAATGAAAGCAATGATAAGTGTACATATCTTTCTTTCTCATATTTTTTCAAAAAATTAAAATTTTTTTTTCCTGCATCATTGTCAATTCCAGTAACTCTCCTTGTGAGATGCCCCTTATAAAAAGCTAACCTATATATTACTTTTGATTGGAAGGTCAAATAAATACATGCAAGAGAAAATAGGATTCCGTTTTCTCTGAATAAAGAGGAGAAGATAAAATTTGTAAATGCTTTCCACCATTAATGGGTTTGTAGATCTGTGAAGTTCAATCATGGATAGGTTCGGTTGGTGATCAATTAGGATCTAGAAAGTTCATTTATCATTCCATGCAGATGCATTTGAGAGTAGTTTACTTGCATATACTTATATCTTTTATGGGATTTCAATATGTTTATATCTAGTGGGTGTCATAACCTGGTAGTTCACACATATTGATGGTAATGGAATCCCATAAAAAATACAAATACATGCATATGATTACAACTTGATGCATTCTCCATCATTCATATGAGGTTACATAGTTACATGAAATTCAAGTTCAAATAATCGTCTTAATTTTTTTTTTTTTTTTTGAGAAAGGTGTTGAAAGAGTAATAATAGGATTAGTTGGAACTTGGGTAGTTGAAAACGAGCATGACTCTGCTTTTGAATGCCTTCCATTATCAACTCAGGTGTCACATATGCTCGTAAGGTGAAGGGACAACTTTCTCTTTAAAGAAGGTTGCCTAAAAATTAGGGTGCCATTGGGTTAGCTTCAGTCTGGGTTAAGTCGATCTTGGGTATTTTAAGAGCAGTCTGAAACATAACCAATAAGAGATTCGGACTAGAATATGTTGTAGTGTACACATTAGCTAACTGGCCGGTTTATTATCAGACAGACTTAATAGACTCTTAGCGGTTCACTATCGATTCGATTTGGTTTATAATATGTATATGTAGTAAGAAAGTTGGATTAATGGGCTCTATCAGTTCATTATCAGTTTCGGTGTTGGTTTCCTATATATTTATTTAATAAAATGTTGGCTTAATAGACTCTTATCTGTCCGTTATGTAGCTAGATCGATTTCGGTTTTATTGCTCAATTTGGTTCGGATTTATCAATTGGTCCAGCCTGCTTTTTATTTTTCATCTGGTTCTAAAAACATAACCAAAATCCCGTCCAATAAGGTTTGGTTTCGGTATGATTCGGGCTGAATCGGATTGACTCAGCTTTGGTTTTCCGTTTGGGCCCAATTTTGACACCCCTACTGAAAATATATATTTTCAATTATTCATTTAATCTTTTCAGAATTTCCCAAAAAAAAAAAAAATTCAAATTTACACCTCTTTTTCTTTTTTCTCCCTTGATATTTTCAAATTCTTAAATTATCCCTCACCTAGAGATTACCCCCCTCTCTCTCTTTCTCTCTCTTTTTGCTAACCATGAATATCCAGACATTCGGCCTAATCAGTCTCTTGCATAGTTAGCAAATTCGGATTCAGGTATTATTCGGAAGAAGAATAGATCGGAATGATTTGTTTAGGTAATTCAAGAATTCGGTAAAAAATGTGACAAAAAAACCGGACTTAAAATAAAATTTGAATTCGGATCGATTTGAGAATTATTCGTTTATCTAAAAAAAATTTGGACAAAAAATTTGAATGTTAATTTTTAATATTTGGTGTTCCTAATTCACAATATCAATAAATTATCATAGTTACATAATATAAGTGACATAAAATTAGAATAATATTTAATTCATAACAATATAATACATAATAGAAGTGCACATGTTTACAAAAAAAGAATTGTTAGATTTCATGACGATGACAATACTAATTTAGCCATTGTGGAGTTAATGTCATAAAGTCAAATATGTTCATAAATTCTCCAAATCATTCTCATGGAACCCATCCCATTTTCATGTTCGTTAATTATTTCCTTATGTTTTTTATTATAATATTATTTTTGAACTCATTTTAATCCTATATTGAAAAGCAAACAAAATTAATGGCTTACTTTGTATTATGATGTGATTTTTATACTCAAATTTAATCTCACATTAGAATATCAAACGAAATTAATGATCTGCTTTGTATTATGATTAAGGGTGTTAATCAGTGCGATTTTGGTTTAATGGTATGGTTCGATTTCAATTCGGTGTGTAATGAATAAAACCAAAATCGAACCATTTATTAAACAGTTTCAAAATACTTACCAAAATCAATTATTAATCAGTTTTGATTTTTCGGTTTCTAAACAGTTTCATTGCCGGGAAGGAGAGGAAGAGAGTTAGGAACAAAGTAGAGGGAAAGTTAAGGAAATCATTAAAATAATTTTACTCACACATAAAAGTGGATTTACGATTTAGAAGCATATCATGTGGAAAACATTAAAATATAATTTATTTTTACAAATATAGATATTTACCACTAAGGGATTAAAGTAAATGTTTAGTTAGTTTTAACGGTTTCAAATAGTCGGTTTAAACGGTTTCATTCTTGAAACCAGAATCTAACCGTTTAATTAAACAGTTTCATTTCTGAAACCAGAACTGAACCATTTAATAATCGATTTTACGGTTTGATTCGATTTCGGTACACAGTTCGGTTTCATTTTTGATACCGTTAATTATGATATGATTTTTACACTCATATGTAATCCCGACATTGGAAAAGAAAACGAAATTAATGATTTGTTTTGTATTATAGTGTGATTTTTAGACTCATATTCAATCCTATACATTGGAAAAGATGTAAATAATTAAGGCATTTAGTTTTTTTTTTTTCAAAAATTTTTGTTTGGGAATGGTAGTGAAGGCATTAAGTCCTCCACTAGGTTAGTTTAATGGTTTTCTTTTAGTATCCGAATTATTTGGTATAATTCATTTTTGAAAGAATTAATCGCAATATTTATCTCTAAACAAAAAAGGTACGACTTTTTTCTGAATCATCGAATATAATTTGAATTAAATCTAATTATTTTTATTATTTGATTCGTGCAAATAATTCACGATCAAGGAACAATTAGTTGTTGCTCGTCGAACTGCAGTTTGACTTTCTCATGCTGAGGTTGATACCTTAACATGGAACATGAGGAGACCAGGATCCATATTCTATTCTCAACTTAGGTGTGTAGATAAGGTGAAAAAACCTTTCTCCTTGAAATATTGAAAAAGCTTTGTTAAAAAAGTATATATTTTAATTTTTGTAGAATGCTCAAAGCGTGATAATAGATTGAAGGATAGGTAAGGGTAGGTGATCTGGAGCGAGACATGCAGCTTTGGATACCTGCCATTCTCAACTGTCAGGTAGCTAACCCTTATTTTTTACTATCCATTTGTTTGTGAGTAATTAAATGATGCATTCGTTATTCTTTTGTGGGTGTATCAGTAGCAGTGAAAGAAGGAAAATGAAAATAAAAAAGAAATTCGAATCATCATCAAGTATTATTATATATTTTTTAAAATTCTTTCAATAACTTTATTTTACCTTTTAAATTGAAGAGAACTGATAGTCAAAAAAAAAAAAAAAAAAAAAAAAAATAATAGAAATCATTTGGAGGTGGATTTTTTTTTGGTAAAAATCATTTGGAGGTGGATGATGATTATAAGAATTTTTTTTTTTTTTTACTTTGCATTTGCCAAATGTAATATTTAGAAATTATTATATAGAAGACTCAAGCCTAAGGGAGAGCCCAACCCAAAAGACCGGCCGATCAGGTGGGAGACCACAGGTTTAAAAACCACACTTGGTCCATGTGGGATCCCGATGTGGGATCATAACATTGTCATCCCCTTTTCAAAGCCGATGCCTATGTTGGCCCACTCTAGATTGTTCACTTTGGACGTTTTCACTCTGGCATTCTTTTCAGGTAGTCCTTTCCCAGGTCGCTATTTTTCTAGGTCACCCATTCCACGGAGCCCGCTTCTCAATGAAAACACCAAATGTTATAACTCAAGCCCAAGGGAGAGCCTAACCCAAAAGACCAGCCTATTAAATGGGAGAGCCCCTAGGCTTACGAACCAAACTTGGTCCATGTGAGATCCTGATGTGGGATCATAACAGATATGAACGTGAAAATAGGTTGACATATCAACCTTTATATAGGTGTACGTAAGATAATTTCATTGATTCCTACAATTGAAAAGGTATAGTGTTGAGTGGCTTCTCAAATAATTCACTTGTAATATACCACATAGATAGATAGCGTGGGAGGGAGGAGCATTGGTGCAATAGCACAGTTGTTCCATTGTGATTATTCTAATATGGAAACAATTTTTCTATGAAAGCAGGGGTAAGACTGTGTACAGTAACCCCTCCCCAAATAGTGGTGGGAGCCTCGTATATCAAGTACACACCTATATAAATAGGTGACGTAACTAATATAGATAAAAATGACACGATTTGAACAAACCATTCGTAGTTTAAATTCAAATCCAATCAAATTCCTTCAAATATATCCATGCACGTCAATGATATATTCTAACCACTACTATTTTCTCCCTAATGGTCATACATTTTTAAAAATTAATTTTTCCACATTGAAAACTCAATTTACTGAAATTTAACATATGGCCAAATAGTTTTCAATATACATATATACCAGATTTAGGTACCATTTGATACTGGATAGGCCATGGGGAAAGAATTCACACTGGATTGAATTATAGGAATAAAACTTACTAGGTGTGACTAATCATAGGGGGTCATTTTCTTATCTTCCACAAGGCTTCCAAAAGTCAAACCATCCCAAAAGACTACAAACCCATGAGAATCTTTCCAAAAGTCTAACCATCCCAAAAGACTACAAACCCATGAGAATCTTTCCAAAAGTCTAACCATCCCAAAAGACTACAAACCCATGAGAATCTTTCCATCGTTGATGGAAGAGCATTGAGACAGCGAATAACTATTCAAAAACTAATTTTTAATTCCTTCCCTCCACCACATTATAACTGCTGTCACATACCCCAACAATTATTGGTCATTGAAATTTTGAAATCAAACGCTCTTACAGTGATGAGGTTATTATAATCCTACAAAAACCTTATTATATGTGATTATTTAGTACACAATAACATCCACTTGCCCCAAAAAACAGGAAATAGATGGTGAGAAAATAATCTTAATTTTATTTTCTATGGAAAAACATAGGAAGGGAAGATGACAACAAAACAATCTCAATGATCATTTTTTATAAAAAAAAGAAGAAAGTTTTTCTTTTACATGTGTCGGTGAAGAGGATTGCAACCATAAATGAATATCCGAAATACAATTTTTATTGTTCTAAGAATCCTATCCACCGATGAAGAAAATTTCATTTTAAAAAAATTAGAAATAAGCTTGAAGGGTTATAATTAAGCAAAATAGGGATGCCATAGAAAAATATCATATTTTAATGAAAATTTTTGCTAGTAGGCAAATGGGCCAACGGGCTTTAGACTTAAGCTAGCTAGCTTATGTCTTTACTTTAATTAGTTAATCTCTCACAGTAAGGTTGGTGTTTTGATACTCCAACTTAGGAAAAATAATATTTTTTTAATCTACAATTTCGTTTATATAAGCATCCGTGGTTCCCTTCATTCATTTTGTCCTAGCTAGTTCTCTCTCTTTCTTCTGATCCTTGCCAAAGCAAGCAACTTCACAGCTTGACTGAGAGAGAGACAGAGAAAAAATGGCCGGAGGAGTCTTCGCCATTGATGACAATGGGGGTGGTTTTAGTGGGAGGATAACAGCATCGGTGGTGATCACCTGCATCGTTGCTGCTTCTGGGGGTTTAATTTTTGGCTATGACATCGGGATTTCAGGTCTTTCTCTCTCTGTATGCTGTATGCGTGTGTATGTGTGCTTATCAGCCTATGCTTGTTTCTTTCTTTATTTCCACTGTTTCCTCTCTCTCTCTCTCATTCTCTCTCATGAGCATGTTATGTTTGTTTTCTTCCTAATTTCTTCTTCCTCTCACCCTCTTTCATTCCCTGTATATGTTTCGTGTGCATGTTTATACTTGTTTCCTTCCTAATTTTTTCTCTCTCTAGATCTCTACTTGTGTATGTGTGTGCGTATCTGTGCTTGATTTCTGCTCTGATTCTTTTTCTTTGTGATATCTGATTAAACTATTCAGCAACTGGGTAAAAAGGATCGAGTTTGAATCTAGAGAAAATAGAAAGTTGTCATTTAAAATGCCTAAAATTGAGGAACTCCTGGCACTGTTTCCCAGTGCTCTACTGCTCTTTTCACAGTTTGAGAGCTCAGCAAACAAAAGAAAAAATAAAAATAATTCCACAGGAATTTACTGGCCGGTCGTGTCAAAGACTGGTAGATGGAAAGTGGGGTCCCCTATGAACAACCAATCCAAGATTTTTTTTATACAATAATTGAATGCAAAGTGGCCTGTTCAATGAAATACCAATCCTAGAGTTTTTTTTTTCCTATTTGGGAAAAAGACAGCACTTTCGTGCACCCATATGGGATGTGAAATCACCATGTCACGGTCATCATACACCCCTTGAAAGGTGATACAAGCGGAATTGTGACAGCATGCGTTTTTCCTATTATCATTTTGTTGTGATGTGGGATTCTTGGCTAGCGTCAGGTTTAGATTTTCATAGAGATATTGTACTTAGGGGATTCATAGTGATTTTCGAATGGGGTAATGAGTATTATGGAAAATTCGAATAGAGGAGATGGGATTATATATATATATATATATATTTTTTTTTTAAAAACAAGAATGACTGTGGACCACGAGTCTCTTAGCTGAAGAACAATGTAGAAAGACTTTTGCATTATAACACAGGCTGAAGGGCACCCATTCAAGAGTGCAAGAGTGCTTCAATTTTGTGTGCCCCCATTACACCAATTTTTTCCCTTTGTAGTGATGGCAAATGTGGAATGATGAAAAAACTTACAAACTTGTGTAGTGAATACAAAATTAAATAAAATATTTTTTTTATACCAAGGTGGGTCCACCAAAATAGTGACCTAGAGAAGGAGATCGGACACATAGGGAGGCCCCCCTGACTCATGGTTCACAATGGTTCCAGTTCTCCCTGATTCATGTGGGATTGTAGTTTCACATGGACAGGGTTAACCTGTTCCACTCATAAAAATAAGGGTGGATTCGGATTCTTCTAAGACAAAGGTAAAAAAAAAAAAAAAAAAAAAAAAAAAAAAAAAAAAATAAATAAATAATATATATATATATATATATATATATATATATATATATATATATATATATATATATAAAATTAAAAAAACATAAAAAATAATAAATTACCTATACATGCAGGGATAACTGTTAGAGAAGGAAGCATGAAGGTTTATATTATCACTGACATTCTCTGTTTCCTGTTGTGCATTTTAAGAGATGAAACAGGGCTGAAAGTATATTTTTTTGGGGATGGAAAATTTTCGTTATGAAAAATCTAAATTGTTGTTTTGAGTTCGGATCACTAGCATGCACCTGTGGTCTCCATGGGATCCTATCACCGTCTATATGGTGTGGGACCCACTGGATATGAACGATGATGAGATCTTAAAGAGAATACAAGAATACACAGGTGAACTATTCTCGTTGTAGTGTCTTAAAGTACTTTGAATGACGATATTGCAGGAGGAGTGACAACGATGAAACCTTTCCTCAAAAGATTCTTCCCGTCAGTACTAAGGAAGATGCAAGCTGCTGATAGGAACGTTTACTGTATATTCGATAGTGAAGTTCTCACATCATTCACTTCTTCACTCTACATAGCTGGATTAGCTGCATCCCTTGTAGCAGGCCGTCTCACAAGATCTTTGGGTCGCAAAGCCATCATGATTCTAGGTGGTTGCACCTTCTTCGTTGGTGCAGCCCTTAATGGTGCTGCTGTTAATATTGCAATGCTCATCATTGGCCGTATTTTGCTTGGTTTTGGTGTTGGTTTCACTAACCAGGTGGGTTAACTCTTCATCACTGTATCATCATCAAGGTTCAAGATTTCGGTTTTCATGGATTAAATTTTCTTACATTACCTACTTGGTTTTGTATGGGGATCCAGCTCCTCTCAAGTCTAACCGCCCCTCAAGTTAAGATCTAGCGACTGGAGTTTACTCTGAGAGCAAACCAATAAATTTGTATATGTGCTAGACTTGACTCTAGCAGCTGGATCACAACTTGAGGGGCGATTGGACTTGAGAGAAGCTCAATCCTTCACATGCTCCCAATTGAATCCTGTTGTAATTAAAAGGGTATATTAGAAAATACCAAAACCTAAAGAAGAGAGTTGTGAATCCTTTGGAGAAGGGGCAGATTCCATATGTCTTACATAAAATTTGGTAGTAGGAAAATTCTGCTGCCCCAGTTTACATGGATTTTCTCCCCGGTTCGGCCCTAGTTGAAATCAAAATGTAACATCAAAATGGTTGAAATGACTCATTTTGGTGAAAGAAATGGAAACAATGAGACCCCTCAATGTCAGAGTGTAGATCACTTGTATGTATGTGTACCTTCCATGGGACCTCATCATTGTCCATATCTAGTGAGTCCTACACCCCATGTATGGTGATGAAATCCCATTGTACGTCCAGTAGAACCGGCCTCTGTCGAAGCTGAAAATGCCGGACCGAAAATTTTGAACCATGATCATCACGACTTCATGATTGAGCTTCAGCCTAAGTATGTTTATTGGGCCCGTTTAAATGGGCTTGTGGGTTTTGGGTCTTGGTTCCTTTTATATCCCAAATCAAAGCTCCCTAGCTACTGATTGGAAAAGTCAACATGGGGTATTAGAGTAATTACACTCATTTCAGCCCTTCTTTATGGACTTAATACCACTAGATACCTTTTTCTGCTTTGTTATTTGACAAAAGGTATTTCCATGTCACTAATTCTGATTAATTTTCGAATATTGAAGGCAACTCCCGTGTACCTATCGGAGATGGCTCCATCCAAATGGCGCGGTGCGTTCAACACAGGCTTCCAGTTCATGATTGGCATTGGTGTGGTAGCAGCTAATGGATTGAACTACGGCTCAGCTCGGCTCGAGTGGGGCTGGCGGCTCTCACTTGGCCTTGCAGTCGTACCAGCATTGATCATGACACTTGGTTCCCTACTCATCTCTGATACGCCGAGCAGTCTTGTAGAGCGTGGTAAACTGGAAGAAGCCGAGCGAGCACTACGCCGAGCTCGAGGAGTCGACACGGACATAGGAGACGAGCTGAACACTCTCATCAAATCGAGTGAAGCCATAAAAGCCGCAAATGAAGAGCCGTTCAAGACCATATTTGAGAGGCAATATAGGCCTCATCTCGTGATGTCAATCGCCATACCATTCTTTCAACAACTAACAGGGATAAATGTTATCGCGTTTTACGCGCCGATACTCTTCCAAACAGTCGGCTTCGGCAGCAACTCAGCTCTCATGGCGTCTCTTATCTTGTGCACGGTTAACCTCTTTTCCATTCTTGTGTCCACCGGTATAGTCGACCGGTACGGTCGAAGGATTCTGTTCATGCAGGGTGGGACCCAGATGTTCATTTGCCAGGTCAGCATTTTCATTGATTTATTTTAATATTTAAAGGGTTATGAATTTTTCGGTTGCAAACATCCGTTTGGTCAGATGGTTCAAGCAAGGGTGTCAATTTTGGGACAAAATTGGCCCGTATTAACCTGAAATCGACTCCGACCAAACTGCTATTGGATATGTTTCAGGTTAAGGTATGACATATTCTACCAGTCTCGGTCTATTTCGGATAACTCAAAATAGGCCCAAAAAAGTGGAATGATGAACCTGAACCCAATAATGGCCTGAACCAAACAGATTTAGGCCAAATATTAAATCCTAGCTTTACTACTTCAGCTTTCTAGAGAGTCTTAATGGGTTTCCTACTAGGTTTTCAACCCGAACTGGCCCAAACCAGTCTGATAACAACTCAATAAGCTAAGCATGATAACAACACAAAACTGGACTAGCTAGTTAGTTAATGTGAACAGTGCAACCCATTCAACCCGAACCTCTTAATGGACATATTTTGGTCAAAGTCTATAAAACCCAACACCAATTTGGTCTTGATAAAATTCGGCCCGAACCGGCCCATTGACACCCCTAGATGGTTGGTCCCTTGCTTGTTGAAGCTTCTCCTAGTAGTGTAACTTGAAATTGACCGTTGTAGCAAATGAACGTGGTTATCCGAACCCAAACCATGTACAATGGCATGGAGCCATGGACCCTAAAAATTAGACTAAAAAAGAAGAAGTAAAAATTTCTATATATCACTGTTTTTTTTTTTTTGGAGTTATGAGTTTAAATAGCTTGTAAATCTTGAGATAATTTTCATTGATTTTCTGTTATTTTGATGACCAAAAAAAAAAAAAAAAAATGAAAATCAAAGAACATTCATGGTCGATTCCAAACTATTTGAAGTCAGGTTATCCATTTAATTAGTTAAATTTGAAGTTATAAATCTTTATATTCACTTGTGTTGTTTCCTCTTATGGCGAAGGTGGCCGTGGCTTGTGTTATGGGGAGTCAGATAGGGTCCTCTGGGACAGGAACTATGCCTAAGAGCTATGCCATTTTAGTACTGGTGCTGATGTGTCTTTACGCCGCCGGATTTGGATGGTCATGGGGTCCCCTGAGTTGGCTCATACCAAGTGAGATTTTTCCGTTGAAAATCCGGCCGACCGGCCAGAGTATAAGCGTCGCCGTTGGCTTTGCGGTTACCTTCATACTAACACAAACCTTCTTGGCCATTCTATGCCACTTCAAGTTTGGCATTTTCTTGTTTTATGCCGGATGGATTCTGGTGATGACCCTCTTTGTTGTTCTTTTCTTGCCTGAGACTAAGGGAATCCCACTTGAGTCCATGAACACGATTTGGGAGAATCATTGGTACTGGAAAAGGTTTGTTAAAGGGGGATCCGCAACGGTGTTGCCGAAACAAATGGATTGATTAACTTTTGAAACATGTATCATGATTGCTTAGAAATATTAATGCTCATTTGTATAGGCTTTGTTTGGTTATAAGGAAATAAAAAGAAAAGAAATGATAATTTTGTTTAGTTGGAACCAAATAGAGCCTCTCCACAATTTCCAGATCTATAGACAAAAGTTTCTTTGCAATGGTGGTTAATTTGTGTATGGGTCGGACTCAAATCCTCTCCCGCGCGCCAGCCTTCCAGCCCATCATCTGACGGGCTGGAATGCATCGGCACGCATACCGATGCATTCCAGCCCGTCAGATGACGGTTTGGAAGGCTGGCGCGCTGGAGACGATTTTTTTGCGTATGGGTCTCGATTTTACGTCTACTTTTTTGTCAACTTTCTACTCACATCAGGACAGAGATATGAATATGAAAATAGGTTGACAAATCAACCTTTATATATATAGAATATATATGATACGATAATTTCATTAATTTCTACAAATGAAAAGTATACTACTGAGAGGCTTCTCAAATAATCCACTTTATTATATTACATAGATAAATGATGTGGGAGGGAGATCCTTGGTGCAACGGTAACGTTGTTCTATCGTGATCTAGTGACCATAGGTTCGAATCTGAAAATAGTCTTTCTATGAAAGCAGGGTAAGGCTGCGTACATTAATCCCTCTTCAAACCCCATAATGGAGGTCAGAGCTTTGTTTACTAAGTACGCCTTTATATAGATAGGTGATGCACTTCTATAATATATTTTGACCACTACTGTTTCCTCCTTAATGGCCTTATATTTTTTAAAATTTAGAAAAAAAATCAGTTACTACCCAAAATAGTTTCGAAACATCACCTACCACTCACACTTTTCAAAAAACATCAACTACAACCCAAACATTTACCATCGTTAATCAAATAGATCCACTCTGTTAAAGGAATCCCGTTAGTTGCTGATGTCATCCAAAATCGATTTTGAATACCTAAAGGATATGTTGAAAGACGATTTTACCCTCCCTCATTTAATTCACCATACACCCCCAAATGATAAGCCCAAATCCCAACTTCAGCGGAAGAAAGAAGAAAAAAAAACTTTTCTTCTTCAATTGTCTTCATCGATGAAGACGATATTGTTCTTCTTCCTCGATGACAACGACCTCGAGCTGTCATTGAAGGTGTTGTACCCTCCATTTCTCGGCTTCTTTCCATCTGTGGTTTTCTCCCAATCTAATTTTAGGTTAGAGAAACACTAAAATAAAACCCTTTCTTCTTGTAGACTCTCAATGACGAAAACCTCGAGCCATCTTTGAAGGTGTTGTTCTCTCCATTGAATAGTACGATGCTAGGGGAGAGTCACCTTGGATTTATTGGACATACAGAAGAAGTTGAAGTGGATCCCACGGCCAGAAGATTCTTTGCATCTCTCCTGCAACGGAACTATGGAAGTTGCGATTTCTTGCCTAAAATCCATTTAATTTTCCATTGCCAAAGAGGGGAATGATCTAGAAGGGAATAATCTAGGGTTTCTTCAAGTCGAGATGGATTTGGTTGTTACTGTGAAACTGGAAGCCTGAGCCCGCCAATCGGCTCTTTACCGTTGCTGGATCTGCATAAGAAATATTGAAATCGCTGACAATAGGAGACTCTTTTCACCCTAAAGAGATATGAAATTTGGAAGAAACGTTCAATTTCGATGAAAATCTGAAATCCATGGGGGTGACCTGGTTCCCGCCACTGGTAGGTTGTCAGCCATGTTGTCGGAGAAGGAAGGGAGAAAAAAAGAACCAGACAAGAAAATAAAAGAAAACATATGGAGAATTGAAGAATAAGAAGATAAAGACACAGATAAAAGAAAAAAAAAAACGAAGAAAAAGAATGAGGCAGAGGAAGAAGGAGGAGAAGAAAAAAAAATTCCAGTGAGAAAAACGCACAAGAAGAAAAAAACCAGAAAAGTAGCGTAGGACGACGAGTAGAAAGAAAAGAAAAAAACTACCTGGTTGGTCGCCTAAATAAATGGCGTTGCCAGAATAAAATTAAGTAGAATGAAAAACAGAAGAAAATCAAGATTAGAAATTGGAAGGAAAAATAGAGGAGAATGATAGCCAAGATCCTGAAAAATGAGTTAAAAAAGAGTCTTGAAAAAAGGTCGGCCATTGACGATGGCAAGGAATCATTTTATTTCTCAGTTTTGGAGGGTCATCCGATTGCTGTAGGTTTCCATAGCTAGGTTTCAGCGGGTATTGCGTACTGATTCTTCTAGGGTTTTTACAAACTCAGTGAGATGGATTTTCGGAGGAACTTCTTCGGATGACATTTTCACTTGTTTCAGTCGTTCTGGAAAACGATGAAATGGGTTACATTGCTTAAGGACTTCAAGGAGAAGGTTAGATTTTCTCAACAGTCAATTCCATTATCGCCTTCACCCTCTGCTGTCCTCCTTAGCAGAAGCTTTTGAGTTGCCGAGAAATGACTTTGCTGCGTCTCCTTCAAGGTTCAACTTTTGTTTCGTAATTCACATTGTGTTTTTTTTTTTAGTCCATTCAAAGATTGTAGATTATCTAAGGCAAATTTGCTTTTTTTGATAAGTTAGAAAATGAGATGGGTTATATTAGTAATTTTATTAGTTTTTAAAAAATTTCAATTAAAAACAAAAAGAGTAAAAATGTCTAACGTTGATTTCCGTCTCTTTCGTTAGTTACTTGGATGTAATTGATGTTTTTTAAAAGGTTATGGGTGGTAGGTGATGTTTCGAAATTATTTTAGGTGGTAGCCGATTTTTTTTTCTAAAATTTATTTTTTCCACATTGAAAACTCAATTTACTGAAATTTAACATATGGCCAAATAATTTTCAATATACATACGTACCAGATTTAGCTATAAATCTACCATTTGATATGTTATATGGCAGATATTGGACTTCATAGGCCATGGTGACACAATTCACACTGGATTGACTTATAGGAATAAAAGTCTTGATATGATAATAAAATGGAATCTAAAACTTTCTAGGTCTGACTAGTCTTTGGGGGTCATTTTCTTATCTTCGACAAGGTTTCTAAAAAGTCAAACCATCTGAAAACACTACAAACCATGAAAATCTTAGAATCCTTCATGGAAGAGCATTGAGACAACTTGTAACTATCTAAAAACAAAATTTTAATTTCCCAGCCCCCTCCAGCGCATTATAACTTCATTCACATACCTCAACAATTATTGGTCATTGAAATTTTGAAATCAAAAGCTCTTTGATGAGGTTATTATAATTCTATTATATGGGATTATTTAGTACAAAAGGATCCACTTGCCTCAAAAAACAGGTGGATGATGATAAAATAATCTTAATTTTAAGGATAAATTACACAGACATCCCATGTACTGTAGTAAAAATACATAGAACTACTCTGTTTTTTCAAAAGTTACACAGAATATCCCTATAACAATACTATCATACAACCACACCCACACCGTTATTTTCAACTTAACGGTAGAGGCTTAAATTCTTTTAAGACGAAAATACCCTTATTCGAGTTCTCCAAAAAAATCAAACAGATTAATCATTCCTCTTTCTTCTCCAATGAAACAAGCTGTTCGTGTTCTTCTCCAAAGAAATCCCATATGAGAGTTCGTGTTCTTCTCCAAGAGTAGAGATTGAGAAGGTAAGTTATATTGGGGAGTGGGGGTAGAGGACAGCATGTCAAACTCAGAGTCTGAAATAAAAAACCCTTTTTCTCCTTCGTGGAGAAGAATGAGAAGAAGAGGGAGATGCTGAGCGCTGGAGAAGAAAACGTGTTTACAGCAACTCGTGGAGGAGAAAGATCTACACCAATTGATTCTCTTCAGAGATTGATTATTGGTCTGATGCCTACAGATAGTCCAAAATGGTAAGGCATGGTAATGGCCTCGAACTTCAATATCATCCAATTCGACGAGTTTCCTATTTCGAAATCCCATCACTAGAGGTTGCACAAGCGGCACTGTCGGGATTCCACGGCCTGGGCCCATGGCAGCAGCTCCAACAGCCTTAAGTCTCAAATTGTTTTCGATTTTGATCGGAGCTCTGTCTCAGATTCTCATTGTGGATTTCAGAAGAATTGGAAATTGTGGGATTTTCTTAATAGAAAAATAGGGAATGGAGAGAATTGAATTTAGTGAGAGATAGGGCAGAAGCGTTTCGCGATTCTAGGGCTAGGGTCTGGGAAGGATGAAAGATATAAATCTTTCTGGACAAGAAAGTTGTGAGCGGCGGTAATGGCAGAAACGAGAAGAGGAGTGATTGGAGAGAGGTGTTGGCAGCGATTGTTTTGGGGGTTTCAGTTTCCAGCAACTCCCAGAGTTCAAACCGTAATCAAGCCTCTAAAACCAAGCATACAACATCTCAAGCTATAAAAAATCCCAATTTTTCTATCTTTACACGAGTGTAACTCGAATTAGAAGGATCAACACCACAATAGATTCCGATGTTCTTTTTCGTTTCCTCTAGAAGTTAATTCAGAAGCCCTAAACACTCATCCCGATCACTTTTTTATGAGATTCAATTTCCCATTTAGGTCATTTTACACACATGATAGCAGAGAAGAAACCCACGAACACTACAGGTTCTTCTTGTTCTTACACTATTGAAAGCATATTCAAGAAGTCAAACAGAGACGAGGATTACAGAATCTTGCAGGCGCTTCGAAACATAGATAGTAGCAAGTAAGGGTCGAACCCACAATGATTGTATGATCAAGATTAAAATGTTTAATTAACCTAAAGAGAGAAAAACAAATGAAAATGAAATAAGACTCAGAAAATGATCAATTGTTGTACTAAATCAGATTCTGATTGATCTTATTAGCACAAGTTCATTGGCTACCCTACGTATGGAGGGGGGTATGTTTGCAATAGAAAAGACCAGTAATTAATTATCTAAAATGTAAAAATAAAGAGCAAGGTAATACAAATATTAAAGATTAAATCAATAAGAGAAAACTTCGGTCAAAAGGGATATTTACACCATCTTCGTAAACTTGTTCATCGACATAAAGGATAATCAATTCTAATTGAATAATCAATTAAGAAAATTAGGACTAGGCCTAAAATCCTTAGTCTTTTCTTAAGACTGGTCTATTAAAAGATAGCTTATTAATAGTACCCTTACTCTTAAATCAATCTCAAGATTAGGCTCTCGATTTGATTCAGGAATAGCATTAACATTTAGAAAGATGATTGAAATTAAACGTTAAGCACACACTAACATGGTTTAATTACTTTAATCTGATTTCTCTTAGGAATATAACATTAACTTGTCCATTAACATCAATCCCCATTGCCACTGACATAGAATAATCAATTGATAGCAATTTAATTCTAATCTAACAATCGATTAGATAAATAAATCAATTAGTAGTACTTCTAATCAACTCATTCATCAATCATTCTACACATAAATTGAAAGAAAAATAAATATTCAATTAAAAATCAATAAATAAGAACAAGTTTCATAAGTTTACAATGATGACTTCAGCTCCGTCTAACCAAAGATAAGAAAGTTAGCCACACATGACTTTTTCAAGAACACAAGAATAAAAGAAAGAGAGTTGTTCTTCAGCCACTGCCTTCTTTCTCAATCACTCTTGGATGAACTTTACATAGGTTTTACATTATTTAAATAGCTAAAATACAAGACTAAAATTGATATGCCTAGATTTGACAACCTTATTACACGAAAATAAAAATTAAACAAAATCTTCATTCCTAGATTAGATGAAAATCATTCCATTATTAAACAATTGCCACCCCAAAATCTATTAAATTTTGTAAGATTCTATAGTTGTGTATATTCTCCTCAAGATTTCCAACAATCAATCAAGGTCTTCCAATAATGAACCTTCCGTGTGTAGCAACCTTCCTTCTCTGGTTTAGATTTGGATCAATTTTTCAGATCAGATTTTAAAACCACATTTGGAAGCCCAAATGAACTCTTTCCATATCAAAATCCTACATGAAATTCAAAACGTTAATATTGAGAGTGCTAGAATTTTTTCATCTTTTATTAATTAATTAACAAGATTTCTAAAATATACCAAACTCATAAATAAATTATATTAAGTTCAATAAGGTATAAAACACCTTAAAAATCATAATGCAAAAGGAATAAAAAATAAAATAAAATTATACACTTATCAAATTCCCCCACACTTAGCCTTTGCACGTCCTCGGGCAAAATAAAATAAATAAATCCTAAACTATTCCACTTTTATAAGAACCATGATTGTATTTAACATGTACAATAAGCCATTGAACCCCTAGTGGACGAGTTGTGTCTCGTGAGGGTTTGCAGTGAATCTACCCATAAAATTCAAAGAAAAATATTTTTAGATTTGATAAATTACAAGAATTAAATAAAACTCTAAGTACTCCACAGTTATAACTCATAAACAAAATTAAACTCAATAGACAACTTAAATCTTATCAAAGATACAATAACTTTATTTTAGTCACCATCTTCAAAAAATTCATATTAATATGCATCTATAGTGTGAAGTGATGTAACTCAATTAGTAAGGGGCTTTACAGTATACTTCAAGAAAAATAACACTATTTTTTTTTTATTTTTTATATCAACTTGTGCAATGTACATTTTCTTAGGCTTTCTAAGTTACCCATGTATCAAGTGTTGGGTCAGTGACTCCCAAACCAGTTGACTTTAGGGCACTAGGTGTAGAGACACCCCTAGGACTTAATAACTCAAGTAACAAAGGTCATAAAATCAAAAAATTTGGAAGTCAATTTTTTTCCCATCGACTTGTGCAATGTCCGTTTTCTTAGGCTTTCTAAGTTACCCATGTAGCAAGTGTTGGGTCAATAACTCCCAAACCAGTTGGCTTTAGGGCACTAGGTGTAGAGACACCCCTAGGACTTAATAACTCAAGT
This sequence comes from Protea cynaroides, assembly GCA_028583415.1. Taxonomy (NCBI): domain Eukaryota; kingdom Viridiplantae; phylum Streptophyta; class Magnoliopsida; order Proteales; family Proteaceae; genus Protea; species Protea cynaroides. The sequence goes on along the minus strand of CM053276.1, from coordinate 11,355,604 downwards.
AACAAAGGCCATAAAATCAGACTTAGTCAATTAAACTGCTTATAATGATCATCTCAATTTTTTTTTTGAGGCATTTTGGACATTGAAGAAGTTATTTAATCTTTTTCAAGTTTTTTTTTTTTTGGAATTGCCATTTCTCAAATTCATCATTTATTCCCCACAACTAAGAGTTGGTGCAAACGTGAAATACAAAGATACATAACAATAAAATTTTATCTCAGATGGTGATTCAAATTTAGTTGCATATCTAATCTAAGGTTTAAGAACCCTAATAATTTAATCATATTTATAAAGTTCAACATGGTCACTCTAGAGAATTAATCCAAATTTGTAACTGGACAAATAATATTTTTTTTCAGTTAGTAAATTTAAAGTCAATTTTTTTCTAGTTAGTATATATAACCAATATTTTTTTTAGTTAGTATATACAACCAATATATACTAACAGCATATAAAAATAAAACCAAAACACATCCTAGAAATCCCCCACACTTACAACTTACATTGTCCCCAATGTAAGACTAAATGCAAAGAAAAAGACAAAAACAAATATAATATCTATGAAAATAAAAAGAGAAAGGGTTAAGAAAGCAAATCTGATTTCTTGGGTTGCCTCCCAAGCAACGCTTTTGTTTAACGTTGTTCGCTCGACTCTGCAACTTTCCTCAATCTGAATAAAGTGGATCTTCTAAGTCCATAGCTTTCTCAACCAACGAGTTAACTTGAAAACCTTCATGGTAGGGTTTATGTAAGACCCGCACTCTATGAATCCGATCTAAACCATTAATTCATGTCGTAACAGGTCTTCCAATCATCAGTAGACCAGACGGGACGAACGGATGACAAACAGGTACGAAAACAGACTGATTTAAGTATGAAATAATTCATACCGGTCGACGGTACCGGTCTTGGTACCTGTCGATGGTCGATCGGTATGGCCTGCGCAGACTTGGATCCGGAAACGGATTTCTGCGGGTCTCACTTTCTAAATTTCAAATCGAAGGACTTTCCTAATGTTAGGAGGCTTCCTAAACCTAACCCTAGCCTATATAAGGACCCTTAAACCTCCTAAAACCTCTTCCATTGATTCTCACAAACCCTAGAGAGGAGAAAGAGGCTGAAGAAGGAGAAGAAGCTAAGAAGGAGAGGGAAGAGCCACCATTGCTGTTTGACGTAGAATACATTACTGCGAGTCAACGGTAAGTGCTTAAACCTTCCTCTACATTAAGTATTCTAGGATGGTTAGTTATAATTGGATCAATACCATGCAAAGCAGGTATTGATCTAAACCCTGTTTTGCCGACAAACCCTAAATTAGTCGATAACCCTAGATTCAAGTTCAAAGTCGAAGATCATCGAGACTAGGACTTGAATGGAGTTGGAAACAACTCTAACTCAGTATTCAGACCTAGAATGTGTAGGAGAAATCCTAGGATTAATAGAGGATGACCGACGAAAGGCGAGAACCAAGCATATGGTCTTCCGGAGACATACCGGTCGACCATACTGGTCGCAGGTTTTTCCCACAGTGCTGCAACTGGTACCTGTGATCGGTTTACTATGTGAAGAGTGTTTTTGACCTAGTTGGTTTTTTGACCAACGTAAACTTAAGGAAAAACTATTCTAATTAAACCCTACATTGTGTAGGACCTTGTGATAGTACGTTTGGACCTTGTGACGCGGAGAGAACTATCAATCAAGCGTTAGGTAAGAGAATCGGACCTAAACCCTAATAATTTAATAAACAATAAATCGTTGCTAATAACCATGATTCTATGGTATGATGTTTGTGCATACTCGCATGTCATTTTTTACTTTCAGTTATTATTATTGTTCATGCATACTCGCTATGCTAGGATGTGACTGTTAGGCATGTGATTGTTTTCGTTGGTGTGTGGAATGGAAAGGACTGGAGGTCTGAGATCATTCCTCACACTAGCACCTTTCGTATCGTTCTGTCTTAGCATGCTTGGTGCGGGTAGGGTATCAGGGGGAGGAAGTGGCACTGTGGTCTCTGGCCTGGCCACTAGACTCTAGCTCTATCTCTATGCTGTAGGGAGCTGCGCTGGGACAGGGCCTACTGTGATGACATATAGGATTGGTTAGTTGCGAGCCCAGTTTGCAAGCCCTCGCCAATAGGGGCTTACGTGTTGGTATGGGTAGAGTATCATGGGAGGTGTTGGTGGTGTTTGATCCATTGGGCGGCTTCACACACTAGTGTATAGAGGTGCGGTGGTCGCCAATCCTTTCTATAGCACATTGCAAACTTAAAATGTGACCATAATGTGAATGTTACTCATGCATATGTTTGTTGCATCGTCTGATTATCTTACTGAGCTCACTCTTGTATATATACATGTTTTTTTTAGATGTTGATGCAGGTTATACTGTAAGACCCATGTCAATCTAACCCGGTCTTATCACCTTGAACCAGGTTTACCCATCATGGTCGAGTCAAATGGACCAAGGACGTGAAGGAGATCGAGATCCCAGGTATCAAATTGACCCAAAAACACTTAATTGGAAGGGAGGGTCGCATACCCAGCTAAGCAGGGTCGGACCTCCCAAAGCAGAAAGTCAGACCCTCAATTTTGAAGGGAGGGTCGGACATCTTGAACCCTAGGGTCGACGGGATCATCGACCCTCCCATCGACCCTCGGTTGTCTTCAAAACCGAAATTAGGAAATTTCCTAATTTTCGATTGGGATTCTTTCCTAATCTCAATGGGACTTATTTAGGATGTTCCTACTTTATTTAAAGGACGTCCCTAAGCCTCTTTCGCTCCTTTCACAACCCTAATTGAATTGAGAGAAAGAGAAGAGAAGGAGAAGAGGAAGGAGAGAAGCAAGGAAGAGAATTTAACCAAAAGAGAAGAGTTGCAGAGAAGGAGTATTCTTCTCAGGTATGGATACTAATTCCATGAGTTTCTACAGACCTTAGGTTAGATATTGGTGAGAATGTGATCTCGGAGAAACCCAAACCATCAACCTATGGTTAAGTTTTCATGGAAACCATAGAAGAATGCATGAAAGCTATCTAGGTGGGTTATACATGGTTTCAGACCATGGAATGAATGTAGAATGGAATGTAGGAGCAAACCATAGGATCCCAAGCACGAAGAATGGACTAAAAGAGGGAATTGGACCAAAGTCCACCGAGGGTCGATGACCATCCGACCCTAGGTGATCCGACCATCGACCCTCGGTGTTCGGGAAGTTCAGAGTTTGGGGAGGGTCACGGCGGGGGTCGATCCACTCCAGGCCCTACCGAGCCCTCAGTTGACAGGAAGGTTTTTAAATTCCAAATTAATTCTAATTAAATTCTATCGACTTTGTTAGGTCTTCTAGCAATATAATAACATTATAAAGGTGATTCTAAAGCTTGAAAAAGTATCTATTAGCAAGCTAAGATGAGGAAACAGAACTCTAAACTAATTGGTTAATAACAAACTGTTTTTTATTTTCTTGAGTCCAATGCCATGCTTGATTCTATGCGAATATGTTTGTAATGTGCATACAACATGTCATCCAATATTTCTATTATTTGTTCATGCATATTTACTTTATTGTTTATAACATGATGATGATGATGATGATAGGAATAGGCATGTGATTGTATGTGTGTGGTTGGTGTACTTGATGCGAGCGAGCGGGGAGGTGTGATGAGAACGTCAATAAACGTTAACCTTTGGCGGGTCTCGAAGCACTTTAGCTCTATCTCTAACTCAAGTCTTGTGCATTAGCATCGTCGTATCGTCATTACTTTAGCGGAACTATTATGTCGTAGAGTATCGGGGAGGTGGTCTCGGTCCTTGTAGTCTCGACTCCTACCGGGGGCCTTAGCTCTATCTCTATGGACATTCGAGGGATCTTTGGGGTGAGGCCTTGGATACAGCTTTGACATTAGGATTGGTTAGTTGCGAGCCCGGTTTGCAAGCCCTCGCTAACGTGGGGCTTTACGTGTTAGTATGATATTATATAGCAATAAACGTTAACCTTTGTTGTATAATGTCATGGTTAGGGTGGATGGGGACGACGATAAACGTTAATCTTCGGGCGGACTTCCACACCCTGTGTATAGAGGCGGGGTCAATAAACGTTAACCTTTGACCACCCAACCTTTCTATTGCGCATTGCAAACTATAAACCAGACCAAAGATATGAATTGATTGCATGCATATGTATTGTTGCATTGTTTTGTCTACTCAGTGAGCCGTGATGTGTGCTCACCCTCGACATCGAATATTTTTAGTTGATGATGCGGGTTATACGGTTGAAGATTACATGAATGCTCCAAGATATGGGAACGGGCATGGAAGGCGAAGTGCGCCCCAGGGGGATACACATGACTCCTCTTGCGAGTGCAACTCATGTGTATTCGACTAGATTTTCTTAGTTTTCTTTATTTAGATTTAATAAAGACATGTATTTGATAATTATTTATGTCTCAGTTGATACAGAATAATTTTTCCATTTAATATTCTCACACGGTAGATCCTCGATTCATTTTATTATAAGATTTCCGCTATTGTGTATTTACTCTGATTATGATTACGGATGTGTGTAAGTTTAGATAACGCGGGGATAGCCTACTTGAGATCCTGGTTGAACCGTTGGTTTGCTAGCGGTTCATCACACCATTCTGAACAGTACGGAATTGGGGTGTGACATATACGGTGGAGGATTATGTGGACGCTCCAGTGTATGGAGGCGTGGCTTGTCACACCCCAATTTCGGCTGAACCAGAAGTGTGAGTGAATCGGCTCTAAACCACGGTTCACACCAGGATCCCAATAGACCGTGTCAACCAATCATTCCCAAGCAGTCTAACTTAATCAGAGAATAATACATAGCAGTGGAAATAAAGATAAATGAACTGAGTACTATGTTGTAATTAAAATAAATATTCAAATTATTCCACCAAACACAAAATTTAAATAATAATTATTACATTGTATTAAAAGAAAATAAATCATCACTAAAGAAAAACACAGAATGAGCACTCGCATGATGCATCATGCTTGTCCTTTACAGTCTGTGTATCCAGGGCAGCCACCGTCGGAACCGGGCAAATCATAAAGTCTTCCACAGTATACCCTGCATCAAGATCTGAAAAAGAAATAGAATATATTCGGGTGTGCTCACAACTTAGCTCAGTAAAGTACAAGACCAATGCAACATACAAAATGCATGAGATAACATTACAAATTGGGTCAGGTATAACTTGCAAATATGTTATGGTAAGATTTGGCAGCCACCGCACCTCCATGCACGAGAGTGTGAGCACACCCAATAGTCAGGCACCTACCACACTACTGCTGTTGCCCTACATCACTCACTCTAGTATGGAGATAGGACTTGAGTCTGGCAGACAGGAAGAACCACAATCCCACGTCCTCTCCCTGATACCCCAGTACCTAAACCCTTACTGGCAAGGGCTTGCAAGTGGGTTCCGTTTCTAACCAGTCCTAAATGTCAATACAGTATCAATGGCCTTACCCCAGAACGGCTCCCTACAACATAGAGATAGGGCTCGAGTCTGGCGGACAGGAAGAACCACAATCCCATGTCCTCCCCCTGATACCCTATTCGCACCAAGTCTGCTAACGTAAAAGGCTATATGACCCTACCCCAGCACAACTCCCTACGACATAGGGATAGGACTCGAGTCTGGTGGGCAGGATGAACCACAATCCCACGTCCTCCCCCTGATACCCTATTCGCACTGAGTTTGCTAAGGTAGAAGGCGATACGAGAAAAGTGTTAGCTGTGGATATATCCAGGGCACACCCCCCTTCACATTCCACACACTAACTAAAACATACACATGCCTAACATCCAACAATCTTAGCATATGAAATGCATGAGTAGATAATAATAAAAGAGACAACTACATGGCATGTGAGATGCACAAACATCAAGAAATCAAATAAACACAAAATTATTCACAAGGTTTACTGTTTCTTTAATTAATTAAAGTTTGGGGTCTTGTCTCTTACCTGATGCGTGATAACAATCCCGTTCTGTGTCACAGGGTTTACTCATGTTTTCTACAGGTCCTACATAATCATACTCAAATGTTAGAATCCATTTATTAAGGTTTACAGAGGTCAGAACCAGGTTTGGCCAAGCAAACCAGGCTCGGGAGGCATACCGGTCGTAGGTACCGATCTCAGTATAGTGAGACCGGTATGTGCCACCGATATGTATACTGGTTGCACATATGTGAGACTGGTATGTGCCTCCGATATATACCGTAGGCCCATTCCGTCGGACCTTACGTCCAACCGGTATGTTCCACGGATTGGATCCGAGAACCCGATCTCGGATCTCCCTTTCCCTTTGGTCATTGGCTCGATTTCTAGGGTTTCTTTTAACCCATTATAAGATTCAAATACTCTATTGGTCTTTTGATTTCGACTAAAATGCCGTATCAAACCTAGATTAGATCCGAATGAGAAAATCAATGGAAATTCTAGGCTTTTTGGATCGCTGCGCCTCTTCGCGGCTCCGATTCGACATCCTAATATTACTAAGAGGATAGAGCACTTACCGGCGGTGTTTGTCAATTGGCGGCGTGCTCCTCCAACAGAAACCTCCTTCCTGGGCGGCCTCCTCCTTCTTGCTCCTTATCAGCTCTCCTCCAGACGGCTAGGGTTTTGAGAAGGATCATAAGGAGTGCTAATGTCTCTATTAATAGTGGGAGGCCGTTCATAGGAAGGTTTTGAGTAATTGGAAACTTTTCAAGTTTCAATTCGGAGTGAGGGACCCGCTGGAGTCCATCTCCAGTCGAAACTAGACATATCGGTCGCACATACCGATCTGAGTGACTCAAACCGGTATAGTCAGACCGGTATACCCATACTGGCTGCACATACTGGTTGCACTAACCGTAACCGGTATAGTGAGACCGGTATGAGATTTATGCACTTTTTTGCATGTTCTCATACCTGAAACTTGAGTGGTTCGTTACCTAACTTCGCCTTCCGGTCCGATTATGATTGGGAGACCTGTCATCATATAGAACCATGGATTAGACCGGGTTTTCAAAGTATGGTTCTTACATGGCTGCTTTGGACATGCAAGCAGGAGAGGACGAGCATGATGCTTCATGCGAGTGCCCTTTCTGCGTGTATCTCTAGGGTGTTTATTTAGATTATTTTATTTATTTTTAGTTGGATTTATAAAGTGATGTAAGGATATTAATTACGTTTTGATGTGGAGAATAACTTGATATTTTATTTATTTATCAATAGATCACTCAGTTCATTTTATTTAAAAACTTTTGCTGTATTTTATTATATTCTGATTATGGTAATGTGCAATGGTTTGTATGAGTGGACATTGTCTTATTAAGATCTTGGTGTGAACCGTTGGTTCAGTGACGGTTCACTCACACTTTCGGTTCAACCAGAATTGGGGTGTGACAGTTTAAGTCTATATCCATTGACCTTGAAAATCTTTTGAGTGTCCAAACTTTGAATCTCAACTGCACCATGTGGAAAGACATTTATAACAATAAAAAGACCAATCCAGCGAGACTGCAACTTACCAGGAAATAACCGAAGCCTTAAATTATAAAGGAGCACATTTTTTCCGACAACAAATTACTTCTTAGAAATCATTTTATCATGAAAGACCTTCGTCTTTTCCTTATAAATCTGAGAGTTCTCATAAGCTCCATTGCGAATCACCTTTAACTCCTGCAATTGCAACTTTCGTTGCTCCCCCACCTTATCCGTCTCCATGTTACACTGCTTAATTGCCCAGAATGCCTTGTGCTCCAATTCCACCGGTAGATGACATGTTTTTTCATAACCCAACCGATATGGAGACATCCCTATAGGTGTCTTATAAGCAGTCCTATAAGCCCATAGTTCATTGTCAAGTCTTGTATTCCAGTCTTTCCTATTCGGATTAACCATTTTTTCTAAAATTGACTTCACCTCTCTATTAGATACCTCGGCTTGCCCATTAGTTTGTGGATGGTAGGTAGTTGAAATCTTATGGGTCACAACATACCTCTTAAGCAGTGCTGCTACAGTGCGGTTACAAAAGTGAGTCCCTCTATCACTGATCATTGCCCGTGGGATCCCAAACCTAACAAAAATGTGAGACTTGACAAAATCTGCAACCACTTTAGAATCATCAATTCGGGTGGCTTTTGCTTCCACCCACTTTGACACATAATCAACAACAAGTAAAATATAAACATTGCCAAAAGAATTAGGAAAAGGACCCATAAAGTCAATGCCCTAAACATAAAAAATTTCACAAATAAGTATGGGGGTTTGTGGCATTTGATCCCTATGGGCCACATTACCTGAGTATTGGCGACGAGTGCATGACTTACAAAATATATATACATCATGAAATAAAGATAGTCAAAAGAAGCCACATTCAAACACTTTTCTTGTTGTTCTTTTAGGACCAAAATGTCCACCACATGCATATGAATGACAAAAGATAAGAATGGATTCAAATTCAGTTTCGGGTACGCACCTTCTTACCATTTGGTCTGAACATTGCTTCCAAAGATAAGGGTCATCCCAAATGTAGTACCGAGCATCACTCTTGATTTTCTCTCTTCGGACTCTAGGTAGCTCTGGTGGTAAGGTTTTGGTAGCCAAATAATTGACTAAATCTGCATACCAGGGCACTATATTTGTCACCTTAAGTAGTTGTTGATCTGGAAAGAAATCTTGTAATGGTATCGCATCACCCTCCTTAACCATCCGACTGAGATGGTCTGCAACTAAATTATCATCTCTTTTCTTGTCCTTAATCTCCAAATCAAATTCTTGAAGAAGAAGGATCCATCTAATCAATCTTAGCTTAGATTCTTTTTTCGCCAGTAAATGCCTAAGAGCTGCATGATCGGAATAGACAATAACTTTAGTTGCCAATAAATAAGATCTAAATTTGTCCAAAGCAAAAACTATAGCCAATAGCTCTTTCTCCGTTGTGGATTAGTTACACTGTGCTTCAGTTAGTGTCCGTGAGGTATAATAGATAGCATGAGCAACTTTCCCCACACGTTGGTCCAAAACAACTCCAATAGCATAATTGCTAGCTTCACACATGATCTCAAATGAGAGTTTCTAGTTCGATGATTGAATCACTGGAGCTATTGTTAGCAGTTCCTTGAGCTTGTCAAAAGCTCTTTTACACTCATCATTAAATTCAAACACCACTTCCTTTTGTAAGAGCGTGCATAAGGGCAATGAAATTTTCGAGAAATCCTTGATGAAGCGCCGAAAAAAGTCTGCATGTCCAAGAAAGGAACGCACTTCCCGCATAATTGTGGGGTAAGGTAAGATTGGACAAGATCTATCTTTGCTTTGTCAACTTCTATACCTCTAGAAGATATCACATGTCCTAAAACTGCTCCTTGTATTACTATAAAATGACACTTCTCAGAATTCAAAACAAGGTTAGTTTCTATGCACCTCTTAAGAACAAGTGTAAAGTTATCCAAACATGCATAAAAAGAATCTCCATAAACAGTAAAATCATCCATGAAAACTTCTATAATGTTCTCTATATAATCAGAAAAAATGCTAACCATACACCTCTGGAATGTGGCTGGGGCGGTGCAAAGACCAAACGACATTCGTCGGTAAGCAAAGGTACCAAATAGGCAGGTGAATGTCATTTTCTCCTGATCTTCAGGTGCAACCACAATTTGATAGTAACCTGAATAACCATCAAGAAAACAATAGTGCGAACGACCTGCTAACCACTGCAACATTTGATCGATAAATGGAAGAGGAAAGTGGTCTTTACGAGTTGAAGCATTCAATTTCCTATAATCAATACAAACACGCCACCCATTTTGTATCCTAGTAGGGATTAACTCATTATTATGATTCTTAACAACAATTATGCCCCTTTTTTTAGGTACCACATGAATTGGACTTACCCACTTACTATTAGAGATGGGATAGATAATTTCAACATTAAGGAGCTTTAGTATCTCGTTCTTCACAACTTCTATCATAGGAGAGTTGAGTTTACGCTTTGCTTCTCTAATCGGTTTGGCTCCCTCCTCAAGAAGTATGCGATGCATGTGTGAGGACAAATGTCCACCCACGTTGAAATGGACGATAAATGATTTGGAGTCGCCACCTAGATTAAGGTCTAGGACCTAAAATGTAGCCTCATCCTGAGATAAGACTTCTATTGACTCATGACCCAATGTATCGACTTTGGTCCATCAGAGAACGGGTAAACATTCAAAGTACAGTTTGGGAAGGTGTAGGCACCCAAAGCTGTCCGATCAAAAAATCGGCCTCCTATATGATTCTACTTTCCTTAGACTCTATGGTTTTGACTGTTCATGGTCAATGGATGATGACTAAGGCTCATGGGGGATCCTATGCCAAGTTGCTAAGTTCTTTTAGCTTAAGTTCAGCCAAACATGTTCTCAAAGTAAGAAAACAAATAAAATAATATACAATGAACTGAACCAAAGATGGTTCGGTGATGGACTGAATCTGAGATGTCCAAAATGTCTCAAATTTCTTACGTATTCTAATCCTGGAAATGAAGTCCAAAAACGTAGTTCGAAACGAAAAGTGATTAAAGTTTATGGATGTGGATTATGATTAGCTTTCTTAGATTCAATTTATTCAAGTTGAAGTTTATGCTTGATGAAGATTGAATCTAGAGATAGCTTATATGGATCGAAGTGAACGAGGATATGAATACGGATATGGATATGGGGAACCTAAGGATACTAAGATGGGGTACCGTACTTGGAGAGTCCTCCAAGTTGCCTACGTATTCCAGAGGTCCTGGAAATCAGGTATAACGTAGTTCATTTTTGGATGGATTAGGTAACCTTAAGGGTTAGGGTATGTCTCTCAGGGAGTAGGGTGTAGCTCTCATGGAGTAGAGTGTGGCTCTCAGGGAGTAGAGTGTGGCTCTCAGGGAGTAGGGTGTGGCTCTCTGGGAGTAGAGTGTGGATCTCAAGGAGTAGGGTGTGGCTCTCAAAGAGTAGAGTGTGGCTCTCAGGGAGTAGAGTGTAAGATAGTCTCACAAGACTAAGGTGCGTACTCGCAAGTACGACTTCAATATAGAGCCTCGCAAGGCAAGGAGGTGTGTGCTCGCAAGCACGACTTTGGAACAGATGAACCTCGCCAAGCAAAGAGGTAGTCCCGCCAAGCAAGGGGACGCGTACTAGTAAGTAGAACCTCGCTAAGCAAAGAGATGCGTACTCACAAGCATAGGAATAGAGTTTCGCCAAGCAAGGAGACTAGGATATGGAATGATTTTACAAGATTGGAATATAGGTCCGTATTTGGGTCTCTTTTCCAAACTACCTACGTATCTCAGGGTATTGACCTGAGAATCAGGATCCGCGTAGTTCGAAAGAGATGGACTTTGGATAGATGTGTAGATGATGATAAATATGGATAATCTAAAGGAGCTAAGAATGCGTACCCGTAAGCAGAACCTCGTCAAGCAAAGAGATTCATACTCACAAGCACAACTTTGGAATAGATGAACCTCACCAAGCAAAGAGGTAGTCCCGCCAAGCAAGGGGACGCGTACTCGTAAGTAGAACCTCGCTAAGCAAAGAGATGCGTACTCACAAGCACAGGAATAGAGTCTCGCCAAGCAAGGAAACTAGGATATGGAATGATTTTACAAGATTGGAGTATGGGTCCGTATTTGAGTCTATTTCCCAAACTACCTACGTATCTCAGGGTATTGACCTGAGAATCAGGATCCGTGTAGTTCGAAAGAGATGGATTTTGGGCGACCTGCTTGGATCGGAATATGGGTGGTCCAGTCAGACCGAATGATGATCCTAGATGATCAATGTTGGATTCATATTACACCTATCTAGATTCTGCATCCTAGGGAAAATGAACTGAGGGGTAGGGATCGTCCTAAACTACCCTTGTAACTTACAACCCTGATTTTGGAATTGTGTTGGGCTAGGCTTTATGATCCTTGATTATGACTTTTATCATTTTTCCATTATTACCCTTCTCATGAATGTGGGTGCCTACATGCACGTCCCCACACCTAGGAATGTCTTCTATCAGTGTACATGCACAACAGTTCGACTAGGGTGTAGTAAAAAATAAGTTCTTACCGACATAAACATCATTCAAGCATAGCATACAGCAACAGATCAAACATGGTAGTATGCACAAAGTTAGCAGTGTAAGTATCCTAAGCATGGTAGTGCACACTATGACAGTGTAATCAAGTGAACATGATAGATGCATGGATATAACAACATAGACAATATCAGATCCTCAATCTAACGGTTATATTTCTTCAAAAAAAAATGATGATCATGATCAACACTTAGATTTCATCAAAACAGCCAAGATCAACGGCTCAGATCTTACATTAAGTTATAATCATGATCAATGACTCATATCTCATCAAAATAGCTAAGATCTACGACTTAGATCTCAGAAAAGATAATCTAGAAGTTGAGATCACTCATCGTGATAATCTAACCATTCAGATTCATCAAAAACACTCATGATCAAGATCCAATAGTTCAAATCACTCAAAATTATTCATAATGAAAATCCAATGATTCAAATCATTCAAGATCATAATTCAACCATTCATATTCCATTAAAAAAATGCCCACAATGAGGATCCAACGTTGAAATAATTCAAAATCATTCACAATAAAGATCCAATGGTTGAAATCATTCAAAATCACTCACAGTGAAGATCTAACGGTTGAAATCAATTGAAATGATAATCTAATGGTTTAGATCATTTAAATCGCTCACAGTGAAGATCTAACGGTCCAAATCAGCATCCAATGGCCCATATTTTATCACATCAAAATTACTCACAATGAAGATCCAACGATTGAAATCATTCAAGATCATAATCCCACAATGAAGATCCAACATTGAAATAAATTCAAGATCATTCACAATAAAGATCTAATGGTTGAAATCATTCAAAATCACTCACGGTGAAGATCTAACGGTTGAAATCAATTGAAATGATAATCTAATGGTTTAGATCATTTAAATCGCTCACAGTGAAGATCTAACGGTCCAAATCAGCATCCAATGTCCCATATTTCATCACATCAAAATTACTCACAATGAAGATCCAACGATTGAAATCATTCAAGATCATAATCCCACAATGAAGATCCAACGTTGAAAAAAATTCAATATCACTCACAATAAAGATCCAACGGTTGAAATCATTCAAAATCACTCACAATGAAGATCTAACGGTTGAAATCATTTGAAATGATAATATAATGCTTTAGATCATTTGAATCACTCATGAAGTCGATCTAACAGTCCAAATTAACATTCAATGGCCCATATTTCATCACATCAAAATTTATAATCAATGGGCTAGATTTAACTTATCCAAGATTGATGACCAATATTAAATCACATCATTATGGTATTGACACACATGCCATATAGCATTTGAAGATCATGATTATCAAAATAGGCATATTTAGACAATTTTTGATTATTTGAGCTTCATGAAAGCTATCAAAATAAAGCTTGAGGTACCAACCTTGTCCCCAACAATGGGGTGGAGCCTTTGATGATGGTTGGAGACGATCTATGGCACGTGCGACATGCTTTCCTTCTTCTTTCCTCCTTTCCTCCTTTCCTTTTTTTCTCTTTTCCTCAATCTCCCCTCTTGATCCCAATATCTCTTCTCTCTCTCTTTCTTTTTTTTCTAACTCACTTCTATTCTCCTTTTTTTTTCTAGGCTTTCTCCCTCTTTCTTTTCTCCTTTCTTCCTTTCCTTTCTCTCTTTTCCACAATCTCCCCTCTTGATCCCAATATCTCTCTCTCTCTCTCTCTCTCTCTCTCTCTCTCTCTCTCTCTCTCTCTCTCTCTCTCTCTCTCTCTCTCTCTCTCTCTCTCTCTCTCTCTCTTTTCTCTCTAACTCACTTCTATTCTCCTTTTTTTTTTCTAGCCTCTTTCTTTTCTCTCCCTCTCCTTTCTTTTTTCAAGTGGTTAGATGGGTGCTCCTTTTATAGATGACCCTTGGTCGCTTGAGCATGGCTCAAGAAGATGATGTGTGATGGAATTGGGCTCAAGGAAGTGAGGTGATGGGTTTATGACTCAAGATGTGGAAGGGAGGGTGTAAGAACCATGTTCTAAAACCGGGTATAAACCATGGTTTTATGTGATGACAGGTGTTCCAATTATAACCGTACCGGAGGGCGAAGCCGGGTGATGAACCACTCAAAGTTCAGGTAAGAAAAATAGTAAAAATGCCTAAAAAACTCATACCGGTCTCACTATATCGGTTGCAGTATAGTGCAACCGGTATGGGCATATAATGCCCATAATGCCATACCGGCTTCACCATACCGGTTGCACTATGGTGCAACCGGTATGTGCCACCGATATGGTATACCGGTTGGAACTATACCGGTTTGAGTGAGTTTGGGGTCTCCAACCGGTATGTCCAACCGGTATGCCTGACTCCGACTCTGTCTTTCAGAATGGAAACTTGGAAAATTTCCATTCTGAGGAGAAATCTTCCTTGGACGGTCTCCCTCTATTAATAGAGAAGGAGACATTCCATTGTTCCTTCTCAAACCCTTTCGCTGTCTGGAGAAGATCTGAGAAGGAGCAAGAAGGAGGTAGCCCCGCCTAGGAAGGAAGAGTACGCCGCCAACCGACAACGCCGGTAAGTGCTCTGTATTGTTAGTTTGTTAGGAGGTCGGGTTGAAGCCGCGAAGCGGCGCAATGATCCAAAAAGGGGCATGGCTCCCACTGTTCTCCCTCATTCGAATCTAACTTAGGTTCATACGGCAATATAGCCGAGATTCGAAGGCCAATAGAGGGTTTGTACTTAGAAAAGGGTAGGGGAAACCCTATAGAGACCTAACGGTTAGCCGAAAAGGAGGGGAGATCCGAGATCTCGCTCTCGGATCCAAACCGCAGGGTATACCGGATGGACTATGAGTCCAGTGGTATGGCCTTGCGGTATATACCGCAGGCACATATAGGTCTCACTCAGTGAGATCTGAGTGAGACCGGTAAGTGCAACCGATATATACCGGTTGCATATACCGATTGCAGTATGTGCAACCGGTATGGTGCAGTCGGTATACATACCGGTTGCACCATACCGGTCTCACTAAACTGAGACCGGTATGTGCAGCCGGTATGGGTTTTCGAGCCTGGTTTGCTTGGCCAAACCTGGTTCCGACCCCTGAAACTCTAATGAATGAATTCTAACCTAAAGATATGATTATGTAGGACCTGTAGACGCTGTGAGTAAGCTCTCTGACGCAGAATCAAATCACTATCACGCGTCAGGTAAGGAACAAGACCCCAAACCTAAATAACTAATCAACAGTAAACCTCTGTGATATATTTCTGTATTTGTAAATACATATTGTTGGATGTCTGTGCATTTCACATGTCATGTAGTTGCTTTCTTTTATCTTATTATAATCATGCATTTCATATGCTAGGATTGTTGTATGTTTAGGCATGTGTATGTTTTCGTTAGTTTGTGGAATGTGAAGGGGATGTGCCCTGGATATATCCACAGCTAACACTTTTCTCGTATCGTCCTTACCTTAGCAAACTCAGTGCGAATAGGGTATCAGGGGGAGGACGTGGGATTGTGGTTCTTCCTGCCCACCAGACTCGAGCCCTATCTCTATGTCGCAGGGGGTTGTGTTGGGGTAGGGTTATATAGTCTTTACCTTAGCGGACTTGGTGCGAATAGGGTATCAGGGGGAGGACGTGGGATTGTGGTTCTTCCTGCCCGCCAGACTCGAGCCCTATCTTTATGTCGCAGGGAGCCGTGCTGGGGTAGGACCTTGGATACTGTATTGACATCTAGGACTGGTTAGAAATGGAACCCACTTGCAAGCCCTTGCCAATAGGGGTTTAGGTATTGATACGGTATGGGATATCAGGGGGAGGATGTGGGATTGTGGTTCTTCCTGCCCGCCAGACTCGAGTCCTATCTCCATACCGGAGTGAGTGTTGTGGGGCAACAGCAGTAGTGTGGTAGGTGCCTGACTGTTGGGTGTGCTCACACTCTCGTGCATGGAGGTGCGGTGGCCGTCAAACCTTACCATAGCATATTTGCAAGTTATACCTGACCCAAATTGTAATGTTATCTCATGCATATTATACTGTTGCATTGGTCTTGTACTTACTGAGCTAAGTTGTGAGTTCACCCAAAATATATATATTTCTTTTCAGATATTGATGCAGGGTATACGGTGGAGGACTTCATGACTACTCCAGCTTACAGCACAGTGGCTGCCCTGGACTCCCAGATAGTGGAGGACGAGCATGATGCGTCATGCGAGTGCTCGTTCTGTGTCTTTTCTCAGTGTTAGGTTTATTTTCGATTAAGTTCTGTAATAATTACTATTTACATATGATGGATGATGGAATAAGTTAGATATTTATTTAAATTATAATTTAGATCTCGGCTCATTTATTTATTTCCGCTGCTATGTAATATATCTCTGATTTTGTTAGACTGCTTGGGAATGATTGGTTGACACGGTCTATTGAGATCCTGGTGTGAACCGTGATTTAGAGCCGGTTCACTAACACTTCTGGTTCAATCGGAATTGGGGTGTGACAGAGGGAGTGAGTGGCTCAAGGAAGTGAGGTGATGGATTTATGGCTCAAGAGATGGAGGGATTTATGGCTCAAGAGGTAGAGGAATTTAGGGGCATGGAGGTTCAAGAAGTGGAGGGGAGTAAGGGCTCAAGAAGGAGGTGGTTTAGGGTAGCTAAGGAACTAATTATAGGTTTTGGGGAATGGCTAAGGTGGAGGGCTCAAGAAGATGAGTTGATGGATTTATGGCTCAAGATGTGGAAGGGAGTAAGGGCTCAAGAAGATGGTGTCATGGTGGGGCTCAAAAAGGAGGTTTAAGAAGTGGAAGAGAATAGGGGCATGGAGGTTCAAGAAGTGGAGGGCTCAAGAAGATGAAGTGATGGATTTATGACTCAAGATGTGGATGGTTTTATGGCTCAAGAGGTGGAGGGATTTAAGGGCATAAAGGTTCAAGAAATGGAGGGCTCAAGAAGATAAGGTGATGGGTTTATGACTCAAGATGTGGAAGATTTTATGGTTCAAGAGGTGGAGGGATTTAGGGGCATGGAGGTTCAAGAAGTGGAAGAGAATAGGATTCTTCTTCTCTCTTCCCATTCTCTCTTTCTCTCTCTCTCTCTCTCTTTCTCTCTCTTGCCTTGTTGGATTCCCACTCC
Source organism: Protea cynaroides (assembly GCA_028583415.1). NCBI lineage: Eukaryota > Viridiplantae > Streptophyta > Magnoliopsida > Proteales > Proteaceae > Protea > Protea cynaroides. The sequence continues at coordinate 11,338,378 of CM053276.1, read as the reverse complement.
CTCTTTTTATATATATATATATATATATATATATATATATATATATATATATATATATATATATATATATATATATATATATATAACATATATAAAACATATATTATATAATATATAAATGTATATAGTATATAAAATATATATAGCAAATACATAAATTGCATACACATGGGTTGACCCAACTTGATCTGGGCCGGTCTGGGTTGGATCAGGCTGGACTGATTGAGTTCGACGAGGTTGGACTAAATCGGACTTGAGCTGGGTTGGACTGAGTAAGTATGGACTGGATTGATTTCTCTCTCTATTATGGATCCTCTCAGCTTGTAATTCCGCATGAAAAGTTTCGACGGCCTCTGTCTCAGATTTTTCCATGTCCACTTTGAAGAGGACGGACAAAGGAGCACACTGGTGCTCGAATCACCTGGTTCGGACGTCAGATGACCAAAATATGAAGAATTGAAGCTTTGATGATAATTCTATTGGCAACTTTGCATGGGACCCGCTGACGGTTTCTATCCAAAATTCTTTACGTCTATTTCGAAGAGGATAGGCAATGGAGAACACTGGCACTTGAATCGCCTGATTCGGACTTCGAATGATCAAGATATGAAGAATTGGAGTTTTGACGATAATCCTACTGGCAACTTTGCATGGGACCCGCTGACGGTTTCTGCCCAAAATTCTTTACGTCCATTTCGAAGAGGACAGGTAATGGAGTACAGTGGCGTTTGAATCATCGAATTTGGATGTCGGATGATCAAGATATTTGCAATCAAATTACGAACTGCCCTTGGAGTTTTATCCACTAATGCTCCTCCACTCGCTGCGTCAATCATACCCCTATCAGTATGAGAAAGCCCTTCGTAGAAGTATTGAATGAGTAATTGCTTGCTAATTTGGTGATGAGGGCAGTTGGCGCAGAGCTTCTTGAATCGCTCCCAATATTTATAAAGTATTTCTCCATTATATTGTCTAATACCGAAGATTTCTTTTCGAATATTGGCTGCCCTTGAAGCTGGAAAATATTTATCCAAGAAAAGCCGCCTCATCTCATTCCATGTGGTAATAGATCCTAATGGCAAGTAATAAAGCCAATCTTTTGCATTGTCTGCTAATGAGAATAGAAACGCCCTCAGCTTGATTTTCTCCTCAGAAATTCCGGTTGGTTTCATGCTCGAACATACCACATGAAATTCTTTTAGATGCTTGTATGGGTCATCAGCTACAAGACCACGAAAAGTAAGAAGGAGATGGATTAGACCAGATTTAAGTTCAAAGGCAACAACGAGATTAGGATACTCGATGCAGAGTGTTTGTTGGTTCAGATTAGCAGCCGCTAACTCCTTAAGAGTGCGGTTGTTGTTGTCTGTCATTTCTTCAAAGTCTGAATTACTAGTGCTGCCAGAAGCTAAATCAATGGCTACGTTGTTGCCTGGTGAAGAATTTTTGACTGTTTTTCTACTTTCTCTCCTTAGCTTGTGTAGAGTTCTTTCTATTTTTGGATCAAATTATAATTCTCCCGAATGAGAAAATCGGGTCATTCACTTAAGAGAACAAATAGATAGACAAATAATAATATTAAAAAAAAATTAAATAACCAAACAAATCAACTTAATCAAAACAATCCCCGACAACGGCACCAAAATTTGATGAATGTCGAGCGCTCAAATTAAATTACCTTACTTTGAAACGTAGATAGTAACAAGTAAGGGTCGACCCACAAGGATTGTATGATCAAGATTAAAATGTTTAATTAACCAAAATAGAGAAAAACAAATGAAAATAAAATAAGACGAAGAAATGACCAATTTATTGTACTAAATCAGATTCTGATTGATCTTATTAGTACAACTTCATTAGCTATCCTACGTATGGAGGGGGGGTATGTTTACAATAGAAAAGAACAGTAATTAATTATCTAAAATGGAAGAATAAAGAGCAAGGTAATACAAATATCGAAGATTAAACCAATAAGAGAAAACTATGATCAAAAGGATACTTACACCATCTTCGTAAACTTGTTCATCGACATAAAGGATAATCAATTCCAATTGAATAATCAATTAAGAAAATTAGGGATAAGCCTAAAATCCTTAGTCTTTCCTTAATATTGGTCTATTAAAAGATAGCTTATTAATAGTACCCTTACTCTTAAATCAATCTCAAGATTAGGTTCTCGATTTGATTCAGGAATAGCATTAATAATTAGAAAGACGATTGAAATTAAACGTTAAGCATACACGAGCATGATTTAATTACTTTAATCTGATTTCTCCTAGGAATATAACATTAACTTGTCCATTAACATCAATTCCCATTGCCACTGACATAGAATAATCAATTGATAGCAATTCAATTCTAATCTAACAATCGATTAGATAAATAAATCAATTAGTAGTACTCCTAATCAACCCATTCATCAGTCATTCTACATATAAATTGAAAGAAAAATAAATATTCAATTAAAAATCAATAAATAAGAACAAGTCTCACAAGTTTACAATGATGGCTTCAGCTTCGTCTAATCAAAGATAAGAAAGTTAGGCACACATGACTTCTTCAAGAATACAAGAATAAAAGAAAAAGAGTTGTTCTTCAGCCACTGCTTTTTTTCTCAATCACTCTTGGATGATCTTTACATATGTTTTAGATTATTTAAATAGCCAAAATACAAGATTAAAATTGGTATGCCTAGATTTTACAACTTTATTACATGGAAATAAAAATTAAATAAAATCTTCATTCCTAGATTAGATGAAAATCATTTCATTATTAAAGAAATGCCACCCCCAAATTTATCAAATTTTGTAAGATTCTATAATTATGTATATTCTCCTCAAGATTTTCAACAATCAATCAAGGTCTTTCAATAGTGAACCTTCCATGTGTAGCAACCTTCCTTCTCTGGTTTAGATTTGGATCAATTTTCTAGATTAGATTTTAAAATCACATTTGGAAGTTCAATCGAACTCTTTCCATGTCAGAATCCTACATGAAATTCAAAACGTTAATATTGAGAGTGCTAGAATTTTTTTATCTTTTATTAATTAATTAACAAGATTTCTAAAATATATCAAACTCATAAAATAAATTCTATTAAGTTCAATAAGGTATAAAACACCTTAAAAATCATAATGCAAAAGGAATAAAAAAATATAAAATTATACACTTATCACGCTTTGGAGCATCGAAAAGAAAACGGCAAAGAGAATTTTAGAAGAGAAAGTTTATTTCTTCTTCTACTTTTTTTTTTTTTTTTTTTTGAAGCTATTGAATCTACAAATTAAAGTTGGAATGTTTGTTGTCCTTCCCATGACCGATGGGTTTCTGAAGAGAGAGAAAGAGAGAGAGAGAGAGAGAGAGAGAGAGAGAGAGAAGAAAAGGATATGGAATAGAACAGAATCAGAAGTTAAAGCAGAAGAAGAGTAAAAGAAAAAAAAAACCCAGAATAAGGATATTTTTGTCTTAAAAAAATTGACCTTCTGCCGTTTAGTTGAAAGTAACGGTGTGAGTGAGATTGTATGATAGCATTGTTATAGGGATATTCTGTGTAACTTTTGAAAAAATAGGATAGTTCTGTATATTTTTACTATAGTAGAGGGGGTGTCTGTGTAATTTACCCTAATCTTAATTTTTATGGAAGAATATAGAAAGGGAAGATGACAACAAAACAATCTTAAGGATCATTTTTTATAAAAAAAAAAAAAAAAAAAAAGAAGAAGGTTTTTCTTTTCCATGTATCGGTGAAGAGGGTCGCAACTATAAATGAATATCTGAAATACCTGTTTTTATTGTTCTAAGAATCTTATCCACTAATGAGAAAATTTCGTTTAAAAAAAATGAAAATAATTAGCTTGAAGGGTTATATGCAAAATAAAGATCCTATAGGGAAATATCACATTTTAATGAAAATTTTGCAAGTGGGCCAACGGGCCTTAGACTTAAGCTTCTGTCTTTAGTCTTAAGTTTTAATTAGTTAATCCCAAACGATAGGGTTGGTGTTTGATACTCCAAACTAGGAAAAAAAAGATTTTTTTTGTCTTCAATTTCGTTTATATAAACGTGTTTCCCTTCATTCATTTTGTCCTAGCTAGTTCTCTCTCTTCCTTCTGACCCTTGCCAAAGCAAGCAACCTCAGAGCTTGACTCCGAGAGAGACTGTGAGAGAAAATGGCCGGAGGAGTCTTCGCCATTGATGACAATAGGGGTGGTTTTAGTGGGAGGATAACGGCATCAGTGGTGATCACCTGCATTGTTGCTGCTTCTGGTGGCTTAATTTTTGGCTATGACATCGGGATTTCAGGTCTTTTTCTCTCTCTCTCTGTATGCGTGTGTATGTGTGCTTATCAGCCTATGCTTGTTTCTTTCCTTATTTTCATTGTTTCCTCTCTCTCTCTCTCTCTCTCTCTCTCTCTCTCTCTCTCTCTCGTGTACATGTTTTTGTTTGTTTCCTTCCTTATTTCTTCTCTCTTTCTACCTCCGTCTCTCCTTTTCTCCCTCTCTCCTGTTAAGATAGGGACACGTGTGTAGGATGAAAACACGTGTCACTCTCAGATTGTATTTTTCTCTTTATGTTTTCTTTCTGTATATCAGACATCAAAATGTAATATTTTAATAATTCATTCAATACATTTGATTCTTTGAGATCAAGATCCTTCCACTGCTCTCTGGTTTTTCTTCTCTTCTTCGCTGTGTTCGATTCTTGACATCTCCCTCTCTCATTCTCAGTATATATGTGTTTGTGTGTACTTATCAGCTTATGCTTCTTTCTTTCCTTCCTAATTTTTTCTCTCTCTAGATCCCTCCATGTGTATGTGTGTGCGTGTCTGCTTGATTTCTGCTCTGATTCTCTTTCTTTGTGATATCTGATTGAACTAATTAGCAACTGGGTAAAAAGGATCGAGTTTGAATCTAGAGAAAATAGAAAGATGCCATTTAAAATGCCTAAAATTGAGGATTCACATCGTCTTCTCCCAGTCATTCTTGGAGGACGGTGGCAATCTTTCTCGGATGGTTGCCACGTGGCTCTCGATAAATCCGAGATCTACGTCCGAGCCGACACCCCCTGTCGGCTTGGCTTGTCGGCTGGGTGTCGGCTCGAACGTGGGTCTCGGATTCACCGAGAGCCACGTGACAATCATCCAAAAAAGATTATCCCTGCCCTCCCAAACCACTGAGAAAAAATGATGCGGATCCTAAAATTAAGGAACTCGTGGCTGTTTCCCGGTGCCCTTTCACAGTTTGAGAGCTCAGCAAACAAAAGAAAACATAAAAATAATTCCACAGGAATTTACTTCGCTGGTCGTGTTAAAGGCTGGTAGATGAAAAGTGGGGTCCCCTATGAACGACCAATCCAAGATATTTTTTTTTAGACAATAATTAAATGCAAAGTTGTCTGTCCTATGAAATACCAATCCTAGAGTTTTTTTTTCCTATTTGGGAAAAAAGACAGCACCACTTTGGATGTGAAATCACCATGTCAACTTTGGTCATCATACACCCCTTGAAAGGTGATACAAGCGGAATTGTGACAGCATGCGTTTTTCCTATTCATTTTGTAGGGATGTGGGATTCTTGGCTAGCGTCAGGTTTAGATTTTAATAGAGATATTGTACTTAAGGATTCATAGTGACATTCGAATGAGGCAGGGAGTATTATGAAAAATTTAAATAGAGGAGATGGGATTTTATATTACTCTTTTTTTTTTTTTTTTTAAGAGATTGACTGTGGACCACGAGTCTCTTAGCTGAAGAACAATGTAGAAAGACTTTTGCATTATAACACAGGGTGAAGGGCACCCATTCAAGAGTGCTAAGAGTGCAAGAGTGCTTCAATTTTGTGTCCCCCCCATTACATCAATTTTTTCCCCTTGTAGTGATGGCAAGTGTGGAATGATGAAAAAACTTACAAACATGTGTACTGAATACAAAACTAAATAAAATATATATTTTTTTAAAACAAGGTGGGTCCACCAAAATAGTGGCCTAGAGAAGGAGATTGGACACATCCAGGGAGGCCCCCCTGACTCATGGTTCACATTGGTTCCAGTTCTTCCTGATTCATGTGGGATTGTAGTTTCACATGGACAGGGTTAACCTGTTCCACTCATAAAAATAAGGGTGGATTCGGATTCTTAGGAAAAGAAAAAAAATTAAATATAAAATTAAAAAAATATAAAAAATAATAAATTACCTATACATGCGGGGATAACTGTTAGAGAAGGACGCCTGAAGGTTTATATTATCACTGACATTCTCTATTTTCTGTTGTGCATTTTAACAGATGAAACAGTGCCGGAAGTATATTTTTTTGGGATGAAAAATTTTCGTTATGTCTAAATTGTTGTTTTAAGTTCGGATCACCTGCGTGTAGATATATGTACTCTCCATGGGATCTCATCACCGTTTATATGGTGTGGGATTTACTGGATATGAACGATGATGGGATCTTAAAGAGAATACAAGTACATGCAGGTGAACTATTCTTGTTGGAGTGTCTTCAAGTACTTTGAATGACGATATTGCAGGAGGAGTGACAACGATGGAACCTTTCCTCAAAAGATTCTTCCCGTCAGTACTAAGGAAGATGCAAGCTGCTGATAGGAATGTTTACTGTATATTCGATAGTGAACTTCTCACATCATTCACTTCTTCACTCTACATAGCTGGATTCGCTGCATCCCTTGTAGCTGGCCGTCTCACACGATCTTTGGGTCGCAAAGCCATCATGATTCTAGGTGGTTGCACCTTCTTCGTTGGTGCAACCCTTAATGGTGCTACTGTTAATATTGCAATGCTCTTCATTGGCCGTATTTTTCTTGGTTTTGGTGTTGGTTTCACTAACCAGGTGGGTTAACTCTTCATCACTATATCATCATCAAGGTTCAAGATTTCGGTTTTCACGGACTAAATTTTCTTCCATTGCCTACTTGGTTTTGTATGTGGATCCAGCTCCTCTCAAGTCCAACCACCTCTCAAGTTAAGATCTAGTAACTGGAGTTTACTCTGAGCGCAAACCAATAAATTTGTATGTATGCTAGATTGACTCTAGCAGCTGGATCACAACTTGAGGGGCGATTGGACTTGAGAGACGCTCAATCCTTCACATGTTCCCATTTGAATCCTGTTGTAATTAAAAGGGTATATTAGAAAATACCAAAACCTAAAGAAGAGAGTTGTGAATCCTTTGGAGAAGGGGCAGATTCCATGTCTTACATAAAATTTGGTTGTAGGAAAATTCTTGCTGCCCCAGTTCACATGGATTTTCTCCCCGGCTTTGGCCCTAGTTGAAATCAAAATGGTTGAAATGACTCATTTTGGTGAAAGAAATGGAATCAATGTAGACCCCTCAATGTTGGAGTGTAGATCACTTGTATGTATGTGTACTTTCCATGGGACCTCATCATTGTCCATATCTAGTGAGTCTTACACCCCAAGAATGGTGATGGAATCCCATTGTAAGTCCAGTGGAACCGGCCTCTGTCGAAGCTGAAAATGCCGGACTGAAAATTTTGAACCATGATCAAGAATTCATGATTGAGCTTCAGCCTAAGTATGTTTATTGGGCCCGTTTAAATGGGCTTGTGGGTTTGGGTCTTGGTTCCTTTTATATCCCAAATCAAAGCTCCCTAGCTACTGATTGGAAAAGTCAACATGGGGTATTAGAGTAATTACACTCATTTCAGCCCTTCTTTATGGACTTAATACAACAAGATACCTTTTTCTGCTTTGTTATTTGATGAAAGGTATTTCCATGTCACTAATTCTGATTAATTTGCGAATATTGAAGGCAACTCCCGTGTATCTATCGGAGATGGCTCCATCCAAATGGCGCGGCGCGTTCAACATAGGTTTCACTTTCATGATTGGCACCGGTGTAGTAGCAGCTAATGCATTGAACTACCGCTCAGCTCGGCTCGAGTGGGGCTGGCGGCTCTCACTCGGCCTTGCAGTCGTACCAGCATTGATCATGACACTTGGTGCCCTACTCATCTCTGATACGCCGAGCAGTCTTGTGGAGCGTGGTAAACTGGAAGAAGCCGAGCGAGCACTACGCCGAGCTCGAGGAGTCGACACGGACATAGGAGACGAGCTGAACACTCTCATCAAATCGAGTGAAGCCATAAAAGCCGCAAATGAAGAGACGTTCAAGACCATATTTGAGAGGCAATATAGGCCTCATCTCGTGATGTCAATCGCCATACCTTTCTTTCAACAACTAACAGGGATAAATGTTATTGCGTTTTACGCGCCGATACTCTTCCAAACAGTTGGCTTCGGTAGCGACTCGGCTCTCATGGCGTCTCTTATCTTGTGCATAGTTAACCTCTTTTCCATTCTTGTGTCCACCGGTATAGTCGATCGGTACGGTCGAAGGATTCTGTTCATACAGGGTGGGATCCAGATGTTCCTTTGCCAGGTCAGCATTTTCATTGATTTATTTTAATATTTAAAGGGTTATGAATTTTTCGGTTGCAAACATCCGTTTGGTCAGATGGTTCAAGCAAGGGTGTCAATTTTGGGACAGAATTGGCCCGTATTAACCTGAAATTGACTCCGACCGAATTGTTATTGGATATGTTTCAGGTTGAGGTATGACATATTCTATCGGTCTCGGTCTATTTCGGATAGCCCAAATTAAACAGGCCCAAAAAAGTGGAACGATGAACCTGAACCAAATAATGGCCTGAACCAAACAGATTTAGGCCAAATATTAAACCCTAGCTTTACTACTTCAGCCTTCTAGAGAGTCTTAATGGGTTTCCTACTAGGTTTTCAACCCGAACTGGCCCAAACCAGCCAGATAACAACTTGATAAGCTAAGCCCGATAACAACACAAAACTGGACCAGCTAGTTAGTTAATGTGAACAGTGCAACCCATCCAGCCCGAACCTCTTAATGGACATATTTTGGTCAAAGTTTATAAAATCCGACACTAATTTGGTCTGGACAAAAACCGGCCCGTACCGATCCATTGACACCCCTAGATGGTTGGTCCTTTGCTTGTTAAAGCTTCTCCTAGTAGTGTAACTTGAAATTGACCGTAGTAGCAAATGAACCCGGTTCTCCGAACCCAAAACATGTACATTGGCATGGAGCCATGGACCCAAAAAATTAGACTAAAAAAGAAGAAGTAAAATTTTCCATATATCACTGTTTTTTTTTGGAGTTATGATTTTAAATAGTTTGTAAATCTTGAGATAATTTTCATTGATTTTCTGTTATTTTAATGACAAAAAAAAAAAATGAAAATCAAAGAACATTCAAGGCCGATTCCAAACTATTTGAAGTCAAGGTTATCCATTTAATTAGTTAAATTTGAAGTTATAAATCTTTATATCCACTTGTGTTGTTTCCTCTTATGGTGAAGGTGGCCGTGGCTTGTGTTATGGGGAGTCAGATAGGGTCCTCTGGGACAGGAACTATGCCTAAGAGCTATGTCATTTTAGTACTGGTGCTGATGTGTCTTTACGCAGCCGGATTTGGATGGTCATGGGGTCCCCTAACTTGGCTCATACCAAGTGAGATTTTTCCGTTGAAAATCCGGTCGATTGGCCAGAGTATAAGCGTTGCCGTCAGCTTTGTGTTTATCTTTGTACTAACACAAACCTTCTTGGCTATTCTATGCCACCTCAAGTTTGGCATTTTCTTGTTCTATGCTGGATGGATTCTGGTGATGACCCTCTTTGTTGTTCTTTTCTTGCCTGAGACTAAGGGAGTCCCTCTTGAGTCCATGAACACGATTTGGGAGAATCATTGGTACTGGAAAAGGTTTGTTAAAGGGGGATCTGCAATGGTATTGCCGAAACAAATGGATTGATTAACTTTTGAAACATGTATCATGATTTCTTAGAATTATTAATGCTCATTTGTGTAAACTTTATTTGATTACAAAGAAAATAAAAAGGAAAAGAAATGATAATTTTGTTTAGCTGGAACCAAACAGAGCCTCTCCACAATTTCCAGATCTATAGACAAAAATTTCTTTCGCAATGGTGGTTAATTTGTGTATGGGTTTCGATTTTGCGTTAACTTTTTTTTGTCAACTTTCTACTCACGTCAGGACAGAGATATGAATATGAAAATAGGTTGACAAATCAACCTTTATATATATAGAATATATAAAGTATGTACGATAATTTCTTTTATATATATAGAATATATAAAGTACGTACGATAATTTCATTAATTTCTACAAATGAAAAGTATACCACTAAGAGGCTTCTCAAATAATCCACTTTATTATATTACATAGATAAAGGATGTGGGAGGGAGAGCCATGGTGCAACGGTAACGTTGTTCTATCGTGATCTAGTGACCATAGGTTCAAATCTGAAAATAGTATTTCTATAAAAGCAGGGTAAGGCTACGTACATTAATCCCTCATCCGAACCCATAATGGAGGCCAGAGCCTTGTTTACTAAGCACGCCTTTATATAGATAGGTGATGCACTTCTATAATATATTTTGACCGCTACTGTTTCCTCTTTAATGGCCCTATATTTTTTAAAATTTAGAAAAAAAATCAGCTACTACCCAAAATAGTTTCGAAACATCACATACCACTCACAATTTTTAAAAAACATTAATTACCACCCAAACGTTTACCATCGTTAATCAAATAGATCCACTTTGTTACAGGAATCCCGTTAGTTGCTGATGTCATCCAAAATCGATTTTGAATACCCTAAAGGATATGTTGAAAGACAGTTTTACCCTCCCTCATTAATTCACCATATACCCCCAAATGGTAAGCCCGAATCCCGCGACTTCAACGGAAGAAAGAAGAAAAAAAAACTTTTCTTCTTCGATTATCTTCATCAATGAAGACGATACTGTTCTTCTTCCTCGATGACAACGACCTCGAGCTATCATTGAAGGTGTTGTACCCTCCATCTCTTGGCTTCTCTCCATCTGTGGTTTTCTCCCAATCTAATTTCAGGTTAGAGAAACACTAAAATAAAACCTTTTCTTCTTATAGACTCTCGATGACGACAACCTCGAGCCATCTTTGAAGGTGTTGTTCTCTCCATTGAATAGTACGATGGTAGGGGAGAGTCACCTTGGTTTTATTGGACATACAGAAGAAGCTGAAGTGGATCCCACGACCAGAAGATTCTTTGCATTTCTCCTGCAACGGAACTATGGAAGTTGCGATTTCTTGCCTAAAATCCATTTACTTTTCCATTGCCAAAGAGGGGAATGATCTAGAAGGGAATAATCTAGGGTTTCTTCAAGTCGAGATGGATTTGGTTGTTACTGTGAAATTGGAAGCCTGATCCCGCCAATCGGCTCTTCACCATTGCTGGATCTGCATAAGAAATATTGAAATCGCCGACAATAGGAGACTCTTTTCACCCTAAAGAGATATGAAATTTGGAAGAAACGTTCAGCTTCGATGAAAATCTGAAATCCATGGGGGTGACCTGGTTCCCTCCACTGGTAGGTTGTCAGCCATGTCGTCGGAGAAGGAAGGGAGAAAAAAAAGAAGTAGACAAGAAAATGAAAGAAAACAGATGGAGAATTGAAGAATAAGAAGATAAAGAAACAAATAAAATAAAACAAAAACGAAGAAAAATAATGAGGCAGAGGAAGAAGGAGGAGAAGAAAAAAATATTCCAGTGAGAAAAAAACGCACAGGAAAAAGAAAACCAGAAAAGTAGCGTAAGACGACGAGTAGAAAGAAAAGAAAAAAACTACCTGGTTGGTCGCCTGAATAAATGGCGCTGCCAGAATAAAAATAAAGTAGAAGGAAAAACAGAAAAAAATCAAGATTAGGAATTGGAAGGAAAAACAAAGGAGAATGATAGTCAAGATCCTGAAAAATGAGTTAAAAAAGAGTCTCGGAAAAGGGTTGGCCATTGACGATGGCAAGGAATTATTTTATTTCTCAGTTTCGGAGAGTCATCCGATTGCTATAGGTTTCCATAGCTAGGTTTCAGCGGGTATTGCGTACTCATTCTTCTAAGGTTTTTACAAACTCAGTGAGATGGATTTCCGGAGGAATTTCTTCGGATGACATTTTCACCTGTTTCAGTCGTTCTGGAAAACGATGAAATGGGTTACATTGCGTAAGGACTTCAAGGAGAAGGTCAGATTTTCTCAACAGTCAATTCCATTATCGCCTTCACCCTCTGCTGTCCCCTACAGCAGAAGCTTTTGAGTTGCCGAGAAATGACTTTGTTGCGTCTCCTTCAAGGTTCAACTTTTGTTTCGTAATGCACATTGTTCTTTTTTTTTTTTTTTTTTAATCCATTCAAAGATTGTAAAATATCTAAGGCAAATTTGTTTTTTTGGTAAGTTAGAAAATGAGAAGGGTTATATTAGTAATCTTACTAGTTTTTAAAAAAATTCAATTAAAAACAAAAGGAGTAAAAATATCTAACCCTGATTTCCGTCTTCGATAGTTACTTGAGTGTAATTGATGTTTTTTGAATAAAAATCAGCTACCTCTCATAATAGTTTTGAAATATCACCTACCACCCACACTTTTCAAAAAACATCACTTACCACCCAAATTTTTACCACCGTTAATCAAATAGATCCACTCCGTTAAATCAGTCCCGTTAATTGCTGATGTCATCCAAAATTGATTTTAAATAGAACAATTATACTCTAAAGGATACGTTGAAAGATGATTTTACCCTCCTCACTTAACGTCTCTTAGAGCAAAGAATTTTTCTCATAGGCTTACCTCTCTCTCTCACCATGGAGTCACCACGTAGACTACCTCGTTGCTCCTCCCAGGGCGGTGGCACCGCTACCTTCCCTACCTCTCATGCGCGAGCAACTTCTGCTTGAAGACCTTAGTCTGGTTCGAAATCGATGGATCCGTGAGATTTAAAACATTCTAAAACATGTCCCAAACTCAATTCCATTCTCTTGTTACTGTTTTGGATTTATGCAAATTAAATTTACATCTGATACGAGATTGTCTTGGGCGAAGTTGAATGGCATTTGGAACGATTTGATTTTATGTTTAGGTTGGTGAGGTTATCTGTAGATTTGAGAAGGGTTTTTCATTGAAAGGCAAGTTGTCTTGTTTGGAATCAAAACCCAAAACCCTAGAAATCTGCAATTTTTTTTTCGTTTCTTTGAAAAAAAAACTACACCAATCTGTCTTTCCTACGAGCAGCGGCGACGATGCAGCACCCAGCCGGAGTTCAAATGTTTGCAATTTTTTTTCCATTTCTCTAAAGATACTTCAGATCTGAAGGTATCCTTTGTTTTCTTCAGTTAAAGCTTCAAAAAATTCTTCTTCTAGTTAAAATTCTTGTTCATTTTTTTTGCTTTCTTCTAACCCTATCATTAGAGCTCTAGTTTTTTTCGTTTCTCTCTCGTTCTCTTATTTCCTCTTCCTGAATCCCCATCCGTTTTTTGCTTTCTTCTATGGAAAGAAAGACAAAAAAGGAAGAAGAAAAGAGGCCCGGAAATGGCATGAGTCTGAATTCAAATGTTTGCAATTTTTTTTTCTCTGAAAAAAATGACACCAATCTGTCTTTCCTACAAGAAGCGGTGACGATGCAGCACCCAGTCTTAGCAAGATCCAAGCAGACATCCGAGTTCAGAGGAAGCGCTGGTCACCATCACTACCTTTCCATCTAACCAACACCATGGAATCCTATAGCCTCCCTTACTGTGCTATCGTCATCTCTCTTCCCCTTTCTCTAATTTGATGATACATATATATAATCAGAAATGGGATTATATATATGTATCATCAAATTCAATCCCTATTCTTATGGTTGCAGTCGTAACTAACTGCGTGGGCTATCTACGATCCTTGCTTATTGGGTTTTTCTAATTGATAGGGTTTTCTAGATTGGATATGGTGGATGAGGTAGGCGATGGGTTGTTTGGTGCTGTGGGATCAGGCTTGGCTGAACTAATCGTCTTGGCAGAGCAGCTCAACGTCAATCTGGTCTTCTCCTACAGTGATTGTGGGGAGAAAGAAGGCGGAGTCGCTGCCGGTGGTGGTGGATTTGATTCGGATTGTGTGATGTGTTTGTGTAAGTTCAGGAATGGAGAACATGTTTGGAGATTGGAGGGAGAGAGGAAAGGAAAGAGAAAGGTTATATTAGTAATTTTACTAGTTTTTAAAAATTTTCAATGAAAAACAAAAAGGGTAAAAATGTCTAATGCTGATTTCCATCTCCTTCATCAGTTACTTGAGTGAGTTGATGTTTTTTGAAAGATATGAGTGGTAGGTGATGTTTCGAAACTATTATGAAGGGTAGCTGATTTTTATTCATGTTTTTTAAAAGGTGTGGGTGGTAGATGTTGTTTCAAAACTATTTTAGGTAGTAACAGATTTTTTTTCTAAAATTTATTTTTTCCACATTGAAAACTCAATTTACTAAAATTTAACATATGACCAAATAATTTTCAATATGCATACGTACCAGATTTAGCTACCATTTGATATGTTATGTGGCAGATATTGGACTTCATAGGCCATGGTGAAAGAATTCACACTGGATTGAATTATATGAAAAAAGTCTTGATATGATAATAAAATGGAATCTAAAACCTTCTAGGTCTGACAGTCTTTGGGGGTCATTCTCTTATCTTCGACAAGGTTTCCAAAAAGTCAAACAATCTGAAAACACTACAAACCATGAGAATCTTAGAATCCTCATTGGAAGAGCATTGAGACAACTAATAACTATCTAAAAACTAAATTTTAATTTCCCAACCCCCTCCAGCGCATTAAAACTTCATTCACATACCTCAACAATTATTGGTCATTGAAATTTTGAAGTCAAAAGCTCATTGATGAGGTTATTATAATCCTATTATATGGGATTATTTAGTACAAAAGGGTCCACTTGCCTCAAAAAACAGTTGGATGATGATGAAATAATCTTAATTTTAATTTCTATGGAAGAATATAGGAAGGGAAGATGACAACAAAACAATCTTAAGGATCATTTTTTATAAAAAAAAAAAAGAAAAGAAGAAAGTTTTTCTTTTCCATGTATCGGTGAAGAGGATCGCAATTAGGGGTGAAACAGGGTCGGGTTGGGCCGGATATCTGCAAACCCTATCCTACCCAAAAAAATTTCATAGTAACCCAAACCCTACCCTACCCTGTCAGGGTATTACATAACCTCAACCCTTATCCTACTCTGGCAGGATATTACCAAACCCTATCCTACCCTGATTTACCCTGATTGGGCCGGGTCAGGTCGGGTTTACCCAGATTGACCCTAAATCAGGGTAGGGTTTACCCTGATTTACCCGGAACTCATAAATGCTAAATATTTACAAGTATAAGACATGAATGATTATCAAAAAGAAGAATATAGTAACAAGATTAATGATAACTTAATAGAGAGGATCAAAATAAAATAAAACACAATATAATAGAAATATAGAGTAATATAAAAAGTAAAAATATTCCATGAGAATACAAAATAGTAGCATAAAAGATAATGTTAAATTGTTAATAAAAAAGTCAAGGTCGGGTAGGGTCGGGCCGGGTTCTATCCGAGGCCTCAACCCTAACCCGCCCTTACCCTGATAGGGTAAAAATTACCCTGTACCCTGATTGGGCCCTATTAGGGTACGGACCAGGCTAAACCCTGACCGAGTTCAGGGCGGTTTTGGGTGGGCTCGGGCTGTCAGGGTAAAACTTTCACCCCTAGTCGCAACTATAAATGAATATCTGAAATACCTGTTTTTATTGTTCTAAGAATCCTATTCACTAATGAGAAAATTTTGTTTAAAAAAAATGAAAATAATTAGCTTGAAGAGTTATATGCAAAATAAAGATCCTATAGGGAAATATCACATTTTAATGAAAATTTTTGCAAGTGGGCCAACGGGCTTTAGACTTAAGCTTCTGTCTTTAGTCTTAAGTCTTAATTAGTTAATCCCTAACGATAGGGTTGGTGTTTGATACTCCAAACTAGGAAAAAAATGATTTTTTTTTTATCTTCAATTTCGTTTATATAAACGTGTTTCCCTTCATTCATTTTGTCCTAGCTAGTTCTCTCTCGTCCTTCTGACCCTTGCCAAAGTAAGCAACCTCAGAGCTTGACTGTGAGAGAGACTGTGAGAGAAAATGGCCGAAGGAGTCTTTGTCATTGATGACAATAGGGGTGGTTTTAGTGGGAGGATAATGGCATCAATGGTGATCACCTCCATCGTTGCTGCTTCTGGTGGCTTAATTTTTGGCTATGATATCGGGATTTCAAGTCTCTCTCATTCTCTCTCTCTCTCTGCATGCGTGTGTATGTGTGCTTATCAACCTATGCTTTTTTCTTTCCTTATTTTCACTGTTTCCTCTCTCTCCCTCTCTCTCTCTCTCTCTCTCTCTCTCTCTCTCTCGTGTGTGCATGTTTTTGTTTGTTTCTTTCTTTATTGCTTCTCTCTTTCTACCTCTGTCTCTCCTTCTCTCCCTCTCTCCTGTTAAGATAGGGACACGTGTGTAGGATGAAAACACGTGTCACTCTCAGATTGTATTTTTGTCTTTATGTTTTCTTTCTGTATATAAGACATCAAAATGTAATATTTTAATTATTCATTCAATACATTTGATTCTTTGAGATCAAGATCCTTCCACTGTTCTCTGGTTTTTCTTTCTTCTTCGCTGCGTTCGATTCTTGACATCTCCCTCTCTCATTCTCAGTATATATGTGTTTGCGTGTACTTATCAGCTTATGCTTCTTTGTTTCCTTCCTAATTTTTTCTCTCTCTAGATCCCTCCATGTGTATGTGTGTGCGCGTGTCTGCTTGATTTCTGCTCTGATTCTCTTTCTTTGTGATATCTGATTGAACTAATTAGCAACTGAGTAAAAAGGATCGAGTTTGAATCTAGAGAAAATAGAAAGGTGTCATTTAAAATGCCTAAAATTGAGGAACTCCTGGCACTGCTGTTTCCCAGTGCCCTACTGCTCTCTTCACAGTTTGAGAGCTCAGCAAACAAAAGAAAACATAAAAATAATTCCACAGGAATTTACTTCGCCGGTCGTGTTAAAGGCTGGTTGATGGAAAGTGGGGTCCCCTATGAACGACCAATCCAAGATTTTTTTTTATACAATAATTAAATGCAAAGTGGTCTGTCCTATGAAATACCAATCCTAGAGTTTTTTTTTCCTATTTGGGAAAAAAGAGAGCACCACTTTGGATGTGAAATCACCATGTCAACTTCGGTCATCATACACCCCTTGAAAGGTGATACAAGCGGAATTGTGACAGCATGCGTTTTTCCTATTCATTTTGTTGGGATGTGGGATTCTTGGCTAGCGTCAGGTTTAGATTTTAATAGAGATATTGTACTTAAGGATTCATAGTGATGTTCGAATGACGTAAGGAGTATTATGAAAAATTCAAATAGAAGAGATGGGATTTTATATATATATATATATATATTTTTTTTAAAAGATTCACTGTGGACCACGAGTCTCTTAGCAGAAGAACAATGTAGAAAGACTTTTGCATTATAACACAGGCTGAAGGGCACCCATTCAAGAGTGCTAAGAGTGCAAGAGTGCTAAGAGTGCAAGAGTGCTTCAATTTTGTGTCCCCCCATTACACCAATTTTTTCCCCTTGTAGTGATGGCAAGTGTGTGGAATGATGAAAAAACTTACAAACATGTGTAGTGAATACAAAACTAAATAAAATATTTTTTTAAACCAAGGTGGGTCCACCAAAATCGTGGCCTAGAGAAGGAGATTGGACACATCCAGGGAGGCCCCCCTGACTCATGGTTCACATTGGTTCCAGTTCTTCCGGATTCATGTGGGATTGTAGTTTCACATGGACAGGGTTAACCTGTTCCACTCATAAAAATAAGGGTGGATTCGGATTCTTCTAAACCAAAGGAAAAGAAAAAAAAATTAAATATAAAATTAAAAAAATATAAAAAATAATAAATTACCTATACATGCAGGGATAACTGTTAGAGAAGGACGCCTGAAGGTTTATATTATCACTGACATTCTCTGTTTCCTGTTGTGCATTTTAACAGATGAAACAGTGTCGAAAGTATATTTTTTTCGGATGAAAAATTTCCGTTATGTCTAAATTGTTGTTTTAAGTTCAGATCACCTGCATGTAGATATATGTACTCTCCATGGGATCCCATCACCGTCTATATAGTGTGGGATCTACTGGATATAAACGATGATGAGATCTTAAAGAGAATACAAGTATATGCAGGTGAACTATTCTTGTTGGAGTGTCTTAAAGTACTTTGAATGACGATATTGCAGGAGGAGTGACAACGATGGAACCTTTCCTCAAAAGATTCTTCCCGTCAGTACTAAGAAAGATGCAAGCTGCTGATAGGAATGTTTACTGTATATTCGATAGTGAAGTTCTCACATCATTCACTTCTTCACTCTACATAGCTGGATTCGCTGCATCCCTTGTAGCTGGCCGTCTCACACGATCTTTGGGTCGCAAAGCCACCATGATTCTAGGTGGTTGCACCTTCTTCGTTGGTGCAGCCCTTAATGGTGCTACTGTTAATATTGCATTGCTCTTCATTGGCCGTATTTTGCTTGGTTTTGGTGTTGGTTTCACTAACCAGGTGGGTTAACTCTTCATCACTGTATCATCATCAAGGTTCAAGATTTCGGTTTCACGGACTAAATTTTCTTCCATTGCCTACTTGGTTTTGTATGTGGATCCAGCTCCTCCCAAGTCCAACCACCTCTCAAGTTAAGATCTAGTAACTGGAGTTTACTCTGAGGCTAACTAAGTGGAAGGAGATTCAATCGTTCTCGCGGTTCACACGTCAAAGTGCTTCGAAAGGTGTCAGCAGGTGCGCGGAGCCGGAGCCCCTATATCAGGAATATCAATGAACCCAATTATTGCAATTGCTCAGGATACCCTTTTTTAGCTTCTAGGGTCTACTCCGCACAAGTATCTGGCTTCGCCCCCCCAAACTTGGTAAAAATGGTAAACACGACAGACTCCAAATCTGTTCCACAAACCAATAAATTTGTATGTGTGCTAGACTGACTCTAGCAGCTGGATCACAACTTGAGGGGCGATTGGACTTGAGAGACGCTCAATCCTTCACATGTTCCCATTTGAATCCTATTGTAATTAAAAGGGTATATTAGAAAATACCAAAACCTAAAGAAGAGAGTTGTGACTCCTTTGGAGAAGGGACAGATTCCATGTCTTACATAAAATTTGGTAGCAGGAAAATTCTTGCTGCCCCAGTTCACATGGATTTTCTCCCCGGCTTTGGCCCTAGTTGAAATCAAAATGTAACATCAAAATGGTTGAAATGACTCATTTTGGTGAAAGAAATGGAATCAATGAAGACCCCTCAATGTTGGAGTGTAGATCACTTGTGTGTATGTGTATTTTCCATGGGACCTCATCATTGTCCATATCTAGTGAGTCTTACACCCCAAGAATGGTGATGGAATCCCATTGTAAGTCCAGTGGAACTGGCCTCTGTCGAAGCTGAAAATGCCGGACTAAAAATTTTGGACCATGATCAAGAATTCATGATTGAGCTTCAGCCTAAGTATGCTTATTGGGCCCGTTTAAATGGGCTTGTGGGTTTTGGGTCTTGGTTCCTTTTATATCCCAAATCAAAGCCCCCTAGCTACTGATTGGAAAAGTCAACATGGGGTATTAGAGTAATTACACTCATTTCAGACCTTCTTTATGGACTTAATACCACTAGATACCTTTTTCTGCTTTGTTATTTGATGAAAGGTATTTCCATGTCACTAATTCTGATTAATTTGCGAATATTGAAGGCAACTCCCGTGTATCTATCGGAGATGGCTCCATCCAAATGGCACGGCGCGTTCAACACAGGCTTCAATTTCATGATTGGCACCGGTGTAGTAGCAGCTAATGCATTGAACTACGGCTCAGCTCGGCTCGAGTGGGGTTGGCGGCTCTCACTCGGCCTTGCAGTCGTACCAGCATTGATCATGACACTTGGTGCCCTATTCATCTCTGATACGCCGAGCAGTCTTGTGGAGCGTGGTAAACTGGAAGAAGCCGAGCGAGCGCTACGCCGAGCTCGAGGAGTCGACACGGACATAGGAGACGAGCTGAACACTCTCATCAAATCGAGTGAAGCCATAAAAGCCGCAAATGAAGAGACGTTCAAGACCATATTTGAGAGGCAATATAGGCCTCATCTCGTGATGTCAATCGCCATACCTTTCTTTCAACAACTAACAGGGATAAATGTTATCGTGTTTTACGCGCCGATACTCTTCCAAACAGTCGGCTTCGGCAGCGACTCGGCTCTCATGGCGTCTCTTATCTTGTGCACGGTTAACCTCTTTTCCATTCTTGTGTCCACCGGTATAGTCGACAGGTGCGGTCGAAGGATTCTGTTCATACAGGGTGGGACCCAGATGTTCCTTTGCCAGGTCAGCATTTTCCTTGATTTATTTTAATATTTAAAGGGTTATGAATTTTTCGGTTGCAAACATCCGTTTGGTCAGATGGTTCAAGCAAGGGTGTCAATTTTGGGACAGAATTGGCCTGTATTAACCTGAAATTGACTCCGACCGAATTGCTGTTTCAGGTTGAGGTATGACATATTCTATCGGTCTTAGTCTATTTCGGATAGCCCAAATTAAACAGACCCAAAAAAGTGGAACGATGAACCTGAACCCAATAATGGCCTGAACCAAACAGATTTAGGCCAAATATTAAACCTTAGCTTTACTACTTCAGCCTTCTAGAGAGTCTTAATGGGTTTCCTACTAGGTTTTCAACCCGAACTGACCCAAACCAGCCAGATAACAACTTGATAAGCTATGCCCGATAACAACACAAAACTGGACCAGCTAGTTAGTTAATGTGAACAGTGGAACCCATTCAGCCCGAACCTCTTAATGGACATATTTTGGTCAAAGTTTATAAAATCCGACATCAATTTGGTCTGGACAAAAATAGGCCCGTACCGACCCATTGACACCCCTAGATGGTTGGTCCCTTGCTTGTTAAAGCTTCTCCTAGTAGTGTAACTTGAAATTGACCGTAGTAGCAAATGAACCCGGTTATCCGAACCCAAAACATGTACATTGGCATGGAGCCATGGACCCTAAAAATTAGACTAAAAAAGAAGAAGTAAAATTTTCCATATATCACTGTTTTTTTTGGAGTTATGATTTTAAATAGCTTGTAAATCTTGAGATAATATTCATTGATTTTCTGTAATTTTAATGACCAAAAAAAAAAATGAAAATCAAAGAACATTGATGGCCGATTCCAAACTATTTGAAGTCAGGGTTATCCATTTAATTAGTTAAATTTGAAGTTATAAATCTTTATATTCACTTGTGTTGTTTCCTCTTATGGCGAAGGTGGCCGTGGCTTGTGTTATGGGGAGTCAGATAGGGTCCTCTGGGACAGGAACTATACCTAAGAGCTATGCCATTTTAGTACTGGTGCTGATGTGTCTTTATGCTGCCAGATTTGGATGGTCATGGTGTCCCCTAACTTGGCTCATACCAAGTCATGAGATTTTTCCGTTGAAAATCCGGCCGACCGGCCAGAGTATAAGCATTGCCGTCAGCTTTGTGTTTACCTTCATACTAACACAAACCTTCTTGGTTATTCTATGCCACTTCAAGTTTGGCATTTTCTTGTTCTATGCTGGATGGATTCTGGTGATGACCCTCTTTGTTGTTATTTTCTTGCCTGAGACTAAGAGAATCCCTCTTGAGTCCGTGAACACGATTTGGGAGAATCATTGGTACTGGAAAAGGTTTGTTAAAGGGGGATCCGCAATGGTATTACCGAAACAAATGGATTGATTAACTTTTGAAACATGTATCATGATTGCTTAGAATTATTAATGCTCATTTGTATAGGCTTTATTTGATTATAAGGAAAATAAAAGGAAAAGAAATGATAATTCTGTTTAGTTGGAGCCAAACAGAGCCTCTCCACAATTTCTTCGGCAATGGTGGTTAATTTGTGTATGGGTTTCGATTTTGCGTTAACTTTTTTGTCAACTTTCTACTCACGTCAGCACAGAGATATGAATATGAAAATAGGTTGACAAATCAACCTTTATATATATAGAATATATAAAGTATGTACGATAATTTCTTTTATATATATAGAATATATAAAGTACGTACGATAATTTCATTAATTTCTACAAATGAAAAGTATACCACTAAGAGGCTTCTCAAATAATCCACTTTATTATATTACATAGATAAAGGATGTGGGAGGGAGAGCCATGGAGCAACGGTAACGTTGTTCTATCGTGATCTAGTGACCATAGGTTCGAATCTGAAAATAGTCTTTCTATAAAAGCAGGGTAAGGCTACGTACATTAATCCCTCATCCGAACCCATAATGGAGGCCAGAGCCTTGTTTACTAAGCACGCCTTTATATAGATAGGTGATGCACTTCTATAATATATTTTGACCGCTACTGTTTCCTCCTTAATGGCCCTATATTTTTTAAAATTTAAAAAAAAAATTCAACTACTACCCAAAATAGTTTCGAAACATCACCTACCACTCACAATTTTCAAAAAACATCAATTACCACCCAAATGTTTACCATCGTTAATCAAATAGATCTACTTTGTTAAAGGAATCCCGTTAGTTGCTGATGTCATCCAAAATCGATTTTGAATACCCTAAAGGATATGTTGAAAGACAGTTTTACCCTCCCTCATTAATTCACCATATACCCCCAAATGGTAAGCCCGAATCCCGCGACTTCAACGGAAGAAAGAAGAAAAAAAAACTTTTCTTCTTCGATTATCTTCATCAATGAAGACGATACTGTTCTTCTTCCTCGATGACAACGACCTCGAGCTATCATTGAAGGTGTTGTACCCTCCATCTCTTGGCTTCTCTCCATCTATGGTTTTCTCCCAATCTAATTTCAGGTTAGAGAAACACTAAAATAAAACCTTTTCTTCTTGTAGACTCTCGATGACGACAACCTCGAGCCATCTTTGAAGGTGTTGTTCTCTCCATTGAATAGTACGATGGTAGGGGAGAGTCACCTTGGTTTTATTGGACATACAGAAGAAGCTGAAGTGGATCCCACGGCCAGAAGATTCTTTGCATTTCTCCTGCAACGGAACTATGGAAGTTGCGATTTCTTGCCTAAAATCCATTTACTTTTCCATTGCCAAGGAGGGGAATGATCTAGAAGGGAATAATCTAGGGTTTCTTCAAGTCGAGATGGATTTGGTTGTTACTGTGAAATTGGAAGCCTGATCCCGCCAATCGGCTCTTCACCATTGCTGGATCTGCATAAGAAATATTGAAATCGTCGACAATAGGAGACTCTTTTCACCCTAAAGAGATATGAAATTTGGAAGAAACGTTCAGTTTCGATGAAAATCTGAAATCCATGGGGGTGACCTGGTTCCCTCCACTGGTAGGTTGTCAGCCATGTCGTCGGAGAAGGAAGGGAGAAAAAAAAGAAGTAGACAAGAAAATGAAAGAAAACAGATGGAGAATTGAAGAATAAGAAGATAAAGAAACAAATAAAATAAAACAAAAACGAAGAAAAATAATGAGGCAGAGGAAGAAGGAGGAGAAGAAAAAAAAATTCCAATGAGAAAAACGCACAGGAAAAAGAAAACCAGAAAAGTAGCGTAGGACGATGAGTAGAAAGAAAAGAAAAAAACTACCTGGTTAGTCGCCTGAATAAATGGCGTTGCCAGAATAGAAATAAAGTAGAAGGAAAAATAGAAGAAAATCAAGATTAGGAATTGGAAGGAAAAACAGAGGAGAAAGATAGCCAAGATCCTGAAAAATGAGTTAAAAAAGAGTCTCGGAAAAGGGTCGGCCATTAACGATGGCAAGGAATCATTTTATTTCTCAGTTTCGGAGGGTCATCCGATTGCTGTAGGTTTCCATAGCTAGGTTTCAGCGGGTATTGCGTACTGATTCTTCTAGGGTTTTTACAAACTCAGTGAGATGGATTTCCGGAGGAACTTCTTCGGATGACATTTTCACCTGTTTCAGTCGTTCTGGAAAACGATGAAATGGGTTACATTGCTTAAGGACTTCAAGGAGAAGGTCAGATTTTCTCAACAGTCAATTCCATTATCGCCTTTACCCTCTTCTGTTCTCCACAACAGAAGCTTTTGAGTTGGCAAGAAATGACTTTGCTGCGTCTCCTTCAAGGTTCAACTTTTGTTTCGTAATGCACATTGTGTTTTTATTTATTTATTTTTAGTCCATTCAAAGATTGTAAAATATCTAAGGCAAATTTGTTTTTTTGGTAAATTGAAAATGAGAAGGATTATATTAGTAATCTTACTAGTTTTTAAAAAAATTCAATTAAAAACAAAAAGAGTAAAAATGTCTAACCCTGATTTCCATCTCCGATAGTTACTTGAGTGTAATTGATGTTTTTTGAATAAAAATCAGCTACCTCTCATAATAGTTTTGAAATATCACCTACCACCCACACTTTTCTAAAAACATCACCTACCACCCAAATGTTTCCACCGTTAATCAAATAGATCCACTCCGTTAAATCAGTCCCGTTAATTGCTGATGTCATCCAAAATTGATTTTAAATAGAACAATTATACTCTAAATGATACGTTGAAAGACGATTTTACCATCCTCACTTAACGTCTCTTAGAGCAAAGAATTTTTCTCATAGGCTTACCTCTCTCTCTCACCATGGAATCACCACGCAGACTACCTCGTTGCTCTCACCATGGAGTCACCACGCAGACTACCTCGTTGCTCCTCCCAGGGCGGTGGCACCGCTACCTTCCTTACCTCCCATGCACGAGCAGCTTCTGCTTGAAGACCTTAGTCTGGTCCGAAATCGATAGATCCGTGAGATCTAAAACATTCTAAAACATGTCCCAAGCTCAATTCCATTCTCTTGTTACTGTTTTGGATTCATGCAAATTAAATTTACATCTTAT
The DNA here is from genome assembly GCA_028583415.1 of Protea cynaroides. Classification (NCBI taxonomy): domain Eukaryota; kingdom Viridiplantae; phylum Streptophyta; class Magnoliopsida; order Proteales; family Proteaceae; genus Protea; species Protea cynaroides. Next base: position 11,313,509 of record CM053276.1, on the reverse strand, counting down.
ACGAGATTGTCTTGGGCGAAGTTGAATGGCATTTGGAACGATTTGATTTTATGTTTAGGTTGGTGATGTTATCTGTAGATTTGAGAAGGGTTTTTCATTGAAAGACAAGTTGTCTTGTTTGGGATCAAAACCCAAAACCCTAGAAATCTGTAATTTTTTTTTTTTCGTTTCTGTGAAAAAAAAATCACACCAATCTGTCTTTCCTACGAGCAGCGGCGACGATGCAGCACCCAGCCGGAGTTCAAATGTTTGCAATTTTTTTTTCCATTTCTCTAAAGATACTTCAGATCTGAAAGTTTGCTCTGAAGGTATCATTTGTTTTCTTCAGTTAAAGCTTCAAAAAATTCTTCTTCTAGTTAAAATTCTTGTTCATTTTTTTTGCTTTCTTCTTACCCTATCATTAGAGCTCTAGGTTTTTTCGTTTCTCTCTCTTTCTCTTATTTCCTCTTCCTGAATCCCCATCCATTTTTTGCTTTCTTCTTTGGAAAGAAAGACAAAAAAGGAAGAAGAAAAGAGGTCCGGAAATGGCCTCAGTCTGAATTCAAATGTTTGCATTTTTTTTTTATTTTTTTTTGTTTCTCTGAAAATAATGACACCAATCTGTCTTTCCTACAAGAAGCGGCGACGATGCAGCACCCAGTCTTAGCTAGATCCAAGCAGACATCCGAGTTCAAAGGAAGCGTTGGTCACCATCACTACCTTTCCATTTAACCAACACCATGGAATCCTATAGCCTCCCTTACTGTGCTATCATCATCTCTCTTCCCCTTTCTCTAAATTTTGTTTTTCTGTCGATCAATCCAATCCCATCTCAGAAATGGGATTATATATATGTATCATCAAATTCAATCCCTATTCTTATGGTTGCAGTCGTAACTAACTGGGTGGGCTATCTACGATCCTTGCTTATTGGGTTTTTCTAATCGATAGGGTTTTCTAGATTGGATATGGTGGATGAGGTAGGCAATGGGTTGTTTGGTGCTGTGGGATCAGGCTTGGCTGAACTAATCGTCTTGGCAGAGCAGCTCAACGTCAACCGGGTCTTCTCCTACAGTGATTGTGGGGAGAAAGAAGGCGGAGCCGCTGCCGGTGGTGGTGGATTTAATTCGGATTGTGTGGTGTGTTTGTGTAAGTTCAGGAATGGAGAACAAGTTAGGAGATTGGAGGGAGAGAGGAAAAGAAAGAGAAGGGTTATATTAGTAATTTTACTAGTTTTTACAAATTTTCAATTAAAAACAAAAATGATAAAAATGTCTAATGCTGATTTCCATCTCCTTCATTAGTTACTTAGGTGAGTTGATGTTTTTTGAAAGATGTGGGTGGTAGGTGATGTTTCGAAACTATTATGAAGGGTAGTTGATTTTTATTCATGTTTTTTAAAAGGTGTAGGTGGTAGGTATTATTTCGAAACTATTTTAGGTAGTGACAGATTTTTTTTCTAAAATTTATTTTTTCCACATTGAAAACTCAATTTACTGAAATTTAACATATGACCAAATAATTTTCTATATGCATACGTACCAGTTTTAGCTACCATATGATATGTTATGTGGCAGATATTGGACTTCATAGGCCATGGTGAATGAATTCACACTGGATTGAATTATATGAAAAAAAGTCTTGATATGATAATAAAATGGAATCTAACACTTTCTAGGTCTGACTAGTCTTTGGGGGTCATTCTCTTATCTTCGACAAGGTTTCCAAAAAGTCAAACCATCTGAAAACACTACAAACCATGAGAATCTTAGAATCCTCATTGGAAGAGCATTGAGACAACTAATAACTATCTAAAAACTAAATTTTAATTTCCCAGCCCCCTCCACCGCATTAAAACTTCATTCACATACCTCAACAATTATTGGTCATTGAAATTTTGAAGTCAAAAGCTCATTGATGAGGTTATTATAATCCTATTATATGGGATTATTTAGTACAAAAGGATCCACTTGCCTCAAAAAACAGTTGGATGATGATAAAGTAATCTTAATTTTAATTTCTATGGAAGAATATAGGAAGGGAAGATGACAACAAAACAATCTTAAGGATCATTTTTTATAAAAAAAAAAAAAGAAAAGAAGAAAGTTTTTCTTTTCCATGTATCGGTGAAGAGGGTCGCAACTACAAAATGAATATCTGAAATACCTGTTTTTATTGTTCTAAGAATCCTATTCACTAATGAGAAAATTTCGTTTAAAAAAAATGAAAATAATTAGCTTGAAGAGTTATATGCAAAATAAAGATCCTATAGGGAAATATCACATTTTAATGAAAATTTTTGCAAGTGGGCCAACGGGCTTTAGACTTAAACTTCTGTCTTAAAGTCTTAATTAGTTAATCCCTAACGATAGGGTTGGTGTTTGATACTCCAAACTAGGAAAAAAAATATATTTTTTTTATCTTCAATTTCGTTTATATAAACGTGTTTCCCTTCATTCATTTTGTCCTAGCTAGTTCTCTCTCGTCCTTCTCACCCTTGCCAAAGCAAGCAACCTCAGAGCTTGACTGTGAGAGAAGCTGTGAGAGAAAATGGCTGGAGGAGTCTTCGCCATTGATGACAATAGGGGTGGTTTTAGTGGGAGGATAACGGCATCAGTGGTGATCACCTGCATCGTTGCTGCTTCTGGTGGCTTAATTTTTGGCTATGATATCGGGATTTCAGGTCTCTCTCTCTCTCTCTCTCTCTCTCTCTCTCTCTCTATGCGTGTGTATGTATGCTTATCAGCCTATGCTTGTTTCTTTCCTTATTTTCACTGTTTCCTCTCTCTCTCTCTCTCTCTCTCTCTCTCTCTCTCTCTCTCTCTCGTGTGTGCATGTTTTTGTTTGTTTCCTTCCTTATTGCTTCTCTCTTTCTACCTCCGTCTCTCCTTCTCTCCCTCTCTCCTGTTAAGATAGGGACACGTGTGTAGGATGAAAACACGTGTCACTCTCAGATTGTATTTTTGTCTTTATGTTTTCTTTCTGTATATAAGACATCAAAATGTAATAAAAAATATTATTCATTCAATACATTTGATTCTTTGAGATCAAAATCCTTCCACTACTCTCTGGTTTTTCTTTCTTCTTCGCTGCGATCGATTCTTGACATCTCCCTCTCTCATTCTCAGTATATGTGTGTTTGCGTGTACTTATCAGTTTATGCTTCTTTCTTTCCTTCCTAATTTTTTCTCTCTCTAGATCCCTCCATGTGTATGTGTGTGCGTGTCTGTGTTTGATTTCTGCTCTGATTCTCTTTCTTTGTGATATCTGATTGAACTAATTAGCAACTGGGTAAAAAGGATCGAGTTTGAATCTAGAGAAAATAGAAAGATGTCATTTAAATTGCCTAAAATTGAGGAACTCCTGGCACTGTTTCCCAGTGCTCTACTGCTCCCTTCATAGTTTGAGAATTCAGCAAACAAAAGAAAACATAAAAATAATTTCACAGGAATTGACTCGTTGGTCATGTTGAAGACTGGTAGACAGGAAAGCGGGGTGCACTACGAACTACCGCTACGTTGGTCATGTTGAAGACTGGTAGACAGGAAAGCGGGGTCCACTACGAACTATCAATCTTCTATATATATATATATATATATATATATATGGATTCAAATCGTCTCCCGCAGTTGGACGTTGGAAATATATATATATATATATATATATATATATATATATATATGGATTCAAATCGTCTCCTGCCGTTGGAGGCTTTCCAGCGCCATCCATAGATTGGAGTAACTCCGACACAAATCCCAGAGTAACTCCGACACAAATCCCAATATTGGGATTTGTGTCGGAGTTACTCCAGCCTATATTGGGATTTGTGTCGGAGTTACTTCAGCCGCTGGATGGCGCTGGAAAGCCTATATATATATATATATATATATATATATATATATATATATATATATATATATATATATATTTGTTTTGACAATAGTTCGAATGCATGATGTCCGAGTCTTTTTCTTTTTAAATACGTACATGTATCCCTTATGAGATCCCATAATCGTGGATGTGGCATGGAATCTATTTCTAAAGTATGAAACCCCTAGATATAAATGGTGAAAAATCCCAGAAGAGATACAAGAACATGGAGATCAATTATTCTCTCTCTATTTAAATTCTATTTGGAAAATAGACACTATTCTCGTGCACCATAATGGGATGTGAAATCACCATGTCACCCTTGGTCATCATACACCCTTTGTGAGGTGATGTAAGTGGAATTGCCGGACAGCATGCGTCTTTCCAATTTATTTTGTTGGGATGTGGGATTCTTGGCTAATGTTAGGTTTAGATTTTAATAGAGATACTGTACTTAGGGGAGTCGGTGATTTTGGAATGAGATAAGAGAAGGAGTATTATGGAAAATTCGAATAGAGGAGTTACGATTTTGTGCTTTTTTTTTTTTTTTTTTTTTTTTTTTTTCTTTTTTAATAAGGATGACTGCAAACCATGAAATCTCTTAGCTGAAACAGTGTACAAAAACTTTTACACCATGAAATCTCTTAGCTGAAACAGTGTACAAAAACTTTTACATTATAACTCTGCTGAAGGGCACCCATTCAAGAGTTGCAAGAGTGCGAAAGTGCACATTTATGTGCGCCCATTACACCAAATTTCTTTCCCCTTTAAGTGGTGGCAAGTGTGGAATGATGAAAAAAGTTGCAAACTTGTAGTCAATACAAAACTAAATAAAATATATTTTTATCCCAAGGTGGGTCCACCACAATAGTGGCCTAGGAACAGAAATCGTCTCCCGCCTGGGTTTGGGCGGGAGACTGGGCGGCCTGGATGGATGGCCGCCACCTAGGACTTGGAGGGATCCGAGCCCTTCATCCGAGCCGACCCCCCAGTTGACAAGCTGAGCCGACTGGGGGGTCGGCTCGGATGGAGGGCTCGGATCCCTCCGAGTGCCAGGTGGCGGCCTTCCATCCGGGCCGCCCAGTCTCCCGCCCAAACCCAGGCAGGAGACGATGTGGATCCATGGCCTAGAGATGGTGATTGGACATCCAGGGAAGCCCACCTGGCTCATGGTTCACATTGGTTCCTGTTCTTCTTGATTCATGTGGAATTGTAGTTTCGCGTGGACTGGTTTATCTGTTTCACTCATAAAACTAAGGGTGGATTTGGATTCTTCTAACACCAAAAAATTAAATATAAAATTAAAAAATATATAAAAATATAAAAAATAATAAATTACCTATACATGCAGGGATAACGTACGGTTAGAGAAGGAAACCCCAATGGTTATATTATCACCGACATTTTCTGTTTTCTATCGTGCATTTTTGCAGATGAAACAGCTATCGAAGTATATTTTTTGAGTTCAAGTAATCTGCATGTGCATGTTCTCTCCATGGGATCACATCACAGTCGATAGGATGTGAGACCCAATAGATATGAATGGCATTGAGAGTCACAGGGATGGTACAAGTACATGCGCACAGATGAACCATTCTCATATTTTGTTGGGGACTGAAAATTTCCGTCATAGAAAATCTAAATTGTTGTAGTGTCTTAATGTACTTTGAATGGCCTTAATTGCAGGAGGAGTGACAACGATGGAACCTTTCCTCAAAAGATTCTTCCCGTCAGTACTAAGGAAGATGCAAGCTGCTGATAGGAATGTTTACTGTATATTCGACAGTGAAGTTCTCACATCATTCACTTCTTCACTCTACATAGCTGGGTTAGCTGCATGTCTTGTAGCTGGCCGTCTCACAAGATCTTTTGGTCGCAAAGCCACCATGATTCTAGGTGGTTGCACCTTCTTCGTTGGTGGAGCCCTTAATGGTGCTGCTGTTAATATTGCAATGCTCATCATTGGCCGTATTTTGCTTGGTTTTGGTGTTGGTTTCACTAACCAGGTGGGTTAACTCTTCATCATTGTATCATCATCAAGGTTCAAGATTTCGGTTTTCACGGACTAAATTGTCTTCCATTACCTACTTGGTTTTGTATGCGGATCCGGCTCCTCTCAAATCCAACCGCCCCTTAAGTAAAGATCCAGTGACTGGAGTTTACTCTATGCGTAAAACAAATATATTTGTATGTGTGCTAGATTGACTCTAGCCACTGGATCACAATTTGCGGGGCGATTGGACTTGAGAGGAGCTCAATCCTTCACATGCTCCCATCTAGAATCCCATTGTAATTAAAAGGGTATATTAGAAAATACTAAAACCTACAGAAGAGAGTTGTGAATCCTTTGGAGAAGGAGCAGATTCCATATGTCTTATATAAAATTAGGTGGTAGGAAAATTCTTGCTGGCCCAGTTTACATGGATTTTCCCTCTGGTTTTGGCCCTAGTTGAAATCAAAATGTAAAATCAAAATGGTTGAAATGATTCATTTTGGAGAAAGAAACGGAAATATCGAAAACCCCTCAATGTCGGTGTGTAGATCACTTGTAAGTATGTGTACCCTCCACGGGACCTCATCATCGTCCATTTCTAGTCAGTCTTACACCCCATGGATGATGATGGAGTCCCGTTGTCCATCCAATGGAACCGGCCTCTGTCGAAGCTGAAAAACGCCGCACCGAAAATTTTGAACCATGATCATCACGAATTCATGATTGAGCTTCAGCCTAAGTATGTTTACTGGGCCTTCTACCAAAAAAAAAAAAGTATGTTTATTGGGCCCGTTTAAATGGGCTTGTGAATTGGGTCTTGGTTCCTTTTATATCCCAAATCAAAGCTCCCTACTGATTGGAAAAGTCAACATGGGGTATTAGTGTAATTACATTCATTTCAGCCCTTCTTTATGTACTTAAATACCATTAGATACCTTTTTCTGCTTTGTTATTTGATAAAAGGTATTTCCATGTCACTAAGTCTGATTAATTTGCGAATATTGAAGGCAACTCCCGTGTATCTATCGGAGATGGCTCCATCCAAATGGCGCGGCGCGTTCAACACAGGCTTCCAATTCATGATTGGCACCGGTGTAGTAGCAGCTAATGCATTGAACTACGGCTCAGCTCGGCTCCAGTGGGGCTGGCGGCTCTCACTCGGCCTTGCAGTCGTACCAGCATTGATCATGACACTTGGTGCCCTACTCATCTCTGATACGCCGAGCAGTCTTGTGGAGCGTGGTAAACTGGAAGAAGCCGAGCGAGCACTATGCCGAGCTCGAGGAGTCGACACGGACATAGAAGACGAGTTGAACACTCTCATCAAATCGAGTGAAGCCATAAAAGCCGCAAATGAAGAGCCGTTCAAGACCATATTTGAGAGGCAATATAGGCCTCATCTCGTGATGTCAATCGCCATACCTTTCTTTCAACAAGTAACAGGGATAAATGTTATCGCGTTTTACGCGCCGATACTCTTCCAAACAGTCGGCTTTGGCAGCAACTCGGCTCTCATAGCGTCTCTTATCTTGGGAATGGTCAACCTCTTTTCCATTCTTGTGTCCACTGGTATAGTAGACCGGTACGGTAGAAGGATTCTATTCATGCAGGGTGGGACCCAGATGTTCCTTTGCCAGGTCAGCATTTTCTTTGATTTATTTTATATTTAAAGGGTTATGAATTTTTTTGCTGCAAACATCTGTTTGGTAGGATGGTTCAAGCAGGTGTATCAATTTTGGGATCGAATCAGTCCGTATTAACCCAAAATTGACTCAGACTGAACTATTATTGGATATGTTTTAGGTTGAGATATGACATATTCTATCGGTCCCAGTCTGGGTTGGATAGTTTGAAACAGGGCAAAAAAAGTGGACTAATGAACCTGAACCCAATAATGGCTCGAACCAAACAGATTTAGACTAAATATTAAACCCTAGCTTCACTACTTTAGCCTTCTAGAGGGCCTTAATTGGTTTCTTGCCAAGTTTTCAACCCGAACTGGTCCAAAGCAGCCTAATAACAGCTCGATAAGCTAAGCCCAATAATAACCCAAAACTGGACTGACTAGTTAGTTAATGTGAACAGTGCAGCCCATCCAGCCCGAACCTCTTAATGGATATATTTTGGTCAAAGTCTATAAAACCCGACACCAATTTGGTTTGGACAAAAACCGACCCGGATCGACCCATTGACACCCCTAGATGGTTGGTCTCTAGCTTGTTGAAGCTTCTCCTAGTAGTGTAACTTGAAATTGACCGTAGCAGCAAATGAACCCGGTTATCCGAACCCAAACCATGTACATTGGCATGGATCCATGGACCCTAAAAATTAGACTAAAAAATAAGAAGTAAAAATTTCCATATATCAGTGTTTTTTTTTGGAGTTATGATTTTAAATAGCTAGTAAATCTTGAGATAATTTTCATTGATTTTCTATTATTTTAATGACAAAAAAAAAAAAAATGAAAATCAAAGAACATTCATGGCCGATTCCAAACTATTTGAGGTCAGGGTTATCCATTTAATTAGTTAAATTTGAAGTTATAAATCTTTATATTCACTTGTGTTGTTTCCTCTTATGGCGAAGGTGGCCGTGGCTTGTGTTATGGGGAGTCAGATAGGGTCCTCTGGGACAGGAACCATGCCTAAGAGCTATGCCATTTTAGTACTGGTGTTGATGTGTCTTTACGCCGCTGGATTTGGATGGTCATGGGGTCCCCTGAGTTGGCTCATACCAAGTGAGATTTTTCCTTTGAAAATCCGGCCGACCGGCCAGAGTATAAGCGTTGCCGTCAACTTTGCGGTTACCTTCATACTAACACAAACCTTCTTGGCCATTCTATGCCACTTCAAGTTTGGCATTTTCTTGTTCTATGCTGGATGGATTCTGGTGATGACCCTCTTTGTTGTTCTTTTCTTGCCTGAGACTAAGGGAATCCCTCTTGAGTCCATGAACACGATTTGGGAGAATCATTGGTACTGGAAAAGGTTTGTTAAAGGGGGATCTGCAATGGAATTGCCGAAACAAATGGATTGATTAACTTTTGAAACATGTATCATGATTGCTTAGAAATATTATTGCTCATTTGTATCTGCTTTGTTTGGTTACAAGGAAAATAGAAGGAAAATAAATGATAATTTTGTTTAGTTGGAACCAAACAGAGCCTCTCCACAATTTCCAGATCTATAGACAAAAGTTTCTTCGCAATGGTGGTTAATTTGTGTATGGGTCTCGATTTTGCATTGTTGTTTCATAGAGATAAGGGTTGAAGAGGTTGATGGTCACTGATTCACAAGGGATCCAAATTCCAAAGTCGGGTGATAATAGATAATTTAAAAAAAAATTTAGGTACGGTATTAGGGGTGCAAGTTTGGCCCGGTAAACCTGACCCTGCCCTGGCCCGTCCTGAACTTGAAAAGGCCTGAGCTGAGATATATTGATCAGGAGGGCTAGTTAGGAGTTAGGACTGAGAAGTTTTGGCCTTTACACAGGACCAGACCAGGCCAGGCCAGGCCAGGCCAGGCTAGGTTGAGACCTTGGATTGACCAGGCCCAGCCCAACCCGAACCTTTCTTTTTTCTTCTTCTTCCTCTTCCTCCTCTTGCTCTTTCTTCTTCTTCTTCCTCCCATTGTTCTTTTTTGTTCTTCTTCTATCCCAAGTCCCTGGCCTGACCCAGTCCCAACATCTCCCCTTGTCCTTTCGTGTTCTTCTTCTATCCCAAGTCCCTACATCTCCCTTCACCTCCCCTTGGTCAATGTTAATCAGGGTTAGCCTAGCCTGGACTTGAGGGTGGGTTAGTGTTGGAATTTCCAAACCTTGAGTTAGGGTCAGGTCGGGCTTGGCCCAGCTAAGTGCACTCAAGATTGGGCTGGGGTTTTAAAAAGTCCGGCCCAACCCAACCAGCCTTTGTTGGTATGCATTGTTGGAACACATTTTAGGTAACAAACATAATCTAAGATGACAAAACAATGTTTAGTATCCATTCACACTCTTAGATCATAGAATACATTAAGTGCCTATTTGGTAACACTCTGCTCCCACTCTACTTTTGATTCGGACTCCCAGGGAGCCATTTGGGAGCCAGAAAGTGTTTGGTAACACCATGTTGATTCCAACTCCCATGGAGTCAACCGATTCAAAAAATGACTCTCAGAGCCAAAATTTGAGAGTAAAAAATACTTGCTTTTCTAAAGCCAGAGCCAAAAGAGAGTAAAAAATTAGAAGTCATAGCCCACTACTGCCACCACCCCCACCATCCACCACCCACTATCCACCACCATCGCCGCCACCACCCCCATCGCCACCACCTCCACCACCACAGCCACCGCCGTCGCTGCTGCCGCCGCCACAGCCACCACCACCACCACCACTGCCGCCACCACGACCCACCACCACCACCACCACCACTGCCACCACCACGACCCACCACCACCACGATCCACCACCTCCACCACCACCACCCACCGCCACAGCCGCCACTACGGCCACCACCCCCACCACCACCACCGCCCACCACCGCCACCACCACCACCAACACCAGATCTGGATCCATTCCAGATTCATTTTTACCAAACAACCTCCTGCTCTCAATGAGCTTTGGAATCGATTCCAAAGCAGCGTTACCAAACAGACTCTTGCTCTCAGTAAGCTCTGGGAAAAAGTGGGAGCTCAAAAATGACTCTAGAGGTATACCCTTAAATCAACCACCTCCCATCTTGGCCCATAATGTCATCCACTTCTTCTACTTTTGAAAATTAAGTATCAACATACCCTGTCGGTCCATTAAGTGATAAGACGAATCATAACCACTGTTTTCAATGGCAATATTACGCCTAAGTTTGTAACATTTCATTTTTACCCCTTTGAACCTTAAGTAAAAGCTATTTCCAAGTTTTACTTTCATCTTTATCTCCTCCACCCATTGTACCCACCACCACCTTCCTCTTCTGGCTCTGAGTGCCTGCCACCGCCATCGCCGCTAAGTTCCGGTTCTGACAGAAAAGTAATCGATGAAGAAGCTACCATGCCTTCCTCCTCATCATTGTCGGTTCCTTCTCCACTCCCCCCACCGGAGTTTCTGACTCAAGAAGAGTTGAAGCAGATTGCTGCCTATAAAGCTGTTGAGTTTGTTGAATCAAGAATGGTTTTGGGCCTCGGAAGCTCTACAACCAAATATGCAATCGAGCGCATAGGCGAGCTTCTACATCAGGGAAAGCTGAAGAACATCGTTGGAATACCCACCTCGAAGCAAACCCAGTAGCAGGCATTGTCATTGGGAATTCCTAATCGGATCTTGATTCGCATTCGATCGTTGATCTTGCGATTGACGGTGCTGATGAGGTTGATCCTTATCTCAATCTCATGAAGAGCCGAGGTGGGTCCCTTCTCAAGGAGAAAATGATCGAGGGTGCGTGTAGGAAGTTTGTAGTTATTGTCGATGAGCCCAAGATGGTTCCCTATTTAGGTGGTAGCGGTCTTGCCATGCCGGTGGAGATTGTCTCCTTCTGTTGGAAGTTCACGGCAGAGTGATTGCAGAGATTGTTAATTTGAAGACTCTGGTTGTGTTGCCAAGCTCAGAACCCAAAAGGATAGTGATGAGCCTTTTGTGGCAGACAATGCAAATTATATTGTGGAGTTGTATTTTGAGAAGGATATTGGGGATCTAAATGCTGATACAGAATAAAACTTGGAGCCGAAACTGGAACTTGGCAGCGATGGTGGTGGCAGGCACTTAGAGCCAATAGAGGAGGGTGGTGGAGGGTACAGCGGTGGAGGTGGAGGAGATGAAGATGAAAATAAAACTTGGAAATAGTTTTTACATAAGTTTTAAAATGGTAAAAATGATATTTTATAATCTCAGGATAATATTGCCATTGAAACATTAGTTATGATTCATCTTATCACTTGATGGACTAACAGGTTATCTTGATACTTATTTTCAAAAACAAAGGGAGGTAGTTGACATTATGGGCCAAACACAACCAATGTGTATCATTTGGTAAATTATTTATGATGAGGTTCTTTTTGGTAAAGAGAAAATCTATGAACGATCAAATCGGGAAACAGCCAGGCATCATGAGTAATTAAATCATGAAACCATGGAATGAGACATGACCATTTTAACCAACTCCGAAAAGATAGTGGCTTTCAAAGCAAGGGATATGAGGTTCGTTAAAAAAGTTTTCTTTTTAATAATACACTTGATAATGCATATTATATCACTATTTTTATTAAGAAACCTTATCGAATATATGAATAACAAGATCTTTTGTTCAAATTCTTGTAGTAGATGATATAATTTTTAATTGGTTTATTTTAAAACAAAAGGTTGATAAATATTTATTAGTTAATATTTAATTAATAATGACGAAAGTAAATTAATTAAGATAATAACATGCCATGCACAAGATGAGCTAATAATATACTTGATAATGCATATTACATCACTATTTTTTTTATTAAATTGCCTTATCGAATATATTAATAACAAGATCTTTTGTTCAAATTCGATGATATAACTTTTTGTTTTATTTTAAAACAAAAGGTTGATAAATATTTATTAGTAAAGATTTAATTAATAATTATCAAAGTAAATTAGTTATGATAATACCATGCATTCACAACATGAGCTCATTTACTGATAATATATATGTCAAGTGAAAACAACCTTATCTTTTTGATAGGTTCATTACCCCATCATCGTGGATGGGTATGCGATTCACTTTACATGGATGGTGATAGGGTACATGGATGCTGATAGGGTCATAGGAAGGTAGGTAAGGTATCCAAATTCGGATTCAAATCGTCTCCCGCCGTTGGAGGTTTTCTAGCGCCATCCAGCGGCTGGAGTAACTCCGACACAAATCCCAATACATCGGGATTTGTGTTGGATAAACTCCAGCCGCTGGATGGCGCTGAAAAGCTTCCAGTGGCGGGAGACAATTTCTGTGCTCCAAACTCTCATTTCTCAAATTTCAATTTGACAAAAAAAAAAAAAAAAAAGAAAGAAGAAAACAAAAACGTGAGTCTTAAAGTTAAATTAAAAGAAAAAAGAACGATTCTCATTATAATACAATCTAGTGGATTTTTATACAATTTTTCTTATCACTCTAAATTTGTTTTTTATTTTTTATTTTTTTTATGGTATTTCCCTCCAGCTCTGCTTGTTTTGGGTTTAGATTTGACCGAAAAAATGGATGAAGTGTAACATATTCATATGGTCTTGCTTGTTGATGTGGGAAATCCATGGATAGTAATTGTTCACAAAAACCCTTATTTGAAAAATGAATATTTAGACTTTAGATTTTTTGATAATAATTTTTTGGGCTAATTCTTTTAATCAATGATATGATTGATTTGATTGGTTTGAAACTTGACATGTAATTTGGGGATTTGAGTTCTTCCATATCCACAGAAAATTAGGGAATGGGTTAGGTTGCGTGGAACATGGTGTAATGACTGCTCCCCCTTTTGAAATGAAAAATTGCGCCCCAATTGGATATTTAATTGGATATGGTTTTCTTAAATTCCTTAACATGTCAGAAGTCATATATCTATACTCTATTCGATTCGTTTACAGACCTAATCTTAATTTTCCAGGAGTCATATATTATCTTGTGGTAAGCAACCCTCTAAGGTTTACACCCATTTTAAAAAAAAAAATATATATATTTTTTATTTTATGATATTATCGTATGATAAGCTACCCTCTTAAGGTTTACTAATCCCAAATTAGATTATATTTTTATGATATTATCTCATGGTTAGGTACTCTGTCGAGTTCACTCACCCAGTCCAAATTAGGTTATAGTTTTATGAGTTACTGACATACTAGCAACCATTCATCATTAAGCAAATATTCTAAAATCATTGGTTCAACATCAAAACTCTTCCAATTATTTCCACGTTGACTTATGATCGAATACGTTTTTTCTTTTTTTCAATATATTAGAAGTATTCAATACGTAAGTGATATGAATGATATGCATAAAAAAAACGGGGAGAGGTGTTTGTGTGTGGCATAGTTGTGTGCGTCCTGTAAGAATAAATCTATGTTCAGGGCTAACAAACCCTAATATCCACATAGGGTAACTAGCTAGAACACAATGGAATGTAAATTTATTGAATGAAAAAATGTGTACATGCATTGAAGAATACTCATTGCTAATGTGAATTCAAGTTTTGATCAAGAATCTTCTTCAGCTTTTAGAAATATTTTTTGTTCTCGTAAGTATGAGAATTAAGAGAGGAATGAACAACTTAGATGGTAGAGATTCTATATCTAGTATTTATAATAGAAAAAATTTCATCTGATCCTAAAAAATTATGTCAAAATCGATCTACTACCCAATGGTTTTTAGAAATTTCAATCGGTCTCATTTAACTAACAGACTTGATTGAATATATGAGTAGACATTCCTACCCTTTCTATTTGAAACTTTAAAACGTAAAAATGAGATAAAGTTATTAATTTGCCCTTTCTTTAAAACATTAAAATGAAACATTAAAACATTAATACATCGGCAGTAACTGACAAGTAGGAAACTCTCAATTCACGACAGAAATTCGTGACCCCAAATCCGACGATAATTTCTTCATTGGCGAGCAGGAAATTCTCCTTTTTTTTTTTTTTTTTCTTTTCACAATAAATAATCAAAACATAAAAAAAAAAAATGTAAAGAAGTAATTCGTAAACCTTATTTTTATTTTATTTTCTCCTCTCTGCTCCTGAAGTCCTCAACGGTGCTCACTACTCAACCTTAATCTCACGGCGACGCCCCCTCTTCCCCTCCGTCTCCGACTCTCCTCAGTCTCGCATTCTCCTTCGAGCTTTACTTCTGTACAATAAGGAAGAAGGTAATTACGACGATGGTGAGTTTTCTTCGACTCTCTCTCTCTCTCTCTCTCTCTCTCTCTCTCTCTCTCTCTCTCTCTCTCTCCGCTTGTAACAGTTACAATCTGCTCAGTTCCATAGCTCATCTCATCAATCACCTCCCGGCACCCACTTCCAAACCCAGATCAACTAGAAGGGAGTAAATATATATATTTTTTTTTACTTGTCTTCGATTTTATAGAGATGATGTGGAGTCATGAGGAATTTTCGTTCTGAAATCGTGTTTCACTTGGATGTCGGATGTTATACATATGGAGGTTTTTGTAAATAATTTTTGACTTCTAATATTTATTACGAAATTTTTTTTCTTTGTCTTCTCCCGCTGGAAGGAACAACGTGCAGTTTCATGGCCCTCTTCTCGGACTCTCTCTCTCACTCTCGCCATCGACGGCTCCAGTCCCTATCTTCTCTCCTTCCTACTTCTTCTCCTTTACTTTTCTCCCACAATCCCTCTTTTTTTTCCCAAAATTTCTTTACCTTCCCCTCTTTTCGGACTCTCTCTCACTCTGGCCATCGATGGCCCCACTCCCTATCTTCTCTCCTTCCTACTTCTTCTCCTTCACTTTTCTCCCATAATCCCTCTTTTTCCCTAAAATTTCTTTACCTTCCCCTCTTTTCGGACTCTCTCTCACTCTGGCCATCGACGGCCCCACTCCCTATCTTCTCTCCTTCCTACTTCTTCTCCTGCATTTTTCTCCCATAATCCCTCTTTTTTCCTAAAATTTCTTTACCATCCCTTCTTCGTGGGCTCTCTCTTTCTCTCTCTAGCCATCAACGGTCCCACTCCCTATCTTCTCTCCTTCCTACTTCTTCTCCTTCACTTTTCTCCCACAATCCCTCGTCGACCAACAAGGGTTTCACTGTTGCAACTTGTCAGGGAAGAAAGGTATCGAAAGAGAGATTTTCTTTTTTACTTTTACTGTAGAAGATGAAAAAGGGTTATACGAAATGGTAAGTAAATGTGTTTTTTACTTTGGGGGCATTATGGTCTTTTATTTTTAAAATAAGGGCATTATTGTCCTAATATTTGCAACTAACAAGACTCTACTAACTGGTGGTGTATCTTTGATTAACGGTGGAAAAATTTTGGGTGGTAGATGAGACATTTGAAAAACTTTTGAGTGGTAGATGAGATTTTTGAAATTTTTAGGGGTTAGATCGAATTTGACATAGTTTTGATGGTTAGATGAAATTTTTTTTTATAATATTATCCCAAAACTCTAGTTTGTTCTCAAAGTAAACCAAGTTGGTAGATCTTCGACCCGTGACAAATCAGACCAAATTGGTCAAACAAGTAATATGAACTCCCACTAGTCAACCAACCCAGTGATTAATTAAGCCACAAAAAGATAATATCTTATAATCTTCCATTAGATAATATCTTATAATCTTTCATTTGGGTTAGATTAATTACAAAATTGCTATTGATCAGTACGGTCATGATATTTCATTACAAAATAAATTGTCACAAACTTTGATCCAGCCATCAAGCCTATATATTAGTGTCGAACAACAATAGAAAATACACATCAATATATGACGTATAAATTTTTTTTATTACAAACAAATGTCCACTTAACAGCATGAACTGTTTTGAGATAAAAACTCGAAAATATCATTTTTGTGTGAGTTTAGAATTACCTTTGACTTAGTTCCTTGAAAACTTCATAAACAATAAACTTTGATATTAACCAATACAAAGACATGTTAGACTTATATGTGGGCTTAATTAATTACTTAAACTATTTAATTTAGTGGGAGTATGATTGACACGATAAAATCGATTTGGTTTGATTCGTCACATGGTATGAGATAGGTTTAGTAACTCTAATTCTATTGTGGGAAGGGTTTTAGGGTTACAGTAGTATTCTATAAATACTGAGTTAGAGACTCATGGAGCGTAGAGGAATCAGCCTCCATATAAAGGTATGTCTTTATGTTTGTTGTTTATGATTTCTTTAGATATTTTAGGGTTCATGTATGGATTGGGATGGGTGTGATTGAAACCCTAAACACATAATATTCTAATAGTTGGTATCAGAGCCAACTATACAGACCTAGGATCAATGATGATCGATTGTAAAGACTTATTGTGAATGGTTAAATTGAAAGAGATGGATTTCTCAAATTTGGATCAAACCTGTCAGAGGTTTTCCACCGACGAAAATTTTCTGACCAGAGAAACAGGTCAAGCCACCTACCATTGGAAAGAGGAGGTCGAGACCGTTTCGACGATATAAAAATCATCAGCGCCGGCCGTCGGACGGGTTACCAATAGTTGGCAGTAGCCACGAGTGGGATCCACTCGCAGGGGAGAAATTTATAAAAAAAAATTATATACTAGTGGTGCCGATTCGTCGCCGAGTTGACCCGATGATGAATGGAAAACCCTAACCGATTATCTGGGTCAACTTGGGCCTAGCCAAGCCAAAAGTAGCCTGGTCCGGCTAAGCCGAGCCAGCCGAGCCAAAGCCTAGGCCCAGGCCCAAGCCAGACCTTGACTAGGTTCGGTCCAAAGCATATTGCCCGGGTTAACCCGAGGACCCAATACCCGTGAGTAAGTGGGTCAACCCGATAACTCGAATGGGTTGACCAGTATTCTGACTCGAAAATCACCCTTTTACCATATTACTTGACCCAGAACCCACTTGGGGGAATCAGTTGGCCCCGATGGTTGAGCCATGAACAGACCGTGGTTCGGTTAGACCCCAGACCATTTGGTCTAGTCTGGACCAAAGTAATTAAAAAAAAGGCTAAATGTATATTTGGTTCGGTTTGATCTGAACCAAGGTGAACCAATCCGGAACAGACCAATCTGAACCTGGACAGACCGATCCAGCCCAAATCGGGCTGATCTTGACAGCCCATAAGGGTCTGTTTGGTTTATGCTTTTAAGGAAAATGACATTAAATTGTGATTTTGGGAGCTAAGAAGGTCGGATTAACTTGACCTCCGATTTGTTCTATTAGACTCCATTTTTTATGCTCTTCAATCTGATATATATTTTAGTACATTAAAAAAATATTATTATAGAAAAATACCCTATGGAAACTCAATTTGTAGTATTTTTGTTGATTTTTCTTAAAGTTATTATACCAAATTGATTGTTGAGCTATTGTGCATGGTTGTTTGAATGTTTAAGTTTATAAAATTATATTTTAAAACATTCATGATTAAATATATATATATATATATATATATATATATATATATATATATATATCCTACATGAACTGTAGGTTGAAATTTGTTCATAACATGGTGGAATTTGGTGTGACTATCAAAGTGGCAACATGTTTCATTATGATGCGTTCAAATTCAAGAGTCTGTGTTTGTAAATGCTTCAATTTGATAGTGTTCATCCAAAGATGACATTGTCCAAGTTTATTCAAATTAAGATTTTTAGCTGTTGTATAAGGATTATGGTGGGACCACCAAAAGTGACAACCTTAGTTCTATCATAATATGCTTAAATCTAATATTTATGCATTTACAAATTACAGTAAGAAAGTACAGTGTTCATCCAAAAGTGACACTGATATAACATCTCACTTTTATGGATGCAACAAAGAGCGGCACTGTCTTCCCAAAGGTGAAATTGTCAAAGAATATAAAGAACTCATGCACATGGTTAAAGGATTTTGGCTCAAGGGATTTCATCCACCCAAAGGTGATGATATTTTCAAGAGTCAATATCCCTACGCAGTTATTGCACAACTATCGAGAGGACCAGTGCATATATTGTCCCAAAGGATGTGTGTGTAGTTCTATTAACTTTTCAAAGATATAAATTGACTTGCACATGTTATGCATATATTCTTGCTAGCTAATTTTATTTAGTATTAATCGTAGACTTGTAATTATTTACATTGTAATATAGTTGTGGACATGTAATGATTAAATACCTCAAGATGCCTGTCATTGGTAATCAGTTTTATCAATTGACATAAAAATTGAAAGCTAGTCTGAGACTGTTTAACCTAGATGTACTCAATAAAAAATTATATTTTGGTCCTTAGGATTTTTCAGTCCTTAAGATCAAGTAAAAAAATATTCAGATGAGGAACATTGAAAAGGATATTTCCTGTGAAATCCAAAAAAATGTTTGATATTTTAAGAAAAGATGGAGAGATGTTTTATTACTCAAGCCCATCAGTATCAGTTTTGATGGTAATGGAGTGAGAGGAAGCACAAGGTAGAGCTGTTAACTGTTAATGATATAAGCTCAAAGATAAGTGAACATCTGTTGGTAATTCATTAGAACCACTGTGTAAGATCCATACTTTACTAACCCGGTCTTACCACCTTGTATTAGGTCTTCCTATCATGTTGGACCAAGCGGACCAAGTGCGTAAAGAAACCACAAGGCTAGGTATGTAATTCGAACAAAAAATCATCTAATTGAGATGTGTGGTTGCATACTTAAGCCATACCGCCACACCTCAGAATACTGAGACCACTCAAATTTGAGACGCGTGGTCACAATTTTGAGACTTGTGGTCAACAGATCCTGCGACCCCACGTGCGACCATACGATGGTATAACTGACTTCGAAATTAGGAAACCTTCCTAATCTGAAGGGGGTTTTTTTCTAATCGAATTGGGACATCACATGGATATTTTTCTCTATATAAAGGACGTCCCTTAGTCTCTTTTACTCTTTTAGAATCCAAACTGGAAGAGAGAGAAAGAGAGGAGAAGGAAGAGAAGGATAATTGAAGAGGAAGGCTAGGAGAAGGAATTGCAGAGAAAGCTCTGATTCTCCAGCAAGTTTAAGGTATGGAATCATTCCCTACATTAATTGAATGCCTAGAATAGGTTATGGAGGAGAGATTGATTCAAAGTAGATCTCAATCCTAAGACCTTGGACAAAACTCTAAGATATCCATGAATAATGGATTAAGGTGAAGGATGATGTAAAAGTATGAATTTTAAGCCATAGAACATTCATAGGAAGGATCATAGTGATATGCTAAGGAATCAAAACATGAAGGTATTGCATTGAGAGTGAAAAAGTCGACCAATACTCGTGAGGTGGCAATTTGATCGACCACATGAGGTACATGTGTCGACCACATGCCCTCGAAAAGTTCCCAAGGAGGGTGTGATCGCATGTGTGTGGTTGCATTATAAGACCCGCACTCCACTAACTTGGTCTAAATATATCGTACCAGGTCTTCCCATCATTCCTGGACCAAGTGGACCGAGCGTGTGAAGATAGATCACAAACCAGGTATGAGAATCAAATTAAAAACACTAAAAACATACCTAAGGTCGCATGCCTGAATAGGTATGGTCAACCATAAGGAAGATAACCAAAAATATCAAATCCAGAATCCCACGATCGATGATTTTGACCTTACGGTCGACGGTTTATACGACCATATGATCGACCGTGAGAACCCAGATCAGACTTCGAGTTTTGGAAACTTTCCTAAACTCAGGGATTGTTTTCCTAATTGAAGGAGGACTTTATATGGAGAGTTTTTCTCTATATAAAGGATGTCCCTCAACCCTTTTTCACTCTTTTAAAACATTAGTAAACCCTAGGGAAAGAGAAGGAAAAGAAGGAAGAGAAGGAGAAGAAGAAAAAGCTAAGGAGAAGAGTTTGCTGAGAAGGAATTGACTCTCTATCACAGGAAAATGTATGAAACGAATCTCTGGAGATGTAAACTCTAAGGAATAAGACTTCTATGGAGGATAGACAATATCAACCTATTATGATCTATGTGATTTCCTTGAGAAAATCCCAAGGATAACCATGAAGAGTGAATTTGATGATTAGGGTTGATAAGAAATCACTAATGATGGCCATAGGATGACCTTAGGATAAATCCCATTGAAGAACAGAAGAATTGACCTAGGAAGAACTCAAATTTCAGGTAGACTGTGACAAAAAATCTCAAGGTCGCAGCTACGGTTGACCATAGCATGACCAGTATGATCAGAGGATCGAGCATAGGCATTCGAAAAGATTTCAGAAATCATATGGTCGCAGCTACGATCGCACCATATGTGACCGTAGGGTATCGACCGTAGACAGTAAGGTCGATACAGCATGAGACCATAGGACCAATCAGGCACCTATCAGTGCTCTGTTTTGATTTTCGACTACTGTAACATGTCACATATGAACTCTAACTTAAATTCATATAACTTTTAGATTGTTGAATCAATTCAAGGAGAATTTCAAGGCTTCGAAAGACATCGAGAATTGCTAACAGGTGAGGGAACAAGACCTAAACTAATTGGATAATAACAAACTGTTTATTTTTATTGAGTCCAATACCATGATTGATTCTATGCTTGTATGCTTGTAATGTGTATCTCACATGTCATCCAATATTCATACTATTACTGTTCATGCATATTTAATTCCGTTTATTTATAACATGATGATGATGATGATGCTAGGAATAGGCATGTGAATGTATGTGTGTGGTTGGTGTGTTGGATGCGGGTCAAGCATCAGGGGGAGGATGTGGCATGGTGGTCTTCGACCTCGTCACCAGACTCTAGCTCTATCTCTACTCAAGTCTTGCCCACTAACATCATCGTATCGCCATTACCTTAGCAGAACTATTATGTCGTATGGCATCAGGGGAGGTGGTCTCGGACCGTGTGGTCTCTGACTCTGTCGGGGGCCTTAGCTTTATCTCTATGGATGTATTGAGGGATGCTGGGGTGAGGCCTTGGATACACTGTTTGGCATTAGGATTGGTTAGTTGCGAGCCCAGTTTTCAAGCCCTCGCCAATAGGGGCTTACGTGTTGGTATGGGTAGGGCATCAGGGGAAGTGTTATGCGATGTTTGATCCGGATACTTTAGCTCTATCTCTATTCCATGATGGATGCATGTGGGACGAAAATGGTGTTTGATCCATTGGGCAGATTCACACACTCGTGTATAGAGGTACGACAGTCACCAAACCTTTCTATAGCACATTGCAAACTTATAAATCAGATCAAAGATATGAATTGAATGCATGCATATGTTTGTTGCATTGTTTTGTTTACTCACTGAGCCGTGATATGTGCCCACCCTTTCGACGTCGAATATTTTTAGTTAATGATGCAGGTCTTACCGTTGAAGAATATATGAGTGCGCCGACGTATGGACATGTTGCTGCGATGGACGTAGAAGCTGAAGAAGATGCGCATGATTCATCATGCGAGTGCAACCAATGTGTTTTTTCTTAGGTTTAGTTATAGTTTGAACATCGGATATGTAATTGATTATTTATTTTTATGTTTTGTGGTTTTGAAATAATTTGATTAAATATTTATTTATCACTGTTAGACTCTCAGTTCATTATCTGTAAGACTTCCATTTGTTTGTTTATTACCTCTAATTATTAATGTGAAATGTGTGTGTGGTTTGATATGGTGGGTACGACCTACGCGAGATCCTGGGTGAACCGTTGGTTTATTGGCGGTTCATCACACCATTTTGGTTAGACCAAAATTGGGGTGTGACTCGCATGATATGCGACCACAAGTATCGACCCCATACACTGCGATCGCAGAAATTGAGGCCACAGGTGCAGTCACGCCTGTGACCACTCAGCTTCTGGAGGTCATTTTAATTCCAGGATTGGACCATTGACTACTGTAATTTGATGAACTTAAACCCTAACTTAGAACTTACCAATTTCTTAGGTTTCCAAGAGGTTCAAGATTGACTTAAAAAGCTTAGAGAAGATTGAACGTTTCTAGCAGGTAAGGGAACATAACCTAAACTAACTGGCTAATAATAAACTGTTTACTTTTATTGAGTCCAATGCCATGATTGATTCTATGCTTGTATGCTTATAATGTGCATCTCACATGTCATCCAATATTCCTGCTATTACTACTCATGCATATTTATTTCTGTCTATTTATAATATGATGCTGATGATGATGCTAAGAATAGGCATGTGGTTGTGTGTGTGTGGTTAGTGTACTTGATACGAGTGGAGCATCAGGGGGAGGACGTGACATTGTGGTTCATCTTGGTCACTAGGCTCTAGCTCTATCTCTACTTAAGTCTTGTTTACTGACATCGTTGTATCGCCATTACCTTAGTAGAACTATTATGTCGTAAGACATCAGGGGAGGTGGTCTCGGACCGTGTAGTCTTCGACTCTGCCGAGGGGCCTTAGCTCTATCTCTATGGACGTATTAAGGGATGCTGGGGTGAGACCTTGGATACACTGGATGACATTTAGGATTGGTTAGTTGCGAGCCTAGTTTGTAAGCCCTCGCCAATAGGGGTTTACGTGTTGGTATGGGTAGGGCATCAAGGAAAGTGTTGGCGGTGTTTGATTCAGACACTTTAGCTCTATCTCTATTGTATAGTGGGTGCATGTGGGACGACAATGGTGTTTGATCCATTGGATAGATTTACACACTTATGTATAGAGGTGCGGTGGCCGCCAATCCTTTCTATAGCATATTGCAAACTTAAAAATTAGACCAAAGATATGAATTGAATGCATGTAGATGTTTGTTGCATTGTTTTGTTTACTCACTGAGCCATGATGTGTGCTTACCCTTTCGACGTCGAATATTTTTAGTTGTTGATGCAGGTCCTACTGTTGAAGATTACATGAACATGTCGACGTATGGACACGTAGCGACGATAGACGTGGAAGCTATGGAAGATGTGCATGATTCGTCGTGCGAGTGCAATTCATGTGTTTTCAATTAATTTAATTATTTGGTTATCGAAACATGTAATTGATTAATTATTTTATTTTACGTTTTGAGTTACTTTGGAGATAATTGGATATTTAATTATGCTGTCACTGTTAGATACTCAGTTCATTAATATTAAAGACTTCTTCTATTGTTTATTTACTGTAATTGTGCTTGTGGAATGTATCTGGTTTAATCGGATGGGCACGACCTATATGAGATCCTGGTTAAACCGTTGGTTGTTGACGGTTCATCACACTATTCTGGTTAGTCCAGAATTGAGGTGTGACAGTTTGGTATCAGAGCTTTCAGGCTCTGTCCTATTGAACCAAAATACTACCACAAGGATCATAAATTGAGTTAGGACAAATTAAAAATTGTAATACAAACACACCATAAGTACCTGTGTTATTGAAGACATAAATTAAGAAAGAAAATAATGCATGTATGAAAAGGAAAAACAAATGGATATAGCTATATGAAGACTTGAATATGAAATAACAAAATGTACATCATGGGCCAGAGTACAGTCTACAACCTGGACAGTTACTTTGTAATACAACTAGAAAGAAAATGTACATGTTATGGCGCGGGAGGAGGAGATGCCTCTCGGTCTCGCCCACGGTCCTCAGCATACACCCTCGTGAGCCAAGCTACCTGTGCTTGGGTCGTCCGAAGACCCTCAGTGAGACTAGCCACCCGTCCATCAGTAGCACGCTGAGCATCGTGAATCTCACACAATAAATCCATCATGACATCTAATGGGCGCGAAAGACCAGTCGACTGGGAAGCTAGAGAAGGTTCGGCTCCTGTAGAATGCTGTGGTGACGGAGGAGGTATGGCATCCACATCCATGTACATCTGATCATTATCCTCCTCATCGTCATCTTCGATGCCTCTGTTGTCGCCGCGGCTGCTGCCTCTGCATCTGTTGCCGCCACTCGAGTAAGGGGACACACCATAGAGTTTCTCTCCTTGTCATTGACCTGCGCATCTCGCATCCCTATTTTGCAGATTACCTCCCAGTCTAGTTCAGTTGAGAAGGTGCTCTCATGAATCTTCTCATGCACCAGGTCCACCTGTAGGCGAGTGGGCAGAGTGGTGATCAAGTTCCCATAGGATAGGTTACCCACCAAACCAGGTGTCATGGCACGGAGCATGATCCTGATGATAATATAAGGAAGGCAGACAGGCTGCCTAGTGCAAATGCAGTACAGAAGGTACTGAGTCAACTGAGAAACCTTCTCATAGTGTCCACCTTGGGGAATCAAGTTGTGCTGAATGATCTTGCAGTACATCCAAGGCTCTGGACGTAGGTTAGTTGCCTTCATCTACCAGCAATCGTCCCGAAGAATTTGGTTGTCAATTTATATGCGCATTCTCACTGAAAGGAACTGGGGTTCCTTGGGTGTATAGTAGACCAAGGGACCATTATGTGAGATGCCCAGGATATCAGCCAACTCCTGGTAGTTAAATGAGATCTCTATCCCTTTGACTAAACTGGTGACCCTGAGCTCTGTGCCCCTATCTATATCCTTTGGGTCACCCTCCACCTGTAAATTGTAGTAAAACTACTTCACCAACTCAGAATGGGTACAACCCTCATACAGAATCACGGGGAGCTAGCCCATATCACCAAAAGCCCCTTCTACATCTAATAGGGCTAGACTGGTCAAGTTGACACAACGACCCCCTTCCACCTTCTTGCGTTGGAACCAGGGAAACTGTGCCTCCACTTCGATAGACCTGTAGCAACGAGGATTATGAACTCTGGGGACTTTAGTGCTAGCCATATTGTCTGCAAGAGCATAGACCAACAAACAACTTATCAGATATAGTAAAAAATTCAAAATTTAAAATTTTAATAGCGTGATGGGCCAAGAGCCTCATTTTTTCCCAAATGCTTGGACTAACGGACTCACGTACATTATAAGCCATCATGCAATGACCAATTAAGTGGGAACTTGCTATTAATTAAGAAGAAATTAAAGAAATTTTAAAAGTTTGAAAAATCCCCAAATTCTAGGTCAAAAAGGTAGGTCTTCCATTGATTAACCAAAACGACCGATGCAACCCGAATCTCTTAGAGGGTTTTTGTCCATTAGGTGTCCAATAGCAAGGTTCATCAATAAAAATCAAATTTTTAAGGTTAAATAAAATTTAATTGGGAAAAGATTGAAATAGGAGATGAAAACCTACAATGAATTGACAAAGAGGGCAATGAGAATGTAAAACTTACCGTGGAGATGAGGAATTCGGGGGTTGATCAAAAAAATTTCACTCAAGGTGAGTGGTCGGTACTGTAGCAAAAAGGCGAGTTGAGTTGTGAACAGTAAAAGACAAAAGTGAATGGAAAAGAAAGACTCGAAAATTGGGTTTAAAAACCTAATTTGGGGTCATGTGGTCACAGAATTCGACCAAAAGTGCGACCACACAATTGACCCCATGATCGACCACAGGCTCTCGGTGAGCTGCCAGGGTTCGTTTGGTCGGAACCCTGTGGTCGCATATAGTGCGACCACACCCATCAACCCCACGACGGAAATGCCCTGTTTTGACTGAATGACTTTAAAATTCAAGATTTTGCCTCGTTTATTATGAGATTAACAAGTGACGAACGTATATTATACTTGCCTCATATGTTTCCTTGACTTTCAGGCACTGCTACCGTCGAAAATAGAAAATGGCTGGGCGAAGAATAACCCGAAGAGGACATAACTCAATTCCACCTCCATCACCACCTGTGGAGGTAACTGCCCCTGCAAACCTTGAGGAACAGGAGAACCAGAATATGGTACCACCAAGAGTCAACAACCAAGCCAACCCAACAAACTTGCCAGCCTCACCTATGGAATTGGCTACAGTAGTTATGAATTTGGCATAACAGGTACAACAATTACAGCAGATGCAAGCCAACATACAAGCTGCTATGGGAATCACTCCCCAGCTATAAATATAACACCTTTATCGGCAGGGCAAGCTAGTACCGTCCCAGGGGGTAGCAACACTGTGCTCCAAACATCAGCCATGAACAACACGGTACCCCAAGCACCTCAAACGCTAGTTGTACAAGCTCAAGTACAAAACCCTGAAGTACCTTAAGGCGGATATAACCAGGGAAATTACCAGTACCAACCGCCTATGTATGGAGCATATGCTCAGTATCAGCTGGACCATTTTAGGTTGATCAAGCATTTTCTGAAGATGAAGCTGAGGGAGTTCACTGGTAAGCCGTCGGATCCTTTATGGCCAGCCCACTGGATCAACGAGATGGAAAGGAACTACATGATGATGACTATCACTGAAGAAGATAATGTTTTATGAGCAACCTTTATGTTGAAAAGGCTGAAAAGTGATGCACATCATTGGTGAAAATCTACTCAGAGTTACCTGCTGACAAAGCACACCCAACTAACCTGGGTTATCTTCAAAGACTCTTCTTTGAGAAGTATTTTCCCAGGAGTTTCAGAGAGGCGATGGAAAAGGAGTTTCTGAGTCTGTATCAGGGACAGATGATGGTAAACGCTTATCAGCAGCGTTATGAAGAGTTGTTCTTCTTTGCTCCCTCTAGCATACAGGAAAAAGATATTAAAACCCGAAGGTTCATCATGGGACTTAGGGGAAGTATACGGGAGCATATATTGGGATTGAAAAAGAAGATCTATAATGAAGCTGTACAGATTGCTCGAGTACTAGAATCGAGCCAGAGGGAGAGCTACTTTACTCAGAATAGGAGAATTAAGAGGCCTAATGGGAATACATATAACGAAGGGAACACCAAAACATTTAAATCCTTCCGTACTCAAGGCTTCAATGCTGCAGCCAAGACTAAACCAATAGCCCAACCTCAGCAAAGGCAAGGAAGTGCTAGAGTTAAGTGCTTCAACTGTGATCAAGTAGGGCATTATTCGAGGGACTGCCCTAAACCAAATAAGCAACTGCAACAAGGCAAGGTTTATGCAGTAACTGCTGAAGACGCGGCTGCATCACCCGATGTAGTCACAAGTATGATTCAACCTTTTTGTTTGTAGTACCTTGTGTGAGCATATAGATTAATTTTAAGAAGGATAAAATCACAGGTATTGTACCCATTAATGGCATACCCGCCAGAGTACTCTTTGACTCTAGGGCCACTCATTTTTTTATATCTGTGTCATTTGGGAAGAAACTAAGTATACCCATCGGATCTTTAGACAGTAAATTACTGGTACGAACACCTATGGGGTTAGAAGCCGAATTAGACCAAGGTTATGGACCATGTCCAGTTCTCATAAATGGACTGAAGTTTGGACGCCAACCTGGTGCAACTTAAGATGATAGACTTTGACATCATCCTAGGGATGGACTGGTTATCACAACATTCTGCGAGTTTGCTTTGTGCTGAAAAGAAGATATCATTTAAAGATAAGGAAGGAGCAGAGTTCAGTTTTGCAGGAACCAAACTACCCCGTAAGCGAAAACTCATTCTTTCTGCATTAAAGGTTAAGAGATGCCTCGAGAAAGGAGGAACTGGTTACCTGGTGTCAGTGGTCGACCTCACCAAGGAAGCACCACCACTGGAAGACATAGAAGTGGTATAAGAATTTTCAGATGTATTTCCTAAGGGATTACCTGGTTTGCCACCTGATCAAATGACAGAGTTTGTTATAGACCTTATACCCGGAGCCACACTAGTATCTAAGGCAC
Source organism: Protea cynaroides (assembly GCA_028583415.1). Lineage (NCBI taxonomy): Eukaryota > Viridiplantae > Streptophyta > Magnoliopsida > Proteales > Proteaceae > Protea > Protea cynaroides. Next base: position 11,285,411 of record CM053276.1, on the reverse strand, counting down.
CCTATAGAATGGCTCCTACCCAATTGAAGGAACTGAAGGTACAATTATAGGATTTACTGGACAAGGGTTTTATTCGACCAAGCATATCACCTGGGGGAGCGCTAGTGTTATTTGTTAAGAAGAAGGATGGTAGCGTCAAATTATGCATAGATTATCGGGAACTAAACAATCTCACGATCAAGAATCGATATCCTACCTCGAATCGATGATTTATTTGATCAGTTGCGAGGAGAAAAGGTGTTTTCCAAGATCGATCTTAAGTCTGGGTATCATCAGTTGAAGATCAAGGATGGTGACATTCCAAAGACAACATTTAGGACCCGATATGGACATTATGAGTTCCTAGTGATGTCCTTCGGATTAACAAACGCACCTGCATATTTTATGGAACTTATGAACCGGGTGTTTCATGATATGTTGGACACCTCGGCTATCGTATTCATAGATGATATATTGATATACTCCAAAGATGAGGTAACTCATGTATCAGATCTTAGGTCAGCTTTACACTGACTAAGGAAAGAAAAGCTTTATACCAAATTCAAGAAATGTGAGTTTTGGTTAAAAGAAGTGCAATTCTTAGGTCATGTGGTATCCACAGAAGGAATCAAAGTGGATCCCAGCAAGATTGAAGCCATTGTAAAATGGAAAGCACCCAAGAATGTTGCTGAAATCAGAAGTTTCTTAAGTTTAGCTGGATATTATCGACGATTTGTGGAAGACTATTCTAAAATCGTCGTACTTATTACCAGTCTGACTAAGAAAGGGGAAAAATTTGTTTGGACCAACGAATGTGAAGAGTGCTTCCAAACATTGAAGACGAGATTAATATCAGCTCTCATCTTGACTATTTTGATTTCAGGAGAACCATTTACCTTGTACACTGATGCGTCTGGATTAGGTTTGGAATGTGTGCTTATGCAAGGAGAACAAGTAATTGCGTATGCTTCCAGACAATTAAAGACACATGAGAAGAATTATCCAACCCATGACTTGGAATTAGCAGCAGTGATACATGCTGTCAAGATATGGAGACACTATTTGTACGAAAAAAAATTCTAAGTTAAATCAGATCATAAAAGTCTCACTTATCTTTTCAATCAGAAGGAGTTGAACATGAGACAGAGGAGATGGCTGGAGTTACTAAAGGATTACAATTGTGACATCCAATATCATCCAGGAAAGGCTAATGTGGTTGCAGATTCATTAAGCAGGAAAGCTATGACAAAAATCTCAAGAAGAAGCCAGCTCAAATGCTGCAATGTGTGACACAGTAAAAGTAGTCAATTGCAACAGTGAGCAGTTCGTAATTGATAAATCAGATGATTCCACCAACCTAGGATTTATCCATCGATTTTTAAACATGTTTGCTACATTGAAGATTGTACCTAATCTGATAGACGAAGTGAAGACAACTATTCAATCAGACCCCTATCTGAGAACAATACAAGAAGACCTTGAAAAAGGAAGGACTATTCCTGACTTCACCTTGGATTCTGATAAGACATTAAGATACAAAGGAAGGGTGTGTGTTCCTGAAAGTGAAGACTTAGACATCAGACATAGACGAATGAAGGAAACCCACACGACTGACTATTCGGTACATCCAAGAAGTACAAAGATGTATCATGATCTGACGAAACTATATTGGTGAAGAGGAATGAAACGGATGTAACTAAATATGTGTCTCAATGCCTGAATTACCAATGGGTAAAGGCTGAAAGGCAAAAGCCTGTCGGATTATTGCAGCTATTACTAGAACCAGCTTGGAAATGGGACTGCATTACGATGGACTTCGTCACTGGATTACCATTGACTCTTAGATCAGTAGATGCAGTTTGGGTTATTGTGGATCGGCTTACCAAAACGGCTCGTTTCATTGCCATACGACCTCAATATACATTGCAACGGTTAGCTGAGTTGTACGTGGATAACATTGTCAGATTGCATGGAGTACTTGAAAGCATAGTGTCTGACAGAGACCCACGTTTTACCTCAAAATTTTGGAAAGGATTGCAGAAGGTTATGGGAACTACATTGAAGTTTAGCAAGGCATTTCACTTTCAGATTGACGGACAGTCAGAGCGTACTATTCAGATTTTAGAAGACATGCTCCGAGCACATGTGAAGAAAGGTTGTAAAGCTGGACAGACTTAAGTAAAAAAATAATAAGGATTATGAAACTTCTAAGCAAGAAAAGTACAGTAGATTGAACACTATTGAACACTTAAGCATTAATCGTATTCTGAAACCCCTCCTTCCAAAGTTTATAACATGTATATATATGAGAATTAATTAAAAAAAAAGATAATAAGATTAAAGTAAATGAAGGTTATTTACAACAAAGATTTATAGACTTAGTAGACATTAAGATTTTATCTAGAATTTTTTGTCAATGTTTGGTCCATGGGAGTTTTTCCAAATAGTGAAAATTAAGATGAAATTTTTTTTTATTAAATGAATTAAAACTATTGGATCTGAATGAGAGAGTTTTAGGAGATCATGTGATACTGGTTTATTTACTAGAAAATTTGAGCAATTGTTGTAAAATCTTAATAATGTATTTGATCCTGTAGGAAAAGAATTGATATTGTAGCCTATATTATTAATAGAATGCCTAGTTAGTCAGTTCTATTTTAAGTTATCTTCTTGTTTGAGACTATATAACTGACATAGTTTCATAACACTCGTGGGAGAGTGATTATTTTAACACATTGAGTTACCATTTTATGAGATGTCAAAACTGATCCAAGAAACTTGAAGTCTGATGAGACCACACGAAAATAACTGTGGTATAATCAGTTGAGATAACAAAATTATTACCATGTATAATGAGATAATTATTGAGATTATCTTCATTCAGGTTGATGCATTGCCATTATAGCAGAGCCAGAAGAGACAATGAAGAGATATACTAGACCATGTAGATCTGTGATTTCATCCAATCACATATTGTACTTCAAAATAGATGTTTTGATGTTGGACATGATGAAGATCCCAATGGTTTTGAGTATGTTGTCAGTAATGAAATAAAATTGCTCTTGAATGATTAATGGTCATAAAAGATGTATTGTTGTCTATGAACAATAACAATACTTGGGATTTTGTGCCTTTGTCGATGAGTGATGTACTCATAGGCTCAAAATGGATATATAAAAAAATATATGACTCCAGTGTGAAGTAGAATCACACAAAGAGAAGAGAAAGTATTGACTTCAAATCTTTGCGGTCTTAGTTGCACATTTTGTTTTGGAGTTGCATCAGATAGATGTAAAGATCGTTTTGATCAAAGAAAATCTAGAAGAAGATGTTTATATGCTTTAATCACAAGGTTTTATGGTAAGGGTAAAGAAGATATATTTTGTAGACTTATAAAGTCAATATGTGGATTAAACAGGTATCCAAGTAATGGTATCTGAAGTTTGATAGGATTGTATCTTCTTTTAACTTGGTTGAGATTGTCATTGATCATTATGTATATCTAGAGGTCAGTAGGAGTGGATTCATTTTCTCGTTATATGTGTTGATGGTTAAATACTAACCTACAATGACGTTACTGACCTCCAATGACGTGATTTACTGGTTGAAACTAAAGTTTCAATGTTTGATAACTTCGAGATGAAGAATGTGTGAGTAAGTACCTTTGTACTTGACATTGAGTTTCCTCATGATAGAAAAAATAAAATTCTAGATTTATTTGAAAGTGTAAACTTTGTTCTTGTGTTTAAACTATTTAGTATGCATGTATAACCATTAAGTTGCAGATGCTTAAATCGATAAAGGAGACAAATTGACAGAATTTTATACAAGGAATGATATTGAGAGTGAGTATCTATAATGCACTAGGGAGCTTAATATATGTTCAAGGTTGTAATTGTTTTATATAGCCTTTTCATTGAGTGTTATGAGATGTTTTCAGTTGGACGCTGGTATAGCTTATTGGACAACGAAAAAAATGATGGTCATGTGATATATGCAGAGGACCAAGGATTGCATGTTCATTTATAGAAGTAGTGACACTCTAGGCTATTTTGATGTAATTTTTAAATGTTTGCATTGACGACAGAAAACCAACATTAAGGTTCATTGTCATGGTAGTACGGTTTTATAACTCTATGTGATGGTAATAAGCAAGGTATCTGGTATAAAAGTTTATTTCCTAACTTGGAGGTTGTAGACTCTACTTCTAAACCTATTGAGATATGTTGTGACAGCGGTTCAGCTGTGTTCTTCTCAAAAAATAATAAGAAATCTAGTATTTCAAAGCATAATAGAGATCAAATCTCTTCAGGTAAGAAAAATGTCAAAAGAATTTATATCGTTGTAGATTCTCTGACGAAGGCTTTGTCAGTGGGAGTTTTCAAGGGATGGTATGCCCAATATAAAAATGATTGAAAATAATTAATTTTATCAGAGGCTTGAGTGGTCAAAAATCTAGGAATTAGTGGGAGTCTATAAATATGCTTAATTAGTGGGAGACTCTGTTGTAACAAGACAGTATTCAGTCGGGGTTACTAAGGTAATATTTAGCCAAAGAGTACTAGGAGGTATTTAGTCAGAAAGTACAAGGCAATATTTAGCCAAAGAAGACAGTATTTAGCCAAAAGATAAAGGTAGTGTCTAACCAAAGTACGATATTATATTTTTGAATTATTTAAATATCATATTTTATTACCTATAAAGGTTTTGAGATATTTTGATTAAGGTTCTTTAATCAAGTATGGACTCGCATGTGAGTTTACTTTCATATATTATCTCAGACGATTCATGTATTAAGTAGACCTCTGTTGTAGCTGACAGAAGATTGTACACCGTATATTGAGGTGTATTATCCGTCGTTGCTCGCATTGATAGGCTTGATGGATGTTTCAAAGTTAGTGACGGTTTAGTGTGTTGGATTTCATGTCCACACTAATTAATGGTGATTTTATAATTAATATAGCCTCAATGGGAGATTGTTAGGCTTATATGTGGGTTTAATTAATTATCTAAACCAATTAATTCAGTGGGAGTTTGATTGACATGATAGAATCGATTTGGTTTGATTCGTCACATGATATGAGATAGGTTTGACAACCCTAATTCTATTGTGATAAGGGTTTTAGAGTTACAATAATATTCTATAGGGTAAAAGACAGTTACCTCCCCTGTAACTTACCTTATTGACCGTTGACCCCCAAAGGTTTCAAAAAAGATAGTTACCTCCCCTAAATAACTATTAAAATATAAATAGACCCACGCTGTTAGGAATATTCCATTAGATACTAACGGTGGGAGTCCAATATTTCCTTAATGGCCAAATTAACCCTTTACAAGGGTAACTGACTTCTAAAAAAAAAAAACCCAGAGATCCAATAGTAGGATGAGCAGATTGAGAAGATGGTTCCTGCTTCTTTCTCGCCAATGGAGTTAGGGTTTCAAATGATCCTTTGGTGAATGCGATATACTCTAAGACTTCTTTGAATGATGGTGGTCACCAGCACAGATCTATTGATCAGGTAGGACTTCCTAAAGTTTCGCCATCGGCGGATTACTAGAGAATTTCTTGACTGCAACAGAGTTCCTATGAATGCTCTGGCTGCGACTAGGGTTTTGATGGAAAATAATCAAAATGGGGCGATCATGGATCCGAAGGTAGAGGAGCAAGCCCAGGGAGGAAATGAAGGATCGGTGAGAAGAACGATGCTTTCCAAATCTAAGATAGGATACAGGAAAAGAAGAAGACGATAATAAGAGAAAAATAGAGAACTGAAGCATTTCCAAGCAAGTGATTTGGCATCTCTAGAAAGCAAGGAGCGAGGGCCAGGCGGAGATAGTTACAGGAGAGGATTGCTTCATCCTCAAGTTCTCGAACAAATTTTTCAATTGTTAGTGTGGGATAAAATTTTTATGGCTTACAAGAAATGGGGATTCCTTCGTCGCTTTTGATTCGAATTTGGTTGCAAACCCTAGTTTTTTACAATCTGGTTGCAGACGGAGGTTTCCCCTCCTTACGATTTGGTTGCAAAAGAGAGAACCCCAAATCTCCGGATGCAATCAGAGAAACCATCTAAATCGGAGAGAAGAGAGATGCAGACCAGCCACTGGGAAGACGACGAGTTGCAGGCACTTGGAGTTCCCTTTGAACTTTGGAGTTGCAAATCTACAGCACCTCCGGATGTAGCAGAGGAGATGCAGATACGATGCTCTCACGAAAATGGAAGGAAGTTTTTTTTATTTTCTTAAAATGGCCATTTGTTTCAGATCTGGTTCATGTTCATAGTTTGGTATCGTGTGGTTCTTGTTCATCAGTTCCTATCTTTTTTTTAATATTTTTTAATTTTATTTGGGATAAAATGTTCAGGGGTAGAGTTGTCCATAAAAATATAACTTTAACATCGTTAAAAATTGGGGCCATTTGTCTTTTTTGAAACCTTTGGGGGTCAACGGTCAATAAGGTAAGTTATAGGGGATGTAACTGTCTTTTACCTTATTCTATAAATACTAGGTTAGAGTCCCTACAGCTCCAGTTAATAAAGTTCTCTTTGCACCCATTAGCAAGAGACATAAGGATATCCTCTGGAGGCTGTGTAAGACTGTAGCCGAAGGATTTCGGTCAAAGCTTGGAAATTCATGGAGCGTAGAGGAATCAACCTCCATAGATAGGTATGTCTTTATGTTCATTATTTATGACTTCTCCATAGTATTCTAGGGTTCATATATGGATTGGGATGGGTGTGATTGAAACCCTATACACATAATATTCTAACAAGAGAAACCGCCATTGACTGGGTTTATACCTAACTTTGGCTTACTGCCTTTGAACTTTGGCTAAACATCAATTCGAAACCTTTGGCTAAATACCGACTTGTAACTTTGACATATCAAACATATAAATATGTAAACAAATTAGCAATAATGCAAATACTAAAGTAAATACAACCATGGTCTTTAATAACAGTGCCCATAAAATCCACAGATAACACAAGCAAAAATAGATAATTATAACATAAACAACGATCTCCCATTAACCAAGCACATCAAAAAAACTATCACTGACAAAGCCTTGGTCAAATGATCTGCTACCATGTTATCCGTCAAATGTGCTCCATGGCTGACTTTAATTGACCTTTTCCTTTACCATAAGATATTGGATCTCTATGTCCTATGTGCTTCCAATTAGTATTGTCAGAAATGAGCATGTAGTGGTTGGTCAATTACAAGTACCGTATTATCTACTTTGCCAGTGTCCATGTGAATTATACTAGCATTTGGCTCGAACCGGGAAAGATTCAAATGTGATTGGATAATCTTGTCTTACCTTTATTCTGGTAGACATATGTATTTATATATGTGTGTTGAACATCCAACATTTACAAAGAGATTCCCTTTATAAGAGATAGAATTCATAGGAGACTCTATGTTCAGGTGCATGAAAGTGGGAGAAAATAGTTGAAGTATGTTCATAACATTTGAACATTCAAATTCGAATTCAAGTAGAATTCAAATTCAAACATTATCCTTATCCTTAATAAAATTGTCCCAAAACACTCATTGCAAAGACTATATTATGATGGGTGTAAACTAGTGCATGCATCAAAATCTCAATTTTACATTTTAAATTGAAGAGAATTGATTGCAAAATAAAATAAAATTTAATAATAGAATGACCTGGAGGCAGGTGATGACTACAAGATTTAATTTTTTTTTTACTTGCTTCGCTTTTTTGTCTCTTGGATTTGCCAAATGGAATCTTTAGTAACTACTATAGGGAAGACTCAGCTCACACAACCTCGTGTTGAGCCTTTCAAAATGACATAAATATGAGATATTTGACATTTCTAATTACCATAATTATTTATTAATATTCTGTTTACATCGTCATTTTACAAGGAGATCAATATAGGTTGACTTATCAACTTTTATATATATATTGGGTATACATAAGGCTTACTTTGATATGCATTATAGAATTAATTATATAATACATTATGACATATTTAGTTGTATGGTATGATTTATGGTATTTATTTATATTTTAAATAAATTAATATAATCTAAAATCTACAAATAGGTTAGAAGGTGTTTATCATTATTGTGATAATCAATTATTACTTCTTTGTGTTTAATGATAACAAAATGTTATTATTTATGACTCATAATTTATTTTATAAATGATTTATTATAAAAAAATTATTTTATAAATGATTTATTATAAATAATTCATAAATATAAATATAAACTATACCAAAGAGAACCTAAGATAATTTCATTGATTTCTATAAATGAAAAAGTATAGTGTTGAGAGGCCTCTCAAATAATCCACCTTTATTATATCACAAAGATAGATGATGTGGGAGGGAAAGCCTTGGCGCAACTGGAAAGTTTCTCTATTTTGATCTGGCGATCATAGATTTGAATCTGTAAACAGTCTTTCTTCAAAAGTAAGGATAAGGTTGCGTACATTAATTTTTCTCAGCACGTATAATGACAGGATCCTTGTGTATTGAATACGCATTTATAAAGATAAGTGATGCGACTATGGATAAAAAAGACATGATTTGGACAAACCCCTTGTTAAATTTTATATTCAAATCCAATCAAATGTCCCCTAATATAGCCATGCATGGTTACAATATATTCTCTTTACCAAAAAAAAAAAGGTTACAATATATTCTGACCACTTGACCACTACTGTTTGCTCCCCATTGTCTTACATTTTTCAAAATTCTATTTTGTCACATTGAAAACTCTATTTGTTGAAATTTAACATATGACAAAATAGTTTTTGTTAAATTTATATTTTAAAAGTTCAAACTACTTTGTGGTGAGATTCCTCTATGGACCCAAATCCTCTCCAACTGACTAGCAGTCAGCCAAATTTCGGACGGACTAAGATACATCGATATGTATGTCAATATATCTCAATCTGTCCGATGTTTAGCTGACAAGCTGACTTGTTGGAGAAGATATAAGATTATTTCCAACAATTTTTAAAGTACATATATACCAACTTAGTATGTTATATGACAGATGTTGGACCGGATAGACCACGAAAAACTTCACATTGGATTATAACAAAACGGAATCTAAAGCTTACTAATAAAGGTCATTTTCATCCCACTATATTAATTTGACCAAAAATACCTTATACATAGAGGTTCTAAAAAGTCAAACCATCTCAGATCCCAAAGCAATACAAGATCATGAGAATCTTATAATCCCTGATGGAAGAGCATTGAGATACTGAATAGCTACAAAAACCTAATTTTTAATTTCCCCCCTCCACCCCAATTGTAAGTGTAGTCACATTCCTCAACAATTATTGGATATTGAAATTTTGCAATCAAAAGCTCTTACATTGAGGTTTATCATAATCTTATCAAAACCTTATAATATAAGTTTTATATGAAATTATTTAGTACAAGATCCACTTGTCCCCCAAAACCAGGAAGTCGATGGTGACAAAATAATATTCTTAATTTTAATTTCTATGGAAAAACATAAGAAGGGAAGATGATCACAAAACAATATTAATTCTCAATTTCTTTTTTTTTTTAAGAAAAAAAGAGTTTTTTTTATATTTAATTTTAAACCATGGGTGGGTGAAGAGGGTTACACTATAAACTACTATTCGAAATACCATCTTCACTGTTTCAAGAATCTCATCCAAACATCAATAAATAAAATTTCATTTCAAAAAAAAAAAAAAAAAAAAAAAAAGAAAAGAAAAGAAAAGAAAAAAGCTTGAAGGACAATAAGCAAAATAGAGATCCGATATAATGAAAATTTTGCTACTAGGCTGGTGGGCCAATGGACTTTAGACTTAAGAGTATTTCTTTTCTCTTAAATTAGTTAATCCTCTTTTGTGTTTTGATTAGAGATATAAACGGATTGAATTAGGATTGAATATATTATTATCTGAATTTTAAATCCTTTATCAATTATTTTCTTGGAATACGATCTGAAATCCATCGAATTTATAAAATCCAAATTGGAATTCGAACATGATTTTTTAACTGGATCTCTAGTTAAAATTCAATTCAAATCCGTATACACCATTCCAAATCCTAAAATAAGATTCGAATCTGGTACTTCATCCCCTCACATCTTATTCTGTTCCCATCCACAATCAACGGTCAATAGCTATGAGCTGCAGAGGATCCTTATGCCCCAGTTTTCCCTTTTGTCCAATAGAGTAAGATAAAATGTTGAAAACCCTAAGAAAACAATTAGACTTAAACCTATATTCTATATTGTTCCTAGATACTTAAACGGAATGGCTCCGTTTGAATGAAATCCGAATTTGACGCCACCTATTTGAATCCGATTGTTCAAATTTGGATTCCTCTAATTGAAGGGGAATTCAAATCAGATCCAGATTTTCAGTTATCTATTTACAATTCTTAGTTATGATACTCTAAATTAAAAATAAAAAAAATAATAAAAAATAATTTTTTATCTTCAATTTCGTATATATAAACATGATCCCGTTAAGTTATTTTGCACACGTTCACTTTCTTTCTCCCTTTCCCTCAACCCTTTCCCCCAACCGCCCTAAAGCAAGCAACCTCATTTGCCTGACTGTGAGAGAGAGAAAGAGAGAGAGACGGAGAGAGAGAATGGCCGGCGGAGTGGTCGCCGTTGAGGAAAATGCTAGTGGTTTTAGCGGAAGGATAACGGCATCAGTGGTGATTACCTGCATCGTTGCTGCTTCCGGAGGCTTAATTTTTGGCTACGACATCGGGATTTCAGGTCTCTCTTTCTCTCTCCCTCTCTCTCTCTTTCTCTCTCTCTATCTGTGTGTGTGCGTGTGCTTATCAATCTGTGCTTGTTTCCTTCCTCTCTCTCTCTCTCTCTCTCTCTCTCTCTCTCTCTCTCTCTCTCTCTCTCTCCGTGTGTGTGTCTGTCAATGCTTGAATTCTCTGCTTCTCTTTCTTTGTGATATTTGATAGATCCGATCAGAAACATATCCTCTATCTATATCTCTCTATGTTGGGTAAAAAGGAACAAATGATGTGAATCTAGAGAAAGTAGAAAGATGTTTGCATGAGGAATTTCTGGCACTGTTCCCAGTGTTCCGTTGACTAAAGAAAACATGAAAAAAACTTCACAGGAATTTTCCTCGGCCGGCCGTTTTAAAGACTGGGATACACGAAAGTGGGGTCCATTATGAACTACCAATCAAAAGTTTAATTTTTTATTTTTTTTTTGGCAATTTGCATGGTTAACTATTTTTATTTATTTGGGGAAAAGAACGTTTCTCAGCCATGTTCCCTGCTCCTCTGATATGGGATGAAATGACCATACCACCCTGATCATTTTCCATTTCTTGTGAGAGGGTGTCGGGGAGCTGCCGGACAGCATTCCTCGGATCTCTATTAATTTGTTTGGGTACTGGATTCCTGTTCTAAAGTTATATTTAAATTTTAGTAGAGATATTGTTCTTAGGAGAGAGGTTCTATAAGAGTTCGAATCACCTATGTACATATAATTTTCATGGGATTCTCACCATTGACGTGGTGTGGGTCCCACCTCTAGTGTATGAGATCCACTGAATATGGATGCTGATGGGATCTCGATAAGAATACAAGTACATATAGTTAGACTATTCTCATTTTATAAGGGGAGTGGAGCACAAAAATAAAGTTATACAATGATTTTCATATGAGTCAATGTGGATGCTTGCAGACCATGTTGTATTTTTTAACTTGGTGAAGGTAGAGAAGACAAGTGTTTCTTGAGGGGCACTCGTTCAAAAGTGCAAGAGTGTTGCACTCTTGTATCTTCGTCCTGTTTTAGAGAGAGTGGTGTTCTTTAGGATGTCGCCCTTATCTCCTCTATCACTCCAACTGGTTCTTCCAGGAGGGAAGCCACTGGAGGGCAATCATATGGTGAATTACCTTGAGATAAACCACCCGATTATAATAACCCAAAACCTAAATATCAGTTATAAATATAAAAAATATCAAATTTCAATCAAAACAAAACAGAGTTTAATCATTTGAAACAAATAAATCTTTTCCAAAAACAGTTAAAAGAACTAATTACCCTGGACTATGCCCTATCTATCAAAAGGTTAGAATTGCCATGTCACCTTTTACATGACATGTAAGGTGGAACCCACTACATTGAAACGCTTCCTATTTGGTTCCTTCCAGAAATCTTTTGCTTATACAATTTTTTTTTTATGAAAATAGAAAAAGATAATTGCACGTTTAATTTCTAGCTGATTTGATCTAATGGGTTGCCCTAATACTTGTTATAGCAGGGGGCTTGGTCTTGGATTCTAGTCCTCTCTCACCATATTGGGTGCTTAGTCGTGACACCCACCACTTTGGTGGGCTCCATTGCAGCCCATTTTTTCCCCTCAAACAAATGTATTGCAAATGGGGACCAAGGAAGAATCGATGTTAAAGAACTTAAAAAATCAACTTGCTTGGTGGTTTCCAAACTTGTAGTCAACACAAGACTAGAATATAATTTTTTTTTATGCCAAAATGGGTTCACCATAATAGTGGCCTAGAAGGGGTTTGGATGTCTAATGAGATCTACCCATCTAAAGTGGTTTTCATGGGTTCCGGTCTTTCCTACGTCACGTGGGATTATAGTCTCACATTGACCGAGGTTAACTTGCTCCCCCTATCGAACAAAAAAATAATAATAATAATAAAATAAAATAAAATAAGGAACCTTTTGGGACATACATGTATGTGTTGGGATGATAGTTCAACTGAATGTACTTGTATTTTTCTTGAGATCTCATTAGAATTTAAATTCAGGTATCCACATCCTTTTTTTCAAGAAAATCTGAAGGAGATGTGGCGCCCCCATTGGATAGACGATACCTGGGGCTCGGGTGAATCTGAGCAGTCCATCCGAACCAACACCCCTGTCGGCTTAACATGTCGGCTCTGATTAAAGGCTCGGATTCATCCAAGCCCCAAGAGTCGTCCATCCAAATGGAGCGCCACCTCTCCTCCAATTTGGAGGAGAGGATTTGAATCCCACATCCAATGGTCAAACACTCTAAATGTGGGTCCCACATCCAAACTTGACAGAAGGTTAATGTTATTGTTGCATTCCTCTTTATCGTACTTTGAATGGCTTTAATCGCAGGAGGAGTGACAACGATGGAACCTTTCCTCAAAAAATTCTTCCCGTCGGTACTAAGGAAGATGAAAGCTGATGATCAGAAGAATGTTTATTGTTTATTCGACAGTGAAATTCTCACTTTATTCACTTCTTCACTCTACATAGCTGGGTTTGCTGCATCCCTTATAGCTAGCCGTCTCACAAGAGCTATGGGTCGCAGAGCCACCATGGTTATAGGTGGTTGTACCTTCTTCATTGGTGCAGCCATTAATGGTGCTGCTGTTAATATTGCAATGCTCATAATTGGTCGTATTTTGCTTGGATTTGGTGTTGGTTTCACTAACCAGGTGGGTTAACTCTTCATCACTGTATCATCATCAAGGTTCAAGATTTCGGTTTTACATGTGCTTATATGGAATCCTGTTCTAATTAAAAAGGTATTTTAGAAAATACTAAAACCTAATTAGGAGGGAGTTGTGAATTGATTGGGGAAGGAGTAGATTCCATATGTCGCATATAAAATCAGATAGTAGGAAAATTCATACTAACCGGTTTGTAGGAAATTTTTTTTTTTCCGATTTCGACCCAATTTGAAATCAAAACATACCATTGAAATGGTTGAAATTAGGTCTAAATATGGTTCACTTCAATGAAAGAAACGAAAACATTGAAGACCCCTCAATGGTAGGGTGTAGATTATCTGTACATACATGTATCCTCACGGGATTTTATTACTATCCATATCTAGTGGGTCCCACACCCATAAATCTATATAGGGTATTAGAGTAATTACACCCATTTCAGCTATTTTTATGGATTTAAATACCTTAGGTAGCTTTTTCTGTTCTGTGATTTCCATGTCACTAATTCTAGTTAATTTTCCAATACTGAAGGCAACTCCCGTGTATCTATCGGAGATGGCGCCATCCAAATGGCGCGGCGCGTTCAACATAGGCTTCCAGTTCTTCATGAGCACTGGTGTGGTAGTAGCTAATGGAGTAAACTACGGCGCAGCTCGGCTCCAGTGGGGCTGGCGGCTCTCCCTTGGCCTTGCAGTCTTACCAGCATTGATCATGACACTTGGTGCCCTACTCATTTCTGATACGCCGAGCAGTCTTGTGGAGCGTGGCAAGCTGGTAGAAGCCGAGCAATCACTACGCCGAGCTCGAGGAGTTGACTCGAATATAGAAAACGAGTTGAACGCTCTCATCGACTCGACTGACGCCATGAAAGCCGCAAATCAAGAGCCGTTCATGACCATATTTGAGAGGCAATATAGGCCTCAGCTTGTGATGTCAGCCGCCATACCTTTCTTTGAACAACTAACAGGGATTAATGTCATCGCGTTTTATGCGCCGGTCCTCTTCCAAACAGTTGGCTTTGGCAGCAACTCAGCTCTCATGGCATCTCTTATCTTGTGCTCGGTCAACCTTGCCTCCACTTTTGTGTCCGCCGGTATAGTAGACCGGTACGGTCGAAGAATTCTGTTCATTCAGGCTGGGATCCAGATGTTTATTTGCCAGGTCAGTGTTTTCTTCGATTTACTCTAATATTTAAAGGATTATGCTTTTATAGGAGAATAGTTCACTTGCATGTACTTGTATCTTTCTTCGGATCTCACTTGATATGGACGGTGATGGAATTCCTAGGAGCATACAAGTACATCCAGGTGATCTCATATACATTATGTAGCTAATGCATGTGGGCTTTAGATGGGAATACATATCCCACTACGGTTTAAAAACCCATAATCCACAAGGATTGGCCTCCATCAATTCCGATTTGTATTGGATCCGAATAGGCCTTGGAATCGGCATGGAGCTGTAGACTAAAAATTAGACTTGAAAAGAAGAAACAATGACTTCCACACATCAGTGTTTTTTTGGGACTTTTGGATTTAAAAGATTTGTAGATCTTGCTATATGGGATAAGTTTCATTGATTTTCTGTTATTTTAGTGACGGAAAAAAAAAAGGGAAAAAAAAAGAAAATCAATGAACATTCGTGGCCAACTCCAAGCAATTTAGAGTCTGGGTTATCCAATTCTTTTGATTCTAGTTCGATTTTTTAAATTATGTAAGGCTTTCTTTGGTATAGTTTACATTTATGTTTATGAGTTATTTATGACAAATCATTTATGAGAATAAATTATGAATCATAAATAATTACCATTTTGGTTTTACTAGACATAAAGAAATAATAATAGATTATCACAATAAAGATAAATACATCCTAACCTATTAATAGATTTTAGATTATATTAATTATTTTAAATATAAATAAATACCATAAATTATATCAAACAACTATATATATCATAATATATTATATACTTAATTCTATAATACATACCAAAAAAACCTATTAGTTGAATTTGAAGTCATAAATGTTTATATTCACCTATGTTGCTTCCTCTTATTGTGAAGGTGATCGTGGCTTGTGTTATAGGCACTCAGATGGGGGTCTCTGGGAAGGAAACTATGTCTAGGAACTATGCCATTTTTGTACTGGTGGTGATGTGTGTCTACTCAGCTGCATTTGGATGGTCATGGGGTCCCTTGAGCTGGCTCATACCAAGTGAGATTTCTCCGTTGAAAATCCGGCCAATCAGCCAGAGTATAAGCGTTGCTGTCAACTTTGCGACAACTTTTGTATTAACACAAACCTTCTTGACCATGCTATGCCACTTGAAGTATGGATTTTTCTTGTTCAATGCTGGATGGCTTGTGTTGATGACTATCTTTATTGCTCTTTTCTTGCCTGAGACTAAAGGAATCCCTCTTGAGTCCATGAACAAAGTTTGGGAGAGTCACTGGTATTGGAAAAGGTTTGTTAAACTGGGATCGGTCACGACATTGCCGAAACAAATGAATTGATTAACTTTTGAACCATGATATATCATGTATCATGATTGACTAGACATACATATATTAATTTGTAAGGCTATGTTTGGTTGCAAGGAAAATAAAAAGAAAAGAAGTGAGGGTTTTTTTTTTTTTTTTTTTTTTACTTGGAACCAAATAGAGCCTCTGTAGAGTTTTCAGATCTAAAAAAAAAAAAAAAAAAAAAAGCACTTTGCAATGGTGCATTTTGTACAAGGTCTTTCAATTTGATAAATGGCTAATGTAATGTTTAAATATCTATAATATGATATGGGAACTGATTTGGTTGTTTGTTAAATGGTGGTTTGTGTCTGAGTCTCAATTTTGTATTGTTGTTTCATAGAGAAAAGGGGTTAAGAGGTTGATGGTAACTAAGGAAGTTAAATGGTTTATTATCAGTTAAATAGTGCGGTGCAATTTATGGGAGGTGTTGATGCAGAAAACTGAATGGAATGATTTGGCCGCCACGTCAATAGACTCGTCTTTGCCTTGTGAGAGTTTGAACAGCATGAACATAGTGGACCACAGTATCGAACAAGTTCTACAAGGTGATCAATGATTTATAGAAGAGTCTGAAATCAACAAAGACAGAGCATAGAGAAATTGATTAGATAGTCCGGCGGCCACTCCGATGCTTAAGTCAGTTCTCAGATCAAGCAGAATGAAGTGCTCAGAGAAGAGACACCTCTTCGAATGTAGGGTAAAGTTTAAGTTTATCAAAGGGATGGTTACCAATCGTTGAACCTACCTTGCTCGATGCACATTGGTACTTTTATAGACCTTTGAATGACCGATCAGAGTGGTTGGAAGTCGTGTGATAGTGCAGATGGTTGTGCAACTGCTGTGTTGGGCTCCTACAGTCAGACAAGGATCCGACGGTAAGCTGAAGTATGATAGTGGTTATCGTGGTTAGTTGCACGAGACCCATGATCGAAGATAGTGGCCATCGAGTGAAGAGTGCTTCTCTGCACTTATGGAACGGCCCAAGGCAGATGAATTCAACACGTGGTGCGCACGTGTCAGTAGATGAGATAACCTTATTGACCCTTCGTGTTGCGACCAGGTTGGGCCAAGTGTCATACTTTGGGTCGAACCACGTGTCTCCATATCATTAGTAGGAAAAATATTGTATTAACAGTTACCTCTTGCTTTTCTAGACTGGTTAGTAAGGGAAAAGCAATTCTACTGTTGGAATCCATATGACTTCTCTCTATCTACTGGTCGTTTCGGTATCGAGTTCTTTAGGCCACTTTTAATAATGACCTATTCGTAGATTGTTGCTATAAGATGAGTTGTGATTGCTCTGGAACTCATTTTTGCTCCTGACTGTGAGTTGAACCAACTGGCGTATAGCTATTTTGCATATTCTAAGTCGCAGCGACAGTTGTCTTTTGAGCTATAACCCTGTCACACCCTTATTATGGTTGAACTAGAAATGTGATTAAACTATCTTATGAACCAACGGTTCACTCTAGGATCTCATAAGACCGTGCCGACCATCAAACCACATCCACATCATAATCAAAGGTAATAAAATAAATAGCGAAAATCTTTATTAGGAACAAATTAAGTGTCTAAGCTGTAAATAATTAAATAAGCCAATTATCTCCAACTAACTCAAAACATAATAAATATCTGTTACAAGTTCCATAATCAAATGAAGAAAAATGAAACTAAGAGTAAACACATTGGAAGTACTCGCATGAAGAGTCATGCACATCCTCCTTAGCATGCACATCCATAGCAGCCACGTGTCCATATGCTCGAGTGTTCATATAGTCCTCCACGGTGGTACCTGCATTATTAACTAAAAATATTCGACGTCGAGGGGTGAGCACACAACACGGCTCAGCGAGTCAACAAAACAATGCGCAAACATATACATGCATTCAATTCATATATGTAGTCTGGTATAATTAAGTTTGCAAATATGCTATAGTAAGGATTGTCGGCCACCGCACCTCCATGCACGAGAGTGTGGCAACTTAGAGTGGATCAAACACCACTGCCATCCCACAAGCACTCACTAGGAATAGAGATAGAACTAGAACTGTCACAACCTAATTCTGTACTAACCAGTGGTGTGATGAACTGTCATGAGAATCAATGGTTCAAATCAGGATCTCGTATAGACCGTGCCAACCATGTTAAACCAAAACACATTTCACATCAATCAAAGATATTAAAGTAAATAGTGAAAGTCTCATTAATAATGAACTGAGTGTCTACAATGATAAGTAGATAATAAACCAGTTATCTCCAAGTAACCACAGCATAACTATTACAAATATCAAATACGAAGATTAAATACTAAGCGTAAATATAGCTGAAACACTCGCTTAACGAATCATATTCGTCCTCCACAGTTTTCTTAACCATAGCTACCACATGTCTATATGTTGGCGCCTTTATATAGTCTTCAACGGTATTACCTGCATCATTAGAAACTAAAAGAAAATGGTACCATGGGGTGAGCTCACAACCTAGCTCAGTGAGAAAATAAAACAATGCAATAAACATATGCATGCATTCAATTTATATCTTTGGTCTGATTTTTAAGTTTGCAATGTGTTATAAAAAGGATTGACGACCACCGCACCTCTATACATGAGTGTATGAATCCACCTAATGGATCAAATACCATTGTCGTCCCACATGCACCCACCATGAAATAGAGATAGAGCTAAAGTGTTCGGATCACACACCGCCAACACTTCCCCTAATGCCCTATCCATACCAACACGTAAGTCCCTATTGGCGAGGGCTTACAACTAACCAATCCTAATGCCATATAATGTATTCAAGGCCACACCCCAGCATCCATCAATACGTCCATAGAGATAGAGCTAAGGTCCTCCGGCAGAGTCAAAGACCACACGGTCCGAGACCACGTCCCCTGATGCCCTACGACGTAATAGTTCTACTAAGGTAATGGCAATACGACAAGGTCAGTGGGCAAGACTTGAGTAGAGATAGAGCTAGAGTCTGGTGACCAGGCTGAATCACAATGTCACATCCTCCCCTGATGCCCCACTCGCATCCAACACACTAACCACACACACAATCACATGTCTATTCCTAGCATCATCATCATCATGTTATAAATAGATATAAATAAATATGCATGAACAGAAAAGACAGTAATATTGGATGACATGTGAGATGCACATTACAAGCATACAATATAGAAACATTCATTTCATTGGACAAATAATGTAAGACAGTTTGTTATTATCCAATTAGTTTAGGTCTTGTTCCCTCACCTTTGATTGATGTTTGTTCCTCTCCCAAGCTTTGGAAGTCACTTTGAATCTAATGGAAACCTAAACAATTAATGTATTTAAGTTAGAGATTAATTTTCTCAAGTTATAGTAGTCAAAAACCTTGTTTCGTCTCAAAATATACTTGTTGTTATCGTGTGGTCGATGTCCTATGGACGACCCTATGGTCTCAATATATGAGACCATACGACGTACGATCGATACCCTATGGTCACACTATATACGACTGTACCTGCGACCATATGTTTCTTGAATTCTTCCCGAATGGCTGTGGTCGACTCTTTTCTCATGCTATGGTCGACCATAGCTGCGACCATACGTAGTCAAGTTAATTTTTACTTCTCATACGAGTTTCTCCTCTTGGCTCATCAATGGGATTCATCCTAAAATCATTCTATGGCCTTTAATCACAGTTTATCCTTATCAATTATCCCTACCCTACTCTTTATAGTTTCCCATAGAAAACCTATAACCGAATCATTGTATTAGCTAGGTTCCATATATCAAATTGAAAAGAACCTATTCTATCTGATCTACCCCACAGAGTCAAGTCCATACCTTAAGCTTGCTGTAGAGAGATAGAACTCTTCTCTGCAAAAACTTTTCTCTCAGCCTTCTTCTCCAAATCTCCTTCTCCTTCTCTTCCTCTCTCTTTTTCTCTTTTAGGTTTAGAGTTTCAATTTGAGTTCTAAAAGAGTGAGAGAGGCTAAGGGACGTCCTTTATATAGAGGAAAAACTTCCATGTAGAGTCCTTTTTCAATTAGGAAAAAGTCCTCCTCAAATTAGGAAAGTTTCCTAAACACAGAGTAGGTTCTGGGTTCGTACGGTCGATCGTGCGGTCGCATAATCCATCGACCATACAACCAAAACATGCGACCATACGTTGTGCGGTCACAACTTAGTCGACCATACAGTCGACTATACCCCTCAAAAATGTGACCATACGTCTAAAATTTATTAATTTTTTGTTTTTGACTGGTTGCTTCCACACAAACTTGAACAGTCAACCACACCAACTAAATTTGACTTGTTGCTTACCTCATCTTGTGGTTTCTTCATACAATTGGTTCATTTGAGCCGATTATGATGGAAAGATTGATCACGACACGAGAACGTAAGGTTAGACCGGGTTCGTGGCGTGCGGGTCTTACAACTCCACCGCCCTTAATAAAAATTTCATCCTTAAAACTTTCACGTACGGATCTTACAACTCCCCCATCCTCAAAAGAAATTTTGTCCTCGAAATTTAGATGTTATTCAGAGTCGAATAGGTGAGAATACTATTTCCGCATTGCATTTTTTTCTTTCCATGCAACCTCTTCTATGTCTTGGCTTTATCAGGTTACCTTCACATAATAAATATCCCAGCTTCAGAGATCTTGTACCTCCCAACTGGTGATTTAAGCTGGTACCACTTCAAAAGTTAAATCTTCTATCAAATTCGATGGATCTACGGTCAATACCCGTGATGGATCTCCAACGTACTTCTTCAATAGAGACTTGCGAAATACGTCGTGCACACTAAAAATAGATGGCGATAACGCTAGTTGATATATTATTCTTCCAAGTCTCTCCAAAATTTTATAAGGTCCAAAACGTATATAGGACACAACTTTCTCTTATTGTCGAACCATTTCAAACCACTCATAAGTGATATCTTCAAGAACACTTTGTCACTTATGGCGAACTCGAGGTCTTGGTGACTCTCCTGACAATTTTGAGCTGTCTGGGCCCTTCTTTGATCTTGTCTGCCACTTGATAGGTTTCTGTGACAACTCAGTACTACAATTCTTCGTTCTCCGACTTCATTCCAAAACAGAGGAGCTGGACACCTCCTACCGTACGGTGATATCTATATGGTAGCTTGGTAGCAAAATCAATCAGCGATAACTTCTCAACTCCAGCTCCTTTAAAATCAATCTCACAGGCTTAGAAAATACCTCCTAGGATCTATATAGTTCGCTCTGACTGTCCATCGGTTTGAGGGTTAAATGAGGTACTAAACTTTAACTTTGTTCCCATTTCTTTTTGTAGTCCCTCCCAAAACTTTGAGGTAAAGCGTGAGCCTCTATCCGACACCATGCTCTCAGACATAGCATTCAATCAGATAATATTATCCACATACAACTTAGCTAGCCATTCCAAAGCACACCGATGTCCTATAGCAATGAAACAAGCTGTCTTCATAAGGCGATCAATAATCGCCCAAACTACGTCAATCGATCTCGGAGTCAGTGGTAAATCGGTGACATAGTCTATTATAATGTAGTTCCACTTCCTAGCTGGCTCTGATAGTGGTTGTAGTAAGCCTGTTGGTTTTTGTCTTTCATCCATTACTTGCTGGTAGTTCAGACATTGGAACACATATCTAGCCACAACTACATCCATTCCCTTTTATCAAAATAATTTCTTCATGTTTTGGTACATTTTTGTATTTCTAGGATGTACCCAATACGGAATGGAATGGGCTTTTAGCATTATTTTGTATCTAAGATCCGAGTTTTTCACTTTCAGGTATGCATAATCATCCTCTGTATCTCAGGTACTTCTCCGCATCAAAAGTAAGTCAGGGTTAGGTTTTTCCTTTCTCTAAATCATCTTACATCGTTCTTTGATACGGATCTAACAAAATTACTGCTTTTACTTCGTCCATCAAATCAGAGATGATCTTTAATGCTATGAATGCAAGCGAGGAACTATTGCTCTATTAGTTCATCCATAAGTTCTCGCTCAATTGGATAATCACGAGTTTCTATTATATGTTTCTTCTTTTAAATCTGAATATGTTACTGTAGAACAAAAGATGGCGTTTGTACTATGTCCTCCTTCTGGATTCATTATTTCCCTTTTTGCTCAAAGCTTCAGCTACCACATTAGCTGTCACACCCCAATTCTGTACTATTCAGAATGGTGTGATGAACCGCTAACAAACCAACGGTTCAACCAGGATCTCGAGTAGGCTATGTCCGTGTTATCTGAACCCCATACATTCACATTCATAATCAGAGAAAATATATAATAGCGAAAGTCTTATAGTAAAACGAACTGAGAATCTATTGTGATATTAATATTTAAATAACAAATTATTCTGTATCAACTAAGACGTAAATAAATATCAAATACATGTCTTTAATAAATCCAAATAAAGAAAACTAGAAAAAATATCTAATTGAATACACATGAGTTGCATTCGCAAGAGGAGTCATGTGTATCCACTTCAGCTTCAACTACCATCGCTGCAACGTTCCCGTACTCTGGGGCATTTATATAATCTTCAACGGTTGTACCTGCATCATCAACTAAAAATATTCGACGTCGAGGGGTGAGCACACATCATGGCTCAGTGAGCAAACAAAACAATGCAACAGTACATATGCATGCAATCAATTCATATCTTTGGTCTGGTTTTACGTTTGCATTGTGCTATAGAAAGGATAGGTGGCCGCCGCACCTCTATGCACGAGAGTGTGGACACACCCGATGACTCTCACCGTCGCCCACAACACCCAAATAAACATTGTACAACAAAGGTCACATTTATCGATGCACAACTCCATACCAGCAAATGAACCCCTGATGGCTAGGGCTGCAAACGGGGCTCGCTACTAACCAATCCTAATGTCAAACAATGTATCCAAGGCCTCACCCCAGCATCCCTCAGAGCACCCGTAGAGATAGAGCTAAGGCCCCCTGGTAGAGTATAGGACTCAAGGACCGAGACCCTCCTTGATGCCCTACGTCGCAATAGTTCTGCTAAGGTAATGGCAATACGACGATGCTAATGCACAAGACTTGAGTCAAAGATAGAGCTAAAGTGCCCGGATCAAACACCGCATAACACCTCCCCTGATGCCCTACTCGCATTAAGCACACTAACCACACACAAACATTCACATGCCTATTCCTAGCATCAATCATCATCATCATGTTATAAGTAAACAAAATTAAATATGCATGAACAATAATAGCAGAAATATTGGATGACATGTTGAATGCACATTACAAGCATATTCACAAAGAATCAAGCATGGCATTGGACTCAAAAAAATATAAGTAGTTTATTATTAACCAATTAGTTTAGGTCTTGTTTCCTCACCTTAGCTTGTTATTAGATCCTCTTTCAAGCTTTAGAATTACCTTTATAATGTTATTATATTGCTAGAAGACCTAACAAAGTCGATAGAATTTAATTATAATAAATTCTGAATTTAAAACCATCTTGTTAACTGAGGGTCGGAGGTAGGGTCGGAGTCATGATCGACCCTGGGTGCGACCCTCCCCATTCTGGACTTCCCGAACACTGAGGGTCGATCCTCAGGATCACATAGGGTCGGATGGTCATCGACCCTCTGTGCGACCCTCGGTGGATTTTGGTCAATTTCCCTCCTTTTAGTCCATTCTTCGTGTTTGGGGTCCTATGGCTTTCTCCTAGAGTCCATTCAACATTCATTCCATGGTCTAGAGCCATGAATCATCCACCTAGATGGCTTTCATGTAATCTCCCATAGTTTTCTATGAAAACCTAACCATGGGTTGATGGTTTGGGTTTCTCCGAGATCATACTCTCATCATTATCTATCCTAAGGTCTGTAGAAACTCATGGAATTAGTATCCATACCTGAGAAGAATACTCCTTCTCTGCAACTCTTTTCCTTTTTGCTTTCTTCTCCCCCTTGCTTCTCTTCTTCTTCTTTTCCTTCTCTTCTCTTTCTCTCAATTCAATTAGGGTTGTAAAAGGAGTGAAAGAGGCTTAGGGACGTCCTATTTATAGAGTAGAAACTCCTAAAATAAGTCCCATTGAGATTTGGAAAGAATCCAAATCGAAAATTAGGAAATTTCCTAATTTCAGTTTCGACGGAAACTGAGGGTCGATGGGAGGGTCGATGATCCCGTCGACCCTAGGTTCTTAAGATGTCCAACCCTCCCTGTAAAACAGAGGGTTTGACTTTCTATTTTGGGGGTCCGACCCTCCTTAGCTGGGTATGCGACCCTCCCCTTAAATTGAGTGTTTTAGGGTCAATTTGATACCTGGGATCTCGATCTCCTTCACGCCCTTAGTCCATTTGACTCGACCATGATGGGTAAACCTGGTTCAAGGTGATAAGACCGGATTAGATTGACACGGGTCTTACATTAGCCTTGCTCGAGCGACACTGAATATCGTATTCTTAATCCTTCAGGAGTTCTAACCATCTTTTCTGCCTCATGTTCAACTCTTTCTAGGTGAAGAGATAAATAAAACTCTTGTAATCCGATTTAATATAAAATTATTCTCCGTATAGATAATATCTCTAAATCTTGATTGCATGAATCATTGCCGCTAACTCTAAGTCATGAGTAAGGTAACTCTCTTGATGCTCCTTTAGTTATTTTGAAGTATATGCAATCACTTGTTTGCCTTACATCAACCTGCATCCTAGATCCAATCCGAAAACATCGATGTGTAGGGTAAAAGGTTCTCCTGGTGCCGGAACTATAAGACCCGCACTCCATGAACCCGATCTAAACCTTTAATTCATGTCGTAACAGGTCTTCCAATCATTATCAAACCAGACGGGACGAGTAGATGACAACCAGGTATGAAATCGGACCTAAAAGTATGATATTTTTCATACCGGTCTATGGTACCGATCGATGGTACCGGTCGATTGGTATGTCTGCGTGGCCAGACTGGTTAGATCCGAAAATGGATCTTTGCAGGTCCTGCTTTCTAAATCTCGAGCCTAGGGACTTTTCTAATGTAAGAAAAATTCCTAAACTCTATCCTAGTCTATTTAAGGACCCTTAAACCTCCTTAAAACTCCTTGATTGATCCTCACAACCCTAGAGAGGAGAAAGAGATCGAAGAAGGAGAAGGAGCTAAGAAAGGTGGGAGAGGAGCCGCCATTGGACGAAGAACACCATAGTTGCGAACCAACGGTAAGTGCTTAAACTTTCCTCTAAGTTAAGCATTATAGATGATTAATCATGAATTGAGCAATACCATGCAAGACGAGCTATTGATCTAAAACCCTTAAATTTACCGTCAAACCCTAATACAGTCGATGAACCCTAGATTCGTATTCTAGGCTAAGGATCATCAAAACGAGGACTTGAATGGAACATGAAACAACTCTAACTCGTTGCTCAGTCCTATAATGCATTGGAGAAACCCTAGAACAAATAAGGGGTGACCGACGGAAGGCGAACACCAAGTTGGTGTCTTTCGGAGGCATACTAGTCAACCATACCGATCGCACCATATGCGATCGGTACTACGACCGATACCTCTCGGGGACTGGTCTGTGGGGGACCGATCGACCATACTGGTCGCACCTTTCCCCACAGTGCAGCTACAGGTACCTGCGATCGGTATGCACTGTTGCGATCGGTATGCACTGTGAGGGTGTTTTCAATACCAATTAGTTTTCGACCAATGTGAAACCTAAGAAAATTATTCTAATTCAACCTTAACATCGTGTAGGATCCTATGTTAGCAAGTTTGGATTCGGTGACGCGGAGCAAGCTAGCAATCAAGCTTCAGGTAAGGAAATCAGACCTAAATCCTAATAACTTAATAACAGTAAAACGTTGTTAGTAATTGTGATTCTGTAGAATGGTCTTTGTGCATACTCGCATGTCGTCTTTACTTTCAGTTATTATATTGTTCGTGCATACTCGCTATGCTAGGATGTGATTGTTAGGCGTGTGATTATTTTCGTTGGTGTGTGGAATGGGAAGAGCCTGGGATCTGGGATCATTCTTCACACTAGTTTCTTTTCATAACGCTTATGTCTTAACATGCTTGGTGCGGGTAGGGTATCAGGGGGAGGAAGTGGCACTATGGTCTCCAGCCTGGCCATTAGACTCTAGCCCTATCTCTATGCCATAGGGAGCCGTGCTGGGATAGGGCCTACTGTGATGACATATAGGATTGGTTAGTTGTGAGCCCAGTTTGCAAGCCCTCGCCAATAGGGGCTTACGTGTTGTTATGGGTAGGGCATCAGAGGAAGTGTTGGCGGTGTGTGATCCAGACACTTTAGCTCTATCTCTATTCCATGGTGGGTGCATATGGGACGACAGTGGTGTTTGATCCATTGGGCGGATTCACACACTGGTGTATAGAGGTGCGGTGGCAATCAATCCTTTCTATAGCACATTGCAAACTTAAAACTAGACAATAATGTGAATGTTACTCATGCATGTTGTTTGTTGCATTGTCTGATTTTCTTACTGAGCTAAGTTGTGAGCTCACCTTTGTGTACACACTATTTTTAGATGTTGATGCAGGTAATACTGTGGAGAACTACGTGGATGCTCCAGTATATGGTAGAGTTGCTGCCCTGGAAGTGCAAGCAGGGGAGTACGAGCATGACGCTTCATACAAGTGCCCTTACTACGTGTACCTCTAGGATATGGATGATTTGATTATTTTATTTCAGTTGGATTTTATAAATGACGTAAAACTATTTATTTACGTTTTAGTATTTTGAATAATTGGATAATTTACTTATTTATCAATAGAAGTACTCAGTTCATTATTATTAAGACTTCCCCTGTATCTATTTATATTCTGATTATGGTTATGTGCAATGGTTTGTATGAGTGGACATGGTCTTATTGAGATCCTGGTGTGAACCGTTGGTTCAGTGACGGTTCACTCACACTTCTGGTTCAGTCAAAATTGGGGTGTGACAGGAACGATCAAGATGGGAGCTGATATCACCCTTGCTCTTAGAGTCTGAAAACATTCTTCACGCTTGTCAATCCAAATAAACTTCTCTCCCTTCCTGGTTGGCTTGGTAAGAGGTATTGCGAATCTTGAGTAGTCCTCCATAAATCGTCTGTAATAACTAACTAAACCCAAGGAATTTTTAATCTCTGCAATGTCCTTAGGCATTCTCTCCATACGATTGCTTTTATCATATTGGGGCCCACTTTTATCCCTTTTGATGATACTATGTGACCCCGAGAATGCAATCTCGTTCAACTAGAACTCACACTTCATGAACTTGGCATAAAACTTCTCCGTTCTCAGCCGTTGTAATGCTGCTCTAAGGTCCGTTACAAGACTTTCTTCATCTTTAGAATAAACCAATATATAGTCTACGAAAACTATGACCGACATGTCCAACATGTCATGAAACACCCAGTTCATCAGCTCTATAAAAGATGTAAGGGCATTGGTCAAACTAAGAGACATGACTAGGAACTCATAATATCCGTACCTGGTTTCGAAAGCTATCTTCGAAATGTCACTATCCTTAATCTTCATTTGATGATACTCCATCCAAGGTCGATTTTAGGAAATACCTTTGCACTTTGCAGTTAATCGAACAAGTCATCAATCTGTGGCAATGGATATCAATTCTTTATGGTAAGATTATTCAATTCCTGGTAATTCATACATATCCAAACACTATCGTCCTTCTTCTTCACGAATTACATTGACGCTCCTCGTGATGCAATAATTAACCGATCATAATCTATGTCTAATAACTCATGTAGTTGAGTCTTTAGTTCCTTCAACTCTATAGGAGTTATTCTGTAGGGTGCCTTTGACACAGGTGCCTTCCCTGGTAACAAGTCGATAACAAACTCGGTTGCACGATTAGGTGGCAACTTGGGGTAAGTCTTCTAGAAACACATCAGGAAATTTTTGTATCACATCAATATCTTCCATCCATGGTACTTATTTAGTAACGTCTATCACAGATACCATATATCCAACTCCTTTCTTTTCAAAACATCTATTTTCCTTTAGTATAAAGCGGATAAGCTTTCGCTTCCTAAGCAATATGCTTCCAATAAAACCAAATTATGTGCAGTTTTTATTCTTGAATGACAACCTCTTCTATGCACATAATAGCTTTGTAGAATGTTGAGATAGCCAGTCCATTTCAAGATAACATCAAGGTCTTCCATCTTAAATTGAATTAGTTTGCATCCAAATTTCGTCCATCCATATGATTCAAACAATGTTCATAATACTCATCTAATATAACATCTAGTCCAAAAGGACTTAAACTAGTAAAATCTAGTATAAAGATTTTAATGGCATGTTTAATCCCCTTTTACTTCTTAATTTTTTTTCGAATACCATCATCGATAATCTCATATTACACTCATTAGCTTACATCTCTTTTGTCACTGCGGTTCTGTCCTGATCTCTCTTTCATATATCCCAAATAGCATCTTTTGATTGGTTACTCTCTACATATCTAACATGTCTACTTATAAGCATTAGAGTATATGCGTATATCTTTAATAATTCTGTCAAACTCTCTTTTGGTCTTTACTCTATCATCTCACTCGACATTAGGCATAACTCAGTATTACTTGTACTAATTCGAATACTATCAATGCCATGGTTTTTTTTTACTTCATCCTTGTATCCACTCTTAGATATGTTTTTTTGAAATCTTTTGCCTTATCAAGATTCATACCGATATAGCCATCTGTAACTCTACTTGAGTGCTATTTACTCTTTACTGACTACTGTTGGTAGTTCTCACTTCTTGCTTATGCACTCTTTTACAAATTGTGACTCAAATCCATCCATCTAGCAATCTCAGAATAGATTCCCCATTACTTTATCTAAGGTTTTTGGGCTATAGAGATTATTCTGAATCCAATCGTCTTCCCTCCAATAATTTCCTTATTAACCAAGTATCTTTATCCATGGAGGTCAGGGAATGTAAGAATCATAATGTTTATCCGAAAGCAATTCATTTCCTTCTTTAAATTCAGTATGATGACGAACACTTGTTTTATCTAGTGAATTTGGGTTTAAAGGATCAGGAGTAAATCTATGATAATCGAACCAACTACAAATTAAATTGAACTCATGGTTGTTGGCTACAAGATGGTTCGAATACATGAAAATAGAGATTCTACAGCTCTTAGCCTCAAGGTTACAGGTTCTATCGAGTATATAATGCCATTGGTCAATGCACTACAAGAATAAATCTGAAAAAAATTTTGGTACATCAATAACTCAAGTATAAATCGAAAAGATGTACGTTCAAAATTATTAAACCTTTAACTGTTCATTCAGTTCATATCTCCATTCATGTTGTTGATAATGAGAGTAACTTAGAATGGTATAATCATGACTAATTCTAAGGAAACAATATCTATAACTCCAATTGACAGGTTGAATCAAGAAGGTATCCTGTCAAGGCATGATAATTTAGAATTAGGTATGTGCATCCTTTATATTCAGAAGGGTAAGTCAATGATGCACCTCATCCTATATATACTTGTCTAAAACATCTGAGGCTTCATCTTTAGAAATCATTTCTCAACTCTTGTCTGATCATTCTGCCATGATACAGCTATCTCATACAATGGTGATTGATAAGGGTAAACACCTTGATATATTGCCTATTATGCAACAAGCTTCTACACTTGGGTATACGTTACAGGAACCTGCTGTACAGTAGACACTGTGTTATGGTAGACGAGTGCTAGAGGTACAGTGTTGCACCAACAGGTACTGTACTTGGTCTGACCCGGAGGTGTTGGTGTAGCATTGACAACTTGGGTAGCAATACCCATGGTAACTTAAATAGCTGGTATCATCTGTTATTGCTTTTACATTATGTCGAATCAAGTTTATTACAACCGCGATCAAGGCATTTCATGGTCAAGGTAGATTGGCTGGAGTGGCTTAGTTGTTCATCCCTTTGATTTGCTTAAGTCTGACCATTATTATTTGGCATCTGCTCAGATGGATTCTCATTATCCATTCTTGGCCCAGATAGTGGTGGGGTCGGCTTGTGGCATTGTCTTAATGCTCAACGGATAATGGATCTCTGTGTGGTGGATCTCACTCCGAGTCTCTACGTCACCCAAGAGTAGAGCTTTATCTCCTTTTATAGTTACTCTTGTTTTTTATGTATGGTCAATGTTTTCTTATCTCTATTGGATTCAGTCCGAGATCTTTTTCTTTACCTTTGCAGGGATTTAAGTGTTACTAGCCATTTTCCTTCTTCCTCTATCATATATCGAGTTTCACATCTCGTGAGTACCAACTCGGTATTCTAATTTTATTGCTTTACAAATACTCCCTTATTGCTACTGTACTATATCCTTTGTATACTCAGGCAACTGTCCGACTTGTAGACCGTACAATAGGTTATTTATTTATCAGGATACATTTGAGTTTTCTTTTTCTTCTGTTTGTATATACATATAGTTCCACCTTTTATACATACATTATTGTCTTGTTTAAGTTCTGTCTCAACCACCACAAAGCTTTTAATTTATCCTAACTCAATTCATGACTCTTGTAGAAGTATTCAGGTTTGATGGAAAAAGCCTGAGAGCTCTGATACCAAACTGTCACACCCCAATTCTGGACTAACCAGTGGTGTGATGAACCGTCATGCGAACCAAAAATTCAAATCAGGATCTTGTATAGACCGTGTCAACCATGTTAAATCAAAACACATTTCACATCAATCAGAGATATTAAAGTAAATAGCGAAAGTCTTATTAATAATGAACTGAGTGTCTACAATGATAAGTAGATAATAAACCAGCTATCTCCAAGTAACCACAACATAACTATTACAAATACCAAATACGAAGGTTAAATACTAAGCGTAAACTATAGAGCTGAAACACTCGCTTGACAAATCATATTCGTCCTCCACAGCTTTCTTGACCATAGCTGCCACATGTCTATATGTTGGCGCCTTCATGTAGTCTTCAACGGTATTACCTGCATCATTAGAAACTAAAAGAAAATGGTACCGTGTGGTGAGCTCACAACCTAGCTCAGTGAGAAAACAAAACAATGCAACAAACATATGCATGCATTCCATTCATATCTTTGATCTGATTTTTAAGTTTGCAATGTGCATAGAAAGGATTGGCGGTCACTACACCTCTATACACGAGTGTGTGAATCCGTCCAATGGATCAAACACCACTGCCGTTTCACATGCACCCACCATGGAATAGAGATAGAGCTAAAGTGTTCGGATCACACATCGCCAACACTTTCCTTGATGCCCTACCCATACCAACACGTAAGCCCCTATTGGCGAGGGCTTGCAAACTAGGCTCGCAACTAACCAATCCTAATGCCATCTAATGTATCCAAGGCCTCACCCCAGCATCCCTCAATACGTCCATAGAGATAGAGCTAAGGCCCCCCGACAGAGTCAAAGACCACACGGTTCGAGACCACCTCTCTTGATGCCCTACGACGTAATAGTTCTGCTAAGTTAATGACGATACGACGATGTCAGTAGGCAAGAATTGAATAGAGATAGAGCTAAAGTCTGGTGACTAGGCTGAACCACACTGCCACGTCCTCCCCCTGATGCCCCACTTACATCCAACACACTAACCACACACACAATCACATACCTATTCCTAGCATCATCATCATAATGTTATAAATAAATAGAAATAAATATGCATGAACAGAAATAACAGTAATATTAGATGACATTTGAGATGCACATTACAAGCATACAACATAGAAATATTTATTTCATTGGACAAATAAAGTAAGACAGTTTGTTATTATCCAATTAGTTTAGGTCTTGTTCCCTCACCTTTGATTGATGTTTGTTCCTCTCCCAAGCTTTGGAAGTCACTTTGAATCTATTGGAAACCTAAACAATCAATGTATTTGAGTTAGAGATTAATTTTCTCAAGTTATAGTAGTCAAAAACCTTGTTTCGTCTCAAAATATACTTACCGTTATCGTATGGTCGATACCCTATGGTCGACCATGTGGTCTCAATATATGAGACCATACGACGTACAATCGATACCCTATGGTCGCACTATATGCAACTGTACCTACTACCATACATTTCTTGAATTCTTTTCGAATGGTTGTGGTCGACTCTCTTCTCATCCTATGGTCAACCATAGCTGCGACCATACGTAGTCAGGTAAGTTTTACTTCTCATACGAGTTCCTCTTCTTGGCTCATCAATGGGATTCTTCCTAAAATCATTATATGACCTTTAATCATAGTTTATCCTTATCAATTATCCCTACCCTACTCTCTATGGTTTCCCATAGAAAACCTATA
The DNA here is from genome assembly GCA_028583415.1 of Protea cynaroides. Lineage (NCBI taxonomy): Eukaryota > Viridiplantae > Streptophyta > Magnoliopsida > Proteales > Proteaceae > Protea > Protea cynaroides. The sequence goes on along the minus strand of CM053276.1, from coordinate 11,253,136 downwards.
ACCGAATCATTGTATTAGGTTCCATATATCAAATTGAAAAGAACCTATTCTATCTGATCTACCCCACAGAGTTAAGTCCATACCTTAAGCTTGGTATAAGGAGATTGAACTCTTCTTCGCAAAAACCTTTCTCTCAGCCTTCTTCTCTAAATCTCCTTCTCCTTCTCTTCCTCTCTCTCTTTCTCTCTTAGGTTTAGAGTTTCAATTTGGGTTCTAAAGGAGTGAGAGAGGCTAAGGGACGTCTTTTATATAGAGGAAAAACTTCCATGTAGAGTCTTCTTTTAATTAAGAAAGAGTCATCCTCAAATTAGGAAAGTTTCATAAACACAGAGTCAATTCTGGGTTCATACGGTCGATCGTGCGGTCGCATAATCCGTCGACCATACAATCAAAACATAAGACCATATATTGTACGGTCACAAGTTAGTCGACCATAACCCTAAAAAATGTGACCATATGTCCAAAATTTATTGGTTTTTAGTTTTTGAATGGTTGCTTCGACACAAACTTAAACAGTCAACCACACCAACTAAATTTGACTTATTGCTTACCTCATCTTGTGGTTTCTTCATACAATTGGTTCATTTGAGCCGATTATGATGGAAAGACTAATCACAACATGAGAACGTAAGATTAGACTGGATTCATGGTGTGCAGGTTTTACAAGAATGCCTGGATTAAACACTGCCAGAACTCCCCTGATGCCCTATCCGTACCAATACGTAAGCCCTTATTAGTGAGGGCTTGCACTTAAGATCCGCAACTAACCAATCCTAGATGTTATCCAAATGTATCCAAGGCCTTACCCCAGCATTCCTCAATTCGTCCATAGAGATAAAGCTAGAGTTCACAAGGCAGAGTTTAATAACCAGACGGTCGGGATCCCCCTGATGCCTTACAACGTACTAGTTTCACTAGGACAACAGTGATACGATGATGTCAATGAGATGCATGGTTTAGGGATCACACACTCCTTCCCACATAGTACACTAACTACACTTACGAATACATGCCTATTCCTATCATCATCAACAGTAGGGTAAAACAATAAAATAAATATGCATGAATAGGAATAACAATAATATTGGATGACATATGAGATACACATTACAATCATACAAGTATGACATCAATCTTAGCACTGAATAAATAAAAGAAGGAATGGCTTGTTATTGTCACACCCCAATTCTGATCCAACCAGAACGGTGTGAGTGAACCGTCATTGAACCAACGGTTCACATCAGGATCTCGAATAGGCCGTGTCCACCCATACAAACCATTATACATAACCACAATCAGAATATAAATATACAGCGGAAGACTTTAAATAGAATGAACTAAGTATCTATTGATAATTTAAATAAATATCCAATTATCCAAATTCAAACATGAAATATAATATCTTTTACATCTCTTAATATCAAACAAAAATAACTGAAACAACTAAATAAAAATCCCATCAAAGGTACACGCAGAAAGGGCACTCGCATGAAGCGTCATGCTCGTCCTCTCCTGCCTGTACGTCTAACGCCGCAACACCACCATACACAGGAGCATGCATGTAATCATCCACAGTGTAACCTGCATCAACATCTAAAACAATGTACGTACAAAGGGTGAGCTTACAACACAGCTCAGTAAGACAATCAGACAGTTCCACAAGATTATGCATGAGTAACAATCAACTTTTATCCTGTGGTCTGGTTTTAAGTTTGCAATGTGCTATAGAAAGGTTTGGTGGCCCCCGCACCTCTATGCACGAGTGTGTGACACCTCATGGATCACACCCCCATTGGCCCAGATGCACCCATCATGGAATGGAGATAAAGCTAAGATACCCACGTACCTCCCCTGATACTCTACCCATACTAGTACCTAAGCCCCTACTGGCCAGGGCTCGCAAACTGGGCTCGCAACTAACCAATCCTATATGTCATCAATGTATGCTCTATCCCAGCACAGTCGTCTACGGCATAGAGATAGAGCTAAGGCATTCCCACACCTCCCTTGATGCCCTATCCGCAACTAACCCACTAGGATAGAAACAATACGCAGGTAGACCCTATCCCAACATAACTCCCTACGGCATAGAGATAGAGCTAAAGCATCGTGGACAAGCCAGCGTCGACTCAAAATCCACAGTACCACATAACAATGGCCGGGACAACATCAATATCGGAGACCACCGTACCACGACCTTCCCCTGATACCCCACCCGTACCAAGCATGTTAAGACAGAATACTACAAAAGGTGCTAGTGTGAAGAGCGATCCCAGGCCCATGCCCCACTCTACACACTAACGAAAACAATCACATGCCTAACAATCACATCCTATCAATGCATGAACAGTAATAATAACTGAAAGTAAAGGATGGCATGTGAATATGCACAAACATCACACAATAGATATTCAATGATTAACAACGATTTACTGTCCATTAATTATTAGGTTTAGGTCAGATTCCCTTACCTGACGCTCGTTCAATAACTTGCTCCGCGTCGCAAGATCCAAACGATAAGTCACAAAGTCCTACAATATTATTAAGGTTTCATTAAAATAACATTCTTAGAGTTTCATGTTGGTCGGAAACCAACATAGATTACAAAATACCCTCACAGAGCTGACCGATGGCATGTACCGGTCGCAGCTCTGTGGGAAAGACTGGCGACCGGTATGGTCAGCCGGTCCCCACAGACAACCTCCCGAGAGGTAGCGGTCGCAACATACCGGTCGCACTATGTGCAACCGGTATGTCTCCGAAAGACCATACATGAGTTTTTCGACTGCCGACGATCATCCTCCATGGATTTTCAGGGTTTCTCCTATCCATTCTAAGTCTAGGCTTTGAGTTAGAGTTATCCCCAACTCATTCAAGTCTCGTTTCGATGAATATCATCTCGAAACTCGGATCTAGGGTTTGACGGCAACTTAGGGTTTATTGGCCAATTTAGGGTTTTAGATCAATAACTACTTTGCATGGTATTGATCCACCCACACAACTAACATAGGATAAGAAGATGGATTCAAACACTTACCGTTGACTGGCGTAATGAGAGCGTCGTCAAACGGTAATGGTGGCTCCTTCTTTTTCCTCCTAGCTCCTTCTCTTTTCCAACCTCTTTCTCTTCTCTAGGGTTTGCGAGAGGCAATGGAAAGGATTTGAGGAGGCTTAAAGGTGTATTTATAGGCTAGAAATAGGGTTTAGTAACCCTACTAGGATTAGGAAACTTCTAGGATTCGAAATCAGGAAAGCGGGACCCGCAGAGACCAATTTCCAGATTCCCGCACATAGCTGCGCAGGCCATACCGGTCGACCGGTACCATCGACCGGTATACCTAAAATCAGGTATAATTGGTCGACTTCGGTCTGATTTTGTACCTGTTTGTTATCCGCTTGCCCCGTCTGGCCCGGTGATGATCGGAAGACCTGTCATGACACAAAACTAAGGTTTAGACCGGGTTTTCAGAGTGCAGGTCTTACAGTTATTATTCAGTTAGTTTAGGTCGATTGTTTGTTCTTCTTCTAAACTTTGGAATGTGCTTTGAACTAGTTGGAAACCTAAGCAGTTCATGAGTTTAAGTTAGGGTTTTGTCTCATTGAATGTTCGTGGTTAATTCCTTATTTGGCCTTCAAACTAGGCTTTTTATTCTTGACTGGTCGGTTCACTGTTCTCTGACATATGTCGTTTAATGATTGACCGGTCAACTCAGTGGTCGCACATATAGTCAACCATTGAAGCAGCCACAAAAACTCTGGGAAACTTTTCGAGAGCCTATGGTCGACTCACTGGTCACACTAGGTGTCGACTATTAATGCGACCACACAACCTTCTTGTCTTTTTTCCAGTTTTTGCTTGGTTGATCCATTGGCTAACCCTTAGGGGTTTTTCCTATGGTCTTTCTATGGCCTTTATGTTTTATCCTATTCATCCATTACCCTTTAACCATTGTTATTTGTTACTTTCAATTTAAACCAACATATTAAGATTCAAAAGTATGATTTTCACCATAGTTTAATGGTGATCTAAATTCCAATCCGTCATTCCCCCCATCCTAAGCTTTCTACTAAGTTTAGGTTCTTACCTTAGACTCCTTGCTATAGAGAATACTCTTTTCTGCAACAGATCTCTTCAAACTTCCTCTTCTTCTCTTTATTATCCTTTTTCTTCTTCTTCTTCTTCCTCTTCCTCTCCTTTCTTGCTTTTAGTTCTAGGATTTAGAATGGATTAAAAGAGTGAGAAAGGGAGGAGAAAAGTCCTCTATATAGGGAGAAAACATTCCATATGGAGTCCTCTCTCAATTGGAAAGAAACTTCCTCAATTTAGGAAACTTTCCAAAATCACAGAGTCGGATCTGGACTTGACCGATCAACACTGTGGTCACAATTCCTGTTGACCACACAAATCTAAACTTGTAACCAATCAACCTGATTTTGACTGGTTTACTTGATTGATCGGCCATACAACCTCATGTAGTCAACCACACAATCTAATTTAACAATTTTTGGGGGGTTTTTGGCTTACCTGATCATGGGGTTCCCGGATATGGTCGGTTCACTCGAGCTGACAATGATAGGAAAACCTGGCATGACACGGTTAAACCCGATTAGTGGAGTGTGGGTTATACAACCCACAATTTGAATCTTAGATTTCTCGACTCACGTTGTTCTGTCATTCTCTATGATGACTAGTTTCTCTCTTGGTTGCTGCCACATGTCATGTCGTGGCACTTTTGGAATCGAGACATCTTTTGTATTGTGGCGTTGCCCCATTTCCCAATGGATAGCTTGCCCCTTCCCCAAACCTTCTCAATAATGAAAATGGGAAAGGCACCTTATCATTAATTTGATATGATAGCTTTTCATAACTAGCTTTGGGCTTTGGACTAGAAGGTCGTGTCTTTTGGTACTATTAGATAAGGACTTTGTATTACTCTTCAACTCATATTTTCTCAAACCCTTTACGTGCAAAGTTTCTTAGGAGTGATCTCGATAGTCATTGTCCTCGACTTTCTAAAGAACAAACCAGTAAGTCTTCTTCCTTCCTTTTTATTTTGACCATGTCTTCTTATGATATTTCACCTTCTTTTGTCAACGAAATACATGACCATCCCACGGGAGAAATTATAGTAGCGGTTTCGAATGCAACCATGAAACAGTCTCAGCTCCCCATAGTGAGCATAGTAGTTGAGACTAACTCGACTACTGTAGCCTTTACTGCTCCATCCCCATAACAATATGCCTGTGCCGCCAGTTTGTCACACCCTAATTCTGATCCAACTAGAATGGTGTGAGTGAACCATCAATGAACCAATGGTTCACACCAGGATCTCGAATAGGCCGTGTCCACTCATACAAACCATTACACATAACCACAATCAGAATATAATAGTACAGCGGAAGTCTTTAAAATAGAATGAACTGAGTATCTATTGATAATTAAATAAGTAAATTATTCAAATCCAAACATAAAATAAATATCTTTTACATCCCTTTTATATCAAACGAAAATAACTGAAACGAATAAACAAAAATCAGATCACAAGTACACGCAGAAAGGGCACTCGCATGAAGCGTAATGCTCGTCCTCTCCTGCCTGTACACTCAAAGCAGCAACGTCACCATACGCCGGAGCGTTCACATAGTCATTAACAGTGTAACCTGCATCAACATCTAAAACAATGTGTACACAAAGGGTGAGCTCACAACTTAGCTCAGTAAGACAATCAGACAGTTTCACAATATTATGCATGAGTAACAATCATTTTATGCTGTGGTCTGGTTTTAAGTTTGCAATGTGCTATAGAAAGGTTTAGTGGCCCCCGCACCTCTATACACGAGTGCGTGGCACCTCATGGATCACACCCCCATTGGCCCACATGCACCCATCATGGAATAGAGATAGAGCTAAGATACCCCCGTACCTCCCCTGATGCTCTACCCATACCAGTACCTAAGCCCCTACTGGCCAGGGCTCGTAAACTGGGCTCGCAACTAACCAATCCTATATGTCATCAATGTACGCTCTATCCCAGCACAGTCGTCTACGGGATAGAGATAGAGCTAAGGCATTCCCACACCTCCCCTGATGCCCTATCCACAACTAACCCACTAGGATAGAAACAATACAGGTAGACCCTATCCCAACATAACTCCCTACGGCATAGAGATAGAGTTAAATCATCGTGGACAAGCCAGCGTCGACCTCGGAGACCACAGTGCCACATAACCATTGCCAGGCCAACATAAACATCGGAGACCACCGTACCACGACCTTTCCCTGATGCCCCACCCGTACCAAGAATGTTAAGACAGAATACTACAAAAGGTGCTAATGTGAGGAGCGATCCCAGGCCCATGCCCCACTCCACACACTAACGAAAACAATCACATGCTTAACAATCACATCCTATCAATGCATGAACAGTAATAATAACTGAAATTAAAAGATGGCATGTGAATATGCACAAACATCACATCATATATAATCAGGTTATTAACAATGATGTACTGTCCATTAATCATTAGGTTTAGGTCAGATTCCCTTACCTGACGTTCGTTTGTTAGCTTGCTCCACGTCGCAAGATCCAAACGGAAATTCACAAAGTCCTACAATGTTATTAGGGTTTCATTAGAATATATTGCTTAGGGTTTCATGTTGGTCGGAAACCAACATGGTTACAAAAATACACTCACAGAGCTGACCGGTGGCATGTACCGGTCACAGCTCTATGGGAAAGATTGGCGACCGGTATGGTCAGCCGGTCCCCACAGACCAGCCTCCCGAGGGATACCGGTGGCAACATACCGATCGCACTGTGTGCAACCGGTATAGTCGACCGGTATGTCTCCGAAAGATCATACATGGGTTTTTCGACTGTCATCGATCATCCTCCATGGATTTCCAAGGTTTCTCCTATCCATTCTAAATCTAAACTTGGAGTTAGAGTTATCCCCAACTCATTCAAGTCTTAATTCGATGAATATCATCTCGGAACTTGAATCTAAGGTTTGACGGCAACTTAGGGTTTATTGGCCAATTTTTTTAGATCAATACCTACTTTGCATGGTATTGATCCACCCACACAACTAACATAGGGTAAGAGGATTGATTCAAACACTTACCGTTGACTGGCGTAGAGTGAGCTTCGTCGAACGGCAATGGCGGCACCTTCTTCTTCTTCCTAGCTCCTTCTCCTTTCCAACCTCTTTCTCTTCTCTAGGGTTTGCTAGAGACAATGAAAAGGATATGAGGAGGTTTAAGGGTGTATTTATAGGCTAGAATTAGGGTTTAGTAACCTATTAGGATTAGGAAAGTCTTAGAATTCAAAATCAGGCAAGTGGGACCCTCAGAAGTCAATTTCTGGATTACCACACAGCTGCGCAGACCTGACCGATCGACCGGTACCAAGACCGGTACCATCGACCGGTCAACATAAAATCATGTTGATTCGATCGCCTTTGGTCCGATTTCATACCTGTTTGTCATCCGCTCATCCCGTCTGGCCCGATGATGATCGGAAGACCTGTCACGACATCAAAACCAAGGTTTAGACCGGGTTTACGGAGTGCGGGTCTTACAACTCCCCCACCCTTAAAAGAAATTTCATCCCGAAATTTGCATGTAGGTTTCACAACTCCCCCACCCTTAAAAGAAATTTCAGCCCCAAAATTTGAACGTACCTTGATCGTTGAAAAGGTTAGGGTACTCCTTCCTCATCGCGCTCTCCTCTTCCCAAGTAATTTCCTCCACATTTTGGCTTCTCCAATGCACCTTCACGTAATGGATATCCTTGGTTCGAAGTTGTTGAACTTTTCGACTTGAGAGCATCACAGGCACCACTTCGAATGTTAAGTCTTCAGTCAAGTCTGGGGGATCAGCGGTCAAGATGTGCGATGAATCTCTGACATACTTCTTCAGTAATGATACGTGGAACACGTTATGAACGCTAGATATAGATGGTGGTAGAGCCAATTGATATGCTACATTACCACATCGGGTCAATATCTCATATGGTCCCACATACCTGGGGCAAAGCTTCCCCTTCTTACCAAACTGTTTCAGGCCTCGCACCGGTGATACCTTCAAGAATACTTTGTCACCCACTGCAAACTCCAGATCTCGACGTCGATTATCCGCATAGTGCTTCTGTCGAACTTGAGCTGTCTTTACTCTCTCCTTGATCTGATCAATCACTCGACAAGTTTCTTCAACGAACTCTGGACCTACAATTCTTCTTTCTCCCACCTCGTTCCATAACAGAGGTGTATGACACTTCTTCCCATAGAGTGCTTCATATGGGGCCATCTGAATTGTACCCTGATAACTGTTGTTGTAAGCGAACTCGATAAGTGATAGCTTCTCATCCCAAGCTCCCTTGAAATCTATTGCACAAGCTTGGAGCATATCTTCCAAAATTTGAATAGTTCGCTCTGACTGTCCATCCGTCTGAGGGTGAAAAGTTGTACTGAACTTCAACTTTGTTCCCATAGTTTTCTGTAATCTTTCCCAGAACTTTGATGTAAAACGGGGATCTTTGTCAGATACTATACTCTCTGGAACGCCATGAAGTCTAACTATATTATCAACATATAACTTGGCCAGTTTCTCCATGGTATACTGAGGTCTGACCGCAATAAATCTAGCTATCTTGGTGAGTCGATCGACTATAACCCAAACTGCATCCACTGACCTTGGTGTCAAAGGTAAGCCAGTGACGAAATCCATAGTAATACAATCTCACTTCCATGCAGGTTCCGATAATGGCTGTAGTAAACCTGCGGGTCTCTGCCTTTCTGCTTTAACTTGTTGACGATTCAGACACTGGAACACGAAACGAGCTATATCAGCTTTCATACCCCTCCACCAATATAGTCTTCTTAAATCATGGCACATTTTGGTACTTCCTGGATGTACCGAATATGGAGTGTAATGAGCTTCAGTCATAACTCGATCTCTGATATTGCAGTCTTCACTCTTAGGTATACATAACCGTCCATGATACCTGAGTACCTTGTCTGAATCCAAGGTAAAGTCAGGATTGCTCGTACCATTCTCTAAGTCTTCTTGCACTGTCTTGAGATGAGGATCCTGTAAGATTGCTATCTTGACTTCATCAACTAGATCCGGTGAGATCTTCAAAGCTGCGAACATCATGGTGAACTTATGAATTAAGCCTTGCTCGACTGGATCTTCTGCAGTTTCAATTATATACTCTTCATCACCTTCGATTGAACTTGAAGCTGTGGCACATAATGCAGCATTTGTACTTGGTCCTACCTCAGGTTTCGATGCCCACTTCCTGCTTAAGGCGTCAGCCACAACATTTGCTTTACCCGGATGGTACTGGATGTCACAATCATAATCTTGTAATAACTCCAGCCATCTCCTCTGTCTCATATTCAGATCCTTCTGAGTGAAAAGATAAGTTAAGCTCTTGTGATCTGACTTGATCTGAAACTTCTCACCATACAAGTAGTGTCTCCAAGTCTTGATTGCATGAATAACCGCTGCTAGCTCCAAGTCATGCGTAGGATAGTTCTTCTCATGCTCCTTTAACTGTCTTGATGCGTAAGCAATCACCTGTTCTCCTTGCATCAATACACACCCAATACCCAACCCTGAAGCATCCGTATATAAAGTAAACGGTACGCTTGGTTCTGGGATGGTCAAGATAGGTGCAGAGACTAGTCTTGACTTCAAAGTCTGAAATCACTTCTCACACTCATCTGTCCATATGAATTTCTCTTCCTTCTTGGTCAATCTGGTGAGTGGAACAGCGATCCTGGAGTAATCTTCCACGAATCTTCTATAATAACCAGCTAACCCAAGGAAACTACGAATATCCGCAACAGATTTTGGTGCTTCCCATCCTACTATAGCAGCTATCTTGCTTGGATCAACCTTGATACCGTCTTCAGATACAACATGGCCCAAGAAAGCCACTTCCTTCAGCCAAAACTCGCACTTCTTGAACTTAGCATAAAACTTCTCTTGTCTCAGCCGTTATAGGGCTACCCTCAAATGTGCTGTATGAGTCTCCATGTCCTTAGAGTAGATCAATATTTCATCGATGAATACGATGACCGAAGTGTCCAACATATCATGAAACACTCGGTTCATCAGTTCCATAAACGACGCTGGAGCATTGGTCAACCAACCTCGTCTGAGCGGTCTTCGAAATATCTCCGGCCTTGATCTTGGTTGGTGATACCCGATCGGAGATCAATCTTCGAGAAAACCTTTGCACCCTGCAATTGATCGAACAGATCGTCGATTCTAGGAAAAGGATACCGATTCTTGATAGTCAACTTGTTCAGTTCACGGTAGTCAATGCATAGCCTTACACTTCCGTCTTTCTTCTTGACGAATAATACCGGTGCTCCCCAACGCGATATGCTAGGTCGTATGAAACCCTTATCCAACAATTCTTGTAACTGGGTCTTCAACTCCTTTAACTCGGTAGGGGCCATCCTGTATGGTGCTTTGGACACCGGCGCCGAACCTAGCATAAGGTCTATTACAAACTCTGTAACCCTGTCCGACGGTAGACCTGGAAGCTCCTCTGGAAATACATCTGGGAACTCTCGAACCACATCTATGTCTTCCATCTTGTGTGACTCCGCTGTGATGTCAACTACCGATACTAGGTACCCCACTCCCCCCTTCTTTAAGCATCTCTTAGCTTTTAGGGTGGAGAGAATCAGCTTCCGCTTTCTAGATAGCCTGATCCCAGTGAAGCTATATTCCTTTCCCTTTTTGTCAGTAAGCACAAGCTTCCTTTCACCACATAATAGGACGGCCGAATGATGGCCTAGCCAATCCATTCCCAAATGACATCAAAGTCTGCCATCTCGAGTAGTACTAGGCTCGCTTCTAAGTCTCGGCCCTCAATACATACAGTACATGGTCCATAATATTCGGTCAAAGCCACTTCAACTCCTAGTGGAGAGCGAACTATCAAGCTTGGGTTCAAGTGCTTGATTGGTAACTCCATTCGCTTCCCAAAAGAAATATAAACAATGGAGTGCGTGGCCCCAGAATCAAATAGTACTCTGGCAGATATACCAGCTACATTTACAATTCCTGAAATTTTTATCATCCCTTAGATCTATATTCGCATACACACAAATGATAATGATAAGCCAAATAGTAAGGGATAGAGTCATACCAGTGACCACATCAGGTGATGCAGCTGCCTCTTCAGTGGTGACCGCATAAACTCTTCCTTGCTGGGGAGGTTGCTTCTTAGGTAGAGTGTAGGTCCTTGCAATATGACCCACTTGCTGGCAGTTGAAACATTTGATATTTGGGTTGAATCCGGTATTCTGTGGCACAGGTGGTGCCGCATTGTTCCTTGCAGACACTGCAGCGGTCTGAGCCCTGTATGGGCGGAAGGGTCTATTGTTACCGCCACCCGAACTCTCACTAGCAGGTCTCTTCACTCCCTTGTTTTGAGCAAAGAAGCTATCCCTCTGACTGGACTCTATCACCCTCGCAACCTGCACAACCTCATTATAGATCTTCTTGTCCAAACCCAATAGGTGCTCTCTGATGCTCCCACGTAGTCCCATGGTGAACCTACGTGTCTTGGTCTCTTCCTCTTGCATACTTACCGGTGCGAAGAAGAATAGCTCTTCGTACCTCTGCTGATAACCATCCACGGTCGACTGAGATTGTTGTAGATTGAGGAACTCCTTCTCCATTTGATCTCTGAAACTCTTCGAAAAGTATTTATCGAAGAAGGCAGCTTTAAACACTTCCCAATCCACCAGTATATACTTAGTCTCCAGATATGCCCGTGTAGAATTTCACTAAGCATTTGCGTCTTCTTTCAGCATATGAGTGGCAAATAAGACCTTTTCCTCCTCTGTACAGATCATCAGTCGGAAGTTTTTCTCCATCTCTGCAACCCACTGTGCTGGCCACAATGGTCTCCCTGTCTTACCGATGAACGATGAAGGCTTCAACTTCAGGAATCTATCCACCGCTCTGCTCAGATCATGTTGTCCATGAGTGTTCATTCTGTACCATGGTGGTGGATACGGATAGGCTCCCGGGTACGCAAAAGGCGACGAAAACTGATGCGGTGGTGGTACATTCTGTGCTTGGCCCATCGGCCTTGGGCTACCCTGCATCGGCTGCGAAGTATTTTTCTCTCCAGACTCAGGCGTACCTCCTGTGGGAACAGAACCCGGTGGCCTAAGCATCTTCAGTATTTCGCTCAAGAATTCTTTCTGCTGAGCTTGCATCTGATAGACCAGGTTGTAACAATGGTCTCAGAATTCCTGTGAGGTGGGCCAGGTAAATTTGTCGGTACTTCTGGAACCTGTTCCTCCTCCACTTCCGGACTTGGCTTTCTAACATGGCCCTGATCAACCTGTTCTTCTTCCTCTAGGCGCATCCTAGCCTGGTGACGCTTCCGACCCCTACGAACGTTTCCGCCCACCATCTCAGACTATTCTGTTTGAATCTGAGAAGAAGACATAACACATGAGATTGAAGCAATAGAGGTGTTAGTCTTGAACAATATAAGGCAAAACAGTCATAAAAAGAAGTAATTAAGTCTACCAATTTTTAAAAATTTTCAGGGTTTTTCTGGCTTTTCAGGTGTTGATCGGTCGCAACATACCGATCGACACCCTGTATACAGTGTTGCGACTGGTATTGCCGACCGGTCAGAATTAGAATTCTGACCGAGACATAGCTGTCACACCCCAATTCTGCACTGTTCAGAATGGTGTGATGAACCGCTAATAAACCAACGGTTCAACCAGGATCTCAAATAGGCTATCCCCGCGTTATCTAAACTTACACACATCCGTAATCATAATCAGAGTAAATACACAATAGCGGAAGTCATATAATAACATGAACTGAGAAACTAAGATGATATCATTTAATTTAATAGCAAATTATTCTATTTTCAACTGAGACATAAATATTTAAATACCAAATACATATCTTAATAAATCCAAATAAGAAACCTATAAAAATATCTAATCAAATACACACGAGTTGCACTCGCAAGAGGAGTCGTGTGTATCCATTTCAGCTTCAGCTTCCATCGCTGCCATGTTCCCGTACGCAGACGCATTCATATAGTCCTCAACGGTATAACCTGCATCATCAACTAAAAATATTCGACGTCGAGGGGTGAGCACATATCACGGCTCAGTGAGTAGCCAAAACAATGCAACAATACATATGCATGCAAAAATCAATTTATATCTTTGGTCTGGTATATAAGTTTGCAGTATGCAATAGAAAGGTTTAGGTAGCCAAAGGTCACGTTTATTGACCCCGCCTCTATACACGAGTGTGTGACGTTACCCGAAGATCACGTTTATCGTCAACTCACATGTACCCAATCATGAACATTATATAACAAAGGTTACGTTTATTGCTATATAGTGTCATACCAACACGTAAGCCCCCCGTTAGCGAGGGCTGCAAACCGGGCTCGCAACTAACCAATTCCTAATGCCAAAAAGTGTATCCAAGGCCTCACCCCAGGCATCCCTCGAGAATATCCATAGAGATAAAGCTAAGGCCCCCGGTAGAGTCGAGACTACAAGGACCGAGACCACCTCCCACGATACTCTACGACATAATAGTTCCGCTAAAGTAATGGCGATACGACGATGCTAATGCACAAGACTTGAGTTAGAGATAGAGCTAAAGTCTTTGAGACCCGCCTAAGGTTAACGTTTATTGACGTTCTCATCACACCTCCCCTGATACCCGCTCGCATCAAGTACATCAACCACACACATACAAGCACATGCCTATTCCTATCATCATCATCATCATCATGTTATAAACAATAAAGTAAATATGCATGAACAAGTAATAGAAATATTGGATGGCATGCTGTATGCACATTACAAACATATTCACATAGAATCAATCATAGCATAGGACTCAAGAAATAGAAAACAGTTTTTCTTATTAACCAATTTAGTTTGGGGTTCTGGTTCCTCACCTTAGCTTGCTAATAGATACTTTTCCAAGCTTTAGAATCACCTTTATAGTGTTATTGTAATGCTAAAAGCCCTAACAAAGTCGATAGAATTTAATTAGAATTTATTCAAAATTTAAAAACTACTCTGTTAACTGAGGGTCGGAGGTAGGGTCGAGTCGGGATCGACCCGGGTGTGTGACCCTCCCTTAACTCTGAACTTCCCGAACACTGAGGGTCGATGGTCAAGAACACCTAGGGTCGAATTGTCATCGACCCTCGGTGCGACCCTCGGTGCACTTTGGTCCAATTCCCTCTTTTAATCCATTCTTCGTACTTGGAATCCTATGGCTTGCTCCTATATTCCATTCTACACTCATTCCATGGTCTGAAACCATGTATAACCCACCTAGATAGATTTCATGCACTTTCCTATGGTTTTCCATGAAAACCTAACCATAGCTTGATGGTTTGGGTTTCTCCGAAATCACACTCTCAACATTAACTAGCCTAAGGTCTGTAGAAACTCATGGAATTAGTATCCATACCTGAGAAGATAATCTTTCTCTGCAACTCTTCTCTTTTGACTTAATTTCTCTTCCTTCCCTTCCTTCTTCCTCTTTCCTTCTCCTCTCTTTCTCTCAATTCGATTAGGGTTGTGAAAGGAGTGAAAGTGGCTTAGGGACGTCCTTTAAATAGATTAGGAACATCCTAAATAAGTCCCTCTGAGATTAGGAAAGAATCCCAATCGAAAATTAGGAAATTTCCTAATTTCTATGTTCGGCATAATCCGAGGGTCGATGGGAGGGTCGATGATCCCGTCGACCCTAGGGTCTTAAGCTGTCCAACCCTCCCTTCAAAACTGAGGGTCTGACTTTCTGTTTTGGGAGGTCCGACCCTACTTAGCTGGGTATGCGACCCTTCCCTTATTTTAAGTATTTTTGGGTCGATTTGATACCTGGGATCTCGATCTCCTTCACGCCCTTGGTCCATTTGACTCGACCAAGATGGGTAAACCTGGTTCAAGGTGGTAAGACCGGATTAGATTGGCACGGGTCTTACAACTCCCCCCAGCTTATAAAAATTTCGTCCTCAAAATTATACGTACCTTCTGAATCAAATAAGTGAGGGTATTGCTTTCGCATAACATTTTCTTCTTCCCATGTAATCTCTTCCATGTCTCTACTTTTCCATGTGACCTTAACATAGTAGATATCTCTGTTGCGTAGACGTTGAACCTTTCGACTAGTGATCTCTGTTGGTGTTACTTCAATTGTCAAATCATCAGTCAATTCTGGCAAATCTACTGTCAAAACATGCGTTGGATCCTTGACATACTTTTTCAATAAGGAAATGTGAAATACATCATGCACACTTGACATAGATGGTGGTAGTGCCAACTGATAAGCTACTTTTCCACGCTTAGTTAGAATTTCATATGGGCTGACATATCTTGGACTTAGTTTCCCTTTCTGTCCGAACCTCTTCAATCCTCGCATTGGCGATACCTTCAAAAATACTTTATCACCTATAGCAAACTCTAGATCTCTTCGTCGAGTATCGGCATATTGCTTCTGATGGTTCTGAGCTGTTCTCACTCTTTCCTTGATGATGTCGACCACTCGGCAAGTCTCTTCCACAAATTTCGGTCCAACCATACTACGTTCTCCAACTTCATTCCAAAACAAGGGAGTTCGACACTTCCTGCCATACAGTGCTTCATAAGGTGACATCTGTATAGTAGCCTGATAGCTATTGTTATAAGTGAACTCGATCAGTGGTAATCTTTCATCCCATGATCCTTTGAAATCAATTACACATGCTCATAGCATATCTTCTAGAATCTGAATTGTACGCTCCGACTGTCCATCTGTTTGTGGGTGGAATGCAGTACTAAACTTTAGCGTTGTTCCCATAGCCTTTTGCAATCCTTCCCAAAATTAGGAAGTAAATCGTGGATCTCTATCCGACACAATGCTTTTTGGAACACCATGTAATCGAACAATATTATCCACATACAGCTTCGCTAACCTTTCCAGTGTATACTGAGGTCGTATAGGTATGAAGCGAGCCGTTTTAGTCAGACGGTCCACAATCACCCAAACTGCGTCAACTACTCGAGGAGTCAATGGTAGTCCCGTGACGAAGTCCATAGTGATACAGTCCCATTTCCATGCTGGTTCCGATAATGGCTGTAATAGTCCTGCGGGTCTTTGTCGTTCGGCCTTTACTTTTTGACAATTTAGGCATTGAGACACGAACTTGACTACATCTGCCTTCATTCCCCTCCACCAATATAGTTTCTTCAGATCATGATACATTTTTGTACTTCCAGGATGTATCGAATAGATGGTGGTATGGACTTCTTTCATTAGTTGGTGTCTAATGTCCATACTTTCTGTTTCAGGTACACATATTCTTCCTTTGTATTTCAGTACTTTCTCGTCATCCAAGGTGAACTCAGGGTTAGTCCTACCTTTCTCAATATCTTCTTGTACTGTTCTCAGATAAGGATCTGCTTTGATAGCTGTCTTCACTTCGTCCACTATATCCGGTATAATCTTCAATGCCGCGAACATATTCAAAAACCGATGAATAAACCCTTGGTCGGCTGATTCATCCGTTGTATCTATCACATACTGCTCGTTGTCGTGATTGATTATTATTCCGGTGGTACACATTGTTGCGGTCGTGCTAACTTCTCCTTGAGATTTTATCATTCCTTTTCTGCTTAATGCATCCGCTACAACGTTCGCTTTTCCTGGATGATACTGGATATCACAATCATAGTCTTTCAATAGTTCCAGCCATCTTCGTTGTCTCATATTCAACTCGTTCTGATTAAATAAATAAGTAAGACTTTTATGGTCCGACCTAATCTAAAATTTCTCTCCGTATAGGTAATGTCTCCATATCTTGACAGCATGTACTACTGCCGCTAGCTCCAGATCATGAGTGGGATAATTTTACTCTTGTACCTTTAACTGTCTTGAAGCATAAGCAATTACTTGCTCTCCTTGCATAAGCACACATCCTAATCCCAGTCCCGACGCATCAGTGTATAAAGTAAACGTCTGTCCTGGAATAGGAATAGTCAAAATCGAGGCGGATATCAATCTGGTCTTCAGTGTTTGGAAACTCTTCTCACATTTATCGGTCCATACAAACTTTTCACCTTTCTTAGTCAAACTGGTGAGAGGTACGGCAATCCGAGAATAGTCTTCTACGAATCTCCGATAATAACCAGCTAGACCCAGAAAACTTTTGATTTCTGAAACACTCTTTGGTGCTTCCCACTTTACAATAGCCTCGATCTTGCTGGGGTCCACTTTGATTCCTTCAGCGGATACTACATGGCCTAGGAAGGCGACTTCACTTAGCCAAAACTCGCACTTTGAAAATTTGGCATATAGCTTCTCTTTCCTTAAACGTTGTAGGACTGCGTTTAGGTTCTTGATATGAGTTTCCTTGTCCTTGGAATATACCAATATGTCATCAATAAATACTATAACCGACGTATCCAACATATCGTGGAAGACTCGGTTCATAAGTTCCATGAACGTTGTCGGTGCATTAGTTAATCCAAAAGACATAACCAAAAATTCATAATGTTCATATCTGGTCCTGAATGCTGTCTTTGGAATATCACCTTCTTTAATCTTCAGCTGATGATAGCCTGATCGAAGATCGATCTTAGAAAATACTTTCGCTCCTTGTAACTGATCGAATAAGACATCGATCCGAGGTAGTCGGTATCGATTCTTGATTGTCAGTTTATTCAACTCTCGATAGTCGATGCATAATCGAACGCTACCATCTTTCTTCTTTACGAACAACACCGGTGCACCCCATGGAGATATACTGGGTTGAATATAACCCATGTCCAGTAGTTCTTGTAGTTGCACATTCAGTTCCGTAGGAGCCATTCTATAGGGTGCTTTTGATACGGGTGCGGCTCCAGGTATAAGGTCTATCACAAACTCCGTGGCTCGGTCGGGAGGTAATCCGGGTAGTTCCTCCGGAAATACGTCAGGATAGTCCCGCACGACATCAATATCTTCCATTCGTGGCGCGGCCTTGGTTAGGTCGACCACGGATACTAGATACCTGATTGCCCCCTTCTCAAGGCACTTCTTAGCCTTTAGTGCTGAAAGTATGAGCTTGCGTCTCCGGGGAAGTTTGGTTCCCAAGAAACTTAATTCTGCTCCTTCTTTGTCTTTGAACGTTAGCTTCTTTTCGGCGCATAATAGATTTGTAGAATGCCGAGCTAACCAGTCCATTCCCAAGATGACATCAAAGTCTGCCATCTCAAGTTGTATCAAGGTTGCATCTAAGGTTTTCTCGCCAATGAGAACTGGACATGGTCCATAACCTTTCTCTAGTTCCACTTCTAACCCCATCGGTGATCGTACAAGTAATTTGTAGTTTAATGTTTTGATGGGTAATTTCATATTCTTTCCAAATGACACATATATAAATGAATGAGTAGCTCCGGAATCGAAGAGTACTCTGGCGGGTACGCCATTTATAGGTACAATACCTGTGATTTATCTTTACTTAGTCTACATGCTCATTCAATGTAATTATAACTTTAAAAGTTTCAGTCATACCTGTGACCACATCGGGTGATGCGGCCGCATCCTCGAACATAACAGCATATATACGTCCCTGAGGGAATTGCTTCTTGGGCTTAGGGCACTCCCTTGCCATATGTCCCGGCTGGTTGTAGTTAAAACATTTCAGGACTTCAGAATTTGGCTTTGGCTGAGCTTGAGCTGTTGGAGTAGTCTTGTTTGCAGCAGTAAAATTCTGAGGACGGAAAGGCTTATACATCCTGTTATTGCCTCCGTTGTAGGAATTTTCGGCTGGCCTTTTGATGCCTCTGTTCTGAGTGAAGTAACTCTCCTTCTGGCTCGATTCTATAACTCGAGCGATCTGGACAACTTCATTATAAATTCTCTTTTCTAAGCCCAGAACATGTTCCCTGATGCTTCCTCTCATTCCCGTGACGAACCTACGGATTTTGGTATCTTCTTCTTGCATGATAGCCGGTGCAAAGAAAAACAGCTCTTCGTAACGCTGTTGATATGAGTCCACAGTCATCTGTCCCTGATATAGGCTCAGGAACTCCTTCTCCATCGAATCTCTGAAGCTTCGTGGAAAATATTTCTCAAAGAAGGCTTCTTTATATATAGCCCAGGTCAGTAGGGCGTGCTTGTTCAGTAAATATGCCTTCGTGGATTTCCACCAATGATGTGCGTCGTCCTTGAGCATGAAGATGGCGCATAGTACTTTCTCTTCCTCTGTGATAGTCATCATGAGGAAATTTCTCTCCATCTCGTCTATCCAGTGGGCTAGCCACAACGGATCAGACGGTTTGTCGTTGAATTCTTTGGGTTTCATCTTCAAAAATCTCTCCACTAATCGGGAGTGGTTCAGCTGGTTTTGGGGGTTTACCCCAAACATATGGTGTGGATACTGGTAATCACCTTGAGCTGCTTCTGGAACCTGCACTGGAATCTGTGCAGCAGGTTGTGGAGGTGTCTGATGAGCTGGGTGGTTACCCACCGGTGCTGCACTGGCTTGTCCCGTGTGCATGGGTGCAGCCTCGAGTGGCTTGAAACATAATTCCCATGGCAACCTGCATCCGAGCTGCGGCGTGTTGCATCTCGCTGCGGCCGTTGTGTCAAGTTCATCACCACGGTTATTAGCTCCAGTGGTGGAGGTGGCAAATTTGTAGGGTTTGTCGGTTCTGGATTACCCGGTGCATAGTTATTTTCTTGACTAGTCTCCTCCACGGGTGGTGGTGGTGGGACTGCATTTCGGGTCTGTCGGGTTACTCTACGTCCAGACATGATTCCTTTCGGTGATTGGTGGTGCCTGAAAATTATCAAAATAGGTGAGAAGTCATTCATATTTCATGTAGGCACGCTAACCGATAATCAATTCCAATTCTAGCTCAATTTATAAAAAAAATATTGTCTTTTCTATGCAGGGTCGATGGTGAGGGTCGATGGTATGTCCGACCCTTAGTATCCGACCCTGGGAATGACCTGTTCTTCCCGAGAGCCGAGGGTCGATGCGAGGGTCGATGGGTGTCCGACCCTCAGTTCCGACCCTTGACTTTCTGTCAGATTCCCGAGAGTCGAGGGTCGATGGGAGGGTCGATTCGAGGGTCGATTGTGCTAGTCGAATTGTCTGACCCTCGGACCAAAAATCAGATTTTTAAGGTCCGATTTTGGGTCATTTCTCACTATTCCTCCTTCGTTTCGACTCGTCTCTCCTCTCTGAGTTGCTACAGTGCTACTCTACCGTTTTTTATCGGTTTGACTCCGGGTTTCAACGTCCACTTCATCCCTACAGGTATGTATTCCTATTTTTATCTGTTTTTAGGTTTCCATTTCTAGGTTTTCGCACGTTTAACTTGTATTTTCCAAATTAAACTTTTTACAACCGTAAAAATTCAATTTTTATTGGGGGCTTTTGTTATTGGTGTCTCGAGGAACGAAAGCCCTCAAAAATTTTTGAGTTTCATCGGTTGGTTATCGAGAAACTTGAAATTTTCTCTTTTTGCCCTAATTTGTCGACATTTTCAATTTTTCTTGAATTTCTTCAAATTGGACATCGTCAGTTAAAATTTCCTACTGCATGTGGGTTGTAGGATATGTTTAAACCTACGTAAGTCCTTATGCCCACTTGTATGGTGAGAAATGGCGCTTTATGGTCAACTTACGTCGTTATTAAATCAAGTTTCGGGTTTTTATCCTATTAACTCCTTGTTTTCCTTTTCTTTCTTATTTTGTGGATACCATGGCTCGTACCAAGGTACCTAGAGTTCGTGATCCCCTTCGCTTCCGTTCCAATGAAGCCGAGGCACGGTATGCTGACTATGCCCATAAGAAGGTTGAGGGTGGTCGTATGGTGAACTTAGCTGAGTTAGCCGTGTTCAACGTAGAGGGAGCCTTTGGTGACATGGGGTGGCTTCCTGTCATTACATACGACGCGTGCACATGCCCGGATTTGGTGCGTCAGTTCTATTGTAATCTCCAGGTGGTGGGGAATTACAATGACGTTGAGCATGGTCGAGTTGTGCATCACCAGCTACGTCAAAGGGGTAGATATCTCCTTCGACTATCGACAGCTGGCCGACTTGTTGGGCATTCCTTATGATGGCCCCATGGTGTACTGTGCGCCTGGAGAACCACAGTTTGTTGAGATGGAGATGAGGGCCGAGATCGATAATCAGTTGCTTCGTCCTGATCGTTGGTAGATGAGAGCTTGTTACTTGCGTCCAGCTCCACTGGTCTTCTGTAAGATTATCCAGTATAATCTGATTCCGCAGAGTGGGCACTATGAGAGGGTTTCTCAGCTGACCTAGTTCTTGATTTATAGCATCTGCACTCGCCAGCCCGTCTGTCTTCCATACATCATCATGCGGACTATGATTAGTGCTACATTGTCCGGTCATAGGGGTAATCTACCCTATGGACGTATGATTACAGTTCTTCTGACCCGTCTGGGGTTGACCCGTTAGGATGAGAAGATCTAGGAGACGACCTTCTCGTCGCCTCTAGATTGGGAGGCAATCTGCAAGATGGGTATGCGGGATGCCCAGGTTAGTGATGAGGAGAGGAACGCGATGGTGCGCCCTCACACTCATATCGAGATGGTTGATGCCGAGGCTGCTGCTGCCGCTGCTAGAGCTCGCGTGGATCCTGTCGACAATGATGACCGTATGTATATGGATGTCGACTCAATACCACTGCCTTCACCTACACATGCGGCTAGTGTTGGCACTTCTTCTGCGGCGGACCCTGTACCTGAGGCTGGTCCTTCACTTCCACCTTCTGACATCATGGAGATGCTGCAGAAGATCAGGGAGGCTCAACGCAGATCTGATCTTAGGATAGAGGAGTTGCTAGATGCCCAGCGTATGAGGGTGGATGAGCTGTTATCGGTCCAGCGGGCGACTGATAGGAGGGTAGCCGATCTTGCAGCCTAGTCTCCGCACGACCCGCACCCAGTGGCTTGGTTGACTAGGGTCTATGCTAAGGATTATGACCGAGATCGTGAGGCCCCGCCTCCTCCTTCACCTCCAGCTTCATGATTGTATTTATTTTCTTGTACTACAGAGTAACTATCCAGGTTGTGGACTGTACTCTGCTTTAGTTATGTAGATACGTTTTGTTTCTCTCACTCATTGTATGTAACTTGTTTTCTCTTTAATAGATGCATTATTCTCTTTTTAAATTTGGTCTCAATCATCACTTGTGCTTATAGTGTGTTTGTATTAAAGCTTTTAATTTATCCTATCTCAGTTCACTATTGTCTTGAATGTATGCTAGTTCAGCGGACAAGGCCTGAGATGCTCTGATACCAAGTTGTCACACCCTAATTCTGTACTGTTCAGAATGGTGTGATGAACCGCTAATAAACCAACGGTTTAACCAGGATCTCAAATAGGCTATCCCCGCGTTATCTAAACTTACACACATCCGTAATCATAATCAGAGTAAATACACAATAGCGGAAGTCTTATAATAACATGAACTGAGAAACTAAGATGATATCATTTAATTTAATAGCAAATTATTCTATTTTCAACTGAGACATAAATATTTAAATACCAAATACATGTCTTAATAAATCCAAATAAGAAACCTATAAAAATATCTAATCAAATACACACGAGTTGCACTAGCAAGAGGAGTCATGTGTATCCACTTCAGCTTCAGCTTCCATCACTGCCACGTTCCCGTACGCAGACGCATTCATATAGTCTTCAACGGTATAACCTGCATCATCAACTAAAAATATTCGACGTCGAGGGGTGAGCACACATCACGGCTCAGTGAGTAGCCAAAACAATGCAACAATACATATGCATGCAAAAATCAATTTAGATCTTTGGTCTGGTATATAAGTTTGCAGTATGCAATAGAAAGGTTTAGGTAGCCAAAGGTCGCGTTTATTGACCCCGCCTCTATACACGAGTGTGTGACATTACCCGAAGATCACGTTTATCGTCAACTCACATGCACCCAATCATGAACATTATATAACAAAGGTTACGTTTATTGCTATATAGTGTCATACCAACACGTAAGCCCCTGTTAGCGAGGGCTACAAACAGGGCTCACAACTAACCAATCCTAATGCCAAAAAGTGTATCCAATGCCTCACCCCAGCATCCCTCAGAATGTCCATAGAAATAGTGCTAAGGCCCCCCGGAGAGTCGGGACTACAAGGACCGAGACCACCTCCCTGATACTCTACGACATAATAGTTCTGCTAAAGTAATGGCAATACAACGATGCTAATGCACAAGACTTGAGTTAGAGATAGAGCTAAAGTGCTGAGACCCGCCAAAGGTTAACGTTTATTGACGTTCTCATCACACCTCCCCTGATACCCGCTCGCATCAAGTACATCAACCACACACATACAAGCACATGCCTATTCCTATCATCATCATCATCATCATGTTATAAACAATAAAGTAAATATGCATGAACAAGTAATAGAAATATTGGATGGCATGTTGTATGCACATTACAAACATATTCACATAGAATCAATCATAGCATAGGACTCAAGAAATAAAAAATAATTTTTCTTATTAACCAATTTAGTTTGGGGTTCTGGTTCCTCACCTTAGCTTGCTAATAGATACTTTTCCAAGCTTTAGAATCACCTTTATAGTGTTATTGTATTGCTAGAAGCCCTAACAAAGTCGATAGAATTTAATTAGAATTTATTCAGAATTTAAAAACTACTCTGTTAACCGAGGGTCGGAGGTAGGGTCCGAGTCGGGATCGACCCTGGGTGCGACCCTCCCTTAACTCTGAACTTCCCGAACATTGAGGGTCGATGGTCAGGAACACCTAGGGTCGGATGGTCATCGACCCTCGGTGCACTTTGGTCCAATTCCCTCTTTTAATCCATTCTTCGTACTTGGAATCCTATGGCTTGCTCCTACATTCCATTCTACACTCATTCCATGGTCTGAAACCATGTATAATCCACCTAAATAGCTTTCATGCACTTTCCTATGGTTTTCCATGTAAACCTAACCATAGCTTGATGGTTTGGGTTTCTCCGAAATCACACTCTCAACATTAACTAGCCTAAGGTCTGTAGAAACTCATAAAATTAGTATCCATACCTGAGAAGATAATCTTTCTCTACAACTCTTCTCTTTTGACTTAATTTCTCTTCCTTCCCTTCCTTCTTCCTCTTTCCTTCTCCTCCCTTTCTCTCAATTCGATTAGGGTTGTGAAAGGAGTGAAAGTGGCTTAGGGACGTCCTTTAAATAGATTAGGAACATCCTAAATAAGTCCCTCTAATATTAGGAAAGAATCCCAATCAAAAATTAGGAAATTTCCTAATTTCTATATTCGGCAGAATCCGGGGTCGATGGGAGGGTCGATGATCCCGTCGACCCTAGGGTCTTAAGCTGTCCGACCCTCCCTTCAAAACTGAGGGTCTGACTTTCTGTTTTGGGAGGTCCGACCCTGCTTAGCTGGGTATGCGACCCTTCCCTTATTTTAAGTGTTTTGGGTCGATTTGATACCTGGGATCTCGATCTCCTTCACGCCCTTGGTCCATTTGACTCGACCATGATGGGTAAATCTGGTTCAAGGTGGTAAGACCGGGTTAGATTGACACGGGTCTTACATAGCGGTCGCACACCTGGGGAGATACCGGTCGACCGGTATAGGCAAAATCGTTGACCGGTATGCCCAAAATTGGTTTTAAAATCGTGAAAAAGTGAGAATTTTCTCACTTTTCCTTTCTTCTTTCTCTCCGGTGGCGATTCCTCTCCGGCTCCTGAGTTGCTACAGTCCAGCCGGTGACCTTTGAAGCCGATTTCTTCCATTCAAAGCGTAGAACATCGTCTCCAGGTAGGTCTCTTCCCTCTCTCTCTTGTTTTTACAAATTTTTCATATCATCTATATGTAGAAATTTAGGTTTTTCATTGATAGAGATGTTCCAACCGTAGGAACTCTTGTCCTTCGGGTTGGAAAGGGTTTAGGGACCCCCAAGAGCAAAAGCCCTCAGCCAATTTGGGGTTTCACCAAACGATTTTCATAAAAATCAAATTTTTACATGTTTTGACCTAGGTTTTTCAAAAAAATTCGAAATTTCTGATTTTTCTTAAATTTCTTGAAATTTCTTATTGTAATTGCATGTGATTGGTTTGTTGAAGAGTGCGGGGGTTACGTAAGTCCTCCTCCCCATGTTTTTGGGTGAGTTTGAGGCTTTTTCCCAATTTACTGTCGTTATGCTGCCAAAATTTCGACAACTTCTAACCTTTTCTTCTTGTTTTCTTTTGTTTTGTAGTTAAAATGGCTCCCCGACGTGCTCTTGGGAAATGTCCTCATGGCTCGAGTTCACGTGTTCCCCAGCCACCAGTTCCCCAACTTAACGAGCACTGGTTTCGTTCTATAGAGGCACAGGCTCGGTTCCCATGGTTTGATAACAAGAGCATTGAATCTGGGCGCCGGGTTAACCTGGATCAGCTGGAGAGATTCGACGTGCGAGCCGCTTTCAACGCGCTCGGGTGGGTACTGGTAATATCCTACATCGATACCACCCATCCCAATCTGGTTAAGCATTTTTATGCTAACCTGGTGCTGCACGAAGATGTTAACGATCCCAACCAGGGTAGAGATTTGCGCATTACCAGCTATGTTAGGGGTGTACCTATCTCCTTCAACACCCACCAGCTGGCCAACCTTCTAGGGGTTCCTAATGATGGAGACCTAGTGTATTGCCCTCCCTAAGCGAAGGGCTATCTGACTGAGGATCTGCGCCGAGAGATAGCGGATCAGATACTAAACCCTGGAGCTCCTATGAAGGCGGCTAGCTTGAGACATGTACCTCGGTATACAGTCGCATCATTCAGCACAACATCGTGCCTCAAAGCGGCCATTATAGTAAGTTATCCCAGCTCACTCAGTACATTACTTATTACGTCTGCACTGGGGAGCGGGTCTCTCTCCCTTACCTTATCATCAGGACCATGCATCAGGCGACCCTGGCCGATCAGGCCAGTAACCTTCCATACGGTCGTCTCATTACCTTCCTGCTACGTCGCCTGGGCGTGAGCATGAGAGGCGAGGTGACCGTTGAGGATACTATGACCTCCAAAATAGACTGGGACGCCATTCAGAGGATGTAGATGGTTGACCTGCCTGTTAGCGATGACGAGTTGGAGGCTCACCCTTGCCCACTTAGGAGGGTAGCAGCCGCGGCGACAGCAGCAGCAGCAGCCAATGCGGCCTATGCAACCGAGCTCGAGCGTGATGATGATGAGGAGAGGGTCGAGGGTGTACCAGCGCCAGCTCCACAGCCTACACCTGCAGCGCCACCATCTACCTCTACCGCCGGACCGTCTCATCCTTCCCCAGACCCAGTGTTGAGTATGTTCACGGAGATCAGGGACACCCAGAGGGTCATCCTAGAGTCTCAGCGAGAGATGGGTCAGGAGTTGGGACATCTGGCTCGTAGCCTACGGGTGACTCAGGACCAGGTGCATTGGCTTAGGGTCGCTTACGAGCGAGATTATGATATAGCATACCCTATTCCTCCTAGGCCCCCCACCCCATGATTTACTTTTTATTTCTCTTTCTTCAGACGGTTTATAATACAGGGTAATTGTCTGATTTGTGGACTGTACCCTGTAGCACTATTTCATTTGCTACATTTTTCTTTTAAATGAAAATTTATGTTTCACCTAACTAGTGTATGTGCACATGTTAAGTTTCATATTTAGAAGAGTACATTATTCTCTTTCTTAATCAGTCTCAGGTATCAAACAATGCTTAGGGTGTGTTTGTATTAAAAAATTTTAATATTTCCAAACTCAGTTCATCGACTTAGTTAAGTGCAATATGGTTTGTTGGACGGAGGCCCGAGAGCTCGATACCAAGTTGTCACACCCCAATTCTGATCCAACCAGAATGGTGTGAGTGAACCGTCATTGAACCAATGGTTCACACAAGGATCTCGAATAGGCCGTGTCCACTCATACAAACCATTACACATAACCACAATCAGAATATAATAGTACAGCGAAAGTCTTTAAAATAGAATGAACTGAGTATCTATTGATAATTAAATAAGTATCCAATTATTCAAATCCAAACATAAAATAAATATCTTTTACATCCCTTTTATAACAAACGAAAATAACTGAAACGAATAAACAAAAATCAGATCACAAGTACACACAGAAAGGGCACTCGCATGAAGCGTCATGCTCGTCCTCTCCTGCCTGTACACTCAAAGCAGCAACGTCACCATACACCGGAGCGTTCACATAGTCGTCAACAGTGTAACCTGCATCAACATCTAAAACAATGTGTACACAAAGGGTGAGCTCACAACTTAGCTCAGTAAGACAATCAGACAGTTTCACAATATTATGCATGAGTAACAATCATTTTATGCTGTGGTCTGGTTTTAAGTTTGCAATGTGCTATAGAAAGGTTTGGTGGCCCCCGCACCTCTATACACGAGTGTGTGGCACCTCATGGATCACACCCCCATTGGTCCACATGCACCCATCATGGAATAGAGATAGAGCTAAGATACCCCCGTACCTCCCCTGATGCTCTACCCATACCAGTACCTAAGCCCCCTATCGGCCAGGGCTCGCAAACTGGGCTCACAACTAACCAATCCTATATGTCATCAATGTACGCTCTATCCCAGCACAGCCATCTACGGCATAGAGATAGAGCTAAGACATCCCACACCTCCCCTGATGCCATATCCGCAACTAACCCACTAGGATAGAAACAATACAGGTAGACCCTATCCCAACATAACTCCCTACGGTATAGAGATAGAGCTAAAGCATCGTGGACAAGCCAGCGTCGACCTCGGAGACCACAGTGCCACATAACCATGGCCAGGCCAACATAAACATCGGAGACCACCGTACTATGACCTTCCCCTGATGCCCCACCCGTACCAAGAATGTTAAGACAGAATACTACAAAAGGTGCTAGTGTGAGGAGCGATCCCAGGCCCATGCCCCACTCCACACACTAACGAAAACAATCACATCCTATCAATGCATGAACAGTAATAATAACTGAAATTAAAAGATGGCATGTGAATATGCACAAACATCACATCATATATAATCAGGTTATTAACAACGATTTACTATCCATTAATCATTAGGTTTAGGTCAGATTCCCTTACCTGACGCTCGTTTGTTAGCTTGCTCCACGTCGCAAGATCCAAACGGAAAGTCACAAAGTCCTACAATGTTATTAGGGTTTCATTAGAATATATTGCTTAGGGTTTCATGTTGGTCGGAAACCAACATGGTTACAAAAATACACTCACAAAGCTGACCGGTGGCATGTACCGGTCGCAGCTCTGTGGGAAAGACTGGCGACCGGTATGGTCAGCCGGTCCCCACAAACCAGCCTCCCGAGGGATACCGGTGGCAACATACCGGTCGCACTGTGTGCAACCGGTATAGTCGACCGGTATGTCTCCGGAAGACCATACATGGGTTTTTCGACTGTCGTCGATCATCCTCCATGGATTTCCAAGGTTTCTCCTATCCATTCTAAATCTAAACTTGGAGTTAGAGTTATCCCCAACTCATTCAAGTCTTAATTCGATGAATATCATCTCGGAACTCGAATCTAAGGTTTGACGGCAACTTAGGGTTTATTGGCCAATTTAGGGTTTTAAATCAATACCTACTTTGCATGGTATTGATCCACCCACACAACTAACATAGGGTAAGAGGATTTATTCAAACACTTACCGTTGACTGGCGTAGAGTGAGCTTCATCAAACGGCAATGGCAGCACCTTCTTCTTCTTCCTAGCTCCTTCTCCTTTCCAACCTCTTTCTCTTCTCTAGGGTTTGCTAGAGACAATGGAAAGGATTTGAGGAGGTTTAAGGGTGTATTTATAGGCTAGAATTAGGGTTTAGTAACCTATTAGGATTAAGAAAGTTTTAGAATTCGAAATCAGGCAAGTGGGACCCTCAGAAGTCAATTTTTAGATTTCCACACTTAGCTGCGCAGACCTGACCGGTCGACCGGTACCAAGACCGGTACCATCGACCGGTCAACATAAAATCATGTTGATTCAATCGCCTTTGGTCCGATTTCATACCTGTTTGTCATCCGCTCGTCCCGTCTGGCCCGGTGATGATCGAACGACCTATCACGACATCAAAACCAAGGTTTAGACCGGGTTTACGGAGTGCGGGTCTTGCACAGTTGTTCTGAGATGACTCAGGAAAAGTTGGATTCTTATAGGGTTAAATATTTCATTTCCAATCGCTACATCTTTCATCTCCCTGAAAGGGGTGAGGCTCCTAGTAACCCTAAACACAACGAAGTTTGTGTTTATGAGGAAATGTTTGCAAGCGAATTTTTCCTTCCTATTTCAAAAGAGGTTATTTACATCCTTGACTTTTACCAAGTAGCTCCTACTCAAATGCTTTAGAATTCTTGGTGTTTTCTAATGGCCTTCTGGGTATATTTCAAACATCGAGGAGATGATCCTTTTGTAAACTTATTTAGGAGTATGTTTAGGTTTAACATCAATAATGGCCATGTAGATAATTTTGGAATGAAATCGCCCATGGGTTGGTATCACTTCAATAAAAGAAAGACCACACCTGAAATCCTGGCCAACAAAAGATTTCCATTCCCAATTGGAAGAAATTTTTTTCTTTGTTAGCCTTGGTGATGGGACTCCCTTACCTGTGTCAAATATCTGGCATTTCCATTTTTTCAAGGGATTCAATAAATTTCCTGTATTGTCCCAAGCCAAACGTAGATTACTCAAATCCATCACCAAGAACCTAGGCATCACAATATCTTACCATCACCTGACGACTTATGATTTTGTGTTCTTCGATGGGCGCAATCTTATCGGTGATCATGATGTCTGATCCTATGGAAGCTAGGGTTGCAAACTTTGATTCTTTTCCTTTGAATGTGGTTTTCAATTGTCCTTATTCATGACTTACTGCCAAATCTTCTCTGGAAGTTACTTAGACTAACGAGCCTGATAAGTCAGAGGAAATAAGTTTTGGTAGGTCGCTTAGGTCCTTGTTGCTTTTGAATCTTTCTAACGTGACTTATTTGTGTTCTCACTTGCTTTTTCTTTTTAACTTAGTACTGGGAAAGTCGAAGCTTCCAAAATGCAATTTTGATTCGGTCTTTTAGAGCTTTACGTGCGATGATACGCATAAGAGCAAGGCGATTGCAGACACTAGTGTCTCCAAAACAAAAATTTACTATGAACACTTCTTCGGACAAGG
This sequence comes from Protea cynaroides, assembly GCA_028583415.1. Lineage (NCBI taxonomy): Eukaryota > Viridiplantae > Streptophyta > Magnoliopsida > Proteales > Proteaceae > Protea > Protea cynaroides. Next base: position 11,222,864 of record CM053276.1, on the reverse strand, counting down.
GTATATTCTTGGCTCCCCTACTTGAACTGTATCTATTTCATCTGAAGAGACCAAGAACCCTAATTCAGTAGGTCCTTCGAGCGATCTTCCTATGGTTGCAGCTGGAACGAGAGGTGTTAACCCCCAATCTTCTGATAATGCTCCTCATACCGACCTGAATGTTCGTGAAGATTCTGGTCACTACGAGGTGTTAAACACTCTTTCGACAATGGGTGTGAGTACATCCTTTCCCAAATGTCTTATTGCTTGCTACTTCCATGGTGGGTGACTTTCTTTTATTGTTGACTTACTTTCCGATTTATTGCTTGCTGCAGCTTGCCAATCTTATGGTTGAAAGAGTGAAGGCATGGGATGCTGAGCGCTCTGGCTTGCTCCATCAATATGAGTCTATAGCTCAAGATTTAAAGAGGGAAAGAGAGAGTACAATTACCAAAAAGAGGAAGGTATTTAAAGAGATGGAGAAGGTCGCCAAGGAGAAGGAGAGGGCTGACGAAGAAAAGAACAGGGTTGAGGAAGTTGAGGAAGTTGAGGAGGAATTTAGGAGACTGAAGGAAGAAAAATCTTCCTTGGAGATTAAATTCAAGGAAATTGAAAACAACATCCCTATTAAAGTAAATGATGTAGTAATTGAATATAGGGATTCTGATGAGCTGTATAACTATATCTGTGATTCTGAATAGTTCGAACCTTTGAGGCATGACTTGGGCTCTGTTGCAAGCAAGCAGGCTTTGTATATGTTGCTTAACTTTGTTCGAGAGAAGACCCCTGGTTATGATTTTTCCAGATTCATCGTGGGCCTTGACGCCTCTTCTTCACCAGATTTTGAAGGAAAAGAGGAGGTTCGGCCCTAGAACATTGATGGTGCTGAAGTAGAGACTAGTGCACAAGTTGAGGAAAAAACCCTTGCCTTATATGAAGTACAAAAAAACTGCTGAACCTCTCTCTCTTTTTTTTTTTTTTTTTTTTTTCAATGTATAATTTTTCGGCGAAACTTAATATAATCACCTTTTGCTCCTTCTTTGATTGAGTCATTTTTCTTCCTGTTTCCTTCCGCAGAGGTCGGAATCCTATAAAAGAACTATGATTTTGGAGGAGTCCTTGACATAAGAAAAATTCACTTTCCTTCCACTGAAATATGCAAACTAGCTAGAGTTGCAGAATTCAGAGAGTCCAATCCGAACATTTCCCATGCTATGGCCACCTTGATAGCGGACATAGAGATATTGCAGCTATAGAATGAAGAACTTAGAAAAAGAAAGGATCCCTTACTTTCGTTGGAGTCCTTGAGTCTTTAGCTGTCTAACATGGAAATTGAGAATGTTGCCTTGAAGGGAGAGCTGGAAAAGCTTAATGAGTAGTATGACTTACAAGCGGAGACCATAAAAGATTTAATCTTCGAACATGACGCTACAATCATGCAATCTGCTGAGCTTAGGGAAGGGCTTAAATCTCAAACGAATACCTGACCATCGAGCTCGAAAAAGCATCGTTAACTTTGTAAACAACTCTTGTTTTTCTTGGGAACGACCTATGATCCCCAATATGACCTACGGCCAACAATTCAATGTAAACGACTTACCGCGTAGGCAGGAACTTCGCAACAATTTTAATAAAATATTTGCCTCTTTCTTTGACTTTTGGTCTTTTCCTCCTTCTTGTATCGTTTTCAGCGACAAAAAACAAACGCTTCCTTTTGAAAACATTTGAAAAGTTGAGCTTCGCCTTTTAGAGAGATGCGATCTTCAACATTTAATATGATGGATGTTCGTTGACGGCTGGGGAAAGGCCACTTGTAAAGTAGTCTCTCTTTTTGAAGTGGCGCGATACTTTAAAATTGATGTGACCGTCTCCTCAATAATCACCTTTCGGATTCCAAAAGTTTGAAATCCGGGTTTATCTCTTTTTCAAACTTTTATATATTCTTGTTCATCGAGACTTTCTTCTTCAAGAAAAAACATCTCTCTGGCCAAGTTTATTCTTAATCCTCCAATTTTCAAAAATGTCTTCTTCTCTAGCAAGATCCCTCTGCCCAAGAACAAAGGTTCATGGTGCCTTTCCAGGAGAGGGTTATATTTGCACTAGAACCCGTTCCACCATGAAACAATCTGATGTAGACAATCTAGTAGAAAAATATTCTCTTCCTGATTTTTATGTGTATAGAGTTCCTCAAAGCAATGAGGCCCCTTGTACTGTTAACTTTGAAGAAATCTATGTGTATATGGACATGCTCATCTCTAGTTTCTGTCTGCTCATTCTAGAAGCGATCCTTGAAATTCTGAGATATTGCAGAATTGCTGTGTTGGGCTCCTACCGTCAGATAAGGATCCAACGGTAAGCTGAAGTATGATGGTGGTTATCATGGTCAGTTGTACGGGACCCATGGTCGAAGATAGTGGCCATCGAGCGAAGAGTGCTTCTCTGAACATATGGAACTGCTCAAGGCAGATGAATGCAACATGTGGTGCACACGTGTCAGTAGATGAGATAACCTTATTGACCCTTTGTGTTGCGACCAGGTTGGGCCAAATGTCATACTGTGGGTTGAACCACGTGTCTCCATATCATTGGTAGGTGAAATATTGTATTAATAGGAGGGTAAAATGAAACCAAGATGATTAATTAAATGGTGTCGAAATTGAAACCATAACTGATTACTAATCGATTTTGGTTTACTAGTTTTTACTCATTTTTCATTAAACAATTTTGCTTGATGTTTATAGATAGCTTACCGCCTTGGTTTACCACATCTGGTTCTCTAACTTCTCTTCTCATACCTATTCCAACTTCTCTAATCTCACATATTTCACCAATCGATCACATAGTCACTCTAGATGTTTTCTCAATTAGTTTCTTCCTCCACTGTCACAATGGTTCCTTTCCATGTGTATTATGTCCCAAGATGAAGTTGTCCCTTCCATTGGGAATTCATAATATCACAGATTGACGAATACGTGGACTTTCACTCATTGGAGTAATAATTTGTGGGTAGTTCCTAGTAATGGGGGCTCCAACAATTATCAATGGTACCATCAGGAGTATTAGGAATCAGGAATTTGAAGATGAAGACAGAAGAAGACGAGAGGAGGTCGAGGAAGAAGAGATAAATAGAGGAATGGGATTATGGTTTTCAATAAATAACTAGTTTAAACGGTTCACTCTCGTTTGGGTTAACGGTGTCTAACCAACGTGAGACCACCGGTATAAACGGTCTAAATTCGCACCGACCCGATGGGGTAATCTGAAATGGTTTTTCGATTCCGGTGTAAGTGGTTCGGTCTGATTTTGATAAACAGTTTTGATCCACATGTTACGTTGTTAATGGAAACTAATTCACAAGGGATTTGAAGTAGAGTGAGAATAGATAATTTCAAAATTATGTGTATGATTGGTATTACGGGTACAAGTTTGGCCTTGTTAGCCTGAGCCTGCCTTGAATCGAATAGGGCATAGACTGAGATACCTTGACCTTGAGTGCGGATTAGGGCTAGGAATTTTTTTCCCTTAGTTAGGGCCAAACTGGGCTAGGGTTGAGGCCTTGGGCTGAGCCTGGCCCAGTCCAAACCTTTTTTTCTTCTTCTTCTTCCTCTTCCTCCCCCCCCTGCTCTCTTTCTTTCTTCTTTTTGTTCACTTGTTCTTTCTTCTTCTTCTTCTTCTTCTTCATCTTCTTCTTCTTCTCCTCGAGTCCCTGGCCTGACCCAGTCCATACATCTCCCTTCCCCTCCACTTAGTCAGCCTTAATCAAGGTTAGCTGGCCGGCCCTGAGGGCAGGTTAGGGTTGGATTTTTCAGACTCTGAGTCAAGGTCTAGCCTGGCTTGGGCCCAACTAAATACATTCAGGGTTGGGCTGGGGTTTTAAAATGCCTAGCCCAACCCAGCCCTATTGCAACCCTAGTTGGAGTGCATTTTAGGTCAAGAAAACTTTCTAAGATGACAAAAACAATGTTTGGTATGCATTCGATCTCATTCTTAGCGAGTAAAAGGCCTAAAGCCGGAAGTGATCTTAGAAACGAATCGCGTTCTATGAAAAGATCTCACCCTCCATTCCAGCTAGTGTGATATCTTCTCTTCAAAACTTGCTTGCTCTTGCTAACAATTCAAGTGCTTCTTTGATTTACTTCTAATGCCCCGGTTGAGCTTTTGTGTTTTTGTTGGATGCGTGCCTAACTCTCCACGGAAAGGAGACATAGAGGAAAGGTAACCGTCACCCAATCGGTGAAACCACTCGATCTTAGCGAACAATCATTTGTCGAACCTGGGTATTGGACCCACCGTTGCTTGTTTAGTAAACTGTGAGCACTTCAATAAATTGATGTAAAGTTTCTCCTGTCGCAATCATTGGTTTACACATCCTTCTTGATCGGAGATTTTGTTCAGTTTTAGGTGATTGCACTCTTTGAGGTGAAATCCATAGAATACATGAAGAGGACCTAATCCATTCTGGAATGCACCTTTTTACCCATTCTACATTCTTACCGCATAATAGAAATGCCTCATTTTCTGGTTCATTCTCATTCTATAGTAGGAATGCATTGGTTGATGAAATATGGAAGTTAGATGTTAGATCATTTGTTTTTGTGATATTAGAATTAGCTTTAATTCCTAATATCCTTTGTTATCATTAGTTAATATTTTTGGTTTGTGTAATTTTCTGTTTGTGTTGCTGCGTTAATGTTATGATGGTATATATATCCAAGTGTTGCTGAGTTAATGTTATGAAGATATATATATATATATGCAGTAGGTGCAGATTAATTCTTAATTAATATGAGAAGTTGTTGTTAAGTGGATATACCTAATTAGGTATATGATATTCGGTTATTAATTGGATAAGGATATGGAGTGCATATCCGGTGGATATTTAGCTGGATATGGGTATCCTAAATTCCTTAATGTGTCGGGAGTCGTAAATATCTGTTCTGTATTCGATTTGTTTACAAACCTAATCTCAAATTTCTAGAAGTCATATATTATCTTATGGTAAGCTACCCTCCCCCTAAAGTTCACACCATAAATTAGTTTTAATTTTATGATATTATCTTATGGTAATTACCTATGCTCTAGGGTTTTTTTTTTTTGGGTAAACAGAAATTTTATTGATCAGACGAGTAGGAACAAGTTGAGGTTTCAACAATACAGAGATCGCAGAGCTAGGGAGTGCATAGAGGTTAATTCATCATCCCCACCGATGACTAGGTTTTCCGAGGAAGGGAATGAGCAATCATGTTAACTGCCGTTGGAATAAACTAAAAGAACAATTTTTTTACCTCCACCCCCAAAAAAAAAAAAAAAAAAAAAAAAAAATCTTGAAAGAACAATCGTCACAGAAGGAAGCAAGTTGAACTATATCTAAAATAATTGGCTGAACCTCAAGATCACCAGGGAGGTCAGCATTAACGATGCATCTAATATTTTCAATATTGCTATCTGAATTGAAGCTTATTAATGCCTTCCCCAAGAGCAAATTTCAGGGCTGATCTGATAGCTAATGCTTCATCAATCTTTGCTGATTTAAATCTTTGAACTTCAGAAAGAGCTCGAAGAGGATTCGCCCTGTGATCTCAAAAGATAAAGCCAATTCCTCCAGAAGTAGATTCCTGAAGATTTGCGGTTTCTGCATTAATTTTAATAAAGCCACTCAACGGGAGATCATTTGTCGGAATTAAATATTTAATCATTCCTAACCTTCCATAAGAACTAGCAAATGAAAGAAAATAAACCCAACGCCTCTCGAGCCTTGATTTTTAAAGCTTGAAAGATAACATTAATTCTAATTTCGAAGCCATTGGAAGACTTAGAAATCTGGACCTCAGGAACAACATAGGAAATCAAAGATCCAAACCAAGTAGCACAGGCAAAAGGGCACATTAGGAGGATATTATTGTTGTATGAAATTATCATTCTCTCATGATAAACTACTTTCTAGGGTTCACTCACCCATGCCAAATTAGGTTATAGTTTTATGGGTTGTAGACATACCGCTACCACTCACCCTTATGCAAATATTCTAAATTCATGGTTGTTTATCAAACTCCTCTAATAATTTTCAGTATATTTGAAGTATTCAATATGTAAGTGATATGAATGATATGCATAAAAACAATTGGAAGAGGGTCGTCTGAGTGGTGATGTTGTGTGCGTCCATCAATGGGCACGACAACGACGGATTGTTTAATGCAGGGGAAGAGAGAATGTGACAGAGAAAATAGATAGAAAATCAAGTGCTAATGTAGCTCCCACTCTATCATTCAAAGAACCTTTTTTTTACAAAAGAGTGATAGGATTGATGATATTTGATACTTTACTAAATTGAGGGCTTCAAACACCCATTATTTTAATTTTCTTTCTATTTTTTGTTTTCCTTCCACCTAAAATCTTAGTGTCTTCATTTTCCTTCCAATCTTATATGCACGTTTCGATCTATTTGGAGATTTCTATTTCTATGATTGTAGGTGTTTGGAAAATGATAATAAGTGTTTGAAATGGACTCATGCTTATTCTTATCAACTTCTTCAATTAAAAATCCAAACAGAGCCCAAAACATACTTCTGATTTCACAGGAATTATTGAATGAGTAGGCAAAAACCGATTCATATACATATCATGCCTTTAAACCATACACCTAAAAATTTTGCTATTTTCTAACTCAATAACCAAACAAGATATCTCAATAAACCAAACACCGTCATTGTGGTGGACACAGATGGCCCACCAATTTTATTTTATTTTTTAAAGAAACTCTATAAAAAATTCTGTTGGATTTCCATATCTAGGTGATGAATTTGTGTTTTTAATCGTTAGGATATAAAGTCATCATCAAATTAGTAATACAACTTTAATTCTATAATGTCCCATTAGTTCCTACCCCAGACCAACCATGTCAAGCATAATCATATCTACAATCTACATTCATGGTTAAAAAAATCAGTTTGGATTCAGCCTATTCGAATAGAATCGATTGACCTTGATTCTGATTAATGTTGGTTCCCACAACCTATTATAGAATTGGTTATGAATGCCTTTTTTTTTTTTTTTTCAAATAAGTAAGATAGAAAAAAAATTGTACCTTATAGTTAGAACTACAAGACTTTTGAAATAAAAAAAAATCCAAAAAGTGAAAGATATATAATAATTTTGCTTTTTTTTTTTTTTTTAATTCCATTTTCTAGGGTTTCGGCAGTAGAATCTGACTAATTCCAATTGATTCCGACTAATTCTGATCCTACTCGAATTGGAATAGATGGAGCCAATTCTGTGTCCAATTGAAAGCTTGCTTACATTAATTCTTCGGTTGCCACACCATCAAAGGTTACCCAAACCAATGAACAAAACCTATCAACCAAAATTGGCAAGAGACCATTACCCTTCATGAAGCTTTTAATGCTGTATTTTGTTGGTACGTCTGTTTCTTTAGGGTTTCCATTGTACCAAAGATAAATTCTCATGACCTTTTTGCTTCAACTTTAATTTAGTTACCCTCCAAACATATGTTCCAAAAGATGGTCCCTAAACCTGACCCCATTGAAGTTAAGTTTAAGCCTTCTTGTCCACTTCATTTGCAGGCTAAATAGCCAGTATGGGACCCAATGAAAATCATTCAATTCTCTATGCAAAGAGCCAATCCATCAACTTAGTAGGACCAATCCAATAAGTGGGTTCTAGAATAAGGTGGGGTGTAACATGTGGGTAGACCACTTTTAATGAGGTTGTAAAAGGAAATAAAAAGCTCCAAGGGTATCCCTATAAACAATGTTTAAGCGACAGTTGTAGCTAAAAGCATTTAACAGGAACCGGTGGCCGTGTGTCATGAAAGTGTTACTGAAAGCTAGGCTTGTGATCAATGCTCTTCCTTGATTCCTGCATTTAAGAGAATTCAAGTTGAGTTAATGAAAGCTGGGTAGAGAGCTGGGTAGAGGAATAGAGAAGAACACTAATCCCCCCCCCCTTCTCTCTCTCTCTCTCTCTCTAGCTCTCTCTCTCTCTCTCTCTCTCTCTCTCTCTCTCTCTCATAATTCCAAAATCCAAAGTTCCAAACTACTGAGGATCATGTCTCCTTTAACTAAATTTATCAAAACCCTGCATCAACTTAGATAAATTAATTTTCTAAAAATGGTATAGTAATTAGAACTTTTCATTTGAATAATTTACATGCTGATTGAGTTACATACTTTCATACTTTCTCCATAACCATACTTATATTGCCTTCTTCAGTTAATCGATTTAAGGTTTTTTGTTGCCCAACAACTGCCAGCATGTTAAGTACTGGTCTGCAAATACACATAATTATAACCTACACCCATATGGAAGTTTAGATGGGTGGTTAGTTTCGACAATTCATCTATAAGGGCGAGGTAAAAAAAAAGAAAGATAATTATAGGGGCAAGTCATTGATGATCTTTGTCAGTTGTTTTATGTGAGAATTATTAAGATGTCCATCACGAATCATTAATGAAAATGAAACCTTAAACAAGATTGGTGATGAACTCATGTATACTTGGATCCATATTGTTTATTGAAGATGATCTTGTTTGCTATTTACTCTAAAAACGGTTAGGGTAGGCAATTAATGAGAGTTGTTATCAATTTATAGAGCAAGAACCAACACTACAAATAAGAACAATCCATGTCTCTCTCATAATTAGACAAGACTGCAAATAGACCCACACAAGGTAATACTTTATACTTTAGGATGGATAATTAACCAGTCTTATTACCCATTAGGGAGACCATGCATCCTATATTAGGCTCCATCCAACTAAATCCATCTCAATATTCTTCAATCCACTAATCCATGCCCATACAATAACTAAATCACTACAACAATTTTGATTTTCGGTGACAGAAATTTTCCATCACCAAACCTTTTTACTGATGCCCATAACTATATATGATTTTAAGTGACGGAAAAAATTATACCGTCGTTAAAAAGTGTTGCCGAATCATAATTGTTGTAGTGAATGCTAGGTTATGCATGAAAAAACATTACAGTTTGATCTCCTAAAGAAATGGGATAATAGATACAAGAGGAACAGATATATGCTGGTGAATATAATATGATGGTAAAGCTAGTTAGGGTGTGAGCTTAAAATCCCTTTTTTTTTTTTTTTTTTTTTTTTTTTTGGGGTTAGTTGAGCTTAAAATCCATGTAAATGTTTTGAAACCCGGTCTAGTCCTCAAACCCCTTTTCTGACCAGCTTTCTAGATCCGGGCTCAGTCGGCTGGTCAATAAAATGGGTTTGAACTTTGAGGTATCAAAAGTCAATCAATTCTTTGAAAGGAAGACAAGTGACTGGGACCATCAGCCGTTTTCGTTTGTCATCAGGTTGAACAGGTGAGCTGGACCGGTTTCAGTCCAATATGAACCGAGTTCATCACTGTAAGAATGACGATAGTACTACTGTCTCCGTACTTGAAGTTAGCCTAGCTTAAGACTGTTTGGTGGTCAAGCAGTCAAAGAAGATTAAGAGAAGATACATTAAATGGTTAAGAGACTTCAGTAATAAGAGAGAGAGAGAGAATTGAATTCAATAAGGTTGATGGGGTTGTGGTTGTTTGAATAGTTAGAGGATACATTAAAGGTGTAGAAAGCTTTAAAAGTTGGAGTTCTGGGGGTGACCAAACTGAGGAAGTTGGAGTTATTGAAGAGAGATAAGCATTTAAGCATTATTCAACTGTATCCACTCTCCCCACATTTAATATCTTTTTTCCAATCTTAATTCCTCTCTATCCTTAACATGGTTCTGGATCTTCTCTCTCTCTCTCTGGTTGAAAGTCACCGCCTGCAATAAGTCATTCAACTCCGGGTCGGTTTGACTTTATAAGCTCTGTCGAATAATCGAAAATCTGAATTTGTATTCCTATATGTTCATAGGTAGAATTCAGATAATCGGGAACATAATTCATCTGATCTGAATAGATATTTCATTAACAATAAAAAATAAAATAACTAATAATCTTGATGGTTCTTGAAGTTTTAACAAAGTTAATAATAAAAAATGAGCACTAAGGCAACTGAGAGACATTGATTGAAAGTGAATCATATCAATTGAGAGAGAAAGGTTTAGCCGTTGGCGTTACATAAGGTAAAGTAAACTATTGGGAATAGTCCCATATTGCTAATGAGATTGTGATCTTGGGGTCTTATATATGGAGAGTCCCTACATTTACTAGTTCGAACTTTTAAGTTGGAAATTTGACATTGTATCAAAGCTCTAGGTTCCCTCTCATAGCACTTTAAAAAAATGGCAAATACACAAAGAGGGATGGTCGCCCAAAAGAGGGACAATTACAGACAATCATCCAAAAATGGAACAGTCACAGACATGTCACCTTAAAAGAGGGATCAAGTCACCTAAAAAGTGTCATGTATTGCCACATATACTACAGCATATATATCACCTAACGGTGAGACTACACGTGAGGGGGAGTATTGGGAATAGTCTTACATTGCTAATGAGATTTGAATCTAAAGGTCTTATATATGGAGAGTCTCTCGACTTACTAGTTTGAACTTTTGAATTAAAAACTTGACATGAACGTGATAGTTGATAATTTAAATTCAATCCGCATCCTTATCCCTTTAGGGGTTTTCGAATTCGATCAAGGTATTTGGTAGATCCATATCTGTCCATTTATATATCTAATAATAATTTTAAGAGCCGCTTAAAGTTAATGCAAAAGTAGTTCCAACTTGGAAGAGCAAAAGCTCCTCAAAGGGTGGGCCCTTATTAATGTCACCTGAATCTGCTCCATTAGATTCTCTCGTAGATCTTTACCTAAAAGACATCTATATAACCAGCATCAGTTCACCATTCGATGAAACCCAAGAGTTGCACACACACAGAGAGAGAGAGAGAGAGAGGTTGTATCATCCATGGTTTTTTTGCAGACACCAGTATCTCCAAATCAAAGAAAAATGATTCCACAGTTTGAGAATTCATCGAAGAAAAGGAGATGGGAAGAGGCAGAAGAAGCCAGCAAAGAGGATCTCGAGAAGCATTCAAAAGTGTTTGATATAGAGTTTCACCTAGAACAGAAACCACTGCCTTTGGAGTGGCAAAGATGCCTCGATATCCAGGTTAAGATCTTTAAATGCCAAAAGTGGAAATTTATCATTCTTCAATTTTAATGGTTTTTATTTATTTATTTATTTATTATCTTTTAAATATTTTGCAGTCTGGGAAGATACACTTCTACAATACTAGGACCAAGAAGAGAACCTCCAAGGATCCAAGACAAAGCCCAGATGGAAATGGACCAAGTAGTGCCAAACATATGAGCTTAGAATTGGAGCTAAACCTTCCATATGAGTCAGCATTCAAGACCCATTCAGAAGATAATTGGGCCAAAGAAGAACAGGTTCGGAGATCAATGGGTTCTGAACTAAGTTTGGAGCTGGATCAGCTGCCAGAGATGGTGGCAGCAGTGTGTCAGCAGTGTCACATGTTGGTTATGCTGTGTAAGTCATCCCCTGCATGCCCCAGTTGCAGGTTCATGCACCCACCTGAAGGCCCTCCAACCCTATTTAAAAGGCATAGGCTCTTGTGTTGTAAGTCTCCAATTCCATAGCTTAAGGCTAAAAATTAGTCAGTCTCTAGCTATGTTTTCCGAGCGTCCTCTTGTCTCTAACCCACCAGCATAGAAGAAGAAGAAGAAAATTAATATAAATAGAATAATAATGCAGGATATATGGTTTCATGTAATTGGATATGTAAGTGGTGTGTAAATTTATTTATTATTATTATTTTTATTTTTTTTGGTACTGTTCAATGGGACTTTGACTATAAGTACCAGAGTCTCCAAAGAAGAGAGAAGAGTAGGGGAAAGAGGATCGAGCATTAAGGTGACAATATGAGATAGGAACGTCGATCGAACTCATAACCTCCTGGGTACCTACAGTCAATTGACAAGGACGCTAACCAACTGCACCGAACGGTTGTTCACAAATGGTTTAATTCTCTATTACTACAACTACCATGTTGGTGTAAAATGTAAATTTTCAAGGGATATAAACAAGAATTTCACTTTTGATTCATGTGTTTTAAGGTTTCTTATGGGTGTTATCCTACAGAACTTTACGTGACTAAATGGCTTCAACAATATTTTGGGTTGAACGAGGAACATTAAATTTTCCATCATAATGTGAACCTCTACTCTCTCTCATTTCGGTCTCCGGACTATGTATCCATGTTCATGTACTTTGCACTCCTGCCTTCACGAAATGTGTTTTGAAGAAGCCTCGATTGTATCCTCACTTTATTATCAATGAAGTACTTTGCACACTGAATGAATAAATGGGCTTTTACCAAAAAATAATAATAATAATAATAATAATAATAATAATAATAATAATAATAATAATAATAATAATAATAATAAATGGGCCATTCTTCAAGAAAAAAATTAAAAAGAAATTTCTCCAAAACATGCTAAGTTGGGTTCAAATGTGGTGGCTGCGTCTTCTTTGGAACTAATTTGATCATAAGGTGCCCTTAGTCGTAAGGTCGCCAATGCCGGAAAATCAGTCCACATACCACAAGTAGTCTTTAAGCTCTGCATGATAACATTTCTATTCTTAGGCTTTGCTTCTATTTGAGAAACAATTTTTTTTTTTTTTTCTATTTCTCTTCTTGGGCCAAATTTCTGGGCACAAAAGGGGGTTTGGAAATGAATTGAAATTTTTATTCCCCGATAAAAAAAAAATGTATTTATTAATACCTAAAAATTTATGTTCCCAAAAGTTCATTAAAATTACAGTATCTCCATTGAATGTCGAAAAAGGATATAAAGCTCTCCTCAACTACAACTACAACTAGGAACAATAGTAAGTCGAGAGGTGTCAATGGGTTGATTCAGGCCGGTTTTCATCCTAGTCAAGTTGATTTCAGGTTATTTAGGGACAATCCAAAACATGTCCAATAAGAAACTTCTAAGAATCCAGTGCTGAGTTGCTTTATGATTTCTTCTTTGATCTTTAGAGTCCACTCAGGCCTCCCAAGTAAACGAGTGCAAGCACAGTTCTCTACCTGGTTTTGTTGCAACTGAAGGATATGAAACTATGGGATTCTCCTTCCAATTTGCTTCGATTTATCCCGCTAGATCTCTCTCATAGAAAACTCGAATCAAAGGCTGAGCCTGGAATGATCTTCCTTCTTGTGGAAGAGAGGAAGGCACTCGTCAGAGCCGCAGCAGCCTTACAATAATTCAATTCCAGATCGGCTACTTGTTGGTAAACCTGATTAGTCTCCCTATGCTACTAGGCACCTTTGGTCTAGGCTTTGACCCCAAAATCCACTTTGGATTGAGAACGTCCCCCTTTTAGGTAGTAGAGATTCAAGATGAGATGGACTATAATGTACAAGTTAGTTAACGGACTGATCTGGTGTCGGTTTGTTATTAGGCTGGCTTAATGAACTCTTATCAACCACTATCGATCCAGTTTCGGTTGACTATATGTATATGTAATAAAAAGTTTGATTAATAGACTCTATTGGGCCATTATCTTACTGGTTCGGTTTCGGTCTAATTGATCCAGTTTGAGTCAAACATACCAATTGGTTTGATTTGGCATTAGCTTTTCATTTGGCTTTAAAAATACAATCCAAATCTTGTCCAATAAGATTCAGTTTCGGTTTGGTCCGAATCGAATCAGGTTGATTTGATTTCAAGTTTTTGTTTAGGCCCAATCTTGACACCCCTTAATTAAAACCTTGAATCGACTCTTAGAAATAATTCTAATCATGATTTTTTTTTAAGGATTCAATCTTTCATCAAAACCTAAGATCATATTTTCATTTAAAAAAAATTTAAAACAATATTATTAAGTTCGGTTTTGAAATTTGACAGTTGGTCAATTTCAACAACCCATCCAACATTTGGAATTACCACATCAAATTTCCATTAAATTGATTGCTAAATATAAGGGGAGGGCCCACTAACAGGGGACAATATGGTTAAAGGGCTTCTAATAAATCTAACATGTATATAATCCGAGTGTTTCTCTCTCTATCCATTGGTTGGATTACTAGCCCCATCATCCCTCCACACGTCTAATCAAGAGGCATCTCTTTACATGCTTGACTAGACAAAATTTCATGCCAAGTCTTTAATGGGCATACACAGTTCCATGAGATAGAGGATCCTAAACACATCTCACCATCCGCAATTTTCGCCAAAATGTAGTTTAAAATTACAAACTTCCAATACGTAATAATATGGGAAATAGTGCCATGAACCAATTTCTAAACATCATCATCACCAGGCACTCCTTGAAGAATGGGTTCTCTTTTCTTGAAGAACTAATTTTTCTACATTCCAGCCACGATTTAAAATATAAAAAAAAGAAAAAGAAAAAGAAAAGACCACCAAAAGACGCAATGAAAACCAACACAATTGTTACCATTGCCACTAATATCAGCCAGTGCAAGATTACCCCCCCCCCCCCCTCTCAAAAAAAAAAAAAAAAAAAAAAAAAAAAAAAAAATGAAGACTTCCCTGCTAAGCAATCAATCATTTGAAAACTTATTGAACTTCGACCAAAACCTGCATGTCACCCTTTACACCCAGATTGACATTGGTCCATCACCAGCTCTCATTTGCTCTCACCATAGGGTATCAGGAAGCTTAACATCTTTTGGCCTGCGAAATGGCTTGAAACTAAAATTTGCCATGAGTGCAATATGGTCTGATGACCACTCTTGTGAAGGAAGTGCTATATATTTTGTTACAGACTCCTCGTCAAGAAGCTCCAAAAGACCTTCAACCTTCAAACTGTTGGCTGTTTTATGCATCAGCAAGAAAACATATTAGTCAATGAAGCAGGGACCAGCAAGTCAGAAGAATTAGCAACCAAGTTAATATAGAGACGTAAATGAAACCTAAAATTAGCTGCGTAGGTTATTCAAATAAAGTAAAATCACTATCCACACACCAAGTGGCCTTCTGTTCCCAGGATCCTTAACAATATAACATATTGAAGCCAAATGATCAAGGTTAGGGTTTATGGACATATATTACACAGATCTAAATGAGTGAGAGAGACTCTTACGCTAGTTTTTTTGTTTCTCACATAAAATGATAGTTGACACAAATGAAACGATAGTTATATTTAATACAACACAGGTGAAACAATGGGACCATATCTATATTTTTATTTTTATTGCTTGGGATCACTAGCCCAAAAAAAAAAAAAAGAGGCTATCTATACGGATCTGGAGTGAATGAACTTGAAGTAGATGTTCCACTATCTACCCAGTAGGTGTCAATCAACAATAAGGGACATCAAAACATAGAACACATAAGATAAATGTTTTCAGAAACAAAACAAGCAGCAAACATAGTAAATTTAAGGAACCAAGGTTCAAAATCTCAGTTTTGAGACCGGTATTGATCAGCCTCGAAATCGAGATTTCCCAGGTTTCAAAAAATTTTTTTTTTTGAGTTAAATTTGAAGCCTAGGTTGAAACTTATGTCAAAACCTGAGTTCTATGTCGAATCCCTCGAGTTCTATGTCAAAACCAATCGAAACCATAGTTGTCAAGGTGTCACATAAGCATTGCCTAAGCGTCCAGGTGGTTTTTGAACCATGGGCGGTTGGTCACCTTATTGTATCATACCTTGTTTTATTTACGAGAAAATTTCACGCACCTTCCCTGTACTTTACCTTAAAAGCACTCAACCCCCAAGTTTGGGGGTTATTTACACGAACCTCCCCCAATTTGTTAACTATGTATCATACAGACCCTGTCCATTATGACAAGTCGTTAACTAATGATGTGGCTGCCCCTACAATTTATTAATGCCAAAAATACCCTTGTACCCGTGTTAGTTGCCATTTTCCCTTGAACCCCCCCCCCCCTCCATGAAGATTTGCAAGGCTTAGAGGACTTCCGGGGTAGAGTTCAACTGTTTTAAGCAAGGATTAAAGTATCGTGTATCGGTATCGTATCGATTGGGCAATTTTAAGAGACGTATAGTACTGTATCGTGGATACCGTGGATACGTTAAGATACACTAGGATACGGGGAAAGATACACACGAAAATGATTAGGGAACATGCAAAACACAATTTTTAAGCATAAAAAAACTATAATAAACAATCTTGAAGTACTTCCAAGGATTAAAGACATAGTTGATGACATTCAATGAGCTACAACCTTCGGTTCCCATGAACTAAAGGTTTTCTACAAGGAGGAAGACCAGAAAAGTAGGAAAAAAAAATCAGTTGTATCAAGCTTTATAAGTGCGTATCGACCTTATCGAGGTGTATCGGTCCATATCGAGGTATATCAAGGTGTATCGAGCCATATCGGTAAGTGTATCTTATTATTTGTGATTATGGAAACATAAGTGTATCATATCGAGTGTATCGACCGTATCGAAGTGTATTGAGCCGTATCGGTTCAATACAATTGATACATGTGAATACACTTTTTGTTTTAAAAAAAGAGAATAAAAAAAAGGATAAAAAGAAAGATACTTCTGAAACCAACCATCCACCCTTCCAAAATCATTTCAGTTTTGAAGAAAAGTGGAGGAGAGCTCGGCGGTGTTGCCATCGAAGAGAGGTGCCTGTGCGACTTCTTAAACAAAGGTTGATGGTGCAGTCTTGAGATTTGACGAATGTACACCTTTAAGCTTCCATTCTTTAAGTTTTTCTTCTCATTTTCAGGTTTTTTTTTTTCTTTTTCCTTGGGCGGTATTTGCAGCTCATGCCTTGAGTTCTATCTCTCTCATTTCCCAACCTTCCGTCTTGAAATTCTAGGATATCTACTATCCTTACGGGCGACTTTAACCCTTGAAATTCACGTCCTACAAACTACTCTGTTGTGTGCTATAAAGTGAACTCAGATCTGGTTCCTCCTCCTACTACCAGAACTTCTTTCAGCTAACTTTTACATACTTTATATTTGGTTATTGAGCCTAATGTTAGTTGGATTCAAGAAGAGTCAGGGTTAAGATTATTTAGATGTCTTTAGAAAGAGTTCTCTCGTTTTTTTCCTCAATCTGGACCACTGGTGCTGTTCTAACAAGAGTAAGGAGAGGTGAAGGTATAGAAGATATATCACGTGTCGATGTCCATTAAATTAAGAAAAACAAATAATCAAAAAAGAAAGTAATCAGCTGTTTTGGCCTTACTGCTTGAGGCTCGAAACCATGCTTCCTCAGCTCCAGGAGCTTCTTTTTTTTTTAATATATCAGGATGGATCTTCAGAGACAGTTTTCAATATGCCTTTCTAACGTCTTCAATAGAGCATCTCTTTTCTAGCCCCAAATTTCATAGAGATCTGCTCCTTCTTTATCTCTCTGATGATCGATATCTGTTCCTCTGTGTAAGAGTTAGAAGTCGTCGACGAAGACCCACCTGGTGGGACTCTATGGTTAAAGGAAGAATTAATCGAAAATTTGCTAAAAGAGTTTGCTTCGTCCAGGGGAAAGCTGTTTGGTGGGGATGAATCCGGAGCCGAAGGTGACGAAGGATCACCAGATTCACCTTCCAGCTTTGACCCCGATTCCGCCACTGTTGATTCTTCCATCTCATCATCTTTATCATCTTCATTGTTGTCATCTGTCTCTAGCGACTACAGAAGAGATGACGAGGAATTGACGACCAGATGAATTAGAATCAACCTTTTGAAATCAAACTCAGGATCAGTTATCTTCTCCTCAATCCTTTGCAAATTGTTCAGCTGCCTTTTTTTTTATTCCAAGATATTTAGCCCGAATCTTTCTCATCTGTTTATGCTTCTCTTTCTCATCTGTTTATGCTTCTCTCTTCCCCTCTAAAAAACCAGATCTGGAAGAGGGGGGAATTCGTCCATGGGAGGAGGGCAAGATTTGGAAGAAAGAAAAGATGAGACAAAGAAAAAAGAGGGAGCTGTATTTTCAGGAGGCTGCCCTCTTCCCATGGATGAATTCCATAAAACAAGAAGAATATTTCACCATCGAAGCCCGCACGAGATGAGAAATGTGACGTCGTCGATGATCATATGAAAAGGAAAGTCGCGGCAACAATTACAGGAGAAGAATCCTCCAACTGAAATCGAGAATTTCAAGTGAAGGAATCAGCAGCTTGATCCAGATCTCGTAAAGAGATTTAAGTGGGTATATCCTAAAGAAATGCTGATAAAGAAATTTTGAACAGAAATTTTAGTGAGCAAATCCCTATGGCCGCCAACAATAAGCAAAAATTCCATTCAGGTCTTGGATCATGCGTGTACACAAACAGAAATGGAAGCGCAAATGGGTCATTTAACATTTTTTATTACTCAAGTTAACAGTGTGGGGTGCGGTTGTAATTAATCGCGAACTCAGGAATTGGGTGCCTTTAAGGAAAAGTACAGGGGAGGTGCGTGAAATTTTCCCTTTATTTATCTATTTAATCTAATTGATGCCATTTGACACTCTAACCCCTTCCCTTTTGTTGAAATCCTCTTATGGAATATGTACCCTTTCAAGTTACAACACCTTGGGTACACCTAGGCACCCCTTCAACATCTTGAGTCTCCTTGGCGCCTATAGTCTAATCCTATCGAAACCTAGGATTTTTGTCAAAACCTGGTACAAGCAGTTTCAACCCTTGGTTTCTTCTCGACCAGGGTTAAAACACCCTTGGTTTCTTCTCGACCAGGGTTAAAACCAAGTTGTCTCGGCCAATGCTTTAAACTAAAATGGTGAGCCATGTATGGAAGAAAGAGTTAAAAAATATGAGTGTCTCCAATAAAAGAAAAGTTGAAAGAGTCGTTTCAGGTCGTACAGGGATGTGCAATGGACAACAATAAGTACACCACTAAGTAGTGATATGTCAAAGCTTAGAGGAGTTAAAATACCAATAGGTAAGCCAAATTTGACTTGGGACAAAATTGTGAGGAAAGAAATGAATGGCTTTGTGTTAATGAAGGATGATGGAACAATGCTGGAAAATTTGAGGAGATCAAATCTTACATTGCCTCTTTCTATGACGCTTTCCACAGAAGCAATGGGGCTATAACCCACAATGATATATTGAATGTTATCCCATCAGAGGTAGCAAACTATGAAGCAAAAGAGTTGGATGCCATTCCATCGACTGAAGAAAATAAAAAGGTAGTCTTTGAGCTGAACCAAGACAATGCTCCAGGACCTAATATCCAAGTAAGTTTTCCAGGCATTGCTGGAACATAGTAGGAAATGACCTATGCACAGCTGTTCGGTCTTTCTTTTTTACTAATACCATGCCTCCTGATATTAACAATAATTTTATATCACTGATTCCCAAGACTGATGATGTTGTAAAGCTATCAGACTTCAGACAACTGTGTTCGGAATTCCATATACAAGATAAAACATACTGAAAATTCTATCCACAAGGGTTGGGCGGTTTATCGGTCACTTAATATCAGAGGAACAGGGGTTTTTGTCAAAAGTTAGGCTGATCCATAACAACATTCGGTTTGCATCAGAATTGACTACCTTGATGGTACGTAGATCCAGAAAAGGAGCGATGGCACTTAAGTTGGATATCCAAAAAGCATTTGACACACTTGAATGGGATTTCTTGTTTGAAGTCCCAAGGAAGTTTGGATTCTCAAAGGCTTTTGTAATTAGAATTTCTGCTCTTCTAAAATCAGCTAGAATGTCCGTAATGGTTAATGATGGACCTATTGGTTTCTTTGGGGCAAGTAGAGGGCTGCATCAAGGGGATCCATTGTCACCTATATTAATTGTTTTGTCTGTGTAACAGGTTGCAAATAAAATAAAACCAAAAACCCAACAACTGTAGAACAAGAAGATAAAAAGGAGAAGAAAGAAATAATCCTTAGATAGGAGGAGTCGACAATATCTTCATCCTCCTCATCCTGCCTTTATATATATATATATATATATATATATATATATATATATATATATATATATATATATATATCAGCAACTTAATCATAGAGACAATAAAGATTTAGGAAACCTTCCTAAATCAGAAAGAAAAGAAAAGAGAATCCTAATCAATAAGGAAACAATATGAAAATTATTGTGGAAACAAATCCACTATCACAATAAATAATAAATGGAAATAACTAATAGAAGGAAGACCATCTGTAGCATCGATAGTGAGACCCATGGCCCCCTATACCACTAACGCCAACACCCCCCCTCTCTCTCTCAAGTTGGAGCACGAGGAATGTAAAAGCTTTAGCTTGAAACGATGTATCAACAGAAGCAGCAGTAAAGTAGAGCACAGTATCAGTCACTGTGAACCAAACAATAACAGCAGCACAAGCTTTACCTTGAACTAATGTATCAATGGAAGCAACAGCAGCAACAGCAGTAGTAGTAAAGTAGCACAGTATAGGTCATTGTGAACTAAGCAGCAACAGCACAGTATAGGTTACTGTGAATCAAGTAGAAGTTGCATTTGCAATAGAGCAGACACCAAGTAGCAACAACAGTATTGTAGTAGTTAGAACAAGTAAGCTTCCGTCCAAAAATAGTAGGTTGCATCACGTGCAACAGATAGACATTATACAGTAGTAGCAACAGGTAGGCACCATACAGTAGTAGCAACAAGTAGCATATCGAAAGATGAATAGCACAAGAAATCCCATACAAGAATAGTCACAAATAAGATCCAAATTTGAAGTCGATTCGACGGTTGGATCCAAAGTTATGAGGTATGCAAAACTATTCGGGATATACTAGATAGACAAACAGACCTTAGAAAGGGAACAAATAGATCCAGTGGCAATATGATAATTTCTGGAATACTTCAAGAGTTCAACCATGGGACCCAAGTAGTTAACAAGGAAAGAATGGCAACTGATGTGGAGCCAAGTCGAGAGAACCCGATTTGGGTCATTGTGGGCCCCACTCAAGTAATAGAATACTCAAATAGCAATAATGGTGGCAAATCAATAAATAACTCAAGACTATGAGTAATGGCAGTTCTGTAAATAATCAGCATTGTAATATCCTTTTTGAGTCAAACAAACAGAACCTTAAAACCCAAAGGATGAGAGTGGAAGCAACAATAAGTAGAAGGGTATCATTAAAAAGCAAAAATAAAAGGGGAATAACTTAAGAAATAAGGAATAAGGGAAGGATAGAATAGGAAATCCAGATTTGAAGTCTTTTTCTACCTTTGTTAGATATATTCACGAACAAAAGAAGAGAGGCGGAACTGGACTGAGTTCCGGAAGAGAGAACTCTCTCAATAAGTCACCGACTGGCCTCAGATTTCAGGGAACAGATCGTGACATTCAACCCTACTGAACCCAACACGTATCAACTCCAATACTCAACCACGGAAGGAAATATACAAGACTGTAACGGATTCTGGCGATAGAAAAGGAAAAGTAAGTTGCAGATTTTGGGTTTCAATATGGGAAGTACTTCTGGTCATGGGCTTCAGGGTTTTAGGTCGCCCTTAGGTATGGAGTTGATTCACCAAATATCAAGGGGAGCAGAGAAGGGGGGAGAGAGATCGAGGGGCTTCTGTGGGGCTGGGATTACTGCCCAGAACAAGGGAGCATAAAAGAGAGAAAGAAGAAACAGGAAGGGAGGAAGAGTTGAAACAACAGCAATAATCATCCTAGTTATCGGTCCCACCATCAAAGCAGATCATCAAGCTATGTTTGAACCAGATCCATCGAAACAGAAAACCAGTAGCCAAGTTCGAACCAGATCAGCAAATCGCAGCAGCAATATCAAGTCAGATCTCTATCGAAACCAGACTTAAGATGTAGAGCAGGAATAACGATAGCAGACTCAATCGATCAGTATGAAACTTCAAACACTCATCATCTTTATCGAAACTCTAGTTCTCTTCTTCTACGAACTAAGGTTTCACCACCAACTGGAAACCCAGATACGATTCTCAAACCAGCAGTTTTTAGAGTCCCAAAAAGGGATCAACTACTGCTCTGATACCATATAACAAGTTGCAAATAAAATAAAACCAGAAACCCAACAACCGTAGAACAAGAAGATGAGAAGGAGAAGAAAGAAATAATCCTTAGAGATGAGGAGTCGACAATATGTTCGTCCTCCTCATCCTGCCTTATATATCAACTCAATTATAGAGACAATAAAGATTTAGGAAACTTTCCTAAATCAGAAAGAAAAGAAAAGAGAATCCTAATCAATAAGGAAACAATATGAAAATTATTGTGGAAACAAATCCACTATTACAATAAATAATAAATGAAAATAACTAATAGAAGCAAAACCATCTATAGCACCGATAGTGGGACCCACGGCTGTAAGACCCGTATCGAACTAACCGGTCTTACCACCTTGTATCAGGTCTTCCTATCATGGTCGGGCCAAGTGGACCAAGTGCATAAAGAAACCACAAGACCAAGTATGAAATTTAACCCAAAGACAGTCAATTATGAGCGTGTGGTCGCACACCTAAACAGGTGTGATCGACCACACCTCAAAATAGTGCAACCACAGGAATTTTGGTTGTGTGGTCGCATGTTTCAGAGGGTGTGGTCGACGGGTTCTGCGACCCCACCTCCGACCACACGGATTCTAGACAGAACCGAATTTAGGAAACCTTCCTAATCCAAAGGGAGTTCTTTCCTAAACTCAGTAAGGCTTATTATGGAGGGTTTTCCTCTATAAATAGGACATCCCTTAGCCTCTTTCACCTTTTTAGAACTCAAACTGAAATTGAAAGAAAGAAAAGAGAAGGAAGAAAAGGAAAATTGAAGAGGAAGACTAAGGAGGAAGAAAATTCAGAGAAAACTCTGAATCTTCAACAAGCTTAAGGTATGAAAACATTCCCTATGTTAAATCGAGAGCCTAGAATAGTTCATGAAAGAGATAGGATTTAGGTGAAACCCAAATCATCAATCTGTGGATAAATTCCAAGAAAATCCATGGGAGAAAATTATGTGGACAACGGATTGTGTATAAAATAATAGTTCTGAGCCATAAAACAATTATAGGAAGGACCATAATGATAAGCCAAGGGATCCAAACATGAAGGAATGGAATTGAGGATGAAAAAGTCGATCATCACACGTGTGGTCGCACGTGTGGTCACATGATGTGCAACCACACGAGACACACATGTCCGACCACATGCCCTCGGGAAATTTCGAGGGAGGGTGTGGTCGCAGGATATGTGACCACACCCTGTATCGCAGAAACTGAGACCACAGGTGCGCCCACACCTGCGACCCCTCAGTTTCTATTAGTCTAAATTCATGGGAATTAATTCTAATTTAAAAATCTATAAATTTGTTAGGTTTCCAAGTGGTCTAAAAGTGAATTACAAAGCTTGAACGAGTATCTATTATCAATCAAAGGTGAGGGAACAAGACCTAAACTAATTGACTAATAATAAACTGTTTTTATTTATTGAGTCCAATGCCATGAATGATTCTATGCTTGTATGCGTGTATTGTGCATTTCACATGTCATCCAATATTCCTGTTATTACTGCTCATGCATATTTAATTCAGTATATTTATAACATTATGATGATGATGATGATGATGCTAGGAATAGGCACGTGAATGTATGTGTGTGGTTAGTGTGCTTGATGCGAGTGGAGCATCAGGGGGAGGACGTGACACTGTGGTTCATCCTAGTCACCAAACTTAGCAGAACTATTACGTCGTAGGGCATCAGGGGAGGTGGTCTCGGACAGTGTAGTCTCTGACTCTGTCGGGGGGCCTTAGCTTTAGCTTCAAAACGTATTGAAGGATGCTGGGGTGAAGCCTTGGATACACTGTTTGACATTAAGACTGGTTAGTTGCGAGCCCAGTTTGCAAGCCCTCGCCAATAGAGGCTTACGTATTGGTATGGGTAGGACATCAGGGGAAGTGTCATGCGGTGTTTGATTCGGACACTTTAGCTCTATCACTATTCCATGATGGGTGCATGTGGGACGGCAATGGTGTTTGATCCATTGGACGGCTTCACATACTCGTGTATAGAGGTGCGGCGGCCACCACTCCTTTCTATTGCACATTGCAAACTTATGAACCAAACCAAAGATATGAATTGAATGCATGCATATGTTTGTTGCATTGTTTTGTTTGCTCACTGAGCCATGATGTGTGCTCACCCTTTCAAGGTCAAATATTTTTAGTTGATGATGCAGGTCCCACAGTAGAAGAATATATGAATACTCCAATGTATTGACATGTTGCGGCCATGGATACAAAAGCTATGATGGAGTCGCATGATTTGTTGTGCGAGTGCAACTCATGTGTCTTTGATTAGATTTATTTGTCGGATTATTCAGAACATGTAATTGATTAATTTATTTTATTTTATGTCTTCAGTTATTTGAGATAATTGGATACTTTATTTATGATATCACTGTTAGATACTCAGTTCATTAATATTAAAAACTTCCGCTATTATTTATTTACTCTGATTATGGTTGTGGATGTGTATGGTTTAAGCAAAGGGACACGGCCTATTCGAGATCCTGGTTGAACCGTTGGATCATAAACGGTTCATCACACCATTCTGGTTGGTTCAGAATTGGGGTGTGACAACGGCCCCTTATATCACTAACGCCAACAGGTTGAATAGGTCCTATGCAAAGGCATCAAGCGGTTAGCAAGTTTGGGACATATAACAACATTGAAAACGAGAGGAAAAGAAAAGGTCTCATCTCACCTTCTATTTGCTGATGACATTTTAGTCTATCAGTAGACATCCATTATTAATGCTAGAAGACTGAAAGCTATGCTTAACTTATATCAGAAGTACTCAGAATAGACGATTAGTGGGACCAAGAGCAGAATTTTTTTTTCTGCTATATTGTAGGGTCGAAAAGAGAGAATACTTTCATGCCTTGGATTCATAGAAGGAAGATTTCCAACAAAATACCTGGGTGTGAAGCTCTTTAGAGGTAAAATAAATAAATCTTACTTTATGCCTCTAATGGATAAATTTAAGCAGAAATTTAATGCATGGAAAGGAAGACTTTTGTCATTATCTAGACGTGTTGAGCTAGTGAAAAAATATGTCTTATCAAGCTCATTTGTACACAACTTCTCTATCTACTTATGGCCATCGACACTTATTGCAAAGGCTAAACAGTTAATGAGGAATTGTATTTGGACAGGAGAACCACTACAAGGAAAATCAATAACTTTTAAATGGAATACAGTTTACTGTCCAAAATCAGAAGGAGGATTGAGCATTAGAAGGCTGAAAGATGTGAACAAACCATTGCACTCGAAGGTGGCATGGACCATCATGAATGAAAATTCTGCATATGCTACACATATGAGACAGAGATATATTAAAGATGATGGCTCCCTAAGACAATGAGCTGATTATTCTGTAACATGGAGATGTGTCTACAAAGTGTGGGATTGGACCCATGTTAGAATTTTTGCAATCCCAAGGTTTCATCCCAAACCCTAATCGTCCATACAGAGATCTAGAACATAATGGTGATTTAATGTAAATATAATTGTAAAGACATACCTATACGTAGAAGATTGATTTCCACTGCTAATATTAAAGTTTTGATCACAGTCTTCCACAACCCGTAGAGGTTATACCTAATTCTCAATGCTCGTGGGTGCAGAAAGAGGAAAAGCCATTAGGGCTGCAGGGACTCATGACCTAGTATTTATAATACTGTCACAAACCCTAATCAGTCCCACACTGAAACAGGGTTTGCCTATCTCTTCATCTTGTGACGAACCAGATCGAACTGGTCAGCCAAGTGAAACAGACTCTCATTAGTCAATGGGTCCGGTAATTAATCAAGCCCACACAAATATATTTCAACATTCTCCCACTTGGGCTAGATTAATTACAAAACCACCATTGAATAGTGTGGCCATGGAATCCATTCACATAATAAATAGTCACCTACTTTAATCCAGCTATCAAGTCTGCCAATGTCTAACAACAGCAAAAGATACACCTCAATGTACGGCATACAACTTTCTGTCAATCACATACAAAGGCCTACTTAACAGCATATACCGCCTTGAGATAATGAGTCCTAATCTTTGACCGAATTATCTTTGATCGAGTTATCTCAAAAACCTTATACTTGATGTTATCCACCTCATAGCAAGCCGCCTCCAACTTGGACTAATATCGCACTTTGGCTTATCGCCATTGTTTGCTTGGCTGAATACTACCTTTTACCTTTGGCTGAATATTACCTCTTATATGTGGCTGAATACTGCCTTCTATATTTGGCTGAATACTGCCTTGTTAGTCTTTTGGCTAAATATTGTCTGGTGACTGGCTAAATACTACCTGATGTCTGGCTACCATCAGAAAATCATCATGAAAAGTCCACATGTCAAAAAAAATTGTAGGATTTCGGTCCAAATGCAGCATAGATAACAAACGTTTCCATTTTAATGAATTTCACTATCCTTCATTCCCTTTTCTTTGCAATCAGATGGAGCAATAGTGCATCCACATGATTATGGATACAAGAATGTGAGTATATATAAAACAATTTAATTACTACAAACATGTTAGAATCCAAACTGCCACCTGAAAATATAAATGCATCAACAAAGCAAAAGGCATGGGCTACGTTGAATAAATTCCATAAGGAGCTGAATACTTTGATAGACTGGCCAGTAAATGTGACGAGTACCCCTGAGGTCCTGAGGAAGAAATGAAGAGTATTACCTAGGAAATTCCAAAACCTTCTCACTTAGTAGAATCAGAACTGCTCAGTGAAAGCTAGTATTAAGGATGTCGAGGGAGTTAAGGGGAAAATGTTGGGCTACATGCAACTGAAGAAAACCCTGGTACAGTTGTTAAAGAGTTTGAAAGGCAAAGGTAGCTGGCTCCTTTTTAAAAAGGACTAATTATATAATTCCAGATGAATGTTCAGTTGGAGTTGGCATGTGTCATCAGGGGTGTTAATACAGCCAGCAGAGATGGTCAGACTTTGCAGGAGTTCATATGCCTTCAGTTTTCTGAGGTGAGATCATTATATTTTTCTCTCCCCACCCCTGCCCTGGCAGCTCTGAACGGGTGCATAATTTCAAAGTCCTTTTCTATCATATCTCTCTGCTCCTGTATCTCCCAAGAAGCCTTGGAAGTTGTTATTCCCTGGTAATTTGGCTTCAGTGGAAGAAAATCAGATGTCCTACGAATAATAGAACTAATGCAATGTCCCACACATATATTCAGGTTTTACTGCTACACATATATTCAGGTTTTACTGGGATTTTGATAAAGGACATGCGGACTTGAATTTCCTAGGTGATGATGCTTTTGCTATTGCACTTCGTTCTTTTGGTATCAACTGATTCTCAGGTTCAATCAACCAAAAGATTTCATCTGCTTTTTTTTTTGGGCGTGTGTTAAGAGGGTGCTTATAAGCCAACCTATTTAATTGGGACAAGGCTTAGTCGAGTTATGAGAAGCTCTTCCTTTTTGTAGTTGTTTTTCTAATTCTCTTATATTTCTTCATGATGTAGGCCCACAACAAAGATTCCCAACCCATAAGACCACACAAACGAGTAACTTAGAAATAGTGTTATGTGAGAAACTGTAAATGGTCTTTAAAAAATGTGCATGATTTGATGAACTATATTTTCTCCGAATTTTTGGTTCAATGGTAAGGATTGTCGTTAGTCAGGTTTGGGTCTAGCTGTCCAAGTTCCTCATTTGACTTCAAACAAGAGAGAAAAGTTTCAATTTTTCAATATATTTCCCCCACTCTTGGCCAAATTTCTGGAGGAATAAAAATTGCCCATTTTGCATGATTTTGGTGTCATCAGAAAGGTGATTCAGTTACCTTTCCAACAAGGCCAAGATCTTGTGAACTGACGCTGATTTAGCTGGTATTGATTCAGTTACCTTTCCAACAAGGCCAAGATCTTGTGAACTGACGCTGATTTAGCTGGTATTCCAAAACTACCGAGCAATTTTGATTTTGCAAAAATCGAAACGGAATGACTAAAGAAATTCATATGCAAAATTTCACCGAAATATTATGAATTCGGTAGCAGAGAAAATAGGGGCGAAATCCAAAATTTTGAACCATGGATTTAGCAAAGGTCATAATACTAGTAAGATATTAGCCCATGGCAAGATTTCTACTTTAAAAGTCATAGTGCAGTTAGGAGTCCAACAGTAAATCTATCTCCAATATTCCCCAGTTTTTATGTAATGGATAAGCCCAACATTTTGTTCACTTTGAAGAATGGATATCTAATTTGAAGGTGTAAATTGCTTCCAAACTTCTCAGGCTTTTTCTCAGAACCCATACAATGACTATTTGTAGAAGCACAAGTGCAACAACTTCGGTTTATTTTCTACTTTTTATCTAGTTATTGGTGACAACTTGCATTTGTAATCCAACGGTTGGGATAATTGCTTTCCAAGCAATAGACCTGAGTTTGACTCCCGGCAGACGCATATCCACGTTTTAGAGGGAGAGCTTTGGTGTGACGGTGAGGTTATCATATTGCAACCTGGTGGTCATGGATTCGAAACACGGAAACAACCTCTCCACGTTGTGGGTGTAAGGCTGCATACATTCTACCCTCCCCAAACCCTACAATAGCGGGAGCCTCATGCACTAAGATGCCCTTTTTATCTAGTTATTGGTGACCCTTTGAAATTCTTTGCAGTTCTCACATGAAAATCAGATTTTAGTTCCTCTAAACAAGATCCTATGTCCCTATATCAAATCCAGCATATTTTTGTTCATGTTAATGTCGGATCCTCAGTGTCCTACATGGGGGATTTTTTTCCTTTCAGGAGTTTTTTATGGGGGCAGGGCGGAGATGGTGGGGAAAGGGTTTTGACCTTCACTATCCCTGCTTGAGCCCGACTCAAGCTTCGTTAGCTGTTCAAAGTTCTTATTTTCCTGATTGGTTCAGTTTATTTTTAATAAAAAAAAACCTTCAACTACCAATAAAGATAACAAATAAAATAAACTACAATGCAAAAACATTGACTAAATTAACAATAATTATTCATATACCTGTGTAAAAAATGTAATCTAAGGTTCCACTGAAATTCGGAGTGAAGTGAGTGAATTTAGGCTCATTGGTTTCAGGGTCTATGTTTCCCTGTTGCTGCTCAAAGAACATGCCACTAGCACTTGCATATGCACTCACCTAGTACAAAAGCCTCTTTTGATTAGTGATTTTAATAAATAAAAAATAGAGCTTTAAGCATGGTAGTGACAAATCAGAGCATTGTACTATTGTGAACACTATGAGGTATAACAGTCTAAAGCACCATAGGTACAACAGATCTTAAGGATACCTCGATTTTTACCTCAAAGTATATTATGTTAATAAAAAAGAAAGAACAAAATAACACTACCAATTTGTCTAAAGTTTAAACCCAACCCACCCACAAATACCAACTTAAAATATGAATTCTCATTAGGAAACATAAAAGGTGCTAGAGGCAAAAATTCTTAGTCTTACTTCAACCTAAATAACTAGTTTCAAGCCTTGCTCAGTTGTACGGACAACAGGGGGAAATATCAAAATGTGATGGAAAGATGTTACTGTTTCCCCAAATTCTGGCATTGTTTAAATGCTTAGAAAATTTACACCACAATTTCAGTGTTTCAAACACTTTCCTCTTATTCACCAAATCCAACTGAAAAATAGGTTGGATTCTACTAATTTTTCCTAAGAATATGATCTAGGAAGGTTTAAGCACTGTTGTAATATGGGATCATAGTTTATGTCTAGGTTCGATGTATGTAGGGATAAGAGTATTGACTCGTTCCTTACCTAACATACCTTTTATGTAATCCATATTTTCCTATAAATAAAGCATGGCAAAGCATGGCCTCTATCAATCTAGACAAGCTAGTCTCTCAACAAGGCATCAGAGCTATGATCAGCATCGAGATCCTAACCCAAATGCCTTCAGTCACAAAACCCTAAGGCAGCACCACTGCCTCCTCTCTCTCCTTCTCGGTTTTAGCGGCAAGCCGCGCCGTCCTCGCCTCTCACTCTCGTTCTTGGTTTCAGTGCCCAGCACCTACCGCAGTCGCCTCTATTGTTATTTCTCTCTCTCACTCTCGTTTTTTCGCACCACCAAGCTCCGCCAAGGTTTAAAATCTCGGGTCTCGGAGGAGTCTCGGCCTCCTCCGAAACCGAGATCTCGCCGAGACACTGCATTTTGTCCGAGACAACTTAAAAAAGCTGTCTAAAAAGTTGTCTTGGTGGCCAAAATACATTTTTTAAGTCTCCAACTTCAGGGGAACCTCATTTTTACATACATAAACACATTTAGAGCATAAAATTGTAAAAATAATGACTCTTTGTGGTTGTTTGGGTTTACACCCATGTTTTGGCAGTCAACGCTGAAGTCTGTTGTAAACTTAAGCTAATATTGACTATTATATTCAATCAAATATGACAAATGAGACAATAACATAATGCATTAGGGGAAAGAGAAACAAAATAACACTTCATTATAAATCATTACATCATAGTTCAAATGTTCAATACTGAATGATCCCATAGTCCCTATGTGCTTATAGTCCTCAATTCCACAATCCTCATACAGATACAATGTCTAGTAATACGTAAAGTGCCGTGGATGATCCATCCTACTATCATCATACATTTGGGAAAGTTGTCGACGCAAATTGTCTTCCAACTGAGCAACATAATCTTCCCACGACATTCTTGATGCAAAGTAGTTCTAGTAAGAAACTTACCTTCAACAGTTGATATGAAGCTCCCACAGTAATCCCCACAGTCCGAAGCACCACCCGTTGCAAGTTAAAAGTCCAAACAAAGAAAGAATGAGGAAGAAATGAGAAAATTTTCAAAAAACTAACAAAGAAGAGGAAACAACAGTTCTCGGTCGAGTTCTCGACCGGGAACAGTGACTTTTCTCTTTTATAAAGAGGAAAAAAAAAACAAAAAGAAAGGCGTGATTTACCGAGATCTCGTCAAGATCTCGGCGAGATTATGCATCTGCCGAGACGAAAAGGGTTATCGACCATGTTTTCATATCGGCTAATGGCGAGAATGGCGAGATTGGTGAGATCTCGCCAAGATTTTATTCCATGGGCTCCACCGCTAGCGTCACCTCCCTTCTAGCCATCGAAAGCCATCACTCGCATCGCTCTCTCTCTCTTCACCCTTGGTGATGAATCTCTCTCCTATCAAGGGCCTATCATCCTGCGATGATCTAAATCTCTCACCGGTTCGTGCTTCATTGATGATTTCTCTGGGATCTATTATGCAAAGTTGAAGATTCTGGCTTTTCTCAACATGTTGTTGACTATTTTCCTGTAAACTAGAGTTGGCCAGCAACCAAGGTTCTAAATTTCGGTTCCAAGGCCGGTTTCGACCAACCCCGAAACCAAGTTGTCGGTTTTCAACCAGGTTTCAGTCAAAACATGGGATTTTTTTTGTGTGACGTACTGAGGCCTAGAAGTTGGTTTTTTACCCTGATATTGTTTGTGTAGCCTATTTTATCCATTTCACACATATTCCCTCAATTAGTATAAGAAAAAACAATACAAAGTGGTATTATGTGGTATGGACTCAAGTTTGGTAGCATACGCTGGAATCAAGGATTGTATTCAACGTCAAATAGGCAACACTTATTTACGACTAATAATATTTAAGTGAATGTTTTATATTCATAAATAAGCAAACACTCCCCTTCTGAATCCAATAAAAATAATCTAAAATTCAAATTCCAAAAGAATAAAAAATTAACCCTCCAGTTCAAGAACAAAAAACCGCATCTTCAATTGCAGAAGCGATTTTTAACTTTCAAAAGCTAGGGTTTTTCTACAATTTAAAATTTTCATAAATCTTATAATTTTACATCATTAAAATTAAGGGTGTCAAAAATGAAACCGAACCGAATGCCGAAACCAAACAGAAACCGTTTAAGCGTAATCGTCAAACCGTTTATTAAACCATTCGGTTTTGGTTCATAATCTGACACCGTTTATATAAACGGTTCGGATCGGTTCTCAACCGATTAATCGACGGTTCGAATCCGATTAAAACCTCTTAGTCAAAATCGTTAGTAAATCGTTTAATTGAACCGTTTATAAACTTATTACCCTTATTAAAACCGTGTAACACATGACTTTTCCATTTCCCAAGATTGGAGTAAAGTTATACACAGTACACAAGTACCACAACTCCTCTTTTGAAGTTTTGAATTAATTTCTCAGTTTTGAATTTAAAAAGTTATCATTTCACTAGACTAAAAGAATAAATATAAAACCTAAAGATAGTATCATAGTAAAAAACAATTAAGAGTGTAGTAAAAACTTAAATATATTATAAAATCAAACCCTTACATCTTCTCTCTCTCTCTCTCTCTCTCTCTCCTTCCAATTTTCCTATGCATAAGTATAACAACCATGACATAGTTAAAATTTAAATTATTAAATATATTATGAAAGCCTTTACATCCTCTCTCTCTCTCTCTCTCTCTCTCTCTCTCTCTCTCTCTCTCTCTCTCTCTTCCTATTTTCCTATAGTCATGACTTAGTTAAAACATAAATACATTGTAAAAGTAAACCTTTACATCTTTTCTCTCTCTCTCTCTCTTTCTCTCTCTCTCTCACAACTTAAATATATTATAAAAGTAAACTGTTTAACCTAGAAATCGTTTAAAAACCGCCAACCAAAACCGTTTAACCCGTTAAACCGAAAAACAGTTTAAAAATCAGTACACCGAAACCGATTAATAAACGGTTTTGGTAGGGATTTTGATACCGTTTATTAAACAGTTTGATTTCGGTATTACCCTTTACGCATTGAACTGAAGCGAAACTGAACCGTGAATCCGAAACCGAACCATTTAACACCCTTAACTAAAATCCAGAAGAGCACCAAAATAATCATTTGTTTTGATGCCCAAAAAATTATTTCTATTCAGGAGACTTTAAACAACATTCGTGTACTCTAAACAAGGTTTGACCATAGGGTAACTCCTTCAGTACAACTCGGATTCAAGTAATATGAGATTTGTTGAAAAAGTTGCATCTCTAATGCTCATTTAGTAGAGAGTGAGTAGAGTGTATAAGCCCTAGCAAACAAATGAATGCGCTAACACACAACAGTGGTCGTTGATCAGCTAGCCGTTGCTTGTAAAGACAAGTACTACACGAGCTCAAGTCAAGTACGACAACGATCCTATGAGCGAGACCTTGCCTTATTTGGAATATGTACCGCTATACCGCTGGCGGTACTATTGTACTATTGTACTATCGTTTCCTTTTATGTAGAGTTGATTCATTTTGTGTATAGCCGTAGACTTCTATTTAATGGTTTTGTATCTCCTTGAGAATTGTATCAATAAAGGGAACACTTCTCTGCATCTTCTTCTTCTTCTTTCTTTCTCAAATGATCATGGTATCAAAGCATAGGTTCTGAAATTTAAAGTAGCAACATCGGCATTGCCATCGACATTGTTAATATTCTTCAAAGCAGTACTTTCTCTTTCTTCATAGCATCTTACGAAAACCAGTGGTGATACTAGTTTTATAGCAGCGGCACTTTTTATCTGTTATGGTAATCAGTGATTCTGCTTCTCGTGTGTATCTCAAAGCATCCTCGGCTGTATTTTCTCTTTTTGTTCTTCACGGCATCAACGACAATCCTCTCTCTAACATCGGTACATATCTCTTGATCTCCATAGTAATATTTGATACATCTCTTTTCTTCTCCTATGAGAAAAATATCGTCTACTGAAAAGGAAAATCAGACAATTAGCATCAGGTTAAATGGAAGCAATTACTCTTATTGGTCAACTGTAATGAAAAATTTCTTCATTAGCAAAGGTAGATGGGGTTATGTGACTGGCTCCCTGGTCAAACCATCTGACCCTAAGGTAGAAACTTATGCTACAGCCATAGTAAAATGGGAGATGGAAAATGCTCAGGTTTTAACCTGGATTCATAACTCTGTTGATCCCAATATTGGTATGAATTGTTCCAAATATAAAACCACAAAAGAAGTATGGTTATATTGGAATCCAATTTTGCAAAACAGTACCAGTTAGAAATGGAAATACGGTGTGCAAAGCAATATGGTAAATCTATTCAGGAATTCTACAACCAAATGACGAACTATTGGGATCAATAAGCCCTCATGGAACCACAAGATTTGCAAACTTCAGAGAGTTATATTACTTACAGGGAGAGACAACGTCTGGTTCAATTTCTTATGGCTTTGCGAGATCAATTTGAACCACTCAGAGGATCTATTCTACATAGGACTCATCTTCCCTCTGTTGATGCTACCATTCGAGAACTGATTACAGAAGAGGCTCGGTTCAAAGTTGCTTATGTCAGTTCCTCTCAGCCATCTGTATTTGCAACCTCATCTGCACCACTGTTGCCTACTCCCATGTCCAACCTTGTTCAGCTAACCGGAAAATCGAAAACTCGGGTTGGAATTGATGAGTACAGTTTTTGAAGACAAAAAGGACACTGGAAATCTAGTTGCCCTAAACTCTGAAAGGGCCGGTTCCCCAATTCGAACCAGCAGTTTCAAGCATAACCTTGTGGCTATCTGCAATTTTCACAAGGTCCCACAGCACTTGCAACACCAGCATCTTCGCCAACGGCATCTAATGATCATCTCCCAACCTCCATGATTCAGTCAATGATGGAGCAACTACAGTGTATGCTCCCTTCATCCTCTTCAGAACAGATGCATGTTTTTGCCATGTTCACTGCCCACTCAGGTATGGTCGGATCACCCACCTCTAGTCTAACTTCCAATCATTAGATTTTTTATTCTAGTTCTTCTCATCATATGACTCCTAACCTCTCTTCCCTTAGTAGTAGTCATGTCCCTTCCTCTCCTGTAAGTATATTAACTGCCAATGGTTCTCCAATGCATGTTGAGTCTGTTGGGTTTGTTTGTTCCTCTTTTCTTTCTCTACCTAATGTTTTTCATGTCCCCCAGTTCTCTTGGTTTACTTTCCATTAGTCAATTGGATGATTCTGGATTTGATGTCCTGTTTTCGTCTTCTGGCTATATTGTGTAGGATCGGAAGTCACAGAAGCTGGTTGGGACTGGGCATAGAGCTGGAAGACTTTATGTTTTAGACAAATTGCACATTCTATTTCTTTTTTACAGCACTTTCTTCCTTTCAGTTGAATAGTAGCTCTTTCCCTTTTTATTTGTGGCATTTTAGACTGGGACATATATATGGTATTACTTTGAAACAATTAACTGTTAATGGCCATTTGAGAAAACTTTCTTTACATGATAGTGATTTATCCTCTTGCAATGGATGTAAGCTTGCTAAAATGTCTGTTTTACCGTTTAACACTAGTACATCTTTATCTGCTTCTCCTTTCTCTCTAGTTCATACTAATGTTTGGGGTCCCTCTCGGGTTCATACCAAGGGTGGATCTGTTTACTACGTTTCATTTGTGGATGATTATAGTAGATATTGTTGGTTGTTTCTTAAGACTCGTAAATCAGACTTCTTTTCTATTTATCACAATGTTCATGCTATGGTTAACACACAGTTCTCCACCACAATTAAAATTCTTAGGTCTGATTTAGGAGGAGAATATCTCTTAGGGGACTTTGAACAATTCCTTGCTTCCAGTGACACTATTCATCAATCTTCCTGTTCTGAAACACCACAACAAAATGGTGTTGTAGAAAGGAAACATCGTCACATCATTGAAACTACTCGTGCTCTCTTGTTATCAACATCTGTTCCCACTGTTTTTTTGGGTGAGGCTGCTTTTACTGCAGTATTTCTTATTAATTGTATGCCAACACCTGTTTTGTCTGGTATTTCTCCGTATGAAAGATTGTTTGGTCATATACCTAATTACTCTTTACTTCGTGTCTTTGGTTTAGCTTGTTTTGTTCTATTGCCAAAACGTGAACGTAGCAAATTGACTGCTCGCTCCACCTTGTGTGTGTTTCTGGAATATGGGATTCATCAAAAGGGCTACAGACGCTATGATCTTGTATCTAATAAACTGTATGTGTCCCAACATATGGATTTTCTTGAACATATTCCATATTACACTATTCCCACTAATGTAGCCTGTAACTCTAAGGAGGATCTTGTTTCTCTTTATCCCTTTCCAAATATTGTTCCTCCTGAAGAATTCTCTTCCACTCTTGAATCTATGCCTCTACCTGTTACTGACTCTACTTCCCTTCCCCTTATGACATCTTTTCCCAATGTTTACTCTCGCAGGTTAAATATGCCTTCCAACTCTAATGCTCTAGCACCCCATCCACCTCCTGTGCCAACCGAAACTGCAGCACCCGAACGACGGTATCCCTCTCGCACTAATCGTGGTATTCCCCCTAATCGTCTTAGTTTATCCACCAGCTGCTTTTCCCCATCTTATAGTTCATTTCTTGCCTCTATTCACTCTTTTCATGAACGTAAGTCTTATACAAAAGCATGCACTGATCTTCTTTGGATGAAGGCAATTCAAGATAAGTTATCTACTCTTCATCAGACTGGTACTTGGGAACGATAGGAGGCTTTTCCCAAGATGTGGTGCCATTGAAGAGGGGTAGTAGTAGAGGTAGTTGCAACGATAGGAATGTGATCAACGTGTTCCAAGTAGTACATACCAGCATGCTTACGTCTGCCACCAATCATCTCCCTGGTCCTGAGATCCTGAAAAGTACAATAAGAAGGGAAAAAGGTAGCAACACAGTTCAGAGATTTAGTTAGTTAACTAATAAATAACATATTAAGAGGTAAATTAGGGACATGCAAAATAGAAGGTAAAGACATAGAAGGGGTTAGAGAGACATGACCACGCTGAGAGGCTGTAGTGGAGGAGCCATCAGCAAGATAAATAGTAACTGGCTTGTTGGCGGTATTAAGGGAGGAAAAGACAGAGGACTCACCAGTCATGTGACAGGTGGCACCAGAATCAATGATCCAAGGATGAGGAGAGGCATGAGAAAGGAGGGCAAATGTACCTGTATGAGCCAAGGAAGCAGCAAAAGTGGAACTAGTAGCCTTAAGTTGTCGAATCCTACGTAGAAAAGCATCATACTGGGCAGAGGATGGATTAGACAAGGATGGTGGAACTGGCGCAGCAAGAGATGCATCATCAATAGTAACAGTATTGACTAAATTTTTAGCCTATTTAGGACGGCCAAACTTTTCCCAATAGATATCAGCGGCATGGTTGGTCTTGTGGCAATGAATACAATAGCAGGCAGACTTATTAGACAGTGTTCACCCAAAACCACAACCAGGTGCACCACAGCCACGACCACGGGTGGAGCCACGACCCTTAGGTGATGATCCCCGAGCACGGCCAGCAAACAAGGCAGATGTATCTTTGGGAGAAGGCTCACTCTGGGGAACCAATCGTTGGAGATGAAAGAAAGTCTCACTCAGGGTAGGTATGGATGCACCGACAAGAAGCTGACTCTTCACAGTCTGATACTCAGGAGAGAGTCCAGCCAGAAATTTTCCCACATAAAACTCAGATTGTTGGGCCTTTAACTTATTGATGTCGGTGGTAAAGGGCTGCACAGCCTGGATTTCCTCAATATTGCCTTTGAAACCACCATAGTAATCAGTTAGGGATTTGTCACCAATAGAATAGGTGAACATCCTCTCATAGAGGTCATAAATACGAGAAACATTCTTATCCTGGCCATAGGTTTCTTGTAAATCAGCCCAGATGGCCTTGGCAGTATTGTGAAACATCACAGCAGGTCAGATGAAAGGCTCAATATTATTCCACAACCAAGTTTGAACTAAAGAATTGTCACGAAGCTAGGTATTATAAGTCTTAACATACTCGAGGTCTTTACTATCAAGGCAGGAGCATTACCATATAACAGTTGTACTTTATCCTTAGACAGGATGTAGACTTTGATGGTCTGAGCCCAGAGTAGGTAGTTTGAGACCCCTCTCAATATTATAGAGATGATCTTAATATCTATAGGCTTGGGATCAGTCATCTTTGAATAAAGTAAATAGCAATCAACACAATCAAGCAATATAATATTGTTCTTTCACTCGGTTCCACCAACCGAGAGGCCAAAGGAGAGAAGGCTTAAAGTAAAGCAAGGGTTAGTGGTGGAGATAGGGTATTACAATAATAATAAAAATAAAAAAAATAATCCAAATCTCGGTTCAGCCAACCGAGTGGCCAAGGGAATAAAGGGCTCAAGAGGGGTGGCGGTAGGGTAATAGGGTAGTAAAAAAAAAAATTTAATTATTGCTCAACAGATTAACAATAAGAAGGTGATCAAGAAGTTAAAAACCAAAACATTGGCAACATAGTAGTAATAGAAGTAAATCTCGATCACCAAGACAAGTACTACATAGTTAGAGCAAAAGTATCAAAAGCCTATCAAACCGAAGCTTTGATGAATGATAGCCAAATATCTAGTGCTCTGATACCATGTAACAATTTCACAAAGAGACAACCAGCAAGTTCACAAACCAGAAAAAAAGAGAAGAAGATTGAAGAGAAGGAGAAGAGAAGGAGAGAAAAAGATTTCGACAGCAGCAGTGTGCTACAGCCAAAATCGATAAAAAAAAGCTCTCTGCTCTACATCTTATATTTATAGAGAATAAACTTAACTATTACAGAAAAGTCTTCATAATAAGAGAAGATTCACTGGAATCAAACTAGCTAACAAAGAAGGAAAGAACTAAGCTAAAAAAAGAAGGAAAGAACTAAAGTCGAAAGCGCTGGCGGTAACTACCGCCCAGCGATATCGACAAGGGTCTGTTTAGCCATATCGATATCGTAGCAAGGGGAAAGATAGAGAGCCAATTTTGGGCCTCAAATACATTGTACAAACAGCAAACGAAACTTTGCTAACATAAAGAGAAGTAAGAAGGAACAAAAGGGTGATAAAAGAGAACACCGTGAACCACTATCTGAATTTACTGAAATTTTGAAACCAATTCAGATTCAGTCCAAATTTTTTATGCTGAAGGCCAAATTCCAGTCTTTGATGAATTCTACAAAAAACTAGTCACACCGACCGGCGTGACATGGAATTACTTTGAGAACTTAGACAAAGAGTTGCAGAACAGGCTGTCCAATGTTCATAGCCATGATGCTTGTAGCAAGGAAGGAACATTAAGAGCTTGGCACGGGCAAAGGAAAAACAATAATCAAGACACAGAGAGCTTCACTCATGGGTGTGGATTTCTAATCCTTGCTAACTCGCTAGAGATTATACTTCCGTAATCGGAACTGCCCTTGCCTCCGGCGTCAGAAACTTGACTTGCCGCCGTAGTTGAAAGGTTCACTTGCTGTTGAGTCAAGTTCAGGGCGTGCTCCGTCGATTTAGTCTTCCATTTCAATTCACGGAAGAGGAAATGAAAATAAGATATTTTTGTCTTTTTATGTTTCAAAAAAGCAATACAGACCTTTTGCAATCCAAAAATAGGGGTACTTTTACCTTCAAATTTTGAAAACGTGCTGACATCAGCAACTAACAGAAAAAATTAACGAAGTGCGGTTGTGTGTAACAAGGTTTGGCAATTAGGGGTAGTACGCGTAATTTTTGTTGTTAGAGTTAAAGATATGGGGGTCGTTGGTCACACTATCGGTGCTATATATGCTCTTGCTTCTATTAGTTATTTTTATTTATTATTTATTGTAATAGTGGATTTGTTTCCACAATAGCTTTTATATTGTTTCCTTATTGATTAGGATTCTTTTTCTCTTCTTTCTGATTTGGCAAAGTTTAAATCTATATTGTCTATAATAATGTTGCTGATATATATATATAAAGGTTGTATGAGGAGGGTGGACTCACAGTTGACTCCTCTTTTCTAAGAATTGATTATCTTCCTTTCTTCTACTTATTTCTCTCTTTCTTATCTTCTTCTTCTTCTTGCAGTTTCTGGTTATTTGCCTTTCTTCTTTGATAAATTGCTACAAGGTATCAGAGCGGTAATTGAACCTTCCTTGGGATTCTACAACTGTTGGTTTGAGAGTCATATCTGGGTTTCTAGTTTGTGGTGAAACCTTAGTTCGTAGAAGAAGAAGAACTAGGATTTTGATGAAGATGATTTGTAAGACCCGTATCAAACTAACCCGGTCTTACTACTTTGAACCAGGTCTACCTATCGTGGTCGAGCCAAATGGACCAAGTGCGTGAAGGAGATCGTGATCCCAGGTATTAAATCGACCCAAAAACACTTAAATAAAGGGGAGGGTCGCATACCCAGCAAGGGAGGGTCGGACCCCCCAAGACAGAAAGTCAGACCCCCTGTTTTACAGAGGGGGTCGAACACTTTAGGAACTAGGGGTCGACGGGATCATCGACCCTCAGTTGCCGCCGAAAACAGAATTAGGAAATTTTCATAATTTCGGTTGGGGCTCTAACCTAATCTCAAAGGGACTTATTTTAGGATGTTTCTACTCTATTTTAAGGACGTCCTTAGACCTCTTTCACTCCTTTTAGAACCCTAATTGAATTGAGAGAAAGAGAAGAGAAGGAAGAGAGGAAAAAGAGAAGGAACGGAGAGAAGAAGAAAAAGGAGAAGAGTTGCAGAGGAGTGTTCTTCTCAGGTAAGAATACTAATCCTATGAATTTCGTGAGACTTAGAATAGTTGAAGGAAGATGTAGAAGAAACCCAATCTATCCATCCATGGTTAGGTTTCAATGGAAACTATGGAGGATATCAATTAGACTATATATTGGGTGAAGAGAAGTTCTAATCCATAGAAAGTAAGTGGAATGGACTATGGAAGAAGCCATAGGAGTTAAACAAGGAAGAATGGATCAAAACATGAGAATATCGACCAAAACCAGAGGTGGTCGCACATAGGGTCGATAGACCCATCGACCCTGATATCGACCCTGCTACAGGGGGTCACAGTATACAGTTACCCTACCTGCGACCCATCCTGCGACCCTATAGATAACAACAAGTTAGAAAATTGGAATTAAATCTAATTAAATTCTATCGACTTTGTTAGGTCTTCTAGCAATATAATATCAATATAAAGGTGATTCTTAAAGCTTGAAAGAGGATCTACTAGCAAGCTAAGGTGAGGAAACAAGACCTACATTAATTGGTTAATAATAAACTACTTTTATTTTCTTGAGTCCAATGTCATGCTTGATTCTATGCGAATATGCTTGTAATGTGCATTCAACATGTCATCCAATATTCCTGCTATTATTGTTCATGCATATTTAATTTTGTTTACTTATAACATGATGATGATGATTGATGCTAGGAATAGGCATGTGAATGTTTGTGTGTGGTCCTTGAGTCCTATACTCTACCGAGGGGCCTTAGCTCTATCTCTACGGGTGCTCTGAGGGATGCTGGGGTAAGGCCTTGGATACACTGTTTGACATTAGGATTGGTTAATAGCGAGCCCTGTTTGCAACCCTAGCCATCAGGGGTTTATTTGTTGGTATGGAGTTGTGCATCGATAAACGTGACCTTCGTTGTGCAATGTTCATTGTGGGTGCTGTGGGCGACGGTGAGAGGTTCATCGGGCGTATCCACACTTTCGTGCATAGAGGTGCGGCGGCCACCTATCCTTTCTATAGCACAGTGCAAACGTAAAACCAGACCAAAGATATGAATTGAATCGCTTGCATATGTATTGTTGCATTGTTTTGTTTTCTCACTGAGCCATGATGTGTGCTCACCCTCTCGACGTCGAATATTTTTAGTTGATAATGCAGGTACCACAGTTGAAGATTGTATCAATGCTCCTATGTACGGACATGTGGCGGCGATGGAAGCTAAAGACGTAGTGGATATGCATGACTCCTCTTGCGAGTGCAACTCATGCGTATTCGATTAGAGTTTCTTTTATTTTTTTTGGATTTATTAAGGAGATCTAATTGATATTTTACTTACTTATGTCTCGGTTGAAACAAAATAATTTGATACCTTAATATGATTACGACATTTAGATTCTCAGTTCGTTTTACTATAAGACTTCCGCTATTGTGTATTTTACTCTAATTATGAATGTGAATGTATGAGGTTTAGATAAAACGGGGATAGCCTACTCGAGATCCTGGTTGAACCGTTGGTTTGCTAGCGGTTCATCACACCATTCTGAATAGTGCGAAATTGGGGTGTAACAATTTGGTGTCAGAGCTTTCAGGCCTTGTCCGCTAGACCAGCATACTTTCACAACCAATTATGAACTGAGATAGGATAAAAAGTAAAAACTGTAATATTAACACACTATAAGCACAAGTGATGTTTGAGACCAATTTAAAAAGAGAATAATGCATCTATTAAAGGAGAAACAAATTTTAAATACAATGTGAGAGAAACAAATATATATATTAATACTTAAAGCAAAGTACAGTCCACAACCCGGACAGTTACTCTATATTACAAAGAAAAAGTAAAGAAATATAATCATGAAGCTGGAGGTGAAGGAGGAGGCGGTGCCTCGCGATCTCTGTCATAGTCCTCGGCATAGACTCTAGTCAACCAGGCCACCTGAGTCTTAGTCGCCTAAAGATTAGCTGTGAGATCAGCCACCCGCTGATCAGTCCGGCGCTGAGCGTCTAGAAGCTCCACTATCCTCAGATCCGATGCGCGCTGAGCCCCTCTAATCTCGTGAAACATACTCAGCACGTCATCAGAAGGTGGATGCGAAGGACCAGCTACATGTAAAGGACCAGCCGCAAAAGATGTACTCGCTCCAGCAGCATGTATAGAAGGAGGTGGTATGGAATCCACATCCATGTAAAGACGATCATCATCCCCGACAGCACCACCAGGGACCCCAGCTGCAGCTGCTGCTGCCTCAGCGTCAACCATCTCCACGCGAGTGCGAGGGCGCACCATCTCGTTCCTCTCCTCATCACTGACCTGGGCATCCCGCATACCCATCCTGCAGATGGCATCCAATCCAGAGGAGCAGAGAAGGATTTTTCCTGAATCTTCTCATCCAACAAATCCACACCCAGGCGGGTCAGCAGTTTAGTGATCATACGTCCATAGGGTAGATTACCCCTATGACTGGGCAATGTGGCACTGATCACAGTCCGCATGATGATGTAAGGAAGGCAGACGGGCTGTCTAGTGCAAATGTTGTACAGAAGATACTGGGTCAGCTAAGAAACCCTCTCGTAATGGCCACTCTACGAAATCAGATTATGCTGGATAATCTTGCAAAATACCCGTGGAGCTGGACGCATATAGCATGCCCTCATCTGCCAGCGATCAGGTCGTAGAAGCTGATTATCGATCTCAGCCCTCATCTCTGTGGAGGAGAACTGGTGCTCTCCAGGAGCACAGTAAATCATAGGGCCATCATAGGAAATGCCCAACAAATCCGCTAGCTGCCAGGTAGTCAAAGGAGACCTCAACTCCCTTGACATAGCTAGTAATCCTGAGCTCGTGACCCCTATCCACATCATTGTAATCCCCCACCACCTGGAGGTTACAATAAAACTGGCGCACCAAATCCAGGCAGGTGCAGGCGTCATAGGTGATGACAGGAAGCCAACCCATGTCACC
This sequence comes from Protea cynaroides, assembly GCA_028583415.1. NCBI lineage: Eukaryota > Viridiplantae > Streptophyta > Magnoliopsida > Proteales > Proteaceae > Protea > Protea cynaroides. The sequence continues at coordinate 11,179,472 of CM053276.1, read as the reverse complement.
AAATGCTCCCTCTACATTGTACAAGGCTAGGCTAGTCAAGTCCACCAGTCGACCACCCTTTACCTTTTTACGGGCAAAGCGGGCATACTGAGTCTCAACTTCATTGGTACGGAAGCGGAGACGGTCGCAAACACTAGGAACCTTAGTGCGAGCCATGATATCTATAGACCACAATGAAAACAGATAATGGATTAGTAAGATAGAAAAATCACAAAAAAATTTGACATTATAACAACGTAAGTTGACCAAAAGCCTCACTTGTCACCCATACACGTGGGCAGGAGGACTTACGTAGGTTCTAAACTATCCTGCAATACTCATACAGTCGGAAATTTCAATTAACGGAATCCAATTTGAAAAAATTGCGAGAAATCAAAAATTTCGAAAAATTAAGGCAAAAAGAGAAAATTTCGAGTTTCTCGATAACCAACCGATGAAACTCAAATATTTTTGAGGGCTTTCGTCCATTGACCCACCAACAACAAAAGCCCCCAATAAAAATCAATTACGGTTGGAAAAAGTTTAATTTGAAGAAAATGAAATATGCAAGTGAAAACCTAGAAAAGAAAACCTAAAAACAGGTAAGGGAAGAAGAAACACCTGTAGGAAGGATGTAGGTGACGAGAAACGTAATCCAAATAGGGGAATCGGCACTGTAGCAACCCAGAGGAAAGAAGCCGAGTTGAAACGGAGGGGAAAGAATGAGAAATGAACTCAAATCGAACCTTAAAAATCTAATTTTTAGAGTGAGGGTCGCAGAATTCGACCCAAAGAGTCGACCCTCATATCGACCCCCATATCGACCCACGGCTTTCGGTGATCTGACAGAAAACCAAGGGTCGAACACAGGGTCGAACACAGGGTCGAACATACATCGACCCCTATATCGACCCACTGCTCTCGGTAACCTGGCAGGGAACCAAGGGTCGCATCGAGGGTCGCACACCCATCGACCCTCACATCGACCCTCGACTCTGGGAAAAAATCAGAAATTTCCAGGGTCGATCCCAGGGTTGCATATACCATCGACCCTCACTATCGACCCTATATAGGAAGGACAGTAGTTTACCCAAAATGATCTGGGAAAAAAAATATATATATTTGAAATTTACATTGGTTAGTGTATCTACATGAAGTATAAATGATTGCCTCACGTATCTTATGATTTTCAGGCATCACCACTACCAGTGAAGATATGGCTGGACGAAGAGTATCCAGGCAAAGTCGTAACACGGTTCCACCACCACCACCAGTGGAGGAAACCACTCCAGACAATATGAATGCACAGGGTAATCCGCAGGTTGGACCACCAGTGAACCAGGGTCAGGCAAATCCTAATAACTTGCCACCCCCACCACCGGAACTGACTACCGTGGTGATAAATCTAGTACAACAACTGCAGCAGATGCAACATGCACAAGCCCATATGCAGACTATGATGGGAATGATGTTCCAGGCGACACAAACTACACCTATGCCGGCTGGGCAAGCCAATGCAACACCGGTGGGTAACCACCCAGCACCACAACCACCAGCTGCACAGATTCCAGCCCATCATCCTAAACCAATGCAAGGAAATTTCTAGTATCCACCACCTATGTATGGGGCATACGCTCCGGTACAGATGGATCATTTTCGACTGATTGAGAGATTCTTGAAGATGAAACCCAGGGAGTTCAATGGTAAACCGTCCGATCCATTATGGCCAGCACACTGGATCGACGAAATGGAGAGAAATTTTCTGATGTTGACAATTACAGAGGAGGAGAAGGTATTATGTGCCACCTTCATGCTGAAAGGTGACGCACATCATTGGTGGAAATCTACAAGGGACTACCTGATAACCAAACACGCCCTACTGACCTGGGCTATATATAAGGAAGCTTTCTTTGAGAAGTATTTTCCCCGAAGCTTCAAGGATTCTATGGAGAAGGAGTTCCTGAGTTTATATCAGAGTCAGATGTCCGTGGATGCATATCAACAGCGTTATGAGGAGCTGTTTTTTTTTACACCACTTAGTATGCAAGAAGAGGACACCAAAACCCGTAGGTTTGTCACGGGACTCAGAAGAAGCATCAGAGAGCACGTGCTGGGCTTAGACAAGAAGATTTATAATGAAGCCGTGCAAATTGCTCGAGTTATAGATTCGAGCCAGAAGGAAAGCTATTTTATGCAAAACAGAGGTGTGAAAACGCCAGCTAGTAATTCTTACAACGGAGGTAATAACAAGACATACAAGCCTTTCTGTACTCAGAATTTCACCGCTGCACCCAAGACCACTCAAGCAGCTCAACAGCAACCAAAGCCAAATACTGAAAGTCCAAGATGTTATAACTGTAATTAAGTGGGACATATGATGAGAGAATGTCCTAAACCCAGGAAACCACAACATCAAGGACGAGTTTATGCTGTTACATCTGAGGATGCTGCCGCATCACCCGATGTGGTCACAGGTATGACCTAAACCTTTAAGTTGTATTACATTGTGTAAGCATGTAGACTGAGTTTAAACAAATCACAGGTATCGTACCTATAAATGGCATACCCGTTAGAGTACTCTTTGATTCAGGAGCTACTCATTCCTTTATATTTGTGTCGTTCGGAAAGAAGCTGAACTTACCCATCAAAACATTGGACTACAAACTACTTGTACGGTCACCGATGGGGTTAAAAGTGGAATTAGAGAAAGGTTATGGGCCATGTCCAGTTCTCATTGGCGAGAAAACCTTAGATGCAACCTTGATCCAACTTGGGATGGCAGACTTTGATGTCATCTTGGGAATGGATTGGTTAGCTCGGCATTCTGCAAACCTATTATGCGCTGAAAAGAAGCTAACATTTAAAGACAAAGAAGGAACAAAGTTGTGTTTTACGGGAACCAAACTTCCCCGTAAACACAAGCTCATACTCTCAGCACTAAAGGCTAAGAAGTGCCTTGAGAAAGGAGTAGTCGGATTTCTAGTATCAGTGATCAACCTTACCAAGGAAGCGCCACGGATGGAAGATATTGATGTTGTGCGGGACTACCCAGATGTGTTTCCTGAGGAACTACCAGGACTACCACCTGACCGAGCTACAGAGTTTGTTATAGATCTTTTACCTGGAGCCGCACCAGTATCGAAAGCACCTTACCGAATGGCTCCTACGGAATTGAAGGAATTGAAAGTACAACTATAAGAACTAATGGACAAGGGTTATATTCGACCCAGTATATCACCATGGGAAGCGCCAGTATTGTTCGTAAAGAAGAATGACGGTAGCGTTCGATTATGTATCGACTATCGGGAGTTGAATAAGTTGACAATCAAAAATCGATATCCACTACCTAGGATCGATGACTTGTTCGATCAGTTGCAAGGGGCAAAAGTATTTTCTAAGATCGATCTTCGGTCAGGCTACCATCAGCTGAATATTAAAGAGGATGATATTCCTAAGACAGCTTTCAAGACCAGATATGGACATTATGAATTCTCGGTCATGTCTTTTGGATTAACAAACGCACCAGCAACTTTCATGGAACTTATGAACCGGGTTTTCCACGACATGTTGGATACGTCGGTTATAGTATTTATTGATGATATATTGGTAAATTCCAAGGACAAGGAAACCCACGTTAAGAATCTAAACGCCGCCCTACAACGTTTAAGGAAAGAGAAGCTGTATGCAAAATTTTCAAAGTGTGAGTTTTGACTAAGTGAAGTCGCCTTCCTAGGCCATGTAGTATCCGCTGAAGGAATCAAAGTGGACCCCAGCAAGATCGAGACTATTGTAAAGTGGGAAGCACCAAAGAGCGTTGCAGAAATTAGAAGTTTTCTGGGTCTCGCTGGTTATTATCGGAGATTTGTGGAAGATTATTCTCGGATTGCAGTACCTCTCACCAGTTTGACTAAGAAAGGTGAAAAGTTTGTGTGGACGGATAAATGTGAGAAGAGCTTCCAGACATTGAAGACCAGATTGATATCCGTTCTGATTTTGACTATTCCTGTCCCAGGATAGCCATTTACCCTATACACTGATGCGTCAGGACTGGGATTAGGATGTGTGCTTATGCAAGGAGAACAAGTAATTGTTTATGCCTCAAGACAGTTGAAGACACATGAGAAAAACTATCCCACTCATGATTTGGAGTTAGCAACAGTTGTACATGCTGTCAAGATATGGAGACATTACCTATACGGAGAGAAGTTCCAGATTAAGTCGGACCATAAAAGTCTTACTTATTTATTTAATCAGAAGGAGTTGAATATGAGACAAAGAAGATGGCTGGAACTACTGAAAGACTATGACTGTGATATCCAGTATCATCCGGGGAAAGCTAATGTAGTAGCAGATGCGTTGAGCAGAAAGGCAATGATAAAATCTCAAGGGGAGGTTAGCACAACTGCGACAATGTGTACTACAAGAATGGTATTCAATCACGGCAATGAGCAGTATGTAATAGATATAACAGATGGATCAGCCAACCAAGGGTTTATTCATCGGTTTTCAAACATGTTCGCTGCATTGAAGATTATACCGGACATAATTGATGAAGTGAAGACAGCTATCAAATCAGACCCTTATCTGAGAACGGTACAAGAAGACATCGAAAAAGATAGAACTAACCCTGAGTTCACCTTAGACGAAGAGAAGGTACTGAAGTACAAAGGAAGAATATGTGTACCCGAAACAAAAAGTGTGGACATTAAACACCGACTGAAGAAAGAAGCCCATACCACCGTCTATTCGATACATCCTAGAAGTACAAAAATGTATCATGATCTAAAGAAACTATATTGGTGGAGAGGGATGAAAGCAGATGTAGCTAAGTTCGTGTCTCAATGCCTAAATTGTCAGAAAGTAAAGGCTGAACAACAAAGACCCGCAGGACTGTTACAGCCGTTACCGGAACCAGCATGGAAATGGGACTGCATCACTATGGACTTCGTCACGGGATTACCACTGACTCCTCGAGTAGTTGACGCAGTTTGGGAGATTGTAGACCGTCTGACTAAAACAGCTCGCTTTATACCGATACGACCTCAGTATACACTGGAAAGGTTAGCAAAGTTGTATGTGGATAATATTGTTCGATTACACGGCATACCAAAGAGCATTGTGTCCGATAGAGATCCACGATTTACTTCCAAGTTTTGGGAAGGATTGCAAAAGGTTATGTGTACAACATTGAAGTTTAGTACTGCATTCCATCCACAGACAGATGGACAGTCAGAGCGTACAATCCAGATTCTAGAAGATATGCTACGAGCATGTGTAATTGATTTTAAAGGATCATGGGATGAAAAATTACCACTGATCGAGTTCGCTTACAACAATAGCTACCAGGCTACTATACAGATGTCACCCTATGAACCACTGTATGGCAGAAAGTGTCAAACTCCTTTATTTTGGAATGAAATTGGAGAACGTAGTATTGTTGGGCCGGAATTTGTCGAAGAGACTTGTCACGTGGTCGACATTATCAAGGAAAGGGTAAGAACAGCTCAGAACCGTCAAAAGCAATATGCAGATACTCGACGCAAAGATCTTGAGTTCGCCGTGGGTGATAAAGTATTCTTGAAGATATCGCCTATGCGAGGATTGAAACGGTTCGGACAGAAAGGAAAATTGAGCCCAAGATATGTTGGGCCATATGAGATTCTAGCCAAACGGGAAAAAATGGCTTATCAGTTAGCACTACCACCCTCTATGTCAAGTGTGCATGATGTATTTCATATTTCATTATTGAAGAAGTATGTCAAGGACCCAACGCACGTTTTGACAATGGACCTACCGGAGTTAACTGAAGATTTGACCTTTGAAGTAGCACCAATTGGGATCACCAGTCGAAAGGTGCAACGGTTACGCAACCGAGATATCTATTATGTTAAGGTCACCTGGAGAAGTAGAGACATGGAAGAAATTACATGGGAAGAAGAGAATGCTATGCGAAAGCAATACCCTCACTTATTTGATTCAAAAGGTACGTACAATTTCGAGGACGAAATTTTTATAAGTAGTGGGGAGTTGTAAGACCCGTATCAAACTAACCCGGTCTTACCACTTTGAACCAGGTATACCTATCGTGGTCGAGCCAAATGGACCAAGTGCGTGAAGGAGATCGTGATCCCAGGTATTAAATCGACCCAAAAACACTTAAATAAAGGGGAGGGTCGCATACCCAGCAAGGGAGGGTCGGACCCCCCAAGCCAGAAAGTCAGACCCCCTGTTTTACAGAGGGGTTCGAACACTTTAGGAACTAGGGGTCGACGGGATCATCGACCCCTTCATCGACCCTCAGTTGCTGCCGAAAACAGAATTAGGAAATTTCCATAATTTCGGTTGGGGCTCTTTCCTAATCTCAAAGGGATTTATTTTAGGATGTTTCTACTCTATTTTAAGGACGTCCCTAGGCCTCTTTCACTCCTTTTAGAACCCTAATTGAATTGAGAGAAAGAGAAGAGAAGGAAGAGAGGAAGAAGAGAAGGAACGGAGAGAAGAAGAAAAAGGAGAAGAGTTACAGAGGAGTGTTCTTCTCAGGTAAGAATACTAATCCTATGAATTTCGTGAGACTTAGAATAGTTAAAGGAAGATGTAGGAGAAACCCAATCCATCCATCCATGGTTAGGTTTCAATGGAAACCATGGAGGATATCAATTAGACTATATATTGGGTGAAGAAAAGTTCTAATCCATAGAAAGTATGTGGAATAGACTATGGAAGAAGCCATAGGAGTTAAACAAGGAAGAATGGAACAAAACATGAGAATATCGACCAAAACCAGAGGTGGTCGCACATAGGGTCGATAGACCCATCGACCCTGATATCGACCCTGCTACAAGGGGTCGTACTATACTGCTACCCTACCTGCGACCCATCCTGCGACCCTACAGATAACAACAAGTTAGAAAATTGGAATTAAATCTAATTAAATTCTATCGACTTTGTTAGGTCTTCTAGCAATATAATATCAATATAAAGGTGATTCTTAAAGCTTGAAAGAGGATCTACTAGCAAGCTAAGGTGAGGAAACAAGACCTACATTAATTGGTTAATAATAAACTACTTTTATTTTCTTGAGTCCAATGCCATGCTTGATTCTATGCGAATATGCTTGTAATGTGCATTCAACATGTCATCCAATATTCCTGCTATTATTGTTCATGCATATTTAATTTTGTTTACTTATAACATGATGATGATGATTGATGCTAGGAATAGGCATGTGAATGTTTGTGTGTGGTTAGTGTGCTTGATGCGAGTAGGGCACCAGGAGAAGTGTTAGGCGGTGTTTGATCCGAGCACTTTAGCTATATCTCTAACTCAAGTCTTGTGCATTAGCATCGTCGTATCGCCATTACCTTAGCAGAACTATTACGACATAGGGCATCAAGGAGGGTCTCGGTCCTTGAGTCTTATACTCTACCGAGGGGCCTTAGCTCTATCTCTACGGGTGCTCTGAGGGATGCTGGGGTGAGGCCTTGGATACACTGTTTGACATTAGGATTGGTTAGTAGCGAGCCCCGTTTGCAACCCTAGCCATCAGGGGTTTATTTGTTGGTATGGAGTTGTGCATCGATAAACGTGACCTTCGTTGTGCAATGTTCATTGTGGGTGCTGTGGGCGACGGTGAGAGGTTCATCGGGCGTATCCACACTTTCGTGCATAGAGGTGCGGCGGTCACCTATCCTTTCTATAGCACAGTGCAAACGTAAAACTAGACCAAAGATATGAATTGAATCGCATGCATATGTATTGTTGCATTGTTTTGTTTGCTCACTGAGCCATGATGTGTGCTCACCCTCTCGACGTCGAATATTTTTAGTTGATAATGCAGGTACCACAGTTGAAGATTGTATCAATGCTCCTATGTACAGACATGTGGCGGCGATGGAAGCTGAAGACGTAGTGGATATGCATGACTCCTCTTGCGAGTGCAACTCATGCGTATTCGATTAGAGTTTCTTTTATTTTTTTTTAATTTATTAAGGAGATCTAATTGATATTTTACTTACTTATGTCTCGGTTGAAACAAAATAATTTGATACCTTAATATGATTACCACATTTAGATTCTCAGTTCGTTTTACTATAAGACTTCCGCTATTGTGTATTTTACTCTGATTATGAATGTGAATGTATGAGGTTTAGATAAAACGGGGATAACCTATTCGAGATCCTGGTTGAACCGTTGGTTTGCTAGCGGTTCATCACACCATTC